>CM037457.1:16834769-17434769 GCA_021014325.1 Plazaster borealis | reverse complement strand
CGAGACAACACTCAGTTTACGGTTTGGTCGTAACAGCTACGTCACCGCGGCGCAACAACTCGGTTCACGGTTTGGTCGTAACAGCTACGTCACCGCGGCGCAACAACTCGGTTCACGGTTTGGTCATAACAGCTACGTCACCGCGGCGCAACAACTCGGTTCACGGTTTGGTCGTAACAGCTACGTCACCGCGGCGCAACAACTTGGTTCACGGTTTGGTCGTAACAGCTACGTCACCGCGGCGCAACAACTTGGTTCACGGTTTGGTCGTAACAGCTACGTCACCGCGGCGCAACAACTTGGTTCACGATTTGGTCGTAACAGCTACGTCACCGCGGCGCAACAACTTGGTTCACGGTTTGGTCGTAACAGCTACGTCACCGCGGCGAAACAACTCGGTTCACGGTTTGGCCGTAACAGCTACGTCACCGCGGCGCAACAACTTGGTTCACGGGTTGGTCGTAACAGCTACGTCACCGCGGCGCAACAACTCGGTTCACGGTTTGGTCGTAGCAGCTACGTCACCGCGGCGCAACAACTTGGTTCGAGGCTTGGTCGTAACAGCTACGTCACCGCGGCGAAACAACTCGGTTTGGTCGTAACAGCTATCGTCATCACTGCGGCGCAACGCAGTTTTAAAGAAAAAGAAAACGCTGCCCGGTAATCAATGACCTAGGCGGGGTAGCCAAAACACGTCCCGGTATTAGACATTATTTGGGTGAAGATGTGTTTTGCGACAATTGTTAATGAGCAAGTGATATCGTGGTGGAATTTTTCTGATCGGCTGACATGGCGTTTGTTTCCATTTTCTCTCTGTCTCAAACTTTGCAATCTCTGAGTGAAATGATTGGGTTTCTTTTACACAATAAAGCCATACTAATGCTCAACCTGTCTCAACCTGTCTACGTAATCTCGACAGAATTATTTTCCTTGTAGGCCTACATAACCCTGAGTCGCAATGTCGTTTACAAAACATCTCTAAATAAATGGATAATTTCATCATTATCATCATCATCACCATCTAGTGGGTCGTAACCTAGATCCTATTACAATCCCATGCCAGTCTTCGACCCTCATTTCCACAGTTCGCATGGGCTCATTCACCTCCTCTAAACTGGATTTTTTAATTTGTCCTTACTTCACCAGAATTAACACACACAACATTTTCAAGAAAAAGAACCTCGCAAAATGTAAGACCTTTTTTAAAATACCGCATTCGCGAAAAACAGAATGAAAAAAAGGTGGGTGTGCATAATGCTCGAAAGTTGATGATTCATTTGTCAACGGTTTGTTGTTCCATAATGACAATACGTCAGACAAAAATAATCGGGGTGTTCGGTGGAAAATATAAATTATCTGTCATACATACACGTCCTTAGTCATTTTTGAAAATATACGACCAATATTAAAATAGTGTCAACCACGGGGTCATGCGTTTTAAGAGTAAAATGCATTGGAAAACAAATTATTAGATTAGATTGCATTTCGCTAACGAGGGGACCTTAATGACTTCATCATTTACAAACTTGTCATGAGTCATACATAAAGCTGAAACCACACTCTTGTGGAATCAGACGGGGCTACCATTCTATAAAAACAAAACGGTAGATGTCTGAATAATATTCGTGTCGATCTGCGTGTAATTTACAGTGTCGTAACTTTCCATTAATACTAATAAAATAAACTTCAAAATTCAGCCTTATTTCAAGTTGCTTATAAATATATTTTTCGTTCAATTTAAGTGTCATGGGTATACGGTACATTAAAAGAGAAGTCAACGTATTGTTGTAGCTGTATACAGTATTTGTAAAATAATTTTGTTTACCAATAATTCAGATCAGGTAAGCAAAATGAAATTTGTTGTTATTAGTATTTTTTTAAATGTCACCTTGTAACATTGCATCAAAGTCCCTCTTGCATATAGACTGTGCAAGTCTCGCGCGTATCGGTACGAGAAAACACGTCAAACGAAGAACATTTTTTTTCTCTGAAATATAATCTTTGTTTTAAATTATATTTAATGATAAAATCTGAACAACAAAAATACTCATTACATGTTTATAAAATCAGTTAAGTTTTTATAATACATACACAAATAATGTGATAATTATTATTGAACCAAAATTAAAACTCTGGGACAAGGATGCTTATTTGATCTTAACTTTTCAGAAACCACTTTACGTGGATTCGCGATGGTCACACGGGCGTACAATTAACGCTTGACGCATTTATAGAGGACGCTGACGCCTCGACAACCGTAGACTGCTATGAAAAGGCTTCGCGCTGCAATTACAGCATCTGGCGATTCTCATTGCGCATCCAAAACAAGCGTTTACATAAGTTTTGTGATCGGAGATGGGCACAGAATTCTTAATTTTTTGCAGCAACCGGAAGCCGAGGTCAAGTTTAATTCTCGGGTTTTCTTTGTTATATTATTGAATTGATTTTACTTTCATATTTTTATATCACTAAGTATTACATTCCCAACAACATATATTTTTTCCATGGTCATAAACCACGTTTAAATAAATTAATTGACAAAACAAAATCTTGCCAACGTAAATCCCCATATGGTTGGGACCACAATGGTCCCGGAAGTTCAAAATTGCGCGAGACTTGCACAGTCTATTATAATCTTCTTACAGAAAGAATGGAAGGCAATATTTCCAGTAGCCCATTCTGAGCTTTGTTGTTACAGTGTGCATTCTGACCTATACACGCCACAAAGATAAGCAACTCTTACTTCAATCCCTATTTACCGATGGTGGAAGACTTGTCCCACTCCGCGGCACTTCAATACACACCACGGCTCACGAAAGATCGTAAGATTTCCGGCAAAATTATGCCATTAGAGCTATTGCTGGGCCAGAAATCAGGTCAGTCGGGAAGGGCAGACCGAGTGGTGAATGTAGTCATACTGCGTGTTCAATACTCAATGATGGTCTAGGCCTTTGTGACAACACTGCAGAAACCTGGGGTGTTAAAATTTGCAGCATGGGTGTTGTCACATATAGATATCAAAGAGAGAATCAAAATGAACACCAGGGTGTTAACACCAATGTAATTGTGTTTGCAGAACTTACTGTTACTTTAACACCATATGATGTAAATTTTGATTATTTTTTCGGTATCTATAAGTGACAACACCTATGGTGTCAATTATTTTAACACCCTGGTTTTTGCAGTGAAGTCATACTGCGTGTTCAATACTCAATGACGGTCTTATGGTAAGAGTTAAAAGGTTGCACGGGGGGGGGGTGTAGAGAAGCCCCACTTCGTGTCCGTGTCTAACCGTAATGGTATGTGGTTTCCACAACAGGCTGCGGTTTACTTTTTTGTTTCCTGCTGGTGATTTTCGATGTACTCAGCCCAGAGCCTTCCTGGAATAAACAACATGGGTCTGAGTGTAATTATATTCAACTGTTCATTGCTCTCGGAGAGATGTCAAATGCCCCCGCTAGTCGGGGGAAGAGATCGGTTATGAGGGCGAGCAATTCACGATCAATGTCGTTCTTTGTCTTTAGGCCTAGTGATCTATTTTCTATGATTTAAAAATGGGCTAGAACAATGTTTCTAGGGTGGACGTGTGACTCTGCACCATTCTCATAATAACTGATTCTTTTAGTCAAAGGCTGAAGTGGATAATAAACAAAAAAATAGAAAAACATGATCAACAATTTGTCACCAGTGAGAACAATACTTAATAATAATAATAATAATAATATCGAAGTCTTATATAGCGCACGTATCTACCAAACAAGGTACTCAAGGCGCTTAGTATATACTTTAAACAGAAAGATGGGTTATTGAAGTTATGAATTATGAGACCCAATTATGTAGCACCTTATAATGTTTTTTACATGGTGCTATGGCGCATTCAGCAGCCACAACCAGGAACACCGGGGCGAACCCCTTCTCTTTTCGATAAGTGCACTGGGTTCTTTTACATGCGTTACACAGCACATGGGACCAACGGCTTTACGTCCCATCCGAAGGACGAAGCAATGGTTAAGTGTCTTGCTTAAGGACACAAGTGTCACGGCTGGGGATTCGAACCCACACTCTGCTGATCAGAAACACCAGAGTTTGAATTCGGTGCTCTTAACCGCTCGGCCACGACACTTCCAAGGTGTTTGAATAAGGGAAAATACAATAAATACTTAGATTGTTTTAAATTACATTGTTTAGCGATAGAACATTTATTGTCTTTGGTTCAAAGACCTGTTTTTGTTTGATGACATAGCCTAATCTTGAATTGATGAATTCAAACACATTTGTGACTCAGCCGTACTACTTCAAGTCCAACCGTCTTATCCTTCAAGTTAACAGTGAAACTGTCAAAAGCTAACTTTAAAAAACAAAACAACCCCAAAACAAGGAAATGTATAGAAATCCTCCATGCTAGATTGCTATCTACCAGTGCGTGAAAGGCATCATTACAATGCTTGCACGTATACGGTTAGACTCCATTCAAGCAAGCAAGGACCGGAAGCTCGTGATGAATCGCCGTATTGTGCAGCAGACTATGCTA
Organism: Plazaster borealis; assembly: GCA_021014325.1. NCBI lineage: Eukaryota > Metazoa > Echinodermata > Asteroidea > Forcipulatida > Labidiasteridae > Plazaster > Plazaster borealis. Next base: position 17,430,238 of record CM037457.1, on the reverse strand, counting down.
CCACCAAGGCCCTATCTCATCAAGATGTGAAGCAGAAAATATTGCTTGACAATTATAATTGCTTACAGCAACACAATTACAGGGAACCCGTTATAATTGACGCACTTTAACACGGTAGGCCTACTTTAACTACTATTCATGCTAAAATACGATTTGCCTTTGTGTTGTAGTTAACGTGTGTGCATTGAGCATGTTATTAGTGAAAACTGGGTCCAGGGTAATTTGGTTTCTTCTACTGAATGAGGTCAACTTTAGTAAATTTATTCCTTTCCTGTCTTGGGGTCTCATTTAGGTAATATCGGCCCGTAGAGATGAATGAGCCAACAGCTGATTGATTAAACACAATGAGCCTGCAGGATAACCAGTGGGGTGTTCCAATGCAGTACTGTAATTAATTGCCAAATAGAAGAACTGTAGCAGCAGTGTTTTTGTACGTTGTAAATTGTCTTCAAATTACTTATTGCGTGAACTCCCGTTTTTGTTTTCAACGTTTAGTGATGAGGTTTTTTCCCCCCAATTCTTGTTCTTTTTTTTTCTTTTTTTCATACCAAGCAATTTCATTTTAGTATTTAATAGGCAACGTATACCTTTGGTTTTTGGAACCGTTCGATTGTTTCAATCCTATATAAATGTAGATACATACAATAAAACCAATCTGTGAAATTTCATCTCAAAAGGTAGTCGCGTTTTGGGAAATTGCCGAATATCTGGAGCGGTTATGTCCACGCAGGATCAATAATCCATGATTGGACTACAAAATCTGAGAAAAGTTTCAGGAAAATTGAATATTTTTAAAATCCTTTTCTCTAAAACCACATTCCTTGGAAGGGAACCGTTTCTCAAAAATGTTACACATTATACCAAGTAAAAATTTCTGGTAATTAATTTTTGGAGTAATAACTAAAGGTATACCCACCCTTTAAGTGCATGTTTCTTACTTTTTTTAATTTTGAGTTCTCTTCCTTTATTTCTGTTTAATCATTTAACATTATTATTTTTCAATAACGGTAGGCCTATGGTTGCTTTCAGCTGTGCGGAATACCCAGTTAAATCATAGAGAAAGGACCCACAGAAGGAGTCACAACTGGGGGAACTTAAAAGATTCTATCTGCACTACCGCGATCATGTGGGTCCTTTCTCTATGGTTAAATCTACTTATTTTAGGTAATAATTTCTTGCTCATAATGTTCAAATGTAAGTTGTCAAATATTGCTTTTCATCAATTTTCTAATGAATATTATCAAGTTTTATATTATTATCTGAAATGGATTGTGTTTTTTTCATGTCTGGAGGACCCTTAAAAATATAACCTTTAAAAACGCAGTAGACAACAAATCTAGGGCTGTGTGTCGCTAGATCCAGGTTGGATTAGAGATGTGAACCATTGTGGGAATTGATTTTTTCTTTTACTGTCCTTCAGTTCTTTATCCTGTATATTGCAAACGCTGGCTGACTATACGTCCGCGGTAGTAAGATGCCCTATATTCCCAGTGGAATTCAAAAAGGAACGGAAGATCAATTCAATTGAATAAATTGGTAAGAGCACAAAATAATATAATACTCGAGCATTCTCACTGCGTTTTGCAAAGTAAACTATAGCCGTTTTGCAAAGTAAACTTTAGACGTTTTGGAAGTAAACAATAGCCGTTTTGGAAGTAAATTAAAGCCGTTTTGCAAGCAAACTATAGCAGGTTTGGAAAGTAAACTATAGCCATTTTGGAAGTAAACTATAGCCGTTTTGGAAGTAAATTATAACCGTTTTGGAAGTAAACTATAGCAGTTTTGGAAAGTAAACTATAGCCGTCTTTGAAGTAAACTCTAGCCGTTTTGCAAAGTAAACTCTCGCCGTTTTGCAAAGTAAACTCTAGCCGTTTTGGAAGTAAATTATAACCGCCTTGGAAGTAAACTGTAGCCGTTTTGCAAAGTAAACTCTAGCCGTTTTGGAAGTAAACTATAGCCATTTTGGAAGTAAACTATAGCCGTTTTGGAAGTAAACTATAGCCGTTTTGCAAAGTAAACTCTAACCATTTGGAAAGTAAATTATAGCCGTTTTGGAAGTAAATTTTGTAGCCTTTTCTTCCTTGACGAGGAAATTGTAAAAGGGAAGATGTTTCCCTACCGGGTAGATTTTCCCTACCAGGAAGGTACGGGATGTTTCAGTACAAAGGTATCACCATTGAGACAGCGACAACGCTCAACACTAATAATTATTTGCAAGGGAGACCGATAATACTTCCACCAACGGCCATGCTCCTATAACACATCTACATAGGGGCCTTTTGATATTGTTCGAGCAAAAAATGACACCGCGTTATATCAGTGGCTTATTTGCTGGCAACTGAAATAAATTACATCAGACATTTTTGCAATCATTACTGTAAAAGGTTTTGAATGATAACACATTTTACAAACAAAAATGTTGTATACTCCTTACAAGAACGGCCCACAGTTCAACCTTTGATTTGACTTCCCGCTCAAAATCTCAACAAGTTTGTTTTTTCGTCTAACATTACACAACGACGATTCTCGATTGTTCCACGTTCTAGATATTTTCTCAAGCCAAACAGTTCCTCACCTCAAAATGAAACTGCATGGTTAAAGGCATCGTACACGTTTGGTAATGACTCAAACCAAATACTAGCATACAAAATTACTTGGTAACAAGCAACGGAGAGCTGTTGATAGTATAAAACCTTGTGAGAAACGACTCCCTCTGAAGTAACGTAGTTTTTGAGAAATAAGTAATTTCTCACTAAATTAATAAACAATTCTTGCAAGAAATTTTTGTTCCTATCTGAAAGCACACAAATTTGTAAAACAAGGGTGTTTTTTCTTTCATCATTTTCTTGCAGCTTCGATGACCAATTGAGCCCAAATTTTCACAGGCTTGTTATTTTATGCATATGTTGGGATACACCAAATAAGAATACTGGTCTTTGACAATTACCAAACGTGTACAGTGCCTTTAATGTATCCATCCAGACACGCTTCACTTGCATGTCATGAAATCAAGGTTGCAAGACATTCAGACCGTTTTTAGAATCGACTTTCCTAGGCTTCATCTTCCCTCGTGATGTTAACAATAAATCGACCGCAGAAGAATTCTCATACCACACAAAGACGGGTATCCTGTCTTATAATGGTTTTTTCGCACTTCTGAATAATTATGGGATCTGAATAAATTATGCGTTGCAAGACGTCGTGATGGAATTTCAGGGCCATTTTTTTTTTAAAAATCTGCACATCACGTTTAAAACGACTTTTTAAAGTGGGTATTATTAAATTATTTTAAGGCATACAATTCGTTGAGGGAAAATGCACTCATCAGGTTATTATGATTTTGCGGCCTGCATGAAAAGCCGAGCAACCAGGGTAAAACAGACTTTATTTTGGCCAGGTCGTAATTACATCAGGCACCAGGACCAGTGCGAAAATTTCTCAAAAATTATAATTGCAGCATTGCAAAATAATCTTCGATTGTGTATAGGCTAGATTCTTTACAAAACAAAACACGTTGGAGCGTCACATCTTCACTAAAAAATGAAAGGCGAAAAAACAAAAAAACAAAAAAAAACCGTTTCAGACCCAAAATAAATTTACAGGGACAGGAAGAATCAAGCTGAACTTGAAAGACTGGGCAAGACGACTGATAAAATTTGAGCCAAAGGACCATTCCAGAATGTAAAATTTAACATACGTCAACGAGAATCTCAATTTCCGAGGCGACTTCACAAACGTCTTGATGATTTTCCTTAATGGGATTGTATACGTTTGGTAATTGGAACCCACTGTTTGTTTCAATGCTACATAGTTGTAGATATATACCATAAAACTAACCTGTGAAAATCTCATTTCAAAAGGTGGTAGCGTTTTTGAAATATTGCCAAAAATCTGGAGTGGTTATGTCCACGCAGGAAGAATAATCTGCAATTGGAATACGCTGAGAAACGTTACTGTCAGTAACGCTTCTCAGATTCAAATTTTTGGGGATAAGAAGTGATATCTTTTTCCATAACCGCAGTACTTCTAAGTGAAAAGTTTCTCAAAATGCATTACCGGTATACTATCCAAAGTTGCTGTACCTCTTACCAAGTAAGGTTTTTTAGCCATTCATTTTCAGAGTCGTTACCAAACGTATAGAGACCCTTAAAGTGTCACCTCCTTAAATCACAGCCTTTTCTCAAAATATTAATATATTAGTGTTATATTATTAGTATATTAATAGTAGTATACTATCATCGACATAATATTGCGACGAGACCAGAGGCACTTCCTCAGATCTGCTTCCAGTTCTACAGAATATAAATATTGTTTCCTGCTGTTTGTTTTACATCAAAAGTTAACTCCGATGAGGTACTACTTGGTAGACAATAACGCAGATTAAGTTTGAAGACAACTTGCTAAGACGTTGTTGCTATTCTTGGTGGACTTTTGTTTAAATTGTTCCGTATTCGGAAGACGTTCTTCAACGTAGACCGCACAGTGTACACCGTGTCAGTGAGCAGACGCGCGCGTCATGTGCGTCCACTGGAACATCTCAATAGACCTTATGCATTGACGTCATCCAGCCGCCATCTTAGAGGTAAAACGATGACGAAACAATAGAAACGCACAGATTTGTACGCGCCTCGCACAAGATTAGCCAATGAACAAGCGCCTTTTGACCTCTAAGTGAGGGCGCCCTACTGAAATGACATCATATGCATAAGGTCTATAGACCCTTCCCATGAAATATGTAAATTGCACATCGCGCGTGCGCACTAACACTTTGGTTGGCAAAATGATGGAACAACGCGCCTTTTTGTGTGGGGCTGATAGTCGCGTGACGCAGAAGCGTTTGCGCGTCTGCTTAGTGCACATCTCTATGGCGTTTGCCAACCAATAGGGTCTGTACGCATGCGTGAATGTAATTAGCATATTTCATGGGAAGGGTCTATTGCAACCAGTGTTGAGTCAACCTCGTCCCCAAGGTGTGTCGAGCAGTACGAGGTTGACCGCTCTCTCACCCTGGTATTGGATCATTTGCATATCCAAAAATTAAAATAGTCTGGCTGTGGACATGGTGAATACCATTGATCTCTATTATATTGAGATCAATGGTGAATACTGAATGAGTACAACTTAACATGTTTACGTTAGACTTTTGTACACCAGTCGTTGTCCAATCAGGGTCCAAGTAAGGAGTTTCCCTCCCAGGGTTTACTATTGTAAACATGGTTGGAAATAAAGTAAACCATGGGGACGAGGTTGGTGTTGAGTGGTATCCATACGGTTGAATGGACTTTTCCTTAAAAGAACAAACTTTCCTCGCAATTCTATGCTGTTGATAATGAGTTTTATGAAGCATCAAGTCAACGGCCAAAGAGTACCAACCTCCCAGAGATAAAGTCCCCACCCGATCTGCTTGGAACGGTATGCCTGAGCAGGTACCACCAGATCGTTTCCAAACTGCTCACACTAGGATTCGTGTTGCAACCGGGAGAACATGGAGGGAGAACAATAACAAACTAGCGATGGAATGTTATATTAAGAGTGAGCCGGACAAGAGAGGATACAGAAGGAGATTGATCAGTTTGTGGCACGATAAAGGAATGTTTGAAATTGGTGAGGCAGCATCTTGCATACCAGATAAGTACCGGTACCACCAGTGGTTAACAAACGTGAAATTGAGGAGATGAGGAGGATAATACAAGCTGAAAGTGATAGAACAGAGATTGTTAACCACCAAGACCGGAAGAAATGGCTGGCAGCGAAGCTCGCAGATGTTGATCAGCCAGATTATGAGATGGTCCGGATGACGAAAGCAAAGACTTAGAGGAGGGTGTAGAGTTAACGGCGGAGGAGGGACAGATTAATACTAGGCTTGAAGTCTTGAAGAGTTGATGGACGCGGTCAAACAGGGTTGATCGCAGCTTTGCACCGGGACCCAAGGAAAAGGCTGGCACAAATGTCTCCCATGGTGAGTGAAATCCATGGGTCGGTTAGTATGAATAATCTATCGGAAACTAAAAATCTTATTTTTGCAGGGGCAGTTGGGCAGTTGTATTAGGAGAGAAGTTAGGTGTGAAGGCGTCACAATCAGAACAGGAAAGCAGTACGCTGCGAAAACTGGAGTTTTAAAATTGACACCATGGGTGTTGTCACATAGAAACCCAAGAGAGAATCAAAATTAACAGTATAGCCTACTGAGTTAAAATAACAACAATGTAATTGTGTTGGCAGACATTAGTGTTATTTTAACACCCTATGGTATCTGTAATGTGACAACACCCGCGGTGTCAATTTTAACAGCCCGGTGTTTGCAGTTTACACCATGGTGGAAACGCCGGCTAAGGGGTCAAATTAATAATCTATACGAAGAGATCTCAGTATTACAAATGACTAAAGGGTTTAATACAAGGTTCAGAGTTGAGGTCAATCGTGATAAAGTACAATGGAAAAAGTAAAGGGGTTGAGTGTTGTCATAGAGGATATCAAGCAAAGGGTCAAGGCTATGGCTGCAAAAGTGAAGAGGTATGATGACAGGGTCGGGCATTTTCACCAGAACAGGCTAGTTCACACCAATTGGCTTGAGTTTCTTAAGGAATTGGACGGAAAGACACGCAAGCAGGCCCGTAGCCAGCAGAGACTAGAACTGTCTAAGGTTTTGGGACCAACCAGTTCAGCACAACCGACAAGCTGAATAACGGATTTGAAAAATGAATTCAGAGGGATAAAACCTCAAGAAGGATTCCAGATTGACGTGGACAAGGTGAAACGACAAGTAAGGAAAATGCCAAACTGGAAAGCCCTGGTTGAGAACGTCCGTAGTTAGCATTAACGAATGGCCCTACAACTGCAAGACTGTCTAGTACAGGGTAAGGTCCCCTTGGCTGACTTGAAGCAAGAACGGTTCTGATCATGAAGGATGTCAAGAAAGGTAATATTGCAAATAATTATTATGGACCAATCACGTGCTTAGTGTATAAACTCTTGACCAGTATGATGTAGAGGACCTCTATCGCCAGATGGATGGCCAGCAGTAAGGAGGAGCAGTAAGGCTGTAATAGCTGTCCAGGGATACGAAATATCAAATAATCATCGATATGGCTGTACCGCAGGACTGCAGGAGCAGAAAGACCAACTTCGCAATGGCGTGAATCGATTAGGCGTATGACATGATATCACACACACGGATAATGGAACGTCTGGATATGGTTGGAGTGAACGATTTAAAACGTTTTCTATGTGAGAGCAGGAAGACATGCCGAAGAAATCTGACAGCCAACAACGATAGTCTAAGCAAGGTGATGTGCATGATAAGAAGAGGTATTTTCCAAGGGGTGACTCTCTGTCTCCTCTGCTGTTGTTCTGGCACTCATGTCCCTGTCGATGATTCTGAGGAAGGCAAGTGCTGGTTATGCAGAAGGACGGTTGTAAGATCATGCCATCTGCTTGTTATGGACGATTTGAAGTTGTTTGCAAATAATGAGGCGGACATCGATTCGTTGGTGCAGAACATCAGGTTGTTGAGCGATGACTTCGGGATGCATGCAGTTTGGTCTGGAGAAATGTGCTTCAATGGCCATAAAAAGGGAAAAGAGGGTACATTCTGATTGTATCGCTCTGCAAGATGGTGCACAGATGAGGGCTTTGGGTGAGGAGGAGAGTTATCGGTATCTTGGTGTACTTGAATCGGACCATGTCCTTCACGGGGAATTAAAGGTAAGGCTGAGGGTAGAATACATCAGACAGGTGAAGAAAAATGTGTGAAGTCCAAACTGAACGTGAGAAACATGGTCAAGGCAATTAGCATGATGGGCAGTGGTCTTTGGTGAGAGAGTGCGTGCGGGTATTGTGAAGTGGACTACGGAAGATTTAGATCACACCGACAGGACAAGAAAACTGATAATCATGCATGGCATACTATACATTTGCGGGCAATTAGTTACAGCGGCACGAGAACAGTCTTGAACGTAATAAAGGCAAGGATAGACAAAGCAAGCGCCTCTCCTATGTGTAGAATGTACCCTGAGAATGCATTTACTGACAACGGTTGTCTCTTAAAATATTAACAGTGCTAATACCATCAACTTTGTGCATTTTAATTTTGTAGATTGTTTGTTTCATAAATGATTAGATACTATCTGATTTTGGTATCTTCCATAATGTAATCGAAACACGTGACAACTAACAACTCAACAGCAACTAATTCAGGGACTCGTTTCCGTCTTTGGGCTTTCTGGCCAACTGTGACGTAGCACTGCATGTACGGCCAGCATTCGGCGACTAAATTTGTCATTTATCTAACATAAATCACTTGGCTGCAAATGAACAACATTTACAGGCAACTTCAATAATGGCAGACTATTTTGTGAACATGTATACACATTAGTTTCATCCAAGGCTTTCATCTGTTGTTCATTAAAGTTGCATTATGGAAAATGATTTGCCGGCATCAGTAATGCTTCTCGTTGACGTTTAGAGTGTTGTAGTAATTAATTAAATTTATATAAGATTTTAACTAAGTAATCGGAACAAGGTATCCTAATGTGTAAGTGCTGCTAAAAAAATGCTCAACATACTGAGTTACCGATACTGATCAAGCCCCGCCCCCCACCATTTTCATAATGTATATGATATTAAAAGAAATATTTGGCTATATTGTGATATTTTGTTGGAAAGTTACGCAAATGGAAAACAGTCAAGATCAGATGAGCGGATTGGCATTACCCCAGCAGTGCAGCTTATCAGAGTCCAGCAACAGTGATTTGTATCTCAATCATTTTTTTAACCCAAACCTACAAATAAAGTCCAACTGTCACGTACGTGTGTACGTGCTGTACTTAAATCACTTATATGACACCACGGTCCTTGTGAATGCACACGAAAACTTTCCCCCACATTATCCACAAATTTGTCCCCAGGCCCACAGCAGAATGTTGCTATAGTCGTTGTTTTGGGCTATGGTTCTTGGGAATTCAATTTACCGATCGTTTTCACAAATGTAGAATTGGAGGAATCCCGTGGGAAATTGTACAGCCATAATCAGAGCGCACATTATTTGTCTTTAAAGGTTCATTTGAGTGGTCCGCTGATGCATGGTAATTAAAGATAGGTAGTCAATGCACTTTGTTTTCTTTCTGTGTGGGGACGGGGGTCTATGAGTAGCAAGGTGTGAATATCATGCACGGTTCACTCTAGAAATTGTCTCAAATTTAATTAACTATCAGAATGAGGAGGCCAGCAATAAGAAATTTAAATTGTTTGATCCGACCTTAAAAAGAAAAAAGAAAAAACCAAAAAAAAACCCCGTGAACCTTTAAAAGAAGACATAACAGTGATATAATTGTCTGCGTTATGGATATCTAAGCTATATATTTTTTAGTTTGGGCCAAATTTCATCGATAAGATAGGCCTATGCGTTTTCAAGATCAAGTAAATTCATTTACGCATTGGTTTGTACACGACGCGCTGCACACAGACCTCGTTCGCGTAGTTTCCACGAAGAGGCAATTGTATTAAGTATTAAAACAGTTAACTACTCATTACTTGCATGCTTTGAGATCTCCGATTTCATAGTTGGTAAAATGTCAAAGTTTAATGGCAAACAGTCTCCAAAACAATGATTTCAAAAATGCTAAACTTCCAAAGCGGTTTTATCGAAACGAGGGGCTAAATTGCCTCTTCGTGAAAACGGTGCTTGATTTGGTGTCTGCATTTTGCTAACCAAGAAGACATTGCCACGACGCGTCGCGACGAAGTAAAACAACATTCAACAACATCGAGTGATTTTAAAATCACTGCTGTGGTAAAGACCAGGAGCCGATTTCACAAAGCACTAAGATTCAAGTTAAGATGAGTTACCAGTAATTACCATAGTGATTTGTATTGTGACATCACTCTTTGCTAAGCAACTGCGATGGATTTGCAGTTGAGATCAATCTTAACTCTTTGAGAAATCGAGCCCAGGGTCTGTTTTCAGGGCTCTGCTTACCGCAGAATTATGCGTTTACGGCACCCTGGTCATTCTGCACTGCAAAAACTGGGGTCGTGTTAAAATTTACACTAGTGGTGTTGTCACATATAGATACCGAAGAGAGAATCAAAACCAACATCATAGGGTGTTAAAATAACACCCATGTAATTCTTGTGGTAGAAATAAGTGTTATTTTAACACCATGTGGTGTAATAAGTTGATTCTTTTTGGGTATCTATATGTGACAACACTATGGTGTCAATTTTAGCACCCAAGTTTTGCAGTGTATGGGCGTGCCGTAAGCGCATATTTCTGGCGTAAACAAATCCGTGACATTTGGGCCCTATGCTATTTAACAGAAATAGTGTTTTTCCCCCATTCAAGTTAACGTAGCCAAACAGAGACGTAGTACAATGGTGCTCAGTTTGGCCCATTAGTTGCTATAACAGAGAACAAGACAAATGCCAAGGTGATTTTGATCTATTTTTGCAGGACGGTTTTGGATACCAAGAGGAAAATTGATATTTTTAAATAATTATTTTTTCAAATGATAATGACTTACCACAGTGTCGATTTCGACCATCTCCAGATTGAAGTCTCGCAGAATGTCCGGATTCTCGTTGACATGTTTCAGGGCGAGTCTTGCCGATAAAAGGCAGTCCATCCCGATAACGTGCATCGACTGGTTCAAATAGGTTGGAAACATTCCCAAGAGATACAGGGTCTTTTTATCCTCCATGGCGGCCCCACCTTCCTTGAAGATCACCAACGCCAGTAGAAGCCTCATCAACATTTCCAAATTCAAGCTACTCCCCGTGAAGGAAACCATGGTCCCCTTTCGGAACCCCCTTTCGGAAGCTGTGAACCCGAAGGAAATTGGAGGTGCCGAATTGATCAACAAATACAGGTGGTGCGTCTTCTTCCACTGAGTTGTTGAAATCTTTCCCCAATATATGACTGATGCATCGAGCAAAATACTCGGCGATGTGTCTGCTCTACACACACTGCACTACATCGAAAACACCAACAAACTAAAACATAACGTCAGGTCCTGCAGAAAGTCTATAAATCCTTAATTCCTACTGACAATTCAGTTGGACAATGTCAAACGCCAAACCTAAAAGGCAATGGCTTTGAACAGTGAAACAAAATCCACTCTTTGAAAATCCCGTGAGCTGTGAATCGGGGCTGATCAGCAGCTGACAGCGATGCGCAGTGCGTTCACTCTGACTGCCTGCGTAGTGAGTGCGGTCCCCGAGCACTCGCTCCCGTGTATCTGAAAAGAGAAACGGAGTTATCTTTGCATCAGTGACGCTGTCAAAGTATAGGCACGCCCACTATGTCATCGGTTATTGGTCGGCCACTCATGTTATTATTTCACGACCTGCGTGTTAGCGTTCTGTCTATTTGCAGGCAGTGTAATTCTCGTGACAATTTGGAAAAGATTTCTCTTTCGTAAGGGCAATTTCTTTCCTAGCCAAAACAATATTTGTATAAGAAGGAAGACATGCACTATGTTGAAGCATACATTTATCTTTATCATATAAAATTATCTTACTATATACGACGGGTATCATGAGCTACATGAAACGATTATTATATGTTTCTGGAAAAAAATAACAAAGCGGGGAATTGTTTGTACTTTTAAGTAATGTAACCATCCTTGAAAAACTACTAGACTGATTAATAATAAACAAAATATTTGTGAGTTGAACTCCTTGGCGTTGAACTCAATTTTAAGTTGAAAAGATTTTCATTTAATAAGGACTGCAAAAACTGAGGTGTTACAATTGACCCATGGGTGTTGTCAAATATACAAATACCCAAGAGACAATCAAAATTAACACCATATGGTGTTAAAATAACACTTATTGTGTTATTTTAACACCCTTTATTGTAAATTTTGATATTTGTTTGGGTATCTATATGTGACAACACCCGTGTTGTCAATTTTAACACCCCAGCTTTTGCAGTGTATCTGTGTCTACAATGCGAGATAATGATATGCATTGAGCAAATAAAATTCTACCCATTATACCGTCCAAAGTTCACGACATAAAATTGGACACGCACTGATCCATGAGAACCAACAGACCAGCAAGAATATTAAACTAGAATTTATTCATTTTTGATTAGCAGCACTTTTTTAATGGGGACAAACGGAGGAAGACTGCCTTGATTTTTTGTAACAATTTAAAACGAACGTGACTGTGACTCAAAATGCCCAACGTCAGCAAGTTCAGACGAGTTCGACCGTTGTGTACTGTTCGCGGTCAACCCTTTCCTATGGGTCCTGATTATCACCGGTGATGATGATGTCGTATACGCAATCTAAATCTCGTTATAAAGTCCGTTATAGTCAGTTGGCATCACGGTCTTTAGCCAGATGAAGGACTGTCAAGCGGTGTCCTCATTAATCACTACTCTGCCCTTGTGTAGACGGGAAATACAAAAATAATTGCCTCACCTATTTTCGTTTTACCTTTTTTTTTTTTTTTTTTTCCTCCAGAAGACGATCAGAGCATACTGATCGAAACGTCAAGTTGAAACCAACGGTTTATTTTCAGAACCACCCCAACTCATTTAGAGATAGTCATTACATGGTGTTACCGCAAACCTTTCCATATTTCGTTTTTTCGTTTTACAAACAAGTAAGCGCTTCCAAACTGAGACGGAGAATAAATATTGGAGACTATATAGCCTGATCATGATTTCACTAAATGTCTTCAAAGACCCAATATTCATTGGTATTTAATAATTAAAAAAACTTGCTTTGTGAAAAATGTGCAAAATGTGTAAATTTTCAAAATATCCATCCAACGTGGTCCTTGTGGCCAAAAATAACCACCAGATGCCTTAGGTGTTGTACAGAGCTGTCTCAAAACTTACTATCAATCTAAGAGTATAAACCACGTAACCTGTGACATCAAATGTTTGTCTCAAAACTTATATCAATCTAAGAGTATAAACCACGTAACCTGTGACATCAAATGTTTGTTTTAAAACTTACTATCAATCTAAGAGTATAGACCACGTAACCCGTGACATCAAATGTTTGTCTCAAAACTTACTATCAATCTAAGAGTATACACCACGTAACCTGTGACATCAAATGTTTGTCTCAAAACTTACTATCAATCTAAGAGTATAGACCACGTAACCTGTGACATCAAGACTAGTGTTTGTCTCAAAACTTACTATCAATCTAAGAGTATAGACCACGTAACCTGTGACATCAAATGTTTGTCTCAAAACTTACTTGTCTATCAATCTAAGAGTATAGACCACGTAACCTGTGACATCAAATGTTAAAAGTGCCACGGAACCTGGACCGCCTGTACAGGCTTTGTAAACAGACCAGTGGAGGATAACATCTTATATGTTATGGCGATTGCGCTGTTTGATTCTTATCAACTTTTGACATGAAGCAAGGGGCACATCGCAACAGTTGTTACTTTTTCAGCTCTTGAATTAATTTATGATGCACAAAGTAAAGTTTCATGACCAGTATAGAATCTTGGCTGCCCAGAAGGGCCCAGGAATGTCCAACGTCACTCTTTTTGTAAACTTTGTAAACATAGGTTACATGGTTTATTATGCTCAATAATATTCTATTTCAAACTTGTGCCATTAACACAATTTACCCCCCCCCACATCATAACCAATGTATTAAAAAAAAAACCAAGTAAAACGGCCTTCCTGAAAATAGAAAGAGCTTTCAGGGTTGTCATCATCCGTGGAAAGATGCATTTGTAAAATTAAGCAGCCATTCGTATAGAGGTAATAAGGAGATTCGAAAGCAGAGAGTCGTCCAAAAACGGAGTTCATGTGCATATTATTGAGTAGTGTTTTGGATTTGTAGTACTGGTACCATGCGATTTGAAAAATCAGACGCAGCGTATATTATTACCGACCGCACATTCCAAGGCGCGTACATAACAAATAATTAAAAAAATAATCGAATTCGATGTCACAAACTAAATTGTACAATTCTACAGATAATTGATAAACTATTGAGACGCGTCTATTTTGTACACACTTCTAGACCAAAGGACGTTTATTTTTGTTGGTTCTTCTTCTATTAAATGTGATACCCCAGACGATCTTTGTTTAGTTCTATAAATAATATCAAGGCAAGACACAATAGGCTCGTTAACATGACAAATATAAACCATTATGCTAAAGGGAGAGAGGTTGCAATGTGTCTAGATATTGTAATTTTTTGGGGGATAAATTTTTAAAAAGCTGCACAACCACCCTGATGTATCGCTAAATTTTGAAAACTTTATTTTATAACGGGTTTCCATCTTTTTATATGGAAAAGCTCATTCATCTATTCATTATTGAGAAGCTGCTTTTAACCAACTTCATATCAAATTATCTTTTCGTTCCATATAAACTAGCCGTAGCTGAGTGTCTTGCAACTTGAAAACTAGACACTTGTGCATGGGTAGAGGTCGTCTCTCGCGAAGATTGGCAGGCCTGGTGTGAATACCTGACGCCTGTTTATTCCACCACAGACAATCAAATATTGATATGGAACCGCGAATTATGTGGCGTGAAAATTACGCGCGTTGCTTTAAATATTGAAGATTGTCATGTGGCTAATAATCCGAGTAACACTGCGAGATATTAGACGAGACTTTGACGAATTGTCCATTTTTTTTTTTGCAAAATGCTGTGGGCAATGTGAATCCGTCAAAAGTCACGGGGTGCGGTTTCAATAATTACTGTGTTCGATGCATTCTGAGTGTTTAACCGCGATAAGCATAAGGCTGGAATGCGTGACGTTGTAATGGCTTCCAATGGATGGCAACATCGTGCAATACAACTGTGTCTGACGCATCCTGAACTACTTGATTTCATAAAGAGCTGGGATTGATCTTAAGATGATGCCAATCTTAATTACTAAGCAACGTGTGATGTCACAATAGACTGTGTAAGTCTCGAGACGATAAGGTCACCGTTGAGCTTCCGTGCACCTGTGAGCCATCAGCTATGGGAGATTAACGTGGGTGCAATGTTGTGTGATTTTTATTTCTGTCACATCACCCTTTTCAACCCCCAAAACCACACTGTAAAAATAATGGGCAAAAATTTACCCAATTTTTTACCCAACGTTGCTTAAACTATCAACATGCCCATCTTTTAGGTACTTTTTTCCCCATCTCAGTTGGGCACTCTGATTGCCAAATAATTGGGTAATATTTCCTCATCAAATGTTTACCCTTTTTCTGGGTATATGATAAATTATCAATTACCCATTTATTGGGCGATGATTTTTTTTTACCAATATTTGGTAGAAAGGTTTTGTGTAGCAGTTGGGCAATCATTACTTCATTGGTCAATATTTATTGTGTTATCCAACAAATGGTGAACATAATAAACCATTTGATTCACAGTTCCTGCGATGTGTCGTACGTCCATGCATCGAAACGATTTTTTCCACAATGGCGAGTGGTGGCGAGCTGTGCCCTTGGCGTCTCTCAAAAAAACGTGGGGTTGCCCAGTGGTTTGTAGATGCTTTTGAAGGTTAGTTTTTAACTAAATAACGTTTGTTTTCTGTTTAGCTGAGTCGTGACAGTTGCAGTGCAAGCAATGCAGTGATAGTGCCATTCGTGTATTGTTGTTTTACATACACATAATGTTTTAACATTACAATACATGTACACGAATGGCATGATAAAACTGAAAATAATTCAATGGCAGTAGCACTGTGTTGCTTGCTCTGCCACTTTCACGACTGTGTACAACTAAATAGGAAACAACACTTTATATTTATTTAAAAACTAACCTTCAAAAAGTCGTATAACCACTGGGCAACGCCGCTCGTTTAAGAGAGAGGACACGGCCACAGCCACTCCTCCACTCGCCATGTTGGAAATGATCGTTTTTATGCTTTTGTACCCCATGTGGTTTAACTTTACCCAACTGTATGTGGAAAGATGCCCAACGATGAGGCAGAAGAATAATGTATTGCTATATAATGGGTAAACCTGATAAATAATACCCAACTGATGTAGTATATTTACCATTTGTTTAGTGTTTTTGTTTCAGTTAACCAACAGGGAAAATGCCACACATGTTGGAAAAAGTATTAACCAACAAACTCACGAATTATTACCTAGTTTGCCCATTTTCAGATTACCCATCAACTTCTTTGCCCTTCATTTTTACAGTGCATATTGGTGGAATGATTACCTTTCTAACTACCAATGTAATAAATTAAATTAAAATAAAATCTGGAAACTTAAGAAACAGTGCTTGACCTCAAACATCCGGCTCGAAGTCTCAAATTGCGAATTTGCGCCGACAGTGTTACGCAAATCATGAAGGGCGCACTTACAAACCGAAGTTAGGTAATATTGTAAATCGGTTTAGAAGTGCTTCGTTACTTTCAATTGGTGAATTTTTTTTGAAACATCGCAATTACAGTTCTTTTTAAAAACAATACATGCTGTATGATCGAGGTGCCTGGAAGTCCAGATTCTCGCGAAAGCTCTCGAGGTCAACTTACACAGTCTATATACAACTTACGATAATATTGACAACTCATCTTTAGATGAATCTTAGAGCTTTGTTAAATCAAGCCCCCAGCCCCCAATTACTGGGTGCGTTCGATTAGCTTCCCCAGGTCGACCCAGATCTCCCCCTTCCCCCGTTGCGTTCGAATAGCTTTGACGTCATTATAAGGTCAGCCCCAAGTGCCCTGCTTATGGAGAGGGTCACTTGGGGCTGACCAAGGTGCATGACGTCACGACGAAAAACGTTCTCAATGGCCACCATTTCAGCGGGACACTTTCAGTAAGTTTGACACACATTTTCACCCTTAAAACAGCGACTTTGTGAGCATTAAAGGGACACGTTGCCTTGGATCGGGCGAGTTGATCTGTAAAAAGCATTTGTAACCGTTTGTTATAAAATGCATATGGTTAGAAAGATGTTTTAAAAGTAGAATACAATGATCAACACAAGTATGTCTCGAAATTGCGTGGTTTTCCTTTTACATCGTGAACAAACACGGACGGCCATTTTGTGGAGTCAACTTTTTTGACTCCACAAAATGGCCGACCGTGTTTGTTCGCAAAGTAAAAGGAAAACCACGCAATTTCGAGACATTTTTGTGTGGATCATTGTATTCTACTTTTAAAACATCTTTCTAACCATAGGCCTATGCATTTTAAAACAAACGGTTACAAACGCTTTTTTTAAGACCAACTCGTCCGATCCAAGGCAACGTGTCCCTTTAAGTATTTTTATATTCGAGGACGAGAACTTGTGTATCAACCTGGGCTTGTACAATAATTTAACGTTGCAGTTTTACCTTGAGAATAATTATTTTACAACATGGAAGTAGTTCCGGGTCGGCTGTCCCAGGATGCATTGGTGTGAATGCTGGGGGAAGTTGGCGTTCGATTAGCTCATGGCAGGGACTCACCCGGATGAGTACACTGGGTCGAGTCGGGGAAGCTAATCGAACGCACCCACTGTTATATACCGAGTACAAAAACGTCAAAGTCGAATGTCTATTATTCAAACATTTACAGACATTGTCCATCATGTCATAGCGAGGATTAATTTTTTAATTGCCGGCCAGCCATTAGCAGGTACAGAAGGGTAATATTTAAATGAAACAACCTTCAGTATCAACATAGAAATAATTGGCAAAGCTTTGAAGGATCACACATGACTGTCAATTAATTTCAATCACTGTACTGAAACAGCACTGAAAGAAAACCTGTTAATTATAGGCCTATGGTTGTACAAACCAATATAGTAACGACGTCGTAAACACAACGCAAACGAAATGTTAAGTTTGCGGGCATTAAGCTATAAAATTAACTGGCTAAGTTTAGATACGGACGTCATTTGGGTACAAGACTGGGGCTACATTTAGGTCTGATATATTTAGGTGCAGCATTTTGGCGCTACATTTAGGTCCGGGCTTTATTTTATTTAGGTACAAGTATGGGGCTACATTTAGGTTCGGTATATTTGGGTACAAAATTGGAGTTATATTTAATGTCTGTTTATGGGCTAAATTTAGGTACAAGTTTGGTAGTACATTTAGCTCCGTATTTCATTATAGTACGAGATTGAAGGTACATTTGGTCCTGGCTTTATTTAGGTACAATATTGGGCTCCGTTTAATGTCTGGGCTACAAATTGGGTACAAGGTTTTGGGATACATTTAGGTCTGAGCTACATTTGGGTACGACAATTAAGTTAGGTAATTAGATCCAAAGTTGGGGCTAAATTAAGGTTCGGGAAACAATCAAGTATCTGGCTACATTTAGGGATTCCGAACGTCTTAAATTAAATTATTTTATTTTATTTTATTTTTTTTTTTTGGGGGGGGGGGGGTTCTTCAGAATGTTATCTTAAAAAACCCAATCAAACACTAAGTACTCTGTCACAGTCAATGATAATAACTTTAAATTACTGACTTCGCTTTAAGGCACATTGATTCAAAAACAAAAAGAAATGCAATATCATGTTCAACATCATTAAACATATTAAACAGTGCATGAGTCCGCTAAATGTGGCAGAGCCAGTACGGATGAACAAGGGCATTAATTTCATGAGACGGCTAAGTGATACACTTTGTTCGGTCACTTTGATCTTGAACATAACGTGGGCGTGAGCGGAAAGCCGATCTTTAAACGTGGATCAACACACGCTCGGGAAAAAACAAGTTAAACTGATTGAGCAGGGGATTATCGGCACTTATCTGGGATTAGAATACTAACATGGACATGGAGAGTGAGGTTAATGGCTGCACGTCCAGATATGTTTATTTTCTAATATCTTTCCAGCACAAGATACTGAAGAGTGACTCCTTAAGACGCTGCATGTGCGGTTTTTTTTTTTACATATTTTTATGAACGTGTTTTAAAGTAGAGCGTGGTAAAATTGGCATGGTGCATTTGCAGTGCCGGTTCGTGTGAATCCACAGGACATACGTGTGGAGAATAAACATGGAATACTTACTAACATGAAACTCTCTCAATATACAGCATAAAACAGTATCATTTCTGAATGCAAGTTCCCAATAATGTTCGTGTCTTCACATCATAATGGTATACTATTACCTCATGAATTCACGTCATCGCACCGCCACAATGGAGGATAAGCGATTGGAAATATCCCAATAATATCATTCCCATAATGGAATCATAACTCAGCGGTTTCTCGTATACCACGGTGGCGTTTACATTAGAACCATTTATTTATATAGACGTTTTTACAACAGTGGCCGACAATCAGTTTGCCCTTCAAAAACCATTACAACGTTGTACCTATTAAGTAAAACACGCAAGTGTAAGTGGGCCATTTTCCCTTAAAATAGCGGTACCGTACAATCCCGACTGCATTAATGAGGACCGTTATTGATTGACATTTTAGAAGAGCACGTCCTCGCATTTACAAAGTTTCTATCATCTGCCATCAGCTGTTACGAAGCGGTTTTCAACATGCACCCAATTGCAGGCCGTGAAATGGTTACTGAATCAAATTGTCTTGCATAAGATGATCATTCTGAAGAACAGTTCGTTTCGTGTGACAACGCTTACGCAGCCGAACTACTATTATACATATCTAATCGCATGTTACACAATTCACACACAAAAACAAAATAAACAGGCGCAAAATTGAATTTAAAAACATTTATGATGTTAAGGGCAGCCTTTCAATCTTGTTTCTGCTCTAACTTACGTATGTGCCATATTTTCACAATGTGTTTTTACTTATTATCTTTTTTTTTAAAGTTTATATTTGTAATCTTCATTGTTGTTGTTTGGTTTATTGAATACATTGTGCTTTTGTTCTTCATTGTGTTGAAAAATTAATGTCCAACTTCAACGCAAAAGGAAAAATATAATATAAACAAATACAATAACAAGTAAAAAAAAAAGTATTTTATTTTGTATATATATTTTTTATATTATTATGTTCGATAAATTGAAAAAGAAAAACATAGATGCTTATGACTGTTTACAATGATCGGCTGTGTGCATCAAGATTGACCCGTACTTATCTATATTGCATGGGCAATATAGTTGACTTAGTAGGCCTAAAGGTTATGCTTTAATAATGTTATTCAAGCATTTTGAGCTCTTGAGCTCTCTTTATACACAGACATTTGTTATGAAATCCAACCCATATCCAAAGCATGCAACCATGTTTAAGATTTCAATTACGAAAAGAGTTGTTTTCGTCACTATAGGCCTGATTTGTTGACGTCATCACGCGGCCATCTTAGCTGACGCAATGGAAAACGCAATCTATGTACATGCGGCACTCAGGATGAGCCAATGAGCAAACTTCTTTTGACCTCTAGCCGAGGGCGCCCCACTCAAATGACGTCATGTGCACAAGGTCTATTATAAAATATTAAATTTTATTTTAAAAGCCTTCTAATAAGTAAACTTAAAGAAACTAACAACTAGAACGTGTGGCTTCATAGAAATGACAGAGGGATCGTACCCCCTTTTTGGAAGCTACAGTTCAGTGCCGGGTTCAATTACAAAAATTATGTTTTAAAACTATTAATTGATGTAGGCCTACAATCAACTTGTTTGTGTTTAATACAAGTATTTAAAGGCATCGTACACGTTTGGAAATTGTCAAAGACCAGTGTTCTCACTTGGTGTATCTCAACATATGCATAAAATAACGGGCCTGTGAAAATTAGGGCTCAATTAGTCATCGAAGTTGCAAGAAAGTGATGAAAGAAAAAACACCCTTGTTGTACAACATTGTGTGCTTTCAGATAGGAATAAAAACTTCTTGCAAGAAGTTTTTATTATTTTAGTGAGAAATTACCTCTTTCTCAAAAACTACGTTACTTCAGAGGGAGTCGTTTCCTACAATGTTTTATACTGTCAACAGCTCTCCGTTGCTTGTTACCAAGTAAGTTTGTATGCTAATATTTGTTTTGAGCCATTACCAAACGTGTACGATACCTTTAAGAGGACTTTCATGATAACACATAAATAGCCGCTTGAAAGTTAAGGCAAGAAAGTTGTAAAATTAGACCGGGTTTCTAGCTCCTTAACTCAGGCGTCACTTGCCCTTCCTCTCTCTCCTCCTCCTCCAATCTCTCACATTCTTTCGCAGCACTGTAATAATCAACCGACACGCGCCATTTATCATGCTCTACTTAGTAACTTGCATTTACAGGAGACATATTTCCATCAGCAGTCTCTCACATTACATTTTTACAACAAAAATGCCGTTTCTAGGCAACCACTAAATTGAACAGTTCCCTTTTTCCTAATATTCCCCCTTTTTTAGGGGAGGGTTCCAGTATTAAAACATCTGGAATTGCCTCAATACACAGTCTAAATAAAACATCAGGTGATACTATAATGAGCAGTATAAAGTGAAGTAACCATTCAGCCATAGTCGTTTAATTCGGACACACGGCTATGGCGAGCTCATCAATTTTCTTCATGGTATGTAGCAGTGCGCTGCAGCGGTTATGGCACACAGACTGTGCTAAGGATTGCTTGGATAAGCAGAAACCTCTGCTTGCAGACTCTATGAAACTGTGACATCGGGTTCCTTGATATGAACTAGTTAAAGCCTTTAAGATAGTGGACCTTGATTTCACCTCTTGGGTTTATTTACAGGTATTATCGATATTCCGCCATGTTTATTGTATTGTATTGTATTGTGTTGTATTGTATTGTAATGTATTGTATTAATTTTTATTCCCCCCAAAACGGAACAAACCCAATACCCTGGGGAAGGGTTACACCAAATAAATAAATAACTAAGCTTTAAAATAATAAATAGCAAAGAAGGAGGGATTAGAATGAACATAAATATCAAATCATAATTAGTTTTCTTTTACAGCAGATAATTATTTATTAGACATGTCCAGTCGGTGGACCACTTTTCTTGTTGTACAGCATTTTGACAAAGGAAGACTTTCGGAATTTCGACAGTCACTCAAAGAAATTATGTAAGACGGAGATACCAGAATGAACTTGGTGCTTTTGTGCTGGTGCTGGTTTCCAAACCATTCTGAGACACTTTATGTACTGAAATGTTGTAATGAATCAATGTTAGCACATTGTTTTTGAAATGCCAGAAGTTGACAGTATAATGGTTATGTGAACTACTAATAGGTTGACATGAACATTTTAACTGAACAATATAATGGTGTACTACATCTTTAAAACAGCTATCATGCTACTTAACAGACGCAGTTTTTCCCTGAAAATCTTTGTCTCAAAGACCACAAGGGCAACACACTGCAAAAACTGGGGTGTTAAAATTGACACCATGGGTGTTGTCACATATAGATACCTAAAAAGAATCAAACTTTGCACCATTGGGTGTTAAAATAACACTAATTTCAGCCAAAACAATTGCATTGGTGTTATTTCAACACCCTTATGATGTTAATTTTGATTCTGTTTTCGGTATCTATATGTGACAACAGCCATGGTGTCATTTTTAACACCACGGTTTTGAAGTGATGTTTCATGCCATTGGGCTACTAACGATTTGGAAAAATTGCGTGTAATAGCGATTAGCATTAGTGTACCTTTCAAAACTGAACACATCAAACAGTTGTGTTCAATCACCTCTGGATAAATCCACAAATGGGCGGCACAAGGCTTCCACCATGACATTTCCTAAACAATTACTGAATACTCTGAACGGACCGTACCCGCTGTAGGTGTTGTCCATGATTGACGTTGTTATTCGATGACAATTTTGTTGAGACGTTGGGTGACACAACACGCGCTCGACAATAAAGCCTGGAACACGACATTGTAAACGAACCTCTCACTGCGTGAAATCTTCAATTGGTTGTTGATGTCTTGAGAATTGACGTGTGGAGATTGCCAATACATCATGTCTCCACTGCTGGAGGAAGATCCAATAAAGTACAACAAAGTGCACACTCAATTACTTGAATTTAATAAGCATCATTTTGTTATTGAACAAACTCTTTTCTGATTGTGGATGCTATATTTTCGTAAGGATGGTCCAACCTTAAACTGTTGAAAACTGCCTGTGCGGGTAAAAAGTCACGAAAGGTTTCAAAGGTATTATGGGTATTGAATATTTGAATTAATATTGTCCTTTTTTGAGATATGGTGAACACCAGTAGGAGTGTTTGGTTTGGGTTTATACAGACAGATTTACCCAAACCAAACAGTGCAATTATTATAATGTGTCCACCATATCTCGAAATGGCTTATTGGATGTGCAGAGTTAGACTGTTCCGGGGACTCTTCAGGAATGTCAGGACCATGACACAGCCATTGTCCTTTTTTTAGAAATCATTTGAAGTTGAACAAAGACAAATTGACTAAAGCGGGATTTGAACCAATGGCTTCCGGATTAACGTGCCAGCGCTCTACCAACTGAGCTAACCATATTGTACGCTGAACTGGCATGTCATTAGATCTACATTCAGTTGAAATTGTAGTTGTTGTTTTTTATTTGCTCTTCAGACTAAATAGACGATGTACAGGGGTGGTGCACTTTTGAAATACACAGATTCTAAACTTCCTTTAAATGGATGAATTACTTTAGAGTTGACCAAGAGGAAGTGCCTCAATGTTCCTCATTATTCTAAAGACAATGGCAAAGGTACTCTTTGTCGCCACCAACAGTTCCACATTGCTCTAAAGCCCATTATGCACAAACGACATCTTAAAAATATACCGCAATGCATCTACGGAAACCGAGCAAAGTTAAAATTTAAACCCAGCTGCCAAGATGGACGCCATGCTGTAGTTTACATTTAACGATACCAGGTTTTATAGTTCTGTTCCTCGTGGCTTCAAAATCATTGCGCCATGCCGGTTGCCGATATACTTGGACTCTGGTTTCAACCAGAATCCTTAGCGCGTCGGCCATGCACATTGGGACATGCATATTGTAATGGGCTATTGGCAGTGAAAGTACACATAAACAATATACCCGTGATCTATGAAGGAACAGACCGCAGAGAGTGTAGGAACCGTCCTTTAAAACGACATGTAATCTTGTTCATGATTGATGTTAAACATGGCGGATGTGTGCCAGGGACAAACAAGTGATTCGAACAGATGACATCGGGCAAGTGTGGCCGCTGGCCGTTGGCTGCTCTGGGGCTGAAGACCGAGTATTATGGGCACACAGGGGATGCGAGGACAATGACTACAATGCCAACAGACATCAGCCATTCTTTGTATTGGACTTTTAATCATCGTTCATGATTGCTTTCGTCCACTCATATCTCGAATTGCACCAAGCTATGGAGAAACATATTTCGCCATAGCTGCTACAAAATGCAAGCATCTAAAAAAAAGGAAAACAAAAAATGCAAAGCCGAGGATTACAGAAAATCCGATCTTAAAATTATGCAATTTCAATACGATGCAGCTGAATCCTGGGACCCTTTTTGTTTTGTTTTGACAACATCATTTTTGTTAATGAACAGGGGAAAAAACAAATTGTAAATTGTGAGTATATCCACCGAAGTACCGGTATACTGTCATTATACAAAACTACTGAACTTGGAAAGCGGAAATAACCCGCACAATAACCCACATGTATAAAGAGAGACTAATAACCTGTTATTTTTTGTTTTCAAAGCGTAGTAAGCACCTCAACTGATTTTCAGTTTTGTTGTGCGGAAAATTAAAAATATTAGTAAGCGAGGCTATTTCCCTCTCAAATCAATTGTTTCCTTTTAAAGGCATGGTATACTTTTAGTAATTGTCAAAGACTAGTATCCTCACTTGGTGTATTCCAACACTTATGCATAAAATAACAACCTGTTAAAATTTGGGCTCAATTAGTCATCGTGGTTGCAAGAAAAGAAGAAGAAGAAAAACAAAACATTGTTGCAAGAATTGTGTGCTATCAGATGCCTGAAAAGGGGCTTTATGCCTGAAGCCTTTCTCAGATTCAAATTTTGGGGTGAAAAATGATCTTTCTCTAAAACTACATTACTTCAAAGTGGGTCGTTTCTAACAATGTTATATAACATCAACAGCTCCCAGGGCTCTTTACCAAATAAGTTTTTATGGTCATTAATTTTTTGAGTAATTACCAAAGGTATACCCTGCCTGTACATGCAGTTGATAGGGGTGATTATAACCTCTTCAATTAAAACGTCAAGTTCTTAGCATTGCATATTTTTTAGAGAGAAAAACAGAAATCAGGGCCTGGCGATGCGCTCAATATATGAAACACTGATCAAGACATTTCACCAAAGGTGAGCCCCAACCTTAAAGGCACTGAACAGTGAACACGTTTGGAAATAGTCAAAGACCAGTGTTCTCACTTGATGTATCCCAACATATGCATAAAACAACAAGCCTGTGAAAATGTGGGCTCAATTGGTCATCGAAGTTGAAAGAAAATGATGAAAGAAAAACACCCTTGATGTACAAATTTGTGTGCTTTCAGATAGGAATAAAAACTTCTTGGAAGAAGTTTTTATAAGTTTAGTGAGAAATTACCTCTTTCTCAAAAACTACCTTACTTCAGAGGGAGTCGTTTCCTACAATGTTTTATACTATCAACAGCTCTCCGTTGCTTGTTACCAAGTAAGGTTTTATGCTAATATTTGTTTTGAGTCATTTCCAAACGTGTACGATACCTTTAAGTACACATTTCAATGGTCTCTCGACGGGCTACTTGACACAGATTTAAACTTCCGTTTCCAAACACCGTCTGGATATCGGGGTGAAGCCCAGACCTATTAAACTCAAAAGCAACTGATATTACGCAACCTGTTATAGGTATACCGTTCTTGACGTGATTTGTCTTGGCGTGATACGTCTAGCGTATATTGATCTGCGCTTCTGTCTGACACAGACACATGGCATTTCCAGGGGTGTTGTTGACAGGTAGGAAAAGTTTGTATGGTCGTCATAAGGAGAACTAGGACAACGACAACAGAACTACAACAGCATCAAAAATAACAACAACAGCAATACAAAAACATCACAACAAACAACAAACAAACAAACAAACAAACAAACCAAAACCAAAAACGTATATACTGTAAACAAGTTTGACTTCCAAAAAGATCTTTAAAAAGTATAAAGTCAGCAAGAAACATATTCAGCAAAGCACCGAAATACCGGTCAGTCACATAAATTGCTAATAATCTGAAAACACACAAATTTGTACAACAAGGGTGTTTTTTCTTCCATCATTTTCTTGCAACTTCGATCACCAAATGAGCCCAAAGTTTCACAGGCTTGTTATTTTATGCTTATGTTGGGATACACCAAGTGAGAACACTGGTCTTTGACAATTACCAAACGTGTACGATACCTTTAAGTACACATTTCAATGGTCTTTCGACGGGCTACTTGACACAGATTTAAACTTCCGTTTCCAAACACCGTCTGGATATCGGGGTGAAGCCCAGACCTATTAAACTCAAAAGCAACTGATATTACACAACCTGTTACAGGTATACCGTTCTTGACGTGATTTGTCTTGGCGTGATACGTCTAGCGTATATTGATCTGCGCTTCTGTCTGATACAGACACATGGCATTTCCAGGGGTGTTGTTGACAGGTAGGAGAAGTTTGTATGGTCGTCATAAGGAGAACTAGGACAACGACAACAGAACTACAACAGCAACAACAATAGCCTAACAACAACAGCAATACAAAAACGTCCCAACAAAAAAACAAACAAACAAACAAACAAACCAAAACCAAAAACGTACTGTAAACAAGTTTGACTTCCAAAAAGATCTTTAAAAAGTATATAAAGTCAGCAAGAAACATATTCAGCAAAGCACCAGTATACCGGTCATTCACATACATTGCTTTATAAGAGCGATTTCTATTTGGTTATTAAAAAACAAAATTCCCCTCGCAGCCTGGATATGCTACTTGTATTCTATTTTCGTCATTCTGCTGATGAGTGCCTTATGGTACGAAACAGTCTGTCCAGAAGAGAGATATGCCAGAGTTTGTTTAACTCATATTCTGAATTTATTACATGTTATAGCTCTACAGAGATGTATCGAGCACTGTGAATTGTGATAGAAGACGATTTCATTGGATATATATATATATATATATATATATATATATGTAATAAATTCAGAATATGAGTTAAACAAACTCTGGCATATCTCTCTTCTGGACAGACTGTTTCGTACCATAAGGCACTCATCAGCAGAATGACGAAAATAGAATACAAGTAGCATCTTACCTTATTTCGAATTATAAAGCGCGCGCAAGCGTGACGCGTGCTACGTCATTGAAGTTAGTACGCGTTTACGTCACTGAAGTAAGAACACATCTGTCTCGATGCCGGCACTTTGAGACGATATATGATGATGTATTAATTGCAAATAATTTACCCAAACACCGATGTGCGATAAGCACTGTATACATGTACACGGTACACATTGCTGTAAACTCAGTACCAACCAATGAGTTGGCGAAAAGCTTCGTCAAAACAAGGGGGGTACACAAATGAAGCTTCGAAAAATTCCCGGAAATGTCGCGCACTGATCAAGACTGGATACGCGCCACCCACGTTTCCATTTAGAGATACAATAATCACAGGAAGACGTGATACGTTTAAGATACAAATAAGATTGTCTTTTAAAGTTTTCATTCCACAAAAGGACGTCTCGTCAATAGCTGCTTTACCTCTGGGTTCCATTTTCTTGGATCAATGGAAATAAGAAAGCCAATCGAACGCCTTTTTCTGAACTCGGAAAGCCATACCTGCAGGTCTTCCTGCTAAAATATCTATATATTTATATTAATATGGGAGATGGCCTTAGCTTTCGATCCAAACCGGGCCTTCGTCAGAGGCAATATCTATATAGATATATATTGAGCTCGGAAACGTGAGTGCTTTCTTATGAGCTCCCGTACCTGGCACCATCACTAGGTTGACCAAGATTCAAGGGCAGAGGTTTACGTTACGGGGTGTCGTCCGATCGCTTGCAATCTCTTCTTTTGATCGCCACTTTGTGACTGAAAAGTAGCTTCAACCCGGGTGCAAGCCGTATCGGTTGCAATCTGTCGCATATATAAACACACATAATCTATCAATCTCGACTTGGATTTTCTGTGAAAAGTGCATGTTACGAGTAAGAATTAAAATGTAGTAAGAATTTTGATTTTGCAAAGATTGTGGTTTATTTGTTTGTTTGATGGGGTGTTTGTTTGTTTGTTTGTTTGTTTGTTTTTTGTAGGACAAACTATTAGTAAAAAGCACTATACTCAATACACTTTCTGCATTGGCAATCCTTTACCTTTACCTTTACACAGTTTGGGGATATTGCCTTTAACTTACTCAGTTCCAACAATTATTTAGTGTGCAGGAAATTGATAACTTCATTGACACAAAACATTTGTCAATAATTTGACTCCGAGTTATCCATAGCAGCGTGTTCCATCTGAGCATTAATCAAGACATGTTTCGAATCCTTGAACCTGATCAGCACTTCCGCAGGTTCACATTAATATTGATTTGATGGGCATGAGATATAATTAAGCTGGTAGTTTACGGTCTACATAATTCAGTGGGTAGTTAATTACGGCCTCCGAAAGGTTAACCATCTTTAACAGATTCAATGTGTTTTATAATGCGCCTTTTCAAACAAAGCAGACCCCTAAAAGCGATACCCCATTTCATTCGGCCATACTTAGCATACATAAAACCATCTCTACTCCTTTGGAGTATGCAGCACCGGCAACCGAATAAAAATATAAGTGTGATATTTACTCTGAACAATCTCTACCCTCGCAGGTACTCATTTACTCCTGGGTGGCGAGAAGCAATTACAGTAAAGTGTCTTGCTCAAGGACACAA
This sequence comes from Plazaster borealis, assembly GCA_021014325.1. Taxonomy (NCBI): domain Eukaryota; kingdom Metazoa; phylum Echinodermata; class Asteroidea; order Forcipulatida; family Labidiasteridae; genus Plazaster; species Plazaster borealis. The sequence continues at coordinate 17,401,463 of CM037457.1, read as the reverse complement.
CTGCTACGACCAGGATTCGAAACCACACTCCGGTGACTTAGCTACCGTATATTGAGCTCGATGCCCTACCGTTCGGCTACGACACTTCCTTTAAAACCCTCTATGGAAGCACGTGTATAGGTCTACTTCATCTGTCTCAGAAAAAAACACTTTTTAGTGCAAAACTCCCTCAAAAATTCGAAATTTACCCCATCCTTCGAGATAGTCCTATTCCATTGCATTTTACATCAGTTCAAAAGATCAACTCAGAAAATACTACTCAGACCCAAATATATTTAGCCAACATACTACATGGTTGTCCATAATATGTAATCTATTGAAATACGTGCAACAGCCAAACGCAAACAATTATGGTAATTGTTAGTCTGCCAATGTAATTAAATGAAAATATTTATAGACCTGAATTTTGGAATTTTCCACAAGGACATTAATTATGAATGTTGTCAACCAGTTGTAAGCCTAGTAAAAGTCAACATCATAAATTATGGAATTAATAAATAAAAAAAATTAGTCATTCTTACTGCAGCTACAGTACACACGTGTTTCGTCCGTATAGGATTCTGATTTAAGCTGTCCCCGGAGAGTTTGAATGTATCTGAATTATCCGTCGTATCATCTTTCATTGTATCACTCGCTGTGAAAATAAGCATCCACCACGAAGTATCCGTTTTTTTGATATTTTTTTTAATGAGATATCGCCCAACTCACAAGGCCGGACGGCCACTTCAAGGTGAGTGCTACACTTAACTGATTTGGGCTGTTGACCCAAATCAACTGTCACCAGGGGCACGTTGCCACCTACTCCTGGGGCTGAAACAGGGTTGCCTCTTTACAGTCCGTAAGGATGTAGGCATGGGTATCGTCCACTAGGAGCCTGGCTGGTAGAGCAGAATGGACTACCTTCCCAACTTTTACGAAGCAATTATGGTTAAGTGCCTTGCTCAAGGGCACAAGTGTCACGACCGGGATTCGAACCCACACTCTGCTGCTGACAACACCAGAGCTTGGGGTCCGGTGAACTAGACCGCTCGGCCACGACACGCCACAATTACTTTCTTTACAGGTGGATTTGTCATTCTCGTCACACACAGCCAAATTATAAAACGGTTTTTGTACCTAACTTGACACAAACAATCATACTAAATACAAATCTTGGAGACATGGAATGTGCAGATATTAATTGTAACATGGGTCGTCAGTCCACGATGAGCATTCAAAGATCACTACTATCTCGCAAGTTGTACACCTCCTGGCCATGGAGTTAATCACGTAAAGTGGTTTACTGGCGGCCACTCTGCTACGACCCTGGGTAATTCCATTTATAACAATATTATAGTCAGGTCTTATATCTTTGTGCAAAAACCTTTCCCGACCCTCAAATGATGGTAATGATACATGAATAATTTACATAAATAAATAAATAAATAAATAAATATTTTCTTTTGGTAATTTTGTTAAATTTTAATTATTTTCCTTGGTTTTTCGTATCACGTGATTATGTCATATGTATATACTTGTATCTGTATTTATTTTATTATTTTGTTTCTCACTGATTTCTATTAATTTAAAGAGCAATAATTGGACTTTCATTATTGTGGAATTGATGTATTATTTTTAGGTTGTTGTTGTTGTTGTTGAATAAATGAAGCTGTATAGATTCAAAGCAAGAGAAGAAAAAAAGAAGAAAAAATAAGTAAATAAACGAATATAAAAAATAATAATAATAATTAAAAATTGGTTCAAGTTATAATGTTCACTATTAACCCCCCTACTAAACGTAGGTGATAATTTACATTGTTATTAAAGGGGAGCCAATTTCACTCACACTTATATTGTTATTCTTTATTTGTAATTTTCATTAAACGCGATATGAATGCGCACAAAATATTTATCAAAACATAACTCAAACGTGAGCATAGAATGTTGACATTTTCGAAGGTTGGTTTCATGGTGTGTTTATGGAAATCTAGAGAATTATTTATTCTACTGCAAAAAAGGCTGCATACTTTAGCAATAGCATTGATGACTTGATGTAAGAGCGGCGGTAACATGTAACATGTGAGCGCTAATAGTCACAAGGTCGCGTATGTTAAACGGCTTGATTGTTGCCGATAAAAATCGAATCATTCTCTAATGGCATTATTGTCTTATTGATTTTGTATAGTCTTCAGTGGTAAGAGTCCACTGCCAACATGGTCCATGGAGTGTCTTGAAAGGCCATTTGGTTATCAGGAAATTAAAGAAAATATTAGATTTGACATGTACGGGAGAGTTATGGTCCAACCGAATGGACGCTGTTATTGAATCATGATTAACATTTTAAAGGATGAAATTTCAAAATAAGGAAATGATTTATGGATTTTGTTTTAAACAAAAGTCATACTTAAAAGGGCAGATTGGCGTTTGACTTGTCATAAATGCTAACGCAAAATTTCAACCACAGATATGTGAAGAAAAAATGTATAAATTGTTTAAGCTTTGGGCAAGACAAAAATTATCAATTTGAATTAAAAACCAAGTTTCTGTTTTTATCAAAAGGGCACCAACATTACGAATTAAACAATTCACCATGGCTAAAGAAGAATGTTTTTTAGAGTTAAATATAAATAAATAAATATATTATTAAATTAAAACATCAAACACATACTGCAGTAGTTTGTAGTGAGGAGTAATTAACCATAAAGATCTACACGCCATGACATTTGGCATCCCTTTTATCGATTCATCAAATCTATTCATTACTTTATTTTTCAGCCAATCTTGAAAAGACTGCAGTTCAGATATTACTTCCAGCCGAAGGGGGCGGATATTGCCTCCACGAGTCATTCATTCCATTTCCGGAGGTACATACGCCAAATCGGGTCTTTATGCGACTGCAAAGAGACTACGATGATTCCGTTTTCCTGTAACCTCAACTGGCATGCTAGCTAAATCCACAAACTCGTTATAGGTCAGTGAAAAGAAAGAAGAAAAACACACCAGCATTTCTAGTTTATTATTTCACATTATAAGCGTGTTGAGATGCTACTTTCCATTTCTCCCCTAGCAAGACGAAACACTCTTGACATTTTATCAGCACGTGCAGAAAAACGGATTTGAATTCAAAGACGGCACCGCGATTGTCTCGACTGGAATTCAATATGCTGGATGGGAAGCGTGCACATTAAAATATATTTTGATAGGATGGCGTCCGTGGAGTAGGAAACTACATGTCGAATGATGAATGCATAAGATCAATACGCCCTGCGAGTGTTTGCGTTTAATGGTCGTGTGATGGGGCACCCGGCTTAGAAGGAAAGCACGTACACCAAAATAATTCTGCTGATGCATATTTCTTATCTTTCAGAATCAGGTCAAGAGTCGCATCAACCAGGCTTATTAGATTCAACTCTCATCTCAAGATAGAATTGTTTGTTTTGAGCTTCCTGTGAACAATTTCAAGAAGGAGTGCCATTGTGCCAAGCAAAATGTAATGGCTAACAAAACAAACCTAGCAGGGTACCAGTTAGCACAAGCAAGTGACATTGGATTTTGGCTGGCAACCTATTTACGCTAAGCAAGTTCTCTCTATTTTCTGTGCCAAGGAAATTTTAAGCGCTTACCAGCTTTTTGAAAGTGTGCTCAGGAAATCACCTGTGCCCAATTGAATCAAGCTGGTAGTCAACAGCAGACATCGCAAGCAATGTATACCGTTAGTAGTTTGGGATGGTGGGTCAAGTTGGAATCGGGCCGAGTTGGATATCGATATACCAAATGCCAACGGAAGGTGTTCTCACCAATACCTTCATTGAAGGAATCGTGTCCAGAGAGGGCACACTGACCTAAATTCAAAATTCTGCGTCAAAAATACCATTCTGCTTAATATGATACGTCATCAACATCATCGTGAAGAATTTGTTTCTGGAAGTACCAAAGCTTTCGAGCTCGTAGCCTTTATGAGTTCGGTAACTGTTCTCTTCTTGATCAATTTATATAATATTATAATATCTATTTTTTATACTAGGTCTATCAATTTGTTTTTACTATTATGTGTTTTGATCATACTCTGTTTTCATCGTAGAATGCAAACGATTTTGATCTAACAATATACACACGAATTAATGGGGACGCTGTTACGCGTGATGAGTGGCGCATAAGTTGCGCCTTGAAATTATTTTTAATTTTATAATCGACATGCCCTTAAAGGTATTATACAGGACTTGTAATTATTCACAATATCATTCTGGCTTACTGATTATGAAGTTCATATATACTTACTAGAACCGGTTTTTTCTGTGAAATATTTCCCTTTAAAGTGAATTTATATTCGAGAAAACTGTATCTGAAAACCAATTTTAAAAAAGCATATACAACAGCTGATTTCAGTTCAACAGCTGATTTCAGTTGTTAAAGCAAAGTTAAGGACAATGTGTTTACATTGTTCAAAATTCTGCATGTTTTTTCACTATTTTCTCCAGACTCACACACCGGAATAAGCCCAAATTTGCACAGGTTTGTTATCTCATGTATATGGTTCATCAACCACCGACTATATTTTGTCAGCTCTACCTGGAAAATCCCTTTAAGGAATTTTCTCACGTGACACATTTTAACTTAATTTTGGATTTTCTTTCCTTTAAAAAACGGGGCAGTAGAGGGAGTAAATGGTTTTCAGCAACGCCTGTGAACTCGGTACACTGCAAAAACTGGGGTGGTGAATTGATAGTGTTTGGTATCAATACACGGTGTTGTATATAGATATCCCCATTACTATATCGTTGGTGAAATTAACACCGTGTCGGTGTTTTCACAATTATAGATACCAAGGAATCAATTTCACACCCAGGTGTACTATATTTGCAGTGTAGCAATTACGAGGCGAAAAAAATCGAACTTTATTAATGGTTGACAAATTTCTGGGCAAGCCTGTAAAGGAGATCATTTAATCAGTTTATAATGTACAAACTGAATTCCTGATTCTTGGAGAAAACCAAGGCACAATTTTCAGCATGCAAACACATTGTCCTTGATTTTGGATGTCCTAACCGAAATCAGCTGATGCGGTTTGGTTTTAGGTTTTCGGATACAGTTTTCTCAAAGATGACTTCATTTAAGAGGGAAATATTTCACATAAAAAAAAATGGTTCTAGTATGAAATTCATAATCAGTAAGCTTTCTGACTAAAATTTAAAAAGGTGTTTATACGCACCGCGCGTGTTGAAACTAGTGTCATAGTTAGACATTCAATTCGAGGATGAGGGGGGGGGCAATCGGGATTTAGTAAACATATTTAAATTTCAGAAGTTCTTCGAACTCTAAAATCCATCCATACTCGGGGAACAGATTGTTGTTTGTAGATAAGACGGCCTGTATTAGTGCGGCTCAATCTTGGATTTGCAACGACTAGCGTATAGTTTCCACAAACAAAAATTAGTTTAAACAAAACGTTTCACAGACTACCGCACAGAACAGCCTTGGGGAAAACACAAAACCTTAGAGGATACAGTATCGTACTATAGGAAGCTTTCAACGGTAAGCGTTCGAATTTCTTGTATAAACGGCAGCCGTATCTTACATTCGGCTCTACATTCCCAACTGGTTTTCATGTTTGGTTTTGTGTATATGTGGTTTTGAGTATAGACCGTGCAAGTCTCGCGCATATTTGAACTTCCGGGACCATTGTGGTCCCAACCATATGGAGATTTATGTGGACAAGATTTTGTTTTGTCAACTATTTTAGTTTAACGTGGTTTATGACCATAAACAATATATATATTGTTGGGAATGTAATACTTAATGATAAAAAATATGAAAGTAAAATCAATTCAACAATATAATGAAGAAAACCCGAGAATTAAACTTGACCTCAGCTTCCGGTTACTGCAACAAAATTGGAATTTTGTGCTCACCTCCGTTCACAAAACTTATGTAAACGCTTTTTTTTGATGTGCGATGATAATCGCCATATGCTGTAATGGCAACGCGAAGCCTTTTCATTGCAGTATATGGTTGTTTAGGCTCAGCGTCCTCTATAAACGTCGTCAAGCGTTAATTTTACGCCCGTGTGACTATCGCGAATCCACGTCAGGTGGTTTCTCAAAAGTTAAGATCAAATTAAGCATCCTTGTCCCAGAGTTTAAATTTTGCTTCAATATTAATTAACACATTATTTGTAAAATTATTATATAAACTAAAACTAATTTGATAAACACGATGTAATGAGTATTTTTGTCGTTCAGATTTTGTCATTAGATTATATTTAAAACAAAAATTTGATTTCAGAGAATAATTTTGTTCTTCGTTTGACGAGTTTTCTCGTTCCGATACGCGCGAGACTTGCACAGTCTATTATATTGAGCACTCCATATAAAAGTGAACACACCTTGTAAAATGAATCTGATCAAATCAAGGTATCCACTTGTAAACACGTACAAGATAACGTATTGGTTATTTTGCATGGAATGCCTATACATCGAGATTGTGTGGTGATTTATTGTGGTATAATAGTTATATCTCGATCTACGTGCGCACCACTAAAAACAAATTAACAAGCATCGCACGCTACTCGCTTGAATGTATTCGTGTTTGATTAGATCAACCGAAAAGCTAAAAGGACTTGGACAAAAGCCCTACTTCACGTGTGTGGAACCTTGTCTCTCTCCCTCTCTCTCTCTGGTGGCCATTTGCGGTTATGCTCCAACACTGAAACTGCAGTGCCAATGTGAAAGAGGGGCTCCAAGGTCAAATTCAGTGTGATCCTTTCATTCCAATAGAGAGAGCCTTTATGAAAAATAGGGAAAACACTCAGAAGTCTCTATAAACTCAATTTAAATGGTGTAAAATGCTACTGTGTTTTGATACCCTTTAAGTGTCAAAATCCAAAAACGTTCGATGACGACACATTTCAAAATATGGTCTGTACGTTTTTGTACGGAGGGTTTTTAGCTCATTCTTGAAATTTGATTTAATTCAATCGAAACAACATCGGTTTTGACCTTTTGACTAGCACAACAAATTCATCCTTGTATTGTACAGACCTGCTTTTTTTTTAAGGTTCAATGACGTCACGTTTCAAATTTTGCTATAAAAGATATCAGATAAAATTACATCGTTTTAACGTGAGGTTAGAGACTTGTTTATTTTTCCCGACTTTCATGAGGACTCTAATAGACTTTCATGGGGACTCTAATTATTGACAAATGAGTGCATCACAAAAATGAATTTGACCTTGAAGCTATCTTCAGCAAGTAACAACGCTGTAAATGATTTGTTTAAATTAATAAAATTTAATGGCGTTGCCGTAATACGATTGTTTTATTATTCAAAACCAGAAAACCAAAACACCTTCAGAAAGGAAATTACAGTCCTGACACCGTTTAGTATGAGTATCAGTATCGTAAATCAAAGATGCTAGGGCCAACATTTGACTGATTAGACCCGGAAACTTAGATTCCAATTTTAAATAATAATAATAATAATAATAAGACTTGTAATGCGCACATATCCACCCTGCTGGGTGTTCAAGGCGCAGTAAAAAAAACAAAAAACAAAACAAAACAAAACAAAACAAAGACAAAACAGACACAACAAAATTAGTCCTTAGTTATTTTCATAAATAGGAGAAACTTATGAGCTTTCATTTTAGGTATTACACGAAAATAAATTCATACAAAAAAGGTAGTTAATTCAAAACTAAAATAAATGACTGTCGGGATCCCGACATTATCTCACGTACATCAGCCGTATATGAACAATTTTGCACGTGACAAGTATATTGCACATTGTCCGTGGCATAAGCAAAGATGTTTTTGTATGTTTTTCGTTTTGAAACAACATCATCTGTCAAAATTCATTAAGAGGAAAAACACTTCTTTCGGCGGAAAGAGGACCAAGAACAACTTTAATCCATTTACATACACAGAAATGCAATGACGGTGACGTGATAACTGTAATATAAAGATTTTAAGATCCCTATAAAAAATGATAATTTGTTTTTCAGTCCGGGATGTAACATTAGTTAATTCTGATAAGAGGAAATTTACAAAACAAACTCCTTTAAGTTTTTCCCCCTTATGGTCGTCAGATGTTATCACATTTGATACATGGCATTCATAGTTACTGACAAGTTTTACCATGTGCTCTTCCCATTATCGGCAAATCAATTTCCGAAAAAGATCCTACATTACTGCGGAATAAAAGTGCACAATAACGTCCTTCACTTCCTGTTTAATTGCTTCATCAGTCGCTAATTGGCATGACCAAGGTTAGCAAGTCGGGGAGGTCTTATCGGAGATGCGTCGTTACAGACCCGCATCAGTTTGAAGGCTGTGTCGTTATAGCTGCGTTTATTTACAGGTTTTAATCGGAGGTATCCATCAATTTAGGGGGAGGGAGATCTCACGATGGCTGCCTATTGGGCTTTAAATCTGATCAGAAACTAATGTTTTTACCATCCAGCACGTATAAAAAGTATTACAGCTCTGTCACAATATGAGTGGGTGCGTCTTCTGCAAGCGACGCCGCTGAAAAAGACAACGTTTTGCTTTTTTATGTGTTTTGCCCATGAACTCTGTACAAACTGAACTTTCACCAAAAAAATTATCACCTTGTAAAATATTCTGCACTTGCCAAGGTCATGGTTATTCACACGCAATTATATGTAGCCCTAGTTAATCTGCAATGCGTGTGTATTTTTATGGCAGGTATTTTACTAACCCTTCACTGCCATTTGGAGCTAATGTACAAAGACATATTTCTTCGACTTTAAGATGAGGTGAAATCGCGGAAATGTCAGGAGCCATTTTACTCAGACATGGTGAATGGACAATTCCCTGCGAGTAAAGTATGCGTCTGAGTGACACTAATGACCACTTTCACTGTGGTCTCTACTATTTAGATGATTTGACTAAAACTCCCATTACGTGCTCAAAATGGATTGATCGTGCACCCGTAAACTCGCGCAGTTTATGTAAGTGCGCGCCACGAACAATCGCACAAACCCCGAGGTAACCCTGGAGAGAATTACCTCGATGTTAAACTTTAGTCTTCCAGCCATGTGGGTTAAGCCTCGGTTTCAATTAGAGGAATTACTGTATCGAGACTAGAGTGTGAGTGACGGGCTCTTTTCTCTGCAGCTCTCTTTTGATGCAGGGGAACGTTTCCTCGTGACATTTTCGGTCTTCCGTACATTACGGCCATTCGTCGCCTACAGATTCAAAATATATAGAGAACAACGGTAAGCGGTAAATGCCTTTTTAAAAGCATTATAAGCGCAAAGGGCGTATTCGACTCTCGCTCAATTTAGTTTGTACATGTCAAGGACTTGAAATACGTGACTTGGTGTGATTTTGAGCGCACAGGAAAACACGTCTGCAGAGAAGCAAAACAAAAACCGATGTCACTATCAAGAAGCGAAAGACCCATCAGAAGTTTTGAATCAGACCACGGTCGATTTCAAGGGTGGTGGGAAACTGGGTTACTTTAATTAACAACCCGTTGGCAGCGCCGAAACTAGGGTAAATGTTTAGGGGGAGGGGCATAAAGGGGTGCACAATAAGGGGACACTGGCCGATTAAAACTTACGTAGCTTCCGCTTGTAATTCTCACAAGCCGCTTTTCGGCGCTCTTGTTATGCCATTTACTATTTTGTATACGATAATTTGATGTGAAGGCAAAAACAAAGCATTGTCTGCGTGTAAATGTAAATATAGTTTTAAAACATTGAAATTATCACATTAAAGTTTAAAAATGCAAGACATTACTCAAGGGGGCACCGGGGGCACGGACATCAATGGGGGGAACATGCCCCCTGCCCCCTTTTATAGTTACGCTACTGAACCCCGTGTAGGTTACAGAGGGTTGATTTCAAGTATTGAGTCACTGTACACCGGGTCGGACAGCAGATTTCTAAAATGTTGCTTATACAAAAAGGTTGCTAATCCCACGCCCCTCCCAAGGTAGGTTTACTGAAGGTTCTGGGCTCGATTTCACGAAGAGCTGAGATCGTAGGATGTGTATCAGTCTTTTGCTAAGCAAAGTGTGATGTTCCAAAACGAATCACTTACATTAGTGATTTGTATTGTGATTTGTGATTTGTGATTTGTATTTTGTGATTTGTATCACCTTAATGGTGATATAATGACAACTCATCTTAAATGCAGGGTACACTTAATCTTATGGTAATTGTCAAAGACAAGTATCCTCACTTGGTGTATCCCAACACATGCATCAAATAACAAACCTGTTGAAATTTGGGCACAATTGGTTATCGAAGTTGCAAGAAAATAATGAAAGAATAAACACCCTTGTTGCATTGAATTGTGGCTTTCAGATGCCTAAGAACGGCTTCATGCCTGAAGCTTTTCTCAGATTCAAATTTGTCGGGTGGAAAAACCCCTTTCTCTTAAATTGCATTACTTCAAAGGGAGTCGTTTCTCACAATTTTTAATACTATCAACAGCTCTTCAGTGCTCCTTACAAAGTAAGGTTTTATGGTCATTAACTTGTAGAGTAATTACCAAAAGTGTACCCTGCCTTTAAGATGAATCTAAGTGCTTTGTGAAACCGATCCCCTGGCGACCTAAACATGGAAGAACATTCAACAAAACAGGACCTAAGAAAATACGTAAAATCGAAGGTAGATGAAGAAACATTACCTCTGAATTGGGGAACCCGCGAGAGAGCATGATCTCGCTCTGAGATCTCGGAATCAATGAGAATTTCGATAGAGGAACGATGCGTTTTAGGATCGGGTATGTGAACAAAGAGTAAAAGGTGCAGGGCCTATATATAAAGATTCTATGCAAATGACGTACACTTTTGAATAATTACCAAGCAAACTTGAAGGGAAGGTATACGTTTGGTAATCACTCTTAAAATTAATGGCAATAAAAACCTACTTGGTATAGAAGTACAGCAGCTTTCGATAGTATAAAGCATTATTTGAGAATCATTTAATTTCAAAGTAATGTGGTTATGAAAAAATATATCAGTTATGGAAAAATATATAGGTTTTTATCCCCCAAAATTTGAATCTGAGAAACGTAACTGTCAGATACGTTTCTCAGATTGTGAATTCCAATTACGGATTATTCTTCCTGCTCTGGATTTTCGGCGATATCTAAAAAACGCGACCACCTTTTGAAATGAAATTTTCACAGGTTAGTTTTATTGTACATCTACGTGTATTCATATAATTAAAACAATCGCACGGTTCCAAAAACTAAAGGTATACTTTCCCTTTAAATATGCAACATCGGGGTTCTATCTGCAATTTGAACCAACATCTGCCGTCTGTATAATACCATTATGATGGTACCCATGCCCCAAATTAATAATCTAGGTTTAATAACTCACCCCATGCAACAACAAAAACTTGAAAAACTCCAGGGTGAGAAGTGACCCGGGTTCCGGGTCCTAGGAGGCCTTACCCACTGGGTCAGGCTGACCCGAAAACTGATTAAACATGGGTTTTAAGCTCAGATTCTGCGTCAGTTTGACCCATCTCTGGGTCATTTGGACACATAGTCCAGGGTCACACTGACCCGGAAATGAGTCAGTCCCACTCCGACCCGGGAGTTTTGAGACTGTATGTAGACTGCGGATTTGATACCCAGATTCCTTATGCAGTCTAAAGCCAGGCTCATACTTCACGCGAAAGCGAATAATTATTATGGTGACGCAAACAATCCGTTCGCAAGAAAAATCGCTTTGCTTTTTGCATGATGTACGAACCGGCCTTCAAATCTAGTGTGCACTCGCTACGTGTCTAGTTTCTAAAGTCCGGTTTAAACTCCTGTATAGGTTTTCTGTTTTTCCGTACTCGAGATTGCTTTGATATTATATTTCCCTTAAACAATTTACATAGCACCCCTCCACATAATGTTTGTCAAGTGGCATATAGGAGTATTATAGGCACATGGTTGTGGGAAGGATACCTATCACGAAGTCGTTGATACAACTACGAACGTGACCACAACAGATAAATTTAGACTTAGTTTTGCAGAATGTTTACAAAGCGTGGCCTCCGCGGGCCCGACAATAATACCCGAATTCCGTTGTCTGTGTTTTATTCTTAAAAAATCACGAGTGTTGAATCACCCGAATACATAGACACGCTCAATCAGACGAAGGTTATCAATAATGTTTGATCTCTATACACGCCGACAACTAAGTTCAATTTTGTACGGTTATATATCTTCAAGCATTCTTCATAAATACTCACAGGGGCCATATGTCGGAGTTAAGAGATTAATATCAGCTTGGACAGGGATATGTTTTTTTTTTCAACACTGACGTTTGCATCTTGCCGATTCCCCTTCCACTGGATTACAACGGTTAGCAATGCGAGTCGCAATCTTTTAGCGGATTTGAACGTGCTACGTGGAAAAACCGCGGCAAAGTTATTAATGCCACTTTTCACCCTTTGCATGAAAGTAGGTCAATTCATGTGTGACCTCAACATGCAACAGCACCAGCGGTCACCAATTTCAACGGACTGTACCAAACTGTATCAAAGAATTATTTATATGCCCTTATATAGACTGTGCAAGTCTCGCGCATATTTGAACTTCCGGGACCATTGTGGTCCCAATCATAATATGGATTTTTACGTGGGCGGGATTTTGTTTCGTCAATTATTTCAGTTTAACGTAGTTTATCGCCATGAAAGTTATATATGATGTTGGGAATGTAACACTCAGTTAACCTGAGAAAAACTTGACCTCCGATTCTGGTTTCCTTGTAAAACAAATTAAGAATGCTGCCCAACTGACGGGCATGTTGACATGTTATTAAACCGATGCCGGTATGTGATATGTTGTTATTAAACCTATTTGATAGACGCACATACTCGGGCGTGATTGGCAAATGGTGTTTATAACAATAACCATCCCAATTTTTAATTTTGTTTTAATGTTAATTTGAACAAATTCTTTGAATTATACAAAAATTGATTGTTTTTTCGTTTTTTTTGTTATAACAAATTGCTACGTGTATTTTTATTTTCAAGAATTTTGTGTAAATATAATTCAAAAAGAAGCTTTTTCACAGTCTATTGCGACCGAGATGTTTAGGAATGACTTTGAAAGAGAAAGAGAAGTAAGCGAAAAGTGTGCTCGCAATACACGTGTGGATTATTCTAACAAGTACAACGATCACGAAATGCATTAGGCCTTGAAATGCTATACACGAATTCGAAGACTTTCATATTAATGCCCGATTCCATTTGGGAATGTCCGATTCCAGTTCGGGATGTTGGCCTAAGTGATAGTGATATCAGCATGCGATGACGCCTGACCGTAATGAGAAATACCGTATGACAACGTACGTATAGATCCCGTAACTTTAGTTCTTTTCATTAGGCCCATTTCGTTTAGTTTCAGGAAGGTATCAAAATGAAGCCTAAGGGTTTGGATAAATCCGCGAGAGAAGAAAAAAGGGGGGGTAGTCAAGTTCGATGTGAGAGGAAAAATATGGACGAGGCAACTTACATAATTTAGGGCAGCGAGAGGAATACTCCAATCCACTTTGAAGTCTGAGTTGCGTACAAGCCGGGTTTCCAAGGGGCGAAAGGTATATGGAGTGTATCCCACTAAGCTACCCGGTGCCTGAAATGAAATAAAAGAATATCTGTATCACACTGAGGTAGTAAGGATGCAATAAAATGATGTTAACGTTTCTGACAAAGCTAACGGCAAGGAAGCATATACTGAATTATTTATTTTTTGCTTCAAAAAGACAGGAAAAGCTCTTTGATTTGTGCATAATGTTAAGCCTCTCTACCGCAGAGTGGTATTATCCTAAATCCTCAATTCAAATTAAATTAAGGTAGGCCGGTTAGTATAATTTGATGAGTGTGTGGGTGTGGGTAAAGTATACACATTCAAACCGGGGATCTATAACAAAAGAAAACAATAGGGTCCCCGGTTGGGTGAAGGTTCCCAGTTGGGTAAAGTCCCCAGTTGGAAAGTGTGTACAAAACCAGAGTTACATACACTCTGTGGACATTCCTTTGTGCTGTGCATTTCAGAAAACATATATTCTTCAGCACTGTGAAAAACACTGTGTGGACGTGTGTAAGTCCACATAGTGTTTCAAGTCCCTACATTATAAGGACTCCTTTTGTTCTCGTATCGGGTCCACACTATGTAACGCTTAAAGTGGGAACTGTTGCCAAACAGTTGAGTACAAACAAAAGAGGGACACACATTCTTACAAAAATATGCATCCCTGTGGAGACATCTTTTGTTCTTTAACTTTGTCCCTGTTACTTTACATTTTCCCATTGACTTTGTACACAAATTTTCTTGTGGAGCAACCCAGTCTTTATAGAATTCCCATAAAGATACCTTTTAATTGTCCCTTTTTTGTTTAAGTTGTTCTTGGTCTCCATAACGTATAGTATGAGCACAATAGGAGGTCCCCGGTTGCAAGTGTCTATTGTGTGACGTTTGTGTGTGTGGGTTCCGGGATCAGTATCCACATTTTTACCGGGAACCTGTAACAAAAGAGGACAACAGGGTCCCGGGTTTGGTGAAGGTCCACAGTGGGAAAGTGTGTACAAAATCATTAGGAACACGTTGCCCAAAAAATTGAAGTACAAATAACAGAGGACGATATGGGATTCCCGATTGCAGGTGTTTACACACTTGCATGTGTGTTTTAACGCTACATACCTAGTGTGGACATGAGAACAAAAGATGTCCACACAATGTAGGGACTTGAAACACTCTGTGGACTTACACTCGTCCACACAGTATTTCTTACAGTGTCGAAGAATAAGATTTTCCTTAAGTGTACAGAACAAAGGAACAATGTACAGAAATGTACAGAACAAAGGAATGTCCACAGAGTGAGTGCAACACAGTGATGTTTTTCTCTGCTCCCCCAACCTATGATCAAATATTAAAATACAAGTGTGTTGCGTATCTCTCTGTATTTAATAAAATTTGTTAAAAAGATGACGGTAACAAACATGCTGGATGTTATTTTAGTTTCAAAAGACTGTAAACGTCAACTTTTAACTCCCTTCGTCTGAGCCTAATCAAATTGGTTCCCAGCTGAAACGCATCGCGCGTATACAATCCAAATTACACTTGTGATTTGATTTAAGAACTGGAACACATTTGGAAGGAACATAACAAAGTTGCTCGCAAATTGAATAATAATATGTTTCTTTTGTATGTTCTTTTGCCAGACTTTTCTTAGTTAATCTAATTTATTGGCGCTTATTATTTAAGTTGAGGTAATAATTGGTGGAGTCTTTGGCCGGTTTGTTAGAACAGAAACTGGGGTGACACAGTGCATTGACTAGTGCTACATTTTGTGTTCTCATTATCTCATTAAATAATACTTTTAAATCGTTTCCAGAACATTTTTTATGCTGAAGTAAAACAATGAATATAACAAAGTTGAGCCACAATCAACCCCCTCTCCCTCCCACCCATTATTTTTTTTAAAGCCTTTTTTGACCGCGTTTCCATTTGGCATTCGTTGAATCTTTTTTTTTTATTTTGCTGTTTTCTCAGAAAGCGTGTACGGTCTCAGCCGCTTGTGATTTTGAGCGAAATGATGGCCTTGATAATTTCGTGCACGTAACTCTTGGGTAGATCGGATCGGATGTTGACGCAATTATCCACGAGTCTCGCGTCTGGTTGCCAGGGAAATCAACGCCAGGAAACAGAGGCCGAGCTCCCGCGGGATCGACGCAGACACCAAGCCTAGACGAGGAGCTCCAGCCATCTTGAAGACTCAAATTGTTCGGCTGGTCATTGTGAGTTTTATGATGAATTATTTTGAAATAACTTGTATGGTTAGAAACGTGTATATAGGGCATGCTATCAAGGCACTATGTCGATAAACAAGTTAGAATTTGTCACCAGATACTCACACAATTTTCTTTCTTTTGACTTACGCTTGTCTTTTACTACATTATTATATAGTTTTTGCCGATTTCCACTATCAGTGGTGCATTGTTACCCCAAGTATATTTACTTCATATTTTCTTTAAAAGCTTATAACTATTTCTTATGATTCTTGACTGCGCAGTTATACGGCAGCGCATTGCTGCCAAAGTTGTAACTTAAAAAAATTTTTTTTTAAGGCGTTCGAATAGTCGTTCGAACAACCTACTAACGTTCGAACAAGATAATAGGTCGTTTGAACAAGATATTAGGGAGGTTTCGCATGCGAACGGATACGGTTAGTGCGACGGATACCTCATCGTCATGACGTCATACGCTACTCGCTATCCACTATACGTGCAGACGACACTGATATCCTGCTTGCTACACGTAAGTATAGGTTACGGATAGCGAAACGTATGCGTATGCGTATCCGTTTGCGTGAGAAACCTCCCTAATAGGTTGTTCGAACTACATACGTCGTTCGAACATGCACTGGCCCACATGAGGATCATATGGAAGAGACCTGGGAATCCCTTGTTGGCAGAACGACTTATTATCTCGTTCGAACGACTTAGTTATGTTATTCGAACGACTTTTATCTCGTTCGAACGACTTAGTATGTTGTTCGAACGACTTTTATCTCGTTCGAACGACTTAGTTATGTTATTCGAACGACTTTTATCTCGTTCGAACGACTTAGTATGTTGTTCGAACGACTTATTGCCTACTTCGAACTACTTTGTACAGCCACAACAGTCCTGCTTTGAACATGACAAAAGTGCCCCTTGAATCTTGTTTTCTTTTTTTTTAAGTTTTAGCTTGGCAGCAATTCGCTTCTGTAATGCAGAATTCCTTCTTGAAATGAAAATACAAAACCCTGCAAAATTTGACGAAAGGTAGCTGTGTGATTATTGTAAGTTTGTTTGTGGGACGCAGTGGGAATTAATGCGAGTCTTCAATCTCGGTTTGTATCACGAAATAGATGCTATGACAAAGAAGAAGGGTATCATGCTTTTGAGAGGGAAATATTAATCTCGACCCCTAGACAATTATCCTGGTGGTCTTTTATTCAAAGTATAAAAACATGCTTCAAAATAGCCTTTTTATAAGAATGGTCTTTGGAGTGACTTTATCAGGCAACACACACACACAAACATGGAGAAAGAAGAGAGATCACAATGTATGATTGAACTCATACGATAGTCCCGATGTATATGTTTGACATTGAACTACCAAATTAATACAAAGAGCAGTGCAAACTGATTCAGTTTACCATATTATAAGATTAGAACCTGAAGAGTCATGTATGGCAGGCAGTGCTTAGTTTGCAAGAATGGTTCACAAATATCAGTTCATGGCGTGTTTTTGTATAGACATGTACCACACATGACTATAAAAAAAATTTAAAAAAACTGTGCGTACAGTTTCCGCCCCTTCCATTGCCGCGCCCGACCGCGGACTTCTGTGTTATACCAGTATTTTGAAATAAATGGCTGCAATCGGTTGTTCTTTAGCCTTATAACTACAACCATCGCTAACTCGGCCAAGAGCGCAAATACTTTTCTTATTAGAGTCTCTTTATTAAGCCTCTTTATTGACGGTGGTGTTCCGAGTACGGAAACCATTGATGCACCATTGGAAGAAAATAAATCAAGGTACCAGCTGGCTCGATTTCACAAAGCAGTAAGATTCATCTTATAAGATGAGATATCAGTATTACCAAAGTGATTTGCGATCGGAATCAGTCCTGTGATCAATCAAATCGGAGGTTCAAATCAAATCAATGTCTAACCACGTCTTTACTCTTTGCACCAAACTGAGAAAACGTGACATTACACTTACTTTGCTTAAGCAGTTAAGATCGATCTTAGCTCTCTGTGAAAAACCTACTGCCCTCAACCGACTAAATTCGTCCATCATTGTCGTAAATGTAAAGGTTATACTTAACGAGTACATTTCCAATGTTTTGGTTCAGATTTTTTATTTTATTTTCAAAAAAAAAAAAAATAAAGCGATGAAGTTTCCTAGGATATCCTCTTGAAAAACTTGCTTCCTACAATAAATTCACACTCTGTCGGACGGGGAAAACAAGCTTTTTCTCTTGGAAATAATATACAGGTGTAAAATATGATGTGGGCTGGATATATAAACCTGATGTGTTCCTGTGATGGGCAATCCGATCCTAGTCTTTGAAGTGTTTCTTTGTGTGTGATAACTAAGGTGTTAGCAGCTGTTCGTATTTATTTATTTTCTACTTTTAGTGAAGACTCTCCTTCAAACAAGATATCAAAACCTTGATAAAAAATGTATAGATCGTAAATAATGAATATTTTGAAGGAACCGGACGCTTATATCCTGGTTTTAAATGACCTGAGCAAGTCTCGCGCGTATTCAAACAACGGGACACGTTAAAGCGCGCGATTATGTTTCCTTCTCGCGAAAACTCATTTACAATGTTCCCGAAAGGATTATAAAAGTTCGAATACGCGCTCTTTCTGTTATAGTGGACGTGCAGTCACTTTCACGGTCCTTGCCAATCACAGCGTTAGCTTCATGTCACAAGAGGCAATATTAACAGGCAACCATAGTACATCCAGGCAATCTCCTGGAAGGGCTATACATTCATATTTCAATATTCACATGATTTTCTTGGGGAGAGTGGGACGCTGTAAGAACAACGTCCCTTGTGCCATTGAGGTGTTCCTCTTGCATGCTGTAGAGTTGGTTGCCTCCGAGCTGCCTGTAAGAATTACATTGACAGAGGTGACAATGCCTTCAGTGTAGGTTAGTTTACCCCTTAGATCCCCCGAAACTGCAACTCAATAATTAAAGCGTTAACTCCCGGAGTCCCAATTTGATGTCATTTATGATTTAACTTAAAGACACTGAACACGTTTGGAAATTGTCAAAGACCAGTGTTCTCACTGGGTGTATCCCAATATGCATAAAATAACAAGCCTGTGAACATTTGGGCTCAATTGGTCATCGAAGTTGAAAGAAAATGATGAAAGAAAAAACACCCTTGTTGTACAAATTTGTGTGCTTTCAGATAGGAATAAAAACTTCTTGCAAGAAGTTTTGATTATTTTAGTGAGAAATTACCTCTTTCTCAAAAACTACGTTACTTCAGAGGGAGTCGTTTCCTACAATGTTTTATACTATCAACAGCTCTCCGTTGCTTGTTACCAAGTAAGTTTTCATGCTAATATTTGTTTTGAGTCATTACCAAACGTGTACGATACCTTTAAAGACATCATACAACATGACAATCCACCTGATAAAGATCACTAGTATCAATCCTTAAACTCATTTCCTTGACAAAATCATAAACCCTGTTCACAACCTGGTTTGTTTCTAGAAAATGGGAATCAATATACTCTTCTAACCAAAATACTATAGTATACCTTTACTTTAATATAAAATCAAACTTATTTCAAAACAGGATAATACGAGCACATAAATATATACACTGTGCAGTTTTGTTCAAAACATTTTGGGCGTGATGATGATCTGCCTCCCCAAATTGATGTCCGTGCCCCCCCCCCCCCCGTGTGACCTCCCCTCATTTGAAATCTTGACTTTTGGGATTGAACATATCCAGAGTTTTAATGTGAAAATTTCGATGTTTTAAAACAATTTTTCCATTGACACGCAGACAATGTATTTGTTTTTACACTAACGCCAGAATGTCTTACAACATATTACATTTAAAATTACATTAAATATGCGCTGAAAAGGTGGGTTTTTGTGTTTTGTTTTAAGGCATGGCGGACACTTGGCCAGAAGTGCCCCCATAGAAACAAATTGGGCGGCCCCTTGTGCCCCCCCCTAAATTTTACCCAAAATACGGCGCTGTCGCTGTGTGCTCGTGGTTGAGATTTCCCCAATCCAATCCCTCCTTCTTCGCTCACAGTTTGTAAATTACATCATCATTCCCTTCAGACTAGTATTATTTACGCCAAATCTTAACATGATTTCCCAGTTCCCACTCCTTTTCGAGTTTCAGTCACAGTGTATGTGACAATCACATTATAGTGTAGCATTCTAGTGTTGTGAATGTGCAGGGCACGATGATACCAAAGCCCAGGGTGACTTTTACCCAACACGCACACTCAGTCTCTAACATCCTACTCTACAATAAAGGCTTAACATAAATATTAACCCGATGGTTTTACGTTACGTCTCTATTGACTTTCGATCAGGAAATCTTGTACGGTGAAGAGGTTTGCCCCAGATGAAGTCCCGGTCGCATCCAGGCCAAATTGAGACGATTTGGAGAGGGAGTGAAGAGGTCCGGAACCCGGTCAGTTGGCGACGAAATTAGTGGTTAACTTTTCAGAAAACACTTTCCGCTAATGGACTTATAAATCCAAATATTTGGCCAGCTTGGCTAGGGGAAAGTTAATGGATTATTGAGATCGCTGGATGAAGGGGACACACGGAGAAGTTAAAACTTGGGGACAGTTGATGCTCTAGTACACAATACAAAGCCACTACGAAACAAAACACAAATCCTCGACCGAAATTCGTCGTCAAACAAATTCTGTTTGATCGGAAGTAGAACGATAATTTCGGGGGTTTCGGTTTTTGATATTTCTTCAAGGATTTCAGGAGGTTTCTAAATTCCACCTGATTATTAAATGATGATGATTATGAGTTGTGATATTAAAAATGTATTATGAACTATTCTGAACATCAGAAAGCCTGCACCGGATTAATTTGTATCACAGTGTTCATAAGTTGATCCCAAGAGTTGTTTGGAAAGTGACACCTGAGATGAAAGGCTGTGACAACATCAACAGACGATCATCCGTTCTTATTCCCTGCTCTGGTTGTGTGTGTTTGAGTAAGAATGTGTACCACCCCTCCCCCGTCAAACGATTATCATTGATGTCAGCTTGAAGAAGCACACAATCTTCTTGATTTGGTATTGTACGGCTGATTTCCAGAGATGTAGTTGAAACTCGAGGGGAAGGCCGGCCGATGTGCTGCATAATTTTGCCGACTTCTCCCATGGTCGTGTGCCTCATCGGGCCTTTCGACTGTTGATGTGCTCGGACTGCTTGCGTGGGAGCAGTTGGCCCTTTTTATACACTGTGGACCGCTCCATTTGGGTCATCAGACAATATTTGTTGCTGCATCATTGGCCTTTTGTTGTTGTAAAAACAATTGCTTCAAAAATATATCGATTCATCTTGACCCGGCGCAGTCTAAAGTAATACACAGTTCAGTTAGAATATAAAAGTACCAAACGGTGTTGGTAAAGTATGGCCATTATTATTATATAGTAATGAAATCAAGGATGCCTTATAAATGAACTTAATCAATGTAGCTCGCAAGCCTGAGGAAACCTGCAAACGAGGGTGCTTGCTATATATGTTAACCAGAAACTTCCACGATAAGTGTTATGGGTTCATTTACGTGCATGACCAATCCTAGTAAACGGGATATACGGCTTGATGTCCCATCCGAAGGACAAAGCAATTAAAGCATCTTGCTCAAGGCTACAAGTGTCATGACCGGGACTCGAACCCACACTCGGCCACGACACACCAACAAGGGTGTGCTTGACCAGTCATTTTGTTTTCTCCAAGACTTGAACCCCTTGTATCTCACGTGGTGATAAATAATCATTAGCTGGGAATTATAACAAGACTAACTAAATTCTAAAGATGTACAAGATACAAGATCCAGATTCCCATCAAACTTCAAGTTTTATATGACTATGAAAGAAACAAAATGCATAAGCCTGGTGATAAACACCAACCCCCACTTAGTCTTTTTTTTAAATACCGAAGGCACACTCAATACTGCTCCTTGGTTTTCAAACGATAGCCATGACACAAGTTGTCATTCTGCAGTAGGCGCACATGACCTTCGCAAAGAACAACATATAACGGCAAGGACTGCATGTTTCGTTTAAGGAATTCTGCATATACATACATGGCTAGGCACTAGCCATGTATATAAGATCAAATTTAGTAATACCTTTTTTTCTTCAAAAGATGACATTTCAGTCGGCTATAGTGAATTCTCTAGAGACGAAAATTCGTCACAATTCAATCAACTTTTTCCCCCTTTTTTACATTCAACTCAAGAAGACATTTATTCCATCTTCTTTGGGAAAGTGAATTAACACAATACGCTATCAATAAATGCTTGAAACTAACAATCAACTAAATTTACTTATTGAAAAGAAATGGGTCTTCCACAGGAAGTAGCATTGTATACATCAGAGTGCTGAATATGTTGACAGAAAATTGAGCCGTCTTTGGGATTCTCACATATTTTATAAAGTCGTCAGTAGCGATTGGTCTTCTTTTAATCCAAGAACATTCAGTGCCGTAGCTATATTCCATTGAAATGTAATAGTATTAATTTCACAAGCGCTGCTTTTTATTCAATTGGATCGTCGTGTCCTTGTTTCCTGAATCTAGTTTCTCCATTCTTTAAGACTTTCTAATGGGTATATACATCGGTTTCTATGGTAACTATGTGCTCTTTTCTTCGTATAGTTACTTCAGTCTAGGTACACGTGCATCGTAATTGAAAAACTGCGCATTTCACATTATGCGTCCTTCAATTAGAAACTTTTGTGTCTCTTCTGCGGAGGTAACTTGGCATTCCAGATACCGTAATTATTGCAGAAGAAACCGGTAATGTGTGCAGACAACTGAAGTCTGTTTTTCATTTGAAAAAGGCAATCTTGGGAATGCTTAATTTCCCAATCCATTTCCAACTTTGTCATTATCTGTTTGTGGTCTGCCCGAGAAAAGCGACATCCATGGGGGAAAACTGACCTGAATCGAGAACAAGACAGACTCCCTTTTCCAGAAATACTGCCCCACTAAAAGTAAAAAAAGAAAATCTTTATGGCGGCTACCTTTTTTTATGCGGCACAAACAGTCACCTCAATTGAAAGTTTGCATGCTCATTAGGACGAGAGAGAAAAAGGAAGATCCGCCTCGAGTCTCAAGGACTATTATTTTCTTGGGCTCAACTGTAATTACAGGCAAGTAATCGAATCGGCGGACAGGAAGAGAATACGACTGGACACCATATCAAAGGAACCGCGGACTTTGAAACTGACCTTTCTCGGTGACTTTCCAATTAGACCTGAAAGTGAATCAGTTGGTATCGATTCTTGACATCAGAGTCGATATCGCGCTTCGGGATGTCTTGCAAACTCACCACTAGCCCCTCTTTCTTACTTTCTCAGCAGAATGAATGATTACGTCCAAACATAATTCAACAAATGGAAACAACAGATGCGTGTAAACCATTCGGCAGCCTCTCATGGAAGTACACTTGTAATTAACAAATAAAGAGAAAATACATCCATTCTACATGCGTAAAGGATTTAGGTCTACGTAATTCTATAGACGTAAAATGATTGATAGCTATAGGCGTAAATGATTTAGGGCTACGTACTAGGAGTAAATGATTTAGAGCAACAGCATTTCTAGACGTAAATTATTTGGCTACGTATTTCTAGGCGTAAATGATTTTGGCTACGTAATTCTAGGCGTAAATGGTTTAATGCTACGTAAT
Organism: Plazaster borealis; assembly: GCA_021014325.1. Classification (NCBI taxonomy): domain Eukaryota; kingdom Metazoa; phylum Echinodermata; class Asteroidea; order Forcipulatida; family Labidiasteridae; genus Plazaster; species Plazaster borealis. The sequence continues at coordinate 17,378,028 of CM037457.1, read as the reverse complement.
CCTAGGCGTAAATGATTTGGGGCTAAGTAATTCTAGGAGCGTAATTGATTAAGGGCTACTACTTTCTATGCGTACATGATTGTTGGCTTCGTACTTTAAGGCGTACATTATGTTTGGCTACGTACTCTTAAACGTAACAATAATTTGGGGCTACGTAATTACATACAGTAAACAGCAGTGTGGTGCACTCAGCTAGCCCGAGGAAAAACTTCATATTCTCCATATCCAGGCAAAGCCTCAAATCCTATAATAATTTTAGCCCTATCCTTATTTACTCAGGGATTATCAACAAAACAATTACATTCCAAGGCAGTGTTGACCAGCTAGTTTCATACGTCCTATATTTAGAAATCAAATACAACAATTCAGTTGAACTAAAGTGCAGATTCCAGGTGCTCCCACACTCTTGGTTTCCCGATCATAGGGGAAGATTAATCTTTCTTCGAACCATTTTGAACTCCTTGGGCAGTATTAGTCCCAGCTGCTGCACGTACATCGCTCCCTGGCGGCACCTCGAAAAACACGTCATCTATATACCTCAATAAAATAGCCCTGGGGAATGGCTGCCTTTACACGGTTAAGGAGGAGGAGGAGGGGGGGTATCCGAACAACATTCACCCCCTCATAGATCGAAGCTAATTGGTAAAGACCATCTCACCAGGACACACACCGTAATGCTTTGCCAACTCGTCCGAACATCTGTCAAAATGTAATTATACACGCCTATATCGTCCATCAATGTGTCTCTTTCCTGAAATAAGCCACTAATCCTGCTGTGAAGCTTTGCTTACTCCATTAAAGGCACTGAACACGTTTGGTAATTGTCAAAGACCAGTGTTCTCACTTGGTGTATCCCAACATATGCATGAAATAACAAGCCTGTGAAAATTTGGGCTCAATTGGTTGCAAGAAAATGATGAAAGAAAAAACACTCGTTGTATTTGTGTGCTTTCAGATAGGAATAAAAGGCTTCTTGCAAGAAGTCTTTTTATATTATTTTAGTAAGAAATTACCTCTCTCTCAAAAACTACGATACTTCAGAGGGAGTCGTTTCTCACAATGTTTTATACTATCAACAGCTCTCTGTTGCTCATTACCAAGTAAGTTTTTATGCTAATATATATTTTGAGTCATTACCAAACGTGTAAAGTGCCTTTAAGGAGAAGGAGGAAAGGTCGTTACGTAAACAACTCAACCATTATGTAGACAATCAAAGAGTGCCGTGTACGTTCGTAGGCATTTCTTGGCAGGCAAGATTCCACCGTACTCCAGCAATCTGAGAAATATTATATTTTATGTCATGTTTACCACACAAAATGAAAAACTGTAATAAAAAACCCGGTTGAACATGTTGAGATGAGCCCCCTTTTCATATCAAAAGTTGATGAAAATCGTACGGTACATTTTCCACTAGAATGATGTATTGGATGTTTTGTTTCTCTCTTTCTTGAACTGTGCACAAATCGTGCCTGCATGAAGCCTAAGCCCTGTGGCTTTTTTCGTGACCATCATTCATGGTGTCGCAGGTTATAAGGTCTTCGAGCAGTTTAAATTTGCAATGACAGTATCGGACGGCCTCGCAAGACGTCACGGCGGCACTTTCATTATTAGAGTCTTCGTTATTCGAATACTACTAATGCATGACGACTTCAATCCAAATACAACACGATGCAAAATTTCAACAAAAAATCAACAAAGACACAAACTAATTATTCCGATTGCGGTTTTTAAACACGTTTCACAGCACAATACCAATTATAAGAAGTTAGAAACAGGTTTTTTCCCCAAATCTTTCTGCAGATGTTTGCCTAACATTCAAAGATGCTTGAATAAATCATAGAGCAAGGAATTTGCTCTATGAATAAATTGACTAATGGTTAACACTACAGTGTTACCGTCCATGAAACCATAGAACAAAGTTCCTTGCTCTATGATGAAACTATACCACAATTGTATATTTTTACACAATGTACCTCCCATGATACGTGTAATTATCACTGCAGATTAAAGCACATTGTTTAACACTCGATAACAACACGCATGGCTGTTTAAAGGAGCCCAAAGCGATCATTTACATCATGACCTAAAAGTCTCAGCATTTACTACACGCAGCAGTTCTAGTTTTCTAGGTTTCCCATTTGTTTGGCCCTGGAATTGCCGAGAGCATTTAACGAAATAGACTATTTGTCTTGGGAGTTGACTGCAAGATTGAGATTGTCCCCTCGTGGGAAAACCCAAACCGGACTGATCGAAGACAAAAGAAAGAAAAAAGATCTTCCCTGCACCATGATTGCACACGGTCGAAACAGAGCGACCACCCGCAGCAAGAGCATCTGTGGTCCTTTTTTTCCTTTTTTTAAAAACTCTCTGTGTGATCACACGAGCGTTGTTTGAAGGTGGAGGACTGTGCCATGGCTCGGTGCAGTTATCCAATGCTATGTACAAGGAAGACGAAGGCTCTAAGTCAATCCGGACAGAGTGAACCATCGATTTCTCTGGGGAAGGCTATTTGTGCACCTGCGGACCGATTTACTCCTAGTGGAAGATAACCACGATCCCTTCAATATACCCGTTTCAAAGTAGTTATCACAGCCCGCATTATGCACGATGATGCCCCAATATAGTACTTGGGCGTAGCGATGCGGACATTCTAATGTCGTGCTGAACCTTTGTTGGTTTTAAAGTGCACACAGGACGCAAATAAATGACGACGAGTGGCAGAGACAACAATCGGTATACAACAGCATGATCTAAAGCCATCAGGTTTATGGCCTTTGCAATTTTTAAAAGGGCCGTGGGTGTTGCAGTCTAATTTAGTTTATACGAAAAGCAGCTCGTATCGATTTCATTACCAGCAGACATCTAATGGAAGGTTTTTCATGAAATGGTAGGAAATGGAAGCTTTTGTGCTCATCTGATCCCTGATGGGCCCATTACTTGCGCCTGTTATTAAAGGTGCCATAAATCATTAGATTCAGTAAAGACGGACTTCAATCCTCAACTCTATTTTTTGTTTAACAACAGAACCATCAAATCGACCTGTGATAGTATACGTGTTTATCAAGAAAACCCCGAAGAAAGGCTGAGGAAAGAAATTTTCGGCAAGATAAGATTTAAAATCCTTTTGAGGCATGTGGACTTATATATCATTATTGCAACTTTTGTCGCAAGTGAGGTGATTAATAATGGGATCGTAAACCATCATTTTTGTGGTAACTTTTTCTTGCTTTTTCTTTATTTGTTCAGTGTTATGATATCATTGTATGTTGTAGTTTGCAAAAATGGCACCCAAAGGTTCTCAGCACTTCAGGAAATTTATGAAAAATGCAAAGAAAACCAGAAAAATATTCAATTAAAAACAGATGGCCGCCATTTTTTCACAAAACCTATAGTGGGGGGTCAAAACATATATAAAAAATGTAGCCCTGTATGCAAGCTTTCCAATGGTATATAATGTGATGAGGATTATGAGAAGTAAGAAACAATTGTTACTGCAAAACTGCACCACATACAAAATTCATCAAAAACAGAATAATAATATTAATATTAAAAAGCATTTATACAGCGCCAAAACCCAAGAATAAACAATAAATAAATGAATTTCTTGTTATCGGAACATCACCGAGCGGGAACGAGCGATCATGAAGCTCGATAAACGATTGGCTACCACAATTCTACCAAAGCTCGTAACATGTATCGGTCAGTTGAAGTCTATACGACTGCATGTTTAGTTATTAAACCACACGGACCGTCGAAAGTTTCAAAATGTCCACGGCCGTACAAAGAGTAGGTCACCAGGGGATGGTGGTCGGAGGTCACCCGGGGATGGTGGTCGGAGGTCACCAGTTTAGTTATTAAACCACACGGACCGTCGAAAGTTTCAAAATGTCCACGGCCGTACAAAGAGTAGGTCACCAGGGGATGGTGGTCGGAGGTCACCAGGGGATGGTGGTCGGAGGTCACCAGGGGATGGTGGTCGGAGGTCACCAGGGGATGGTGGTCGGAGGTCACCAGGGGATGGTGGTCGGAGGTCACCAGGGGATGGTGGTCGGAGGTCACCAGGGGATGGTGGTCGGAGGTCACCAGGGGATGGTGGTCGGAGGTCACCAGGGGATGGTGGTCGGAGGTCACCAGGGGATGGTGGTCGGAGGTCACCAGGGGATGGTGGTCGGAGGTCACCAGGGGATGGTGGTCGGAGGTCACCAGGGGATGGTGGTCGGAGGTCACCAGGGGATGGTGGTCGGAGGTCACCAGGGGATGGTGGTCGGAGGTCACCAGGGGATGGTGGTCGGAGGTCACCAGGGGATGGTGGTCGAAGGTCACCAGGGGATGGTGGTCGGAGGTCACCAGGGGATGGTGGTCGAAGGTCACCAGGGGATGGTGGTCGGTGGTCGTAGGCTGTCTACTATACGTAAACAAGCGCTTACAAGTTTTGATATTTCGACTTAAGAATCAACGGAGGAATTTAAAATTTGGGGAAGAAATTGCTTACAAATCTAGCAAGTAATCATGTTAATTATAATGGCGAAGTGCGGTTTTACTATCAATTATGTTAATGTACATTAATACTAGCACGCTCAAATTGTTTGATAATGCTTAACTTTTGGGGGAGGGAGGGGTCTTCAAATAGTGGTACTCACTACACGACATTACAATTTTTGAAAACGTGGACGATAAATCCTCGCGTAAACACATTTTGGGCTACAAACGCCACCAACTTGAGATATAATTCCACATGTATGCTAGTTTCGGCACTGAAAAGAAGAAAACAATAGACCACGCGTCCGAATTATTACAAATAATAACGAAGTATATACTTCTTTATTTTTTATTTTTTATTTTTTTAAATATTAATACTATCATTATTATTATTAATTTATTTATTTATTTATTCATATATTTGTTTATATTGTGTGTATTGTATTGTTTTATTTTTATTTTGTTATTTATTCATTTATTTTATTTGACAATTTATATTATTATTTATTATTGTTAGATATATATTTTAATACTAGTATTATTGTTATTATTATTATTATTATTATTATTATTATTATTATTATTATTATTATTATTATTATTATTATTATTATTAATATAGATATACGTTTTACAGGGGTGCCCACAATTATAAAAGAGCAGAAATATTCGCTGAAATCGATACACTTATAAGACATCAATCAATACAGTTTTTTGAATTAACCCGCCTCTGAGTATGACAAATGTTTACCGGCTTGGCGCTGGTTGCATGCCGTCCAGGGTATACTTTACCTCTACACAATCTGGCTCATCAAGTCGTTGACAAACCCAGTGCCGTAAAACCAGCACACTCCCCAGTTAATTAGTTGACATAATTACACGAGCTGAAAACTAACACAACTCAGTGTGCGTTATCAACTTGACAGTTGAAGGCTATTACTGCGGGAAAAAGGGCAGTTCAGAAATCGAAAGGCACGGAGTGGAGAGTAACGGGTTCTAATTGCCTTTTTCACCGTAGCGTCTTCAATTTATACAAAAAATGATTTGTGGCAATGACGTTAATTTATGGCACGGTCTCTCGAGCAATTTCTGTTTGTCGAACAAATTGTGCGGAACAATAATTATGCCTCTGTGACCAGTGTTGTCTTCTACCCAACAACAGGTAACTGAAAGCAAAACTAACATATTTGTTTGTGGGAATGTTTCGGTATGTGTTTGTTTGTGTGTTTGTTTTTTGTTTAAAACTTAATTATTTTGCATGTTTGTTAAATATGTAGGCAACTTAGTAATAAGTGTAATATGTATGTAGGCATAGTTGTTATAAGTATATAGCCATATTTGTTATAAGTATGTAGGCATATTTGTTACACGTATATGGGCCTATATTTGTTATAAGTATGTATAGGCATATTTGTTTTAAATATATAGGCATATTTGTTATAAATATGTATGCATATTTGTTATAAGTTTGTAGGCATATTTGTTTATGTGTTTGTATGCAAGTCAAAGATCACGAGTGCACCTTTTAAAGTGTGTCTCTTTATTACAATACAGTTTTAAAATCGATGACTTTAGGGTTTGCCCGTAATATGGGCTATATGCCTACACGAGTTATGGCCAGAAAACTAAAAAAAACAAAAACAACGAAATAGTATCTGCTCATCGCAAAAAAAACCCGTTATTTTTGGAATACAAAAATGCCTGTCACAATATGCCTTCAAGTGATTGTATAGCACACTTACAGTTAGACATAATTTGAAAGATATACTATCATATCTAATAGAGAATGAACTCACACGAAGAACATTACTCTAAATGCGAAAGCCAATATAGGTATTTCAAATCTGAATTGCATGGAGCAGTTTACTGTACTGTAACCGATCAATACCTTTGGCCAACAATGGGCAAATTTACTATTGGCGCACTTTAAAGCATTGATGAGAATAGGGTAAGGTACCCCAGTGCACTCTTGCCATTTGTATTTCGTCCATGTGATACACTTATTGATTGACGCGACAAGATGTGTTAGAAATACAACACGCAAAATCATTGGTCTCGGCCGTGTGCGTCTCATCATGGAGGAAGTCCTCCCCCTCCACGGTCTCATCAACCGACCACCGCTGCTCCCGGCTGAGCAGCTAATGGGGACGGTGGTGCGTGCAGGCTCTGCCAAATTAAGACGGTTGTTTAGGGAGGGGAAACTGTAAACCTTTATGCTGGCTTTGGTAGCTTTCTCCCATGGGGTGGCGATGTACACTTATTCAGGCTCGTATTACGACACAGATGGATCAGCGCGTGTACACTGGAGCCGAGTTACGCATGCAACAAACTATCACTGTGAATAGATATACCAACTGACGAGGTGTGCTTGAATAAACCATATCTCCTCGTTTTGTTTCTGTCTATCCAGTCGTAATGATTACGTCGTAATGATTCATGAGATTGGCGGTAAGAGGGCGCTGCAACGCAGCGACAACCCAGTGTTTCAAGCTCCTTATTTTGTGTGTTTTATTATTATTTTGTGTTTTAACCCACTGTGAAGAAAGTGCTCGTGTTTTTAACGTAATTTAGTAAAATTTGAATCTTAAATCTTCAATCTTTTGGTTGATTAACTTATTTGTCGTGGCGACCCAACAGTTTGTGGGGGCGATTTACTTAGCCGTGCAAACGAGTCACTATATACCTCGACGTTACGACGCCGTGTGGATGGCCTGAATTTAGGCGATACACTGCAAAAACTGGGGTATTGACACCGTGGGTGTTGTCACATATAGATACCGAAGAGAGAATCAAAGTTAACATCATAGGGTGTTAAAATAACACCAATGTAAGTGTTTTGGCAGAAGTAAGTATTATTTCAAAACCCTATGGTGTAATTTTATTATTTGTTGTTTTTATATGTGACAATACCGATGGTGTCATTTTTTAACACCCAGTTTTCGCAGTGTACCAACTCCTGCACAGATTGAACACTCCGTCCCGCAGCCCTGTATAGCTCTATGCATTTTTACATGAGGTCAGTGTGGTTCTTTCTCGTGCTCACGCCATGGTATCAATCTGTGCACAAAATGTGCTGAGTCAACTATACTCCAGTTTTTAGGGCTACACTTCGGCCATTTCTGAAACGTTTTAAAATTATTGACGTAGCCGAAGTCAGAGCCTTAGCCTAAGCCGAAGCATTTGTTACAAAAAGGCCGTACTAAGCCCATACACTGCAAAAACTGGGGTGTTAAAATTAACTAGATACAGGTGTTGTCACATTACATAAAACAAAAATCAAAATTTACACCATAGTGTGTTAAATTAACACTAATTTCTGCCAACACGATTACATTGGTGTTATTTTAACACCTTACGATGTTAATTTTATGTGACAACACACACGGCGCCAAATTTAACATCCCAGTTTTTGCAGTGTAGGTCAGTGGCCTTTTCCCCTTCATCTGCATATTATGCCCTTGGTGCATCAACTGTTGACAATAACTCCGCACCTAAGGACCCGAAAGCGAAAAATGCCAGAATCTTCTTCAATAATAAACGCAAATGATGTAAATAATACTAGTGGTGGTTTTTTTGTCTGCTCCGAATATTACTGTCTGTTTAACTACAGGGGTGAAATTGTGTTGACCATTAACTGCACCTGAATCAACAACAGTTCAGTACACTAGTTGAGAATATGAATATTTAACACCCAAGTTTAATTTACTTCAAAATACCCCGGGACTCCTGGGCAATTGGCATTTGCATAGAATTAGTAGTATAAGCCATTTTGTATTGCCCTTTTTTATAATTCCGCTTTCCGTGGCATGGTTGCACGCTTGCTTATCGGCTTTGAACGGCTTTGGGTGACATGAAGATTGTTTCATATACATGCTGATGGCATTTGTAGGGTTGAAATTAGACGCTGAATTTGACCAGCATTTTAATGAACGTTTTAGTCATTAGCAACAGACATCTGTTTATACAGTCTGTTCTCAAAACAATGACCCAATGGCCATCGAAATTTAACACTGTTTCACTCCATCCCAGAGAGTTCATCAAAACAGAGCTTTTGAATCTCACAGTAAGACTGATTGGGGTAATATTTAACGAGGTAAGCATGCTCTCCCCACAGGCAGAGTTGTATGACTCGAGTCCAGGACTCGGATTAGACTGTGCAAGTCTCGCGCGTATCGGAACGAGAAAACACGTCAACCGAAGAACATTTTTTTCTCTGAAATTAAATCTTTGTTTCAAATTATATTCAATGATAAAATCTGAACAACAAAAATACTCATTACATGTTTATAAAATCAGTGTTATTTTTTATAATAAATTCAAGTAATGTGTTAATTTTTATTGAAGCAAAATTAAAACTCTGGGACAAGGATGCTTATTTGATCGTAACTTTTCAGAAACGCTTGACGCTTGACGCAGTTGATATAGGACACTGACGCCTCAACATCCATATACTGCAATGAAAAGGCTTCGCGTTGCAATAACAACATCTGGCGATTATCACCGCGCATCAAAAACAAGCGTTTACATAAGTTTTGTGATCGGACGTGAGCACAAAATTCTTAATTTTTGCGGCAACCGGAAGCTGAGTTCAAGTTTAATTCTCGGGTCTTCTTCGTTATAGTGTTGAATTGATTTTACTTTTATGGTTTGTATCATTAAGTATTACATTCCCAACAACACATATATTTTTCATGGTCATAAACCACGTTAAACTAAAATAATTGACAAAACCAAATCTTACCCACGTAAACCTCCATGTGGTTGGGACCACAATGGTCCCGGAAGTTCAAGTATGCGCTAGACTTGCACAGTCTATTACGACTCGAACTTGACCCCGTAGACTCGTGACTCACGCACCAACAATATCTTCTTCTTTCTTTTATTAAAAACAATTCCGATTATCCAATCGTCAACAACACGGAGGAATAATTAACGTTTAGCACACGAAATAAGTACACTGTCGTATGGTGCTGTAAGTAAGTGTAGTGTTCGTGATTATTGTGTAGATATGGCCATGTATACAGCGCATGCATGTTCAATATGCATAAATAACACTGGGACATATTTCTGTAAAAGCATTATTGTGCACGACACCAATATTAACGTTGGTATTCTTTCAGCATTTACGTGTTTTTTCAGAAAATACACTTTAAAAGCAACAACATTTTTAAAACGAAGCCACACTTTCTCCATAACATCCTTATAAAATTGGATGAAGTGCAGAAACAAGAGTACATGATTTGATTTAATAACGTCATCGATTCATGGTAACCTTAAAACGCCAATTTAAAAAAAAGGATTCTCAAATCAAAATTGCCTTCGTCTCAACCAGTGTGCACACCGCCCCCCCCCAAAAAAAAAAAAAAATAAAAATAAATAACGATCATTAAATAAAAAATAAAAATTCGTACAAAATAAATAAAATCAAAAATGTATAATTAAGTAAATAAATAAGTACCAAATAAATTGACTAAACAAACAATGTTTCACTCTCATTGTTTTCCACATTCTTACACAGGATACGTATGTGCCATGAGTATTTGTTTTCATTTGTAAATTTCGTTGTAGTTTGGTTTCTGTAATTGCTCTTTTTATTAATTTCGCTTTGATCAATTGATTACATTATAAATGTACATTACTGCGTTCATTTTGTGGTATGATGAATAAATGAAGCCGTATAGCTTCAACACAATAACAAACATAACAATTGCAAACGAGCACCAACAATATACAATTTCAAGAGCACTTTACAAAGATTTGAACAGTAATGAAATCACTTACCTACCACGCGACAACAGACCCAGAAGACTCCACTACACAGCTCAATTTGTGCAAAGTTAAATGGAGATCAACGGAGTTCAAATGTTCCCATAGGTGCCTCTGGACATTGAGAGAGAGAAAAAATGGAACTCCGATTTGTTATTAAATTAAGGTTGGATCGCTGTATCAGGCCCTAGATAGATCTAATTGTTACTCAATGAGACTAGTGCTTGGGGATATGTCCTGGAATCACAAATTTACCCTGACTCATGTGAAACATCCAATGTGAGATATAAAGGTGGTTTACGGGGAAGAGGGTGGGGGTGTTGTTGTCGAGAACTGCTGCAGGTCCCCCATTCACACCGCCATGAGGTTCTCGTTCATTATTTCATACCCTTGTATGAAAATCATCTCATCATGCAATCCATGCACAAACTTGTGGGTGCCCTTTTGTCCATCCACGTCGAACGAAAATGTCGGTGAGAACACACACAATTATTAACCGATTAATGGACCATGCTCGTGTGGAACCATTTTATTCACTCGCTGACTATTATACCGGTAGCCATTTTGTATTGTGGTTTTACCAAATATTGGTATTGTTATTTCCATTATACTATTATTGTCATACACAATCAACAGAATCAGGAAACGACCAATAAGCAATCGTACCTTGATAAGCTGGGACTGTAACGTACCTTAGTACGGGTTTTTCCCTATCATTTTTGGGGGCAACAGCAAGCAGCCTATTTCACTTACATGCATAAGGAACAAAGTAATTTAGCCACTTCAGTTGAAACCGTCATTCAATTTCACCTTTGAGGCATGCGAATTTGTCACAGCACTCTATTAAATTAAACTTTTAAGGTATTCTTTTCAGCATGCAAAATCGGCACTCATTTTTGTAGTGGAGTAAGTGCAAAAGGAGATTTGTGCAAAAAGCTGCTGCAAATTCGACTGCTGTTCATGGAGTGAATTGTTAAACTGAGTGACTGTTTTGAGGAGCTTTCTATTTCGCGCGTAACAGAATAACGCGACGTTTAAATTGGCTGATTATTTGCCGAAAATTACCGGGAAAACCTAGTGTACAAACCTCTTTCCACAAAAAGCCAAGTGCACAGAGCTAAAAAGTTAAAACGTGTCTCCCAATGAACCAGATCTCATCACATGATTGAGAGAGAGAAAAGGCATTTCCAGGAACGATTCCCTCGCTGTGGATGGATGCTCAAAACAGATCCTCAATCTAGTCTAGAATAAAGAGAGACGTGTGCAAGAGTATATATGCCTGCATGTCTCAGCCAGTATCCTTTTGAAGCCAAGCCCTTGAGTCTTGAGCTGCGTCCACAACTCGGTCTCCTTTAGGGTCTGCGCAAGGGCCCTCCACTTATGATGGCCTCCTCTCAAGTATGCAGGTGTAAACTCAATAAATCGGTATAAACGAAAACACATTGCAGCAGAGTGCGCGATTATTTGCAGACTCCACGCCCGATCATTCTCACATTCAGGGTTTCTATAAATGTACGGAAATACCCGCATTACATGCCCGAATAAATACGCGAATTCCCGATCCCGGTGTGCTCGTCTGCACATCGTTTCACCTCAAGAAACGTTGCCAATGTCCTACTTCCTGTGCGTTTAAAGCGTGTTTATAGGGTGGCCGGGTCGGGCGACAGACAAGGGTGATACGCGAAAGTGTTCGATCAACAACCTGATTGAGTGGTCACTCAATATGGAGGAAAGAAATCGAGCCTGATTTCTGAATCATTGTCCCGACTTTACGGACCCTATCACTTATCTTACGCGTCAAAAACTTGACGTGATAATGTAGTTCCTTATTTCTGGGTGACATCGTAGTGCAAATTTTTAAGTTAGGAGGACATCTGAATTTCGGGGGACCTGGATTCTAATCAGGGAATCCGAGTACCGTATGCTAGGAAGTAGCTAGAATTTAGTTAATTCTGAAGCAGGAACCGGCGGGATAGGGGCCCCTTGAGACCCGGTCCCGGTTGTAGTCTCACTAAACTGCAGGTTTATTTTGTTAGCATTCTGTATTAAGTGAATCAAGGATTTTCTGATTATACAACTCGGTATCTCTTCTATATGTTTTGTTTTACGCCCTTACGAGCATAGTCCATTCGTCAAAATCACAATGCTGTATGTCCGGTCAAGGTCCAGTGAACCACAGCGCAATGCATTATTCACTCGTGTCCACATCTCGGCCTCATCTGAGAGTAACAGTCACTGATCTCTATTATTGCTGACTGGATAGCGGGTTGCAAGTGTTCTTTGAAGTCAGTAGCGGCCATTTTGAAATTCACAAGATAGAACATTATCAACGCATGCCGAACCTGTTTTGATGCAAAATTTTCAAAAAAAGTATTCAATGAATAAATTTTAGGGATAAAGAAAAAAACCTTGTTGATTCAAAATCACAAAATACATCACATGTTATATACGCACTTTGTATTTAACGGTTGATTTGCGAGTTTCAAAATGGCCGCTGCTTGTGCGTGACGACTTCACGGTCTTGCGCACACTTAGGCCGTATCCGAATTGGCGGCTACGGCTACGGCTACGGCTACGACTGTTGCTAAGGGTGTTGCTAAGGACGTCCTATACTTCAACGCATGATGACGCGGCGATCTAGCAGTAGCCGTAGCCGTAGCCGCCAATTCGGACACGGCCTTTAAATGCCCGACCCGCTATCAAGTTATATGGAGATCAGTGACAACAATAAATATTTTAAGATGTTGTCCAGGCTAATTTACTACAGGTCAACTCGAGTATTGAACAAACAAAAAACAAAACATGACATCATAAAAACGGTGACAACAAACTGTCGTCCTCGATCAATAAACAAAAACCGCGTAAGTCACCTGTAGTTGTTTGGGGAAGCACGTTAAAATGGCCTCGAGTTCATCAGCGTGCCATCAATTTCTTATAAAGAGGGCTTACGGTGTTATGGAGGAGAGGTTGTGGATGAATGACAAAAGGGCAAGCCAAGCTTTACACTAATAACGTCCTCAAAAAAAATGTCATCCATAAGAAAAATGATAATGCTCTGTATCTGATCAAATAAAGCTTGAATTGTGAAGTAGACTGCAAACTTAAATGGTGTACAGCTGATGATGGCATGAGCTTTGGTGTCATTTATATAAATAATTGAAAGGATAGCTGGAATAGTTTCCAGTAATTAACGGCACAGCAAATAACCAAATGCATATTGCGTTTCCTGTAAATTTAGATTACTAAGGGAAACATAACATGGAAAAAGCGGTGAACATTCCATGGAAATGTTCAAGAACACAGCGTATACGCATCCACGCCTGGCAAGCTTTTGTACGTGGGGATATAAGCTGTGCGTCATGCAATTTTAGTATCACATAAATTATAACTACTTTGCCCTTTGGAAAAAAAATAGGACAACTTTATTCAGTACAAGAGACCTACAAATCCTAGCCTATATATTATGCTTAAAATTGATTTTCTAGGGGCATACAGATTGGAAATCGGATGAAAGCAAGAAGAATGCTAAGCCTGGCTACACAGATTCTAATCACAGTTCTCTATAAAACAAAATTACATTTCAGGCGAACATTTTCTCAGAACGCCACGGCAGATTTAAGAGCGATTGGAAGCTTTGCTCACGATAGGAAGTAAGGACTCAGTAGACTTGCAGGTAAAACCATGTGAGTAAATCTCTTTGGGGACAAACTGTTGGTTCTTGGAAGAATCGGGGTTGATATAATAGTAGAGGGAAAAGGTTTCGAACACAGCGACTAAACTAGGGTAACGTTCTAGGGTGGCACAATGGGAGCACCATTTGTTTCTAGAGGGGCAAATCAAAACTGTTGTGTCCGTTTAAATTTGTCTTAAACAGGCCCCTTTTCAGCGCTATTCTTATGTCATTTACAATTGTTTTAAAGATAGTCTGACGTGGAGGTAAAAACAAATACATTGTCTGCGTGTAAATACATCACAATAGTTTTAAAAACATGGAAATTATTACTTAAAAGCTAACAAAAATGTAAAATTTTACTCAGTAATTTTTAATCTCAAAAGTCCAGATTTAAAATGGGGAGCACACGGGATGGGGAGGGGGTGGGTTGACGGACATCAATGGGGGGTGTGTGCCCCCTGCCCCCCCCCCACTCTTAGTGACGTTACGTTCGAACAGCGTGCTCTGCATGCTCATGTTTTCTGGATAGGCTGATAATTCCTAACATACGATATCCTATGAGCCATTAGTATTGAAAAGAAAAATGTATCAAACATGAAACACAAACTGGATCAAGTTATCAATTTATTCATACGATTACGTTTTATAGGTAATGCACATATCATGCATGATGGTTAAGAGTATTGGTAGCATGGGCTATACTAGTAAGAGGATATGTAGCATCCATGAAAGTTCCTTGTTACCATCGTCTTGGACTGCCAATCGTCTTTGGATTTCTACACTCTTCACGCTCTATAACATCTTAGTTCGCTCTCTATGTAACGCAATTCCCTATGGAGAAACCATTCTCTGTGAAACGATATCGCCCGAACAGAGAAAACGGTGGAATTATATAACAGAATTAGGCCGAGCAGCCGGATGGCAGCGTCACTCCACAATAGCTGTTCAAATATAGAGTTCCCAATATGCCCAATCGAACACGCTAATACGTGCTTAATCAAAGCGATGAACAGACACCGAGTTTTTGGTATCCTTTTTGTTTTGCTCATAATCAAATGACCAGAATAGAGTTACGGCGGATGCTACAAAGATACAATTTATCCCATAAATAAATATTAAAAATAATTCGGAATTTACCTGACGCTTTTGTTCAAATATAGACTCGAACTATAAGCGTGCTTGAGGTTTTTTTCCACATATGATGTAACTTTTAAATTTGACAAATTTTATTCGACGTATGGAATAATGATCTCTATGTAGAGATGCGATAGGGGTACACTAAACGGTGTTGTTGTTGTTATTTTGTTGTTGTTGTTGTTGTCGTTGTTGTTGTTGTTGTTGTTGTTGCTGCTGCTGCTGCTGCTGCTGTTGTTGATTTTGTTGTTGTTGTTGTTGTTGTTGTTGTTGTTGTTGTTGTTGTTGTTGTTGTTGGTTGACTTTTTAAGTTAGGTGGGATTCATTCAATGCTCTTGTTTAATTCTCCACAGCTGTGTAAAGTTAGGTTTACAGTCGAGAGCTATAAGAAGCTATATGAAGAAAGTAATAGATTTGATGACCGTATTCAAGGATGCATTTCAAAATCAACAAAATGACTAAGAATAAAGAATCACTGATATGTCGCACAGTCATGCCAATTATAGTGTGAGTTATATAAGATATGATATATTGAAGTTCATTCACGGAGCACAGCCATGCATCTGAGACTATCGATTAGACTAGTAAGAAAACAAATTCTCTCTTCTTGTTTTTCCTTCTACTCCCTTTTCTCTCAGGAAGGATTACAGCTTAGGAAGGGAGGGCCTGTGGGTGGCAGGTGCAAGCTTGCTGCCCTGATATGTTCTGGACATAAACAATGTACATCCTTTGAAATCAACATCCGAAGGCCAGCTTGAACGGACATAACGTAGATACTTTTTGGTTGTTGAATTGTTTCTAACAAATTGCCCCCATCGGGTCACACTATATTCTACATTTCAAACTTTAAGCTTGTTTTCTTTTAGGCAAGGTTTGTTTTTGAAAGCCTCCATCAACTGAGTTTAATCCAAAATGCATAACGCCAACACAGCTCTAGGTTGTAATATACTGGCATTAGGTTTCACGACCAAGATGGGAGGTAAAATGAAATGTGTATAAAGAAGCCAACGCAATTCACGAATTCCTTTCAGATGAAGGGCAATCTTCAGCCTCACAATATTTCAATATCAAGATAGACGAGAGACTAGCAGTCTTCGTATTGTACCGTAGTGTGTTGTTGTGACCCTTTTTCATATGATAAGACCTTTTGTTGGGTTGTTTAAATAAAAACATGACAAGAATACATCACCTAAACCTACAATCGTGTTTTAAGAAGAATAAAACAAATTTAAAAAATTGTTTCTCATCCTGTGGGAGTCGATGTGCATTGGAGAGAATATATTGTTAATGTCACAGTATAGCTAGACTGACGGGGCTGCATACTTCTAAGGAGTTGAGATGGTATCAGAAATGCCTTTGGCATGATGAAGTAGACGTGGTGATTCGGTAACGAAAACGGTATTTTTTGAATAAACTTATAACCTTGATGCCTTCACTGTAAGAGAAACGAGGTCTGATACAACATTAATGTCTCACATTTCAAGCGTAACTTATTAGCTTATAGTGGTCCATATTCAATTGTTGCTATAAACACATTGCACAATGTGAAGCAGAATCGCCATAATTGACAGTCTGTGAATACGTTCTCGAGCCGCACCTCTGAACAATGCGCGTCTAACCATTTCCGCCTTTTTGGGAGTCAATTCCTTTATGCACATTTTGACTCCCAAATTGACTCAAAAAATTGCGTACAGGATTGGCGCGTGTAGTTGCGCGTTGTGCAAGGGGTCTATAGACCCATTGCATATGACGTCACACTCTGAAAAAGGAGGCAGGTCATTGGACGATAGCTGTTCTCTGTGCGTAAAAACGTGCGCGTGACCTCAGCGTATCTGTAGCGTTTCGCGTTATGCAAGGGGATCTATTGATTCTATAGATTCTATAGACCCGGAGCGCGCCTCCGAACAATGCGCGTCATTTTGGGTGTCAAAACTCACTTTTGTGCATGTTTGTATACGATTTTGACACCCAAAATGACACCCAGGATAGGCGCACGTGAGTACGCTGCGCGTTATGCAATGGGTCTATACCTTTATAGCGTTGTTACATTTTTTGTGTGACAATGGCCCTCTTCGAAACCACGGCTCCGGCGTTGGCTCCGGCTTTGGTTTCGGCTTTGGCTCCAGCTTAGGCTCCGTCGGTTATTTGCACGGCCCTCTTATTAAACCCATGAAGTTTTGTGTCTGCAAAGAATGAACACTGCAACAAATATTGATTACATTTTGACGAACATTTTTGCAGTAAATGGTTTTGAAAACTTGAGGTTGGTGGCTTCAGGGAGGCAGAGCGCAACATAAATATAACACAAGCATGATATTTGGTCCTTGGAAAACAAGTTGGAATATTTTATCGAGTACAAGGGCTGATATACATATACCCATGGTGTAGGCTTTAAATTACTTTTCGGGCTACTTAATCACAATTTTTTGGATTTTTCCAAAGGGCAAAAAAATCGGAAATTAGACTAAAGTAGGAAAAATATCATGCCTGCTATAAGCCGGAACCGGAGTCAAACCGTGTTTTGGAATATTATTGTAAACAAAAATAATAGTTGGCTGATCATGAAAATAAAAGTTTTAAATACGTTGGTGCACCCTTTAAAGGCCCGGATCTTTTTTCAATTTTGAGGAATGAGCAACCGCGATGATAGATGCAGTTTATTCTGAAACAATGTATTATGTCCAAGTAAATTAGCAATTATGAAACATCTAAAGTTCGGGTAGGTGTTCATTTCCACAAGAATAGCTCTCTTAAATAAAAGGGCAAAATGTTCTTTAAAGGCACTGAACACGTTTGAAAATTGTCAAAGACCAGTGTTCCCACTTGGTGTATCCCAACATATGCATAAAATAACAAGCCTGTGAAAATTTGGGCTGAATTGGTCATCGACGTTGCAAGAAAATGATGAAAGAAAAAACACCCTTGTTGTACAAATTTGTGTGCTTTCAGATAGGAATAAAAGGCTTATTGCAAGAAGTCTTTTATTATTTTAGTGAGAAATTACCTCTTTCTCAAACACTACGTTACTTCAGAGGGAGTCGTTTCTCACAATGTTTTATACTATCAACAGCTCTCTGTTGCTCGTTACCAAGTCAGTTTTAAGTTAATATATATTTTGAGTAATTACCAAACGTGTACAGTGCCTTTAAAGGCCCAGATCTTTTTTCAATTTTGAGAAATGAGCAACCGCGATGATAGATGCAGTTTATTCTAAACCAATGTATTATGTCCAAGTAAATCAGCAATTCTGAAACATCTAAAGTTCGGGTAGGCGTTCATTTCCACAAGAATGGCTCTCTTAAATAAAATGGCAAAGTGTTCTTTAAGGGAAATGATGAAGGCGATAAGATTGATAAGATTGCCAATCAGAGATGCCTAGGGCAGCCCCGGGTGTTGCATCTTGTGCTGATTCTGGTTGAATCAAACGAAACCGACACGGGACCCCGGCTGTAAATTAACTCTATCGATTGTGAAGTTGAGAAAAAGCCAACCCGTGCAGGGTGGCTTTATACATGGTGCAAATAACACTGGGGCTAATACTGCAAACAAGGCTATCGGAATAAATGAGAGAATACGGTTCCGTGTGTGTAGAGGTGGGAAAATACAGTACCTTAAAGGGACACGTTGCCTTTGATCGGGCGAGTTGGTCTATAAAAAGCGTTTGTAACCGTTTGTTATAGAATGCATACGGTTAGAAAGACGTTATAAAAGTAGTACAATCACCCACACAAATATGTCTCGAAATTGCGTGGTTTTTCTTTTACATCGGGAACAAACACGATCGGCCATTTTGTAGAGTCAAGTTTTGGACTCCACAAAATGGCCGACCGTGTTAGTTCGCAAAGTAAAAGGAAAACCACGCAATTTCGAGGGATATTTGTGTGGATTATTGTATTCTACTTTTATAACGTCTTTCTAACCGTATGCATTTTATAAAAAACGGTTACAAACGCTTTTTGTAGACCTGTTACAAACGCTTCCAAGGCAACGTGTTCCTTTAAAGGGACCATCAGGCTACTAAAGGTTGAGCAAATTACTGTAGCTAAAAGTTGCCTCAAAATAATGATTAGGCCTAACAGTTAGTTGCAATGAATTCTAGTTCATACAAAATAGCCTGAAGCCTTTTTCAGATTCAAATTGTTCGGGAAAAATTTACGTCTTTCTCTAAAACTACACTACGTCAAAGCATGGAGGAAGTAAAGTCAAAGGGAGTCGTTTCTCACAATGTTTTATTTTATCAACAGCTCTCCAGTGCTATTTACCAAGAAGTCTTTATGGTCATGAACTTGTAGAGTAATTACCAAAAATACACCCTGCCTTTAAGTTGAAAATAGGTATGACTTGAGTTTACGTTTTTTGAAAGAACTCCATAGTCTTGAAAAAAACTACCGGGTACTCAAATATCAATCCCCTTGTGAACATGCCGTCTTTTGTCGATACCTCATAGAATAAGGTCCGTATAAAATAATATCTGCGAGCTTGCCGAAACATCCACCCCCTTTTGTTTCCTTCTTTTCTACAATGTTTATTTCCTCGAGGGAAGGTGGTATATAGGTTATGAATGATTGATTTTTTTTTCCAACAACCGGCTGAATTCTCATACAACCGTCTGAACTTTTCGTTGTCAATTTATAAGCGTGCGTGTTGTCAGGCTGCCAGACAAAAAAGTACACGGAACTTTTGAAGATCCGTTTGCTTTGTCTACATTAAATATTTATTGACAAATATAATTAATGATGTATCCTTTGTGTGTGTACCTTAGGCTGCATTGTCCAGAGACGAGTCGTGGGCGGGGGCAAAGCACCAATTCTTATTAACTTGTAATGGTTGGGTGAACGTTAATGTGTACATAATTGCTGTGGTAATATATGTTAAAGTTCAGTCAATATAATGGCCTAAGTTCACATAAATACAAATACAGACAAGTATAAGGTTTGTTTGCATTTAAAAGTTTTGAATTATGAGTTTAGACCGTTTCAGAAAAGATGCTTTCGGCAGTGGCTACAGCCGGAACGCTGACAGGTCCTATAAGACCCTGTCCACATGACGTCATTTGAGCATGGCGCTCTTGGCTAGAGGTAAAAATGAGATTGTCCAGTGGCACATCTTGTGCGCCGCGCGTACCTGCGCGTTTCCATTGTTTCGTCACCGTTTTACCTATAAGATAGCGGCGTGATGACGTCAATGCATAAGGTACTATCTCTAAAGCCGGCCTCAGGTCGACCTACGATTTTCTTGCGCACGCACAATGTCCCAAATACTCACAGGTCGACTGCAATTGGTTCCCGACCGTCGGGATCACGTCGTACAAGTTGAAAGTGTTCTACTCTTGCGACGGTTAATTTTTTTCGAGCGGCGACTGTTTCCGATTGTCTTAAAATCATCGCAGTTACACGCTCAGGTCGTAAATAATCGCCGACTGAAAAGTTCCCGATGGTCTTAGCTCAGGCGCAGTGTGATCCTGAAAAGTCAGTCGCCGACTGTTTTTGTTGACGCAAGGTCGACCTGAGGCCGGCTTTACGATATCGCTGTAGCCAACGGCCGTAGCCGTAGCCGAAATCGCTTGGTTCGGACACGCCTTAGGTCTCAAGCCTGACCTTCTTGACTCGCACCCGACTCGAGCTTGTGAACTCGAAATAATCGACCCAAAGAGGCTAGAGTTCGGAGTACTTTAACTCAAATTAAATCGAAATTGTTCTTCTGAGTGACCTGGGGTCGATTTCACAAAGCACTATGATTCATCTTTAGATGAGTTATCAGTATTACCATAGTGATTTGTATTTTGACATCACTCTTTGCTAAGCAACTGCGATGGTTTGCTGTTACGATCCATCTTAACTCTTTGTGAAATTGAGCCCTGATCACGTTTTTGAGAGAGTCGTCTAAACATAAAATGTAGCCTAAAACCTGTATCTCATTGTAGCCCCAACTCTGTACCTCAAGGTAACCCCAAATCTGTACCTTAATGTACCCCCACCCTGTACCTCAATGTACCCCACCCTGTACCTCAATGTAACCCCAACCCTGTACCTCATTGTAGCCTGAACTTGGTACCTCAAGGTAACCCCACCCATGTACCTCATTGTAGCCAAAACTTTGTACCTCAAGGTAACCCCACCCATGTACCTCATTGTAGCCCCAACTCTGTACCTCAAGGTAACCCCAACCCTGTACCTCATTGTAGCCCCAACTCTGTACCTCAAGGTAACCCCAACCCTGTACCTCACTCTAGCCCCAACTCTGTACCTCAAGGTAACCCCACCCATGTACCTCATTGTAGCCCCAACTCTGTACCTCAAGGTAACCCCACCCATGTACCTCATTGTAGCCCCAACTCTGTACCTCAAGGTAACCCCACCCATGTACCTCATTGTAGCCCCAACTCTGTACCTCAAGGTAACCCCAACCCTGTACCTCACTCTAGCCCCAACTCTGTACCTCAAGGTAACCCCACCCATGTACCTCATTGTAGCCCCAACTCTGTACCTCAAGGTAACCCCACCCTGTACCTCATTCTAGCCCCAACTCTGTACCTCAAGGTAACCCCACCCATGTACCTCATTGTAGCCCCAACTCTGTACCTCAAGGTAACCCCACCCTGCACCTCATTCTAGCCCCAACTCTGTACCTCAAGGTAACTCCACCCTGTACCTCATTGTAGCCCCAACTCTGCACCTCAAGGTAACCCCACCCATGTACCTCATTGTAGCCCCAACTCTGTACCTCAAGGTAACCCCAACCCTGTACCTCATTGTAGCCCCAACTCTGTACCTCAAGGTAACCCCACCCATGTACCTCATTGTATCCCCAACTCTGCACCTCAAGGTAACCCCAACCCTGTACCTCACTCTAGCCCCAACTCTGTACCTCAAGGTAACCCCAACCCTGTACCTCATTGTAGCCCCAACTTTGTACCTTAATGTACCCCACCCTGCTTCAATCTACTCCCAAACCTGTACCTCAATATGGAGCCCGAACCCTGGACCCAAATGAAGCCCGGGCTACGTTAAGGCATGGTTTAGGTAGAGAGGGTCGATGCTACAGTTAGGCGAAGGCTACATTTACGTGCATGCCTATGGGCTACGTTTACGTCTCATGTTACAAAAGACGTGCCGCACAGACGGAATTCCGTTACTCCGAATTCAAGGTATCACAGATCAAGGGCCGAGGCAAAGTGGCGCGTCTCTTTATGTAAGCCTGTAATGTGAGTGATTAATTGGGCTAAGAGAGACTAACGTCACAAAGTTGAATAACCATTGTCGGCGCCACACCACATATGACACACTCTCTCAGCTGGTTGAGATGGTGATAATTGAGTCAGAGTATGATGCATTGGAACACGATCAATGTATAATGAAGGTTCATAATGCAGCATGGTTGTTTTACATAAAATATTTGGTGTTAATGGTCAATGTTATATTCTAAATGCATAACTATGGTTGTATAAATCTCCATACAAAATAGTCCGTCTCGTATGACTTTAAGCGACTAGTAAGGTCAAGTTGGACTGTTTAAAGGGTATCATTCATGAAAGTCCTTGATATAAAGAATGAATTAACAAATTGTGGGAACGAGTCAACCTTTAAGCTTTGATACATACTTGGTGTTTCAAAACGGAGAATTGTGGAGCTGAGTGCTTAAAGGTGCTGTATACGTTTGGTAATTGGAACCCATTGTTTGTTTCAATCCTATAGTTGTAGATATATACCATAAAACTAACCTGTGAAAATTTCATTTCAAAATGTGGTAGCTTTTTGAGATATTGCCGAAAATCTGGACTGGTTAAGTCCACGCAGGAAGAATAATCTGCATTGGACTACACATTCTGAGAAGCGGCGTTACGGCCGACGCTTCTCAGATTCAATTTCTTTGGTAAAAAAGTGATATATTTTTCCATCACCGCAGTACTTCTCAAAATTCATTATACTATCCAAATCTGCTTCAAAGTTTTTATTGCCATTAATTGTCAGAGTCATTACCAAACTTGTACGATACCTTTAATCTTCATTTAATTTCTGCTATAGTACAAAATGTATTGTACACAATTTCTGCTGTACGAGGAGAAACCTTTCCCAAAAGGTACATTTCTTATTACGATTATAGCTTCATTGGAATAAACGCATTATGAGTGTAATAAATTATTTTACAAACACTTCACAAACTCGGGTGTTAAATTGACACCATGGGTGTTGTCAAATAGATACCCAAAACAGAATCAAAATTTACACCATAGGGTGGTAAAATAACACTAATTTCTGCAAAAACAATTAAATAGGTGTTATGTTAACACCCTATGATGTTAAAGTTGATTCTCTGTTCGGTATCTATAATATGTGACAACACCCATGGTGTCAATTTTAACACCCCAGTTTTTGCAGTGAACCTTCTTCTTTTTATGGGTTGTTGAATAAATGACTTGCTTTTTACCAACGGAGTTACATACCCAGTAACTAACGAAGTTGGTTATCGAGTGTAAAGCCAGAGTGATAGAGGAAAATCAGAAGTCAATTACTTGTCGGGGAATCAAAACTACATTTAAAACAAATATATTTACCACTCGGAAAACCAAGCTAGACTGATATCAAGAGGCACTGGTTTGAAAATACCACCATGTTTTTTAATTTAAAGGAACATTACAGAATTGGTTTTTGCTAACAAAACAGTTCAGCACTATATAATCCACCATAGGCCTATACATAAACTGACAAACCTGTAGAAGTTTGAGATCGATCGGCCATCTGGGTCACGAGAAAATAGTGAAAAACCGATAACACACTATACAATGCATGAATAAAACGCTCATGAGCGATAAACTCCAATCGGAAATTCGTTTTATTTATTTCTCATCAAATATGGCATTTCAGACACTAATATTTCTAGGGATGTGTTCTACTATCATCATCATTAGACCGTATAAGTTTTATGTAAATCTGTGATCTTAAAGAAAAAATTAATTACCAGTTCTGTTACGTTCCTTTAAACTAGATGTGTTAAAACGCGTGTCAAAATTCTTATCAACAATACAATACTCACGGCAAGGCTTCCCTTCCCCGTTATAGCTGGCGACGTGAGTATTATTACAAACTTCAAAATCCTCAGTGTAAACACAGGGGCTGGATGTCAGGATGGCCGATAATAACCACATGGAATAAACATAGGAGCATTTTCAAGAAATTAGAACAAATCGAAGTTTGTCCAGAACGTTGCAAGTCCACCCACAGGGGATTAACCTGCATAAATGAACGGGTCTAGGGGGACGAGTGCAGACAAAAAGTCGCGACACTAACGGACAAAACAAAAAAACAACAAGGAAGCCCTTGAAAAAATATCAAAGAAACACCGACACCCAAACCCACGGTTGATTCGTTACTCTTTTCCAGTCCAAATTGTCATTCTAAGCGGCGTGGAGATTTCTTTCAGAAGAGCATAAAATTCCTTCTCAATCCCCAGCACTCTGAAACATGAGAACTGCAGTTTGTGTCTATTATCTCTACACTGTGTTTTCCGTTCCATTTGCTGGCTATACGTTACACGATCAATCTCTCTCTCCACGGGTTAAGATACAGGCGAAGAGCTCCGGATACGAGGTGCCCGACTTCCTTGACTTTTCGGACTTTTTTTGTCTTCTTCTTCTCGCAAGCACTTAATACAACATGACTTTTTTGAGGAGTAAGTATAGGTTGGGGTGGGTAGCCCGCGAATGAACAGTTTTTGTTGGTTTAAAGGAGCTTTGTTTTTCAAGGCGTGAGAAAAGTCCATGGCCAGTTTATGCGTTTCCTTTTTACCGCGCTATAGTGGGGCAGATAGGTGCAATATTTGGCAGAACGGTGCCTTTGATGATACAAGAATGGAATTTGGCGCGCAGTCAGAGTATGTCATGCGGAAGACTATAAGGCTTTATAAGGCCATCGCAGTTTTAGCTTTTGAAAAATATAGACTAACAAGCAATGGCGGCTATTTTGACGATTCAAAATTGTTTGTTATTCTACATTTTCTCAAAATCCAAATCTGCGAAATATCTTTCTTATGACATACTCTGACTATGTGCCAAGGCAAATTCCATGCTGGTAACATCAAAAGGCACAATTCCATCACCTATATCTGCCGCAGTTTACGGTATACGGATCTAAATGTCAAATTGTAAAAAAACACGGCTCTTGCCAAGACTTATAATATGAAAAGAGATAACCTCAAATCCAGATTATTCTTGTTTAAATAATTTGCACACTGCAAAATCTCTAACGAAACCTTTCTTTAAGACATTGCCCTTATGTCTATTCCAAGCCATGCTAACCACAGAACAAAAGGTATCGTTCTGGAATATCCGTCGTATAGAGCAGGCTTCATTAACCCGGGAATAACACAGTCTTAAGATAAATTGAGCAAAAAAATATTCTGATTAAATGAGACAGCCAATATCTTGTCTAAGATTGGCCGACAAATTTAGTTGGACAGCGGCTGTGTCCAGAGTAGGTTTTTTTTCACTAAAAGGTTTGCTATACAGTGTAGATAATCTGTTCAGAGTAACATTAGGCAACAGATTGAAGCTCACTGACCGCAATATTTTTGCAGGAGGTAATGTCAGCGTTAAATACATTCAATACATTCAATACTTTCAATTTCCACTCAGCCACTCAATAATACATACAGGAATAAATTAAGAATAGAGGGTGATTATGTGGCGAGGGTCTCCATAAAAGCAGGGCTTTTCAAGAGACCCCCATTACGTGTGTAGCTTAAAGGTAGAACTTGTTTACAGAAGTTTTAAATTGTACACTAAAGGAATATAATGAAGTTACACAAACAACAAGGGACTATGAACATTTAGACAATGATGTAGCCCGACTGCACGCAACAGTAAAGTATTGTTCACGAAGATCAACCGGCAGAGGGGATTCTTTTTTGATATAATAAATAAAAGAAATGTAAAGCCATGTTCGCATTTCAGAGCCAATTCCCAGAAAATATCAAACTAAGGATTATTCCTGGGGAGTTGTAAACCCACCTTCCTTGTTCGTTTCACAGTCAAATACAATATTCCCTGAGAAGAATGCAGGGGTAGCTACACTCTGCAAATGCCGGGGTGTTAAAATTGACACCATGGGTGTTGTCACATTTAGAATGCACAAAATGCACACCATAGGGTGTTAAAATAACACACATTTCTGACGAAACAATTGCATTGGTATTATGTTAACACCCTATATGATAATAATTTCGATTCTCTCTTCCATCTATATACAAAACCCCATGGTGTCAACTTTAACACCCCAATGGTTGCAGTCTATTTCCCGAAAAATGTATGTTTTCTACGAGTTTTCCAGGGTTGGATAGGTGAAAAGGTCGACGGGATTTTCTTGGGAATTTCTTCGGAAATTCGTCTGGTGGGCTTTGAACTACCTGGCAATATCATATGTCAAAAAAATTGAACATTTTACGCATCGCTCTGCAGTTTAGATGGGGAGATATCTGTAGTTACGTTTCAGGTAGCACCTTTGAAATTATGTTTCAATATTTGCACCTTATTTAAAGTGTTGTACATTGACGACTACATTAAGTTTGAGAAACTGGTGGTTGGCGAAAACTACCGTAGTACCGGAAAATTGTAATATGAAGCGACGCGTCAAGTGCACCTGGAACATGAAGCACAGTAATATAAGAGTTCCGTTGCACTTTCCCGGCACAAAACTTCATCTGAAACGACAAGTACTCAAACTACATTTCATGACTAGGGTAATCCGAATCGTGACCTAAATTGTTCCCTTCGGGTATTTTCCTTAAAGACAAAGTAGAGGATTTAAAGTTATCAAAAACAAGAATATAGGTATATAGGATTTGAGGCATTGCATGGTGGGTATCAATGTATATTTGGCTTGCGGTAACACCATGTGTATATCTACTTGCGATAGGTAAATTTTGTTCTTTGAGAACTTGTCTTGCTTATTATTTTACTGCCGCAGAGTAGAATATTCGGAATTCGGGGGACTTCTCAGTTCTTAAATCTACTTGCTAGGTAAATTTTGTTCTATGAGAACTTGTCTTGCTTATTATTCTACTGCCGCAGAGTAGAATATTCGGAATTCGGGTGAATTAGCTGATTAGCTGGTGATTAGGAATATAGGTGATTAGCGGAAATACTGTCGAGGAAATAGCATTTGAATACCCCCGAAATCACAACATCTAATTTCGATTGTCGTATATGAAAAAATCCCGAAATCAAACTGGCACCAACTCTTTGACAAAGATAAACCATTTTTCATTGTTGTAAAGAAGAACGTACGGAAACCGTAAAGGGACAGGTATAAGAAGAAGGTAGAACTGACGGAAAGGGGCTTATCGCCCCCGAGATAACACCTCGTCCCCTCGAAATATCATTTCGTTCCCTCAATTTTTTTTTTATCCTTTCCCTCGAGCGAGGAAACGATATACTGTAGTGTATTGTTTCGAAGAAACGAGGTTTTATTTCGAGGTAACGAAAAATGATTTCGAGGGAACGAAATAATGGCTGTATGGTTAAATTATATAGACAATTTTTTTATAGGATGGCAACCATTCTACTTCTTAAAAAAACAATATGTAATTTCCCTTAAAAAACATGGCTGGTATAAATGCGAAGTCTCCAGTGGTCCGTCTTCCTAAAGGTCACTAATGTAGGTTCATCATTATGCATGATTTCCGGCAGCCTAACTGTGCAAAATATGAGACACTCCATCACTTCCACAAGAAGGTTTCATCAAAAAGCATGTCGCCAACAAGTGTCATTGTGAAGGATCCGTGGGTGTAGTTACGTTTACAGTCCATACACAGATACTGCGCTATGAGCAGTATGTATTTATTGATCAACCCACCGTCTCCACACCACACGACTGTTAATATGTTGACAGTATTTGTATAATTAATATTCTAAACCCGTGAGTGACTTTATTGAACCAAAATGAATATACTTAAATTGCCTTTGACTTTAATAAGCTTGTTTTAGATGAAACGGTTATGTATAGCACCTTTCCTTGTCTGTGTCTATGAGTAAGTTTACTGACCTTTAAGTGAGGGAGTAACCCCAGGAATTACATAAATGCTGGAAGGTTCCACTAGTTACTGCCCCCTCAGTAAGCTTTGTCTGTGTCTATGAGCAAGTTTATTGACCTTTAAGTGAGGGAGTTTTCACTAGTTACTGGTACTCCAGTTGAGTCAAAAAGATTTATTGGCAGGGGGGGGTCGGAAACTTCAGAACCTATAGCACAGGTTGTCATCAAGACATCTGGAAGCCTGCTACAAAGAACAGATGGCTCCACTTTATCAGAGGGTTAGATCTGGGAAGGTCGGTATGGCTGTACAATTTTGTGCACAAGTATATGAGTGAAAATATTTTTTTGAAGGGATGATCCCCTCAATTCTTTTTTTAAACCTACGCAAATCCCCCTCTTTAGAAATTTGGAATGGTCCATTCTAGGATATCGAGGACATTGACTCCCCAGGGCATTGCACTTTGGAGAAAAACAGTGAAATAAATAACATGTGCCATGACTTAGTGTTACCAGCCCTCCCTCAAGGGATTTAAGCCGATAATAGTATAACTAAGGACAATAGAAGGCTCTTTGGATTGCAAAATGGTATTTGGTTGGATAACTGGCTACTCGGTTACTTGGTCTATGGTTTGCCATTATATATGTCGTATAAGGCATGCTCCAAAGGGGCCTATTAATACGGAACAATTCATCGGAACAACAGTAGAGGTTGGTTCACACATTCACAGTGTGTGAGTAGCTTTAGTCCAGCATACCTGGACCACTGCTGTTTCATGTTTGCACTTCCATGCTCTAATAATAATCACAAAACAGTTAGAACTACGCACGTAACCTACAAGAAACTGTCCTTGGTATCATTCAATTTTTAGACAAGCACGTCTCACATATAAAGCCCCCTTCACAAAATGAAACTTGAGCAGCACGTATACTATCCAGGTTGTTAGTGAAAATAAGAATTAAAGGTATCGTACACGTTTGGTAATGACTCAAAACAAATATTAGCATAAAAACTTACTTGGTAACAAGCAACGGTGAGCTGTTGATATTGTAGGAAACGACTCCCTCTGAAGTAACGTAGTTTTTGAGAAAGAGGTAATTTCTCACTAAAATAATAAAAACTTCTTGCAAGAAGTTTTTTATTCCTATCTGAAAGCACACAAATTTGTACAACAAGGGTGTTTTTTCTTTCATCATTTTCTTGCAACTTCGATGACCAATTGAGCCCAAAGTTTCCCAGGCTTGTTATTTTGTGCATATGCTGGGATACACCAAGTGAGAACACTGGTCTTTGACAATTTCCAAACGTGTTCAATGCCTTTAAGTATAATTACATCTAGTTGATGGTGGTTAGTATTACACAAAGCCACTTCAAAACAACATATTTCATTAATGTGTGAAAAATTGAAAATGCTGCAGCGACAACTTTACATGACATCAAATCTGTTTTTAAAATAGAAATTGGGTCAAGGGAGGAAAGCAAATCGACCGATTTCGTCGACAAAACCACATGGGATAGAATATGTCATATTTTGCACGATGTTGTATTTTCGAAGACGAAATCCCCATTGGCGGGAGGGTTTGCTTCTCTTTTCTGACTTTATCCATTGGACTGATGTGGAATGCCAGTCCCTTGCTTCACGTTACCCTTTGAAACAAATCGTTAGCGTCTTCTAGTAATCTATTTTCAATTTATTCTGGCCTTTCTGAGTAAAGTGAAAACGTCCTGGCACACTCGTGAGTCTACCTTTTTGTCCCACTGGGTAAGTTAAGTTTGGTTTTTTATGTTGTGATGCCTTGGACTGTAATTGATAGGCAGGTTATGACTACACAAATGCATTATTTTATCCGAAATCAGTAGCATACCACTTTGTATTCGGGGCCCTATTTCACTGCAGCTGTACTCACTGTAAGCAAAAAACAAGTTAGCTTAATTTAACGAATACAATTTGTTTTTGTTCTTCCTTGCGTATACTTCACGTTGCTAAGTATTTTCCGCTTACTTAGTTAGCGCAGATATTCCGCGGTAAGCAGAGCCGTGAAACTGGGCCCCGGGCCCAATTAGATCTGCTTAAGTAGACAATATTGCTTAACAATTTTCTGCCGGGCAGAAATGAGCAGGATACCATGCGTCACAAATGTACAAGTGGCAGTTTGGCTGGTAACTCTATTCCGGTAAGCATAATTTTGTTGTGCTTAGCTACTTTTTGTGCGTAATAAGCAGCTCTATGAAATGGGGCCCTTGTTGAAGCGTGACGGTCTTTCACGGAGTAAACCTTGCTATGTAAATTCTGGTAAATCGTTTGAATCTTCCTTTAAAACCACTTTATCAACATCATGTCAGCGTGCTAACAATTTTGGCCGCGCGAAAATGTTATATTAATAAATGACATATAAGCAGTTATGTTTACAGAAGAATGTTCGACTCCAGCGTGACTGCATGCTCATAAGCCAACGGGATGTTGTAACCGAGTAAAAGAAGGGATTCTCACAATGTCATAGACTGTCGGCAAATGTCACGCCACGTTATGCGAGCAGCCTCTAGTTAGGACGAAGTGACGACCGTGCCCGTCTCGAGAAGACAAAAAACAATTTCAGTTCGCTGCAAAAATGAACATACAGTTGTGTTATTGGAATCGAATATGAAAACTCGATGCGGCTGCTCATTCGACCGATTTCTTATTCAGCACACGACCTAGTTCCCTTCAATCGAGAACGACGTTATCCTTTTTCTATTTTTCGGGTAGATCTGAACATGGAGGTAGAACTGATGAGCTGGCATTGGGACGGCTGTGTATATATAAGCGGTGACTCGCTTCTACTAGTGACAGAGAAATAAATAGCAAGTCCGGAAAAGACGGGGATCTATTGACGGTTTCTGCCTCGTGGACGGGGGGCTGTAAGATCATTCCAAATAGATCAGAAACTTAATTAAAGGTCTTCACAACAGTATTGTTAATGCTAAAACACTTTCTATCTATCCTTGATTTACTTTTAATCTTAAGATTTTATTAGTTTTTATTAAAGATGGGTTTTTTTTGTTTTCACTTTAACTTATTTTAGTCTCTGTTTTGTCATAAAGTTTTTGTTCAAGGTTTTAGTTTATGGATTTTTATTTTTATTTCATAACATTGTAGTTATTAAATAATCTGTTTTAAATCTTGCACTCTATCACATTTTTTTGTACTTTTTCTTCTTATCTGTTATTTAATTTGTAAGATTAATCTGTTCCCTTTTGGTGGTGTTAATGCTGTCCTATCAATGAGCACTATGTCGTTTATACATTGTTAATGAAACTGTGCAACAACATAAGGATTTTATCGAAATCGAAGCCCTTTTCAGAGATGACAAAATCGCGGCTAGATTTACAATAAATCTTGTTCTTTACAATGGTATTAGTCTTCGTGTATAAAAAATAAAAGTACACATAGAATATGGTATTGTTGGTATTGTTAACACTATAGGACAGAAAATTCCCACATTAGAAACGCTGATAGTTTTCATAAATTATCACATTAGGAACGCTAAAAGTTTTCATAAATTCCCACATTAGGAACGCTGATAGTTTTCATAAATTTCCACATTAGGAACACTGGTAGTTTTCATAAATTCCCACATTAGAAACACTGATAGTTTTCATAAATTATCACATTAGGACCGCTGATAGTTTTCATAAATTTCCACATTAGGAACGCTGATAGTTTTCATAAATTCCCACATTAGGAACGCTGATAGTTTTCATAAATTTCCACATTAGGAACGCTGATAGTTTTCATAAATTCCCACATTAGAAACACTGATAGTTTTCATAAATTATCACATTAGGAACGCTGATAGTTTATATAAATTCCCACATTAGGAACGCTGATAGTTTTCATAAATTTCCACATTAGGAACGCTGATAGTTTTCATAAATTCCCACATTAGGAACGTTGATAGTTTTCATAAATTCCCACATTAGGAACGCTGATAGTTTTCATAAATTTCCACATTAGGAACGCTGATAGTTTTCATAAATTTCCACATTAGGAACGCTGATAGTTTTCATAAATTCCCACATTAGAAACACTGATAGTTTTCATAAATTCCCACATTAGGAACGCTGATAGTTTTCATAAATTTCCACATTAGGAACGCTGATAGTTTTCATAAATTCCCACATTAGGAACGCTGATAGTTTTCATAAATTCCCACATTAGGAACGCTGATAGTTTTCATAAATTTCCACATTAGGAACGCTGATAGTTTTCACTAATTCCCACATTAGGAACGCTGATAGTTTTCATAAATTCCCACATGATGAACGCCGATAGTTTTCATAAATTCCAAAATTAGGAACGCTGATAGTTTTCATAAATTCCCACAATAGAAACGCTGATAGTTTTCATAAATTCCCACATTAGGAACGCCGATAGTTTTCATGAGACAGTAATAACTTCGTTCGAATACAAAAGAGTATACAATATTGTAATGACAGTAAAGTTAGTTTGATATTGGACCTATGTGAACGTCCAATGTCATTAGTTTGGACATTGGACGTTCACATAGGTCCAATATCAAACTAACTTTACTGTCATAATATTGGATGCATTAGTGCGTTACAGAATATTCACGAGCCGAAATCTGGGCTATACCATTTCACGAGGCGAAGCTAAACGAAATGGAAAAGCCAGACTCCTTCGCGTGATTATATTCTGCGACAATGCAGGAACGAAATGCTTTCAATATTTGTTTTATGATTACTCACACAGAGATCCTTGTCATTTGAATTTGTTTCCCAATAAACACCAAAAAAAACACGGAAACTCGTCCACCCCACACTCTGAACATTCTAAAATCACCTTTTAAACAACGGGGACGACTTTATGTAAACTTCAACCTTGTCCGCCGTGACACAAACTTGCCTCGTTTGGACGAAAGGGCAGGGAACGATTAATATTATGGGAACGATTAATATTATGGGAACGACGCTGCAAAGCGTCCGAAGCGTCCTATTATTATCCACATAGAAATCCTACATTAAATGTTGGAGCGTCACGGCAGTATAATACGTATCAACATAAAGGATGACACGTGACGTGTGTTTACCAATCAAATGACAATGATCTTTGTGTGCGGTATATAAAGCATTTTATATAGGTGACAAGAAAAGCTAAAGATGAAAAGGTCAATACAGACTGTTGTACACAGGAAGGTGCAAAGATATAGCATAATAAATCAAAATATCAAACAATTAATTATAGTCATAGAATTAAAGACCAAGTTTGACTGACAGATAATAAATGATGTAATTTTTTATTTTGCTCCAGTGATTTTCCCCCCATTAACCTATTATAGCATTTAATTGAGGGTCAATAAGGTGAAAAAACACATCTTCATGTATTTTCTCTGCCAGTCACAACATTTCTAAGACCTTTGAGCATATTAAAATGTCATTTTACCGGCTGTCTTGTTTCTCTGTGTGAACCTTGTTTGCAAATAAAGCCAAAAGTAATGACACATGAAACATCTCATGCGACTCTTGCAATAAAGGGTCCCCTTAAAGATAGGATCAAAGATTGGTAAGTACTCCAAACATTAATGACCATTAATACTAGTCCCTTGGTAAGAAGCACTGCAGGTGTTGATAGTATAAACTATTTTGAGAATTTTCCACCCAAAACATATGAATCTGAGAAATGATTCATGCATGAGTCGTTTCTCAGATTGTTGACGGTTTGTGTCCGTTTGCAAATGCTGCAGCAAAAGATGCGGTTGGTACCCGCTGTCACCTCGCTAAACGTGGATGGATTCGACGTTCTTGTGAAAATACCGTGACATACACTGTATTCAGCTGAAACTTTAACATGTTGTATTTTTCTATATAACTTTGCATATAAATCAGCATTGCGTTGACAAAAACCAATATAATGACCCTACCTTTAATCATAATAGAAAGATAACTGAAAATGCTTTCACAAAATTAACCGTGAAATTACATCATTTATGTACTTGAGGTGAAACTGCTGTCCGGCTTTAAATTGTGTAAAATCTAGGGTCGTTACCGTCCCTCCCCCTTTGACATACACATTTTGTTGTACTTTACTCCCCAGGCACTCATAAATGACAAGTTCCCATCTAATATAGTAATACTCGTTGCGCTGTGCAAGCAGGCACGGTGTGGCTAATTTGCATGGTGGTCACGTGGACTTCCTTCAAATATTTGCGAACTGGGTAGACAAACTGGCCCGCAGCGGCCCGATGTTTGCCAGTGTTTCCAAAATTGTGATTGTGAAGAATGGTACCGCATTTTGATTGAAGCCACTCTGTCAGGGCAACTCTACGTTCACAAAGTACGGTTTCCAAGACTATAAATCATCTCGACAGTAACCATTATATACAGGTTCGGTCTTTTTAAAATACGGTTTACAGTAAAAACAAGAAGAAGAAAAAAATTCGTGTGCCATTGTGAGTTTGTCTTGAGCAGCCCCCTTGAGAAAAAGGGAAGGGAAAAGCCCCAATCCTCTTCTCTGTGTGGAAACAGTTATGAATACCGATTTGTATTACTGTCATCAGATCATTGTGATATCATTAATTTCTTCCTGTGAATCTATGCTGGACAAGATAACTTAAACATATAATGCCATTTCGTTGTAATGTTTGTAATCATTAGTGATACAACTTAGTTTCTAATTTGATATAATGATCCTCCCCCTCACCTTTAAATTGATTTCTTATGAATATAAATTATCATTTGTAAATTTGATTTATTTCAGGATAATACCCATTCTGAATGTGTTATGTCTTTATACCCCCCTTTTTACCGATTCGTATGATCACTGTCTTTGTAGTTGTCTTATTTGTATTATATTACCCATCATTACTATTTATTATATTTTTTTATAAATTTATTTATTATAATCTGTTTTGCGTTCGCTCTTACTTGCTTTACATCGCACGTTTATCTTGTTATTGATAATCTCAGGGCGACCACTATTATGTTTTACACTGATTAAATACAAGATATAAATAAATAGTTAATTAAATATATAAACTATTTTGCTGTATTTTGTTGACAGTGATTTGAATGGCAAGGAGGGAGCCGCGGGAGTGGTTGCAATGTGATCAAGGTCCTCATGTCAGTAATTATTGCATCGCGTCACTCAGAGACTTCCAAACTAATTTGTTTTTGGACAATTTGATAAGGGATCTTTTATGAATGAATGTTCGTGTCTTGAAGAGAAAACATTCGCATTTTGATTTTATTGTCGTTCAAAGAGCCTTGACCTTTCATAAATTGGCCAGGGTGGGGACATCCCGTTTGGATCACCAATATTTATTGTATTTCATTTATTTTGTTAGTTCTATTGACGAATGATGTAAAAACAAAGATTTGCCACCCAAAATTGATTTGGAAAGCCATATTTGAATGGTAAATGAAGACTTGCTGGTGTGGTGATTGTTGTTGTCGCTGTCGCTGTCGCTGTCGCTGTCGCTGTAGCTGTCGCAAATCCAACTTCCCACTGGCGTATAAAACCAGACATTTTCATTAAGGGGGGTGGGGGAGGATTAAGAGCGGGGTGGGGCTACCTCCCTGCCCCCGTCTGGTTATGGTACTGTAACTGCACTCTATCATTTTAGAGAAAACGTCATACTCGAATTTGATATGATTTCCAAGCTTAATATTCCTATTATCAATTAAATAAAAAACATTGATCAATTTATATTTAAAAAAATGAAACACCTTACTGCAAAATTCGATCATGTGTAATTCCCTGATACAGGTAAATTCAGTCAACACATCCAATCACTAAAATGCCTTTATAAGGCTTGCTAAAGGAAGAAAAAGAAAAGCACAATCATCTCACTGCATATAGCAAAAACTAATTAACAAGAATGATATCTGAAATTTGCTTATACTTAGTGCCATTAGAGTAAACATTATATACAAAGGGAATTTGCCTCGCGGATAAATAAGTTGCTCAGTTTCCTTCTGCAAAGTTGTTTCGTGAAATTGAGCCCTGGCTGATATCAACGGTTTCGCTTGAATTACAACTGAAACGTCTCCTGTTCTGAGATGAAATGACCACTGATATTTCAACCTAAATAATCTCCGTTTAAAATTCGGACCTGGCGCCCCAGAGCTGAAATTAAGTCCGTATTACTATTCACTTGTTGACTCGGGAGATATCAAAGTTTAGTTCGCTAATGTCATAATACCTTTGCTCCACGATAACGATGGTTTATATGGTAATCATTTTACACTCGCTACATCATTACATTGGAAAACAAGATAATGTCCAGCGAGGTTTCGTGTTCTATTATTCAACATTAATTCCTGATGGAGCGTCTTGTTAATAGGATATGATTCGGCTTGTTTGTTTGATCATTGGTTTGATATCAATTTGAAACCGAACCAGAATCGTTCCTCACCTCCATTAATCAAATGCATTTAAGTGTTTGACTTTAACAGAAAGCTGCAAGATTAATGTTCCTTGGACGGAAGGATGCTGACACGTTATCTCACGCACTTTATCAACCCCTTGTTTTCAGATTACTTGATAAATTACATCTGGGTACGTTTTAGCATCACTTATAGATTATGAATGATGAGGAACTAAAGGCGTAAAGTTATAAAATAGTGGCAACTTTCTCAAGACGGAACCCTACCACCATTCTGCGATTTCAATGTGGCGTGTTAACTCTTTGCCGGTTTTTGGCAGGGTTAATTCGTCTGTGCAGCCCTTAATGTAGCCTGGGCCCACTTTCATAGAGATGCTTAAGCAGACAATATTGCTTAACAATTTCTGTCAAGCAGAAATGAGCAGGATACCAGTCACAAATTGTACAAGTGGCATGGTAGCCTGGCTGGTAACTTTATTCTGGTAAGCATAATTTTGTTGTGCTGAGCTACATTTTGTGCTTAAGCAGGTCTATGAAATTGGGCCCTGGACATAAATGTCGACACAGCCTTGTACCTAAATGTAGCCCAGAACTAACCCAACATTGTACCTATTAGAGCCCGAAATCTCAACACTTCTGGGCCCCACAATCGTTCGAACCTGTGGCAGTTCCGATAAAGAACCCCCCAAAAAAAAAAATTTTTAGATTAATACCTTAACAAATAAGTACAAATTTCGGGATAAAAATTTACAACAAAATCAAAGTATTTCAGTGCACAGGATTAAAGATATCGAGAAACTTATTGTACGCTTTCGAAATTTCTGGTCCGGTCACAAAATGTGCATTTCATTGGTGCAAAGTCTCGCAGAGCTGCTGCTACGTTGCTTAAATCACAGTGTTAGAGGGGAAAACATTCACAAATACTCTATCCATCTTTGGCAAAGGGGGGGGGGCGTTATGACGCGTTTCTGCAAGGCAAGACTTAACAAACCTCTTCAATACCATTTGAACAAAATCAACTTTGACGAATAATTCTGCGCCCCCCCCCCCGCCCAGACAACTATGTCTTCGAAGGTTGTTTGTTTCGGCACTGAGACAAAAAAAAAAGGCAAATGTGGTAACATACTTCTGTTAGCTCAAAACAAGATTTTAAAAATATTTCTGGAGGATCACTCAAACATTCGCAATAATTGTATTTATTCATTATTATTATATTATTGTACGAGTCAGGTCATTATAACAGTTGCTTTATTTCTTTAGTTTCTTCCTATACGTGGAAAAGCACTCTGGAAAATGACTGAATCTATCGCAAAGAAACCATCAGGGGACGGAGCAGAGGTCGAACAGTTTTAAATTCTGTAGGAGTAGTGGGTATAATAGCCGTCCGCCATTTAAATGCAAAGTGCGGTCTCCGTTGACCGTATAAGATACAGCCTATATTATAACAGCTGGTTATTCACCCTGCCTCCGACAACACCATTAAAACTCACTAGGATGCATTCTAAGATACAAATTTGTTCACTTCTACAAGATGATTTCCCAAGACTCGACTAAGGTGTTTGTTAACGTGCTGCTATATGGCAAGTTGCAAGTAATCTATCTTACTTGTTATAACCTAATGTCAATCGTGTTATTGTACCACTGTATAGTTTGATCAACTATATAGACTCGTATTGTCGTTTTAGCTGTTTATCAATGCAGCTATAAATATGCTGATCACCTGACAGAATATTTACGTGTACTGGGAACATTCGCTCGCAGATACATTTTAAATTGGCTTATAAAAACGTAATCGGGCGTAATTTTCAGTCTTGTCTTATTTCTGGAGGATCACTGAAACATTCGCAATTGTATTTATTTATTATTAATATGTTATTGTACTATAAGATTTTGGAAATGAGATTATTGTCCAAATCTCATATATGATGACATTTTTATATTACTGATATGATTCATATAAAGCGTAGTAAATAAGCCTCTAAATGCATACTACTTATGATATCATATTGATGAAGTACGTTAAAACTAACATGTAATAATGTTTTCATTGCGCACACGTTTGAATATACGTTTGAATTATTATTTCGTTTTAATGTTGAGCGTTATCGTTTGTAAGCTAATAGTCTCCAACTAGTATAAAAACATGATTACATAATAACTGGTGGTTTTGTTTTACATCCAACTTCACTTTAAGAGCGTAAAAGCTAGAGTAGAGTAGAGTGGAGTATAAACAACACTGAATAACATGTTCAGGGCTGGTTATTGACGTTGTATATACTGTGGGTGATGTAAATAGACAAGGCGCCTCATATAGATGCTATAGGTCCCAAAAACTAGACCCAAAAATTAGATTAAAATTTTAAATATATATATAAAATAATAAAACAATTATTTGTTCAGATTATAGACAAAATTGAAAGCTTTGATTTAAGGTAATGCACACACAAAAAATCCGCCAATCACTAGTGGTAGTTAATTGAAAACTAAAAATAGGCCAAATTATTGTCGAGATCCTGATATTATATCACGTCCATCAGCCATTTTGCACGTTACATGCATTTTGTGTATTGTCCATAGCATACGCAAAGGTTTGTGTATTTCTTTTGTTTTGAAGCAGAATCATCTGTCAATAATCGTTAAGAGCAACAACAAAAATAACAATGAAAATAATAAATTGGCGAAAATCGACCCATGCAACTTTAATTGCGTCTCAGATTGACTTTTCATTATTTTCGACAACCCACACGAACCACGAATTACATCAATATTTTATAACGTTCACCCAGACCAAGCCCTTGTTTTATTGATAATGATATTAAATCAAAACAAGGACTGTCATGAACGTCAGGAGTGACATCCAAGAGGGGAGAGGAGAACCCAAAATGATAGGAAATTACGACAATAATGGGGGCGTTTTTGACAGACATAATGGCTTTTTATTGGAGGGGAGTCGTAACAGGCATGGCCTACTTGCTCATGATTCTGTTTCTGCAAAGAATACACTGCAAAAACCGGGGTGTTAAAATTGACACCATGGTGTTGTCAAATATATATATCCAATAGAGAATCAAAATGACGACATTATGGTGTTAAAATAACACTCATTTCTGCCAACACAATCAATTACAATGGTGTTAATTTTGATTTACTCTTGGGTGTCTATGTGTGGCAACACCCATGGTGTCAATTTTAACACCACAGTTTTTGCAGTGTAGAGTGAATTTTAAAAACTTGGGTTTTTCATTGTATCATCTTACACTCTAAAAACTTCCGGGTCAGAATTAACTCGGACTCCGGTTCCCATGGGGCCTGACCCATTTCTGGGTCAATATGACCCGGAATCTGTGTCAATATGACCCGGAATCTGTGTCAATATGACCCGGAATCTGTGTCAATATGACCCGGAATCTGTGTCAATATGACCCGGAATCTGTGTCAATATGACCCGGAATCTGTGTCAATATGACCCGGAATCTGTGTCAATATGACCCAGAATCTGTGTCAATATGACCCGGAATCTGTGTTAAAAATGACACAGAAAGGGGTCAAAATGAGACAAAATCCGAATTATTATTTTTTATTTTTTTAAGCCATTTTCCGGGTCAACCTGACCCGAAAATGGTTAAGGCCCTCTGAGACCCGGAATCCGGGTCAATTCTGACCCGGGAGTTTTCAGAGGGTACATTGTACTGATAAGGGAACCAATCAAGTTAACCGAAAAGGGTTTCTCTTAAAATTTAAAATAACGATTTCGATAGCAATAACGTAAGGTGAAAGTGGTTGTAGACAATTTGTTTCATTAGGTGCACCTTTATGTTCAAAACAACCTGAGAAATTTTAAATTAAAAAAGGGTTTTAGGTCTCACCCGAAGATCTGGGTGTAAAAGTTACGACATATCTAGCTCAAAATCAATACGGTGGGACATCGGGGAACCAAAAATGTAATATAGGACCTATCTGCGTCAACCTTTTCGAGACTTGTGCTCGTTCTAAAGCTCTCTTAGGTTTTAGGTTCCAGACATAAGACTTAAAGATGCTAGGTTCGATTTTTTGGCCGATTTGACCCGGAAATTAAGATTACATTTTTAAAAGGCTATTTTTTATTAGATTCGAGATAGTTATAAGCTTTCTTTTAAGGTATTCCACGAAAAAAAGCCAACAATGATAAATCGGTGGTAGTTAATTAACAACTAAAAGTGAATTGTTGTCGGCATCGAGTCCGTCAGCCATGTAAAAAAAAATGCAATTTGAGTGTATTTTGTGCATTTTCCTTGGCTAAAAAAGATTGTGTATATATGTTTTTGTGGGTGTTTTGGGGGTTTTTGTTTAGAAAAAGCATCAACAGCTGATTTCGGTTGTTACAACCAAAAAGGGCAATGTGTTTTTACATGCTGAAAATTGTGCATGCTGGCTTTCACTATTTTCTCCCGACTCACAACGGATTAAGTCAACATTTTCACATGTTTTTAACTACAAGTGTAAATGGTCGATCACACATAAAATGAACAATGTCTGTACCTATTTTATTATATATATATATATAAAATATTCTAGTTTTATACAAAGCAGACCTAAAAAAAACACGTTCAAATTGAAATTTGTATTATGTTTCCTACAATCTAAAAAAACCTTCAGATGGACACAAAGCCTGTGGACAGGAACGTACTTCCAGTTTGTACTCATATTCATATTAAACTTTCATACGAGTGTAGCATTTAATAACTCGTCATCAGTTCAACTGCCAACTGATTATACCGTTTGCCTCAATCAGTGACAGAGGGTATTTGGTCGCAAAATAATTGGTGCTATACAAACTGTGTAATTATTTGCCAAAGATCCTCGTTATTGATGCAGCGCTTGTATATCAATCATCCATTATGCTTATATTGCCCAGCCACAATGCCTGCCAATAAAGCCACGATTAGCATCAGCCAAAACATTGGCACTGGCGAGTTGTCTCAAAGATCAGAGGTAACGGTTTGAGTAATTATAATTGAAGAACACCAACTAGGGTGTACGTGTGTTAATTAAAGGCACTGTACACGTTTAGTAATTACTCCCAAAAAATTGCATACAAACTTACTTGGTAACGAGCAACGGAGAGCTGTTGATAATATGAAACATTGTGAGAAAAGACTCCCTCTGAAGTATTACGTAGTTAAGAGAGAAAAGGTAATTTCTCACTGAAATATTTGAATCTGAAAAATACTTCTGGCCAGAAGTCTTTTTCAGGCACCTGAAAGCACACAAATTTGTGCAACTAGGGTGGGGTTTTTTCATAATTTTCTTGCAACTTCGATGACCAATAGTTTAGCCCAAATTTTCACAGGTTTGTTATTTTATGCATATGTTGGGATACACCAAGTGAGAATATGTCTTTGACAATTACCAAACGAGTTCAGTGCCTTGGGAATATTGACTTGGTTTGTAAGTTGTATACTGTTCCCATTCGTTTCGGCAATGAAAGTTCAGCATGTGTGTGTAGCACAAATGAAACTTGGCCTTTATATGGGCACCTGTTTCAGATTATTGTTCGCATAAAGTTATATTTCATGACTGAAATGTCGTTCACGTCAGTGTATATGAAGATTGATATTTTGCGTGACAGGATAATGGTTCCTTTGTGTGATCGCCGATGCGATCGACGATGTCGTGACCTAGGGTTGACGCTAATTGACGTAGTTACAATTCACACTCATTAACGGTTGGCAATTAAGCCTCACCTTTTTGTTTTTGATTTATAATCATAGCTGTGAGCAATTAATTTCCCATCGTAAGGTAATTTATCTTGAAATATGCCTTTTCATTTACCGGTACGCTGCACACTAATGAACATATCTAGGCCTACCCCTATGGTTTTGTTTCCAAAATGCGAACGGACCTTTCACAGTTTATGTAGTAACCTGTTGCCCATTTGTTTGTGCATGATTTCTTCTTGGAGAACGGGACATCGTGTATAGGTTGGCCATTTTGTCTGTATGACACAATACATCTTTTGATTTCTGAGAAAACTGTGAACACACTAAGTACTTGTCGTCGATGATAAGTGTTACTCATTTGAATCCTTCAAGATGTTAACAAGAAATTTATATATTTTAATTCGCAAATTATTTACGAGGAACAAATAAAAAAAAATAAAAAATTATGGTCAAAATGAACTACAAAACCCTTTGACCAGCAGCCTGCTTTTGCTCAGCAAGGTTTTCCCGTGCTAAGCAAATAAAGTACGGTATGTGCTAACCAGTTCCACGAAAGTCTAGAATGATTTTGTTTTCCACAGCTGACTAGTCAACTCATGCCTGTTGACATACGTCCTCACTTTACGGTTGCGCACATTGTAACGTATAGGCCAATCTCCGATCCACTCGACATTATATTGTTATTACACCTCGTGAGTTGTCTGACGTTTCAAGTGAAAAGGGGGAAACAAATCTGCCAAAAGATTTGAAAAAGAGAGAGACTTTTCTTACGCGGCCAGAAGTAACCTCCATGATTTGTTTTTAGATTAAAAGTCCAGCAGTCAATATACGCCAACAAAAGAATAATGAATCGGGCGTGATGAAAGCAGGTGCGAAAATGAATTACACGGAAAGAAAAATACAGAGTATGATCAAGTACATTGAAAAATGAACAAAGGGAAAGGCTCTTTGCCTCAGGGTAGTTTTCGTCTCTGTGTCTACCAGCAAATCCCACTTTTCCCCTGGGGTGGCCTTTAGAGAAATACGCCATTCTAGTCATTTTCGCGTCGAAATTCAACACCATCGATTCGTTTGTGGAGTCCCAGAATCTATAAATCTTTAAAAAGCACCCCAAAATAGTAATTCTGCAAAAAGCACTGAATTTCTGATTTACATTAGTCCACCCGCATCATGTTCGTTTCAGTGACTTTTGGGGATGAAATACCAAAGATCGCAGGCCGCTATCCGACAATATTTGAGCTGGGTCGACGTAAGTGCTGCGTCTTTTAAGGGTATCTCTATTTTGATGTTATCTTTTGATCGCTGGTTCAATCGTGTACCTTAATAGCATTATGCAATACAGATTTCCGGTGTATCATAGCGCGAGTAATTCGCTGGTGGAAGATAAAATCTCACGTACGTGTATTTTATCTTATAATGCTGGCACGTCCTTTTGGCTAAAAACACCATGCATAACCCAACGAACTTCATGAAAACGCCCAATGTAAGGTTTCATGTTACTAAAATGCATCGATGGCCATAATGTTATAATGATTCCTTATAAAAAATTATTGTTTCAGAACAGTCATATCTGAACATGTATCTGTCCAAACTATCCCACATTCATTATGAAGAAAAAAACAACTACAAATCAATTTTCGGCACCGTGGTAAAACCAAAGAATCTTTAATATATTTTTCGACGGTTTAGGCACATGTTTTTTTAAATATTTTTTTTTATATTTTAGATAGTATAAATGATTACGAATCGAATTCACCCCACTTTCCTTTTGGCAAGGCGTTGATTGTAAATTCCCAGGTGTTTTTTTAATATTACCATAAGTAAAGTTTTATGCACACCGTTAATGGCATCCTCATTTAACCATGCGGACAACAGGACGCCGGTCTACGTGGTCGATTCAAGACTCCATCCTTTATTACCAGAGTCATGGGAGGTAAAAATCCGGGGTGTTTTTTTTAACTCAGCAATGCGAGGGATGTGCAATGCAGA
Organism: Plazaster borealis; assembly: GCA_021014325.1. NCBI lineage: Eukaryota > Metazoa > Echinodermata > Asteroidea > Forcipulatida > Labidiasteridae > Plazaster > Plazaster borealis. The sequence goes on along the minus strand of CM037457.1, from coordinate 17,333,884 downwards.
GTTGTACAACTTAAAAGCCCTATACGTCTTTACATGTTTTATTCACCTGTGTTTACTGGCAACGTACAATCTCAGGCATGAACACCCTAAAACAAATCCGGGTCAGAATTGAACCGGATCCGAATCCCGTGGAGCCTGACCCTGGTTCAGTACTTCAATTCAATGTAACATTTATTTCCGTACTCACAATAAGAAAAGACAGAATCATTTGGACAAACGTATAGTAGTACAATACAAGCAAAGAGTAAACATGACCAATGATAATGATACTGAAAAAATGTAACAATAAAAGCTGTGAGTAGGCCTAAAGGAGGCTGTTCAAATAAGCCGAGGCTTGTGGGAACAGCCCTAGACATAATACAAAGACAATAAGCAAATACAACATAACAAAAACAAATTACAGGAAAGAATGCAAAATGTACCGGTAATGAGCTAATTACACAGATAATGCCCAAGAAAAAAGGAAAAAAATAGGACCATTAGCTGGAAGCTTAAACAAAAGAAGAGCTCAAGTCGAGCAGCGGAGTCGGGAGAGAAAGCTAAGTTACCGGTACATAATGAGCGAGTATGGCTCTTTTCAACGAGGCATGACCCACAGATGGCTGATCTTTGATTAGGTCCTCGATGACGTTCCAAAGACGAGGACCATCAAAGCGAAGTGTGTGCATAGAGTAAGAGGTTCGAGTGAAAGGGATATATAGATTACGGCAGAATCTGGTATGGAGTCGCCATGAACGGCTTCAGTGAAGAGGAAATGGGAAGAAATGACAGTGGGAAGAAGATTGTGAGAGATATTTTCACATGAACATGCCAGTATGAAGTTTGTTGATATCAGAAATAGTAAGAGTGTGTAATTGTTCTGTATATTTGTTTAACTTCTTTCCATGTAACAAACATATCTCTATGTGTTTTTATTGTAAGATGCAAACTGGAATTTGTTGTCCATGTTTCTTTCCACGTGACGTTTATAATAAACTGAATTGAATTGAATTGAATTGAGCAAACATGGGAGCAGTGTGTTCACGAGGGTGCAAAGAGGTGCAAATTCTGACGGTCCGTTTTTGAAAAAAAGATAAAGAGTTAAGCCTACTGTTATTTGTGTTCAGCAGCGTAGCCACGGGGGGGGGCGGCTGAAGGGCACGTGCAATCCCCCCCCCCCCCACCGCGAAAAAAATGCTCACACAAAAAGAAGAGGGGAGAAGAGAGGAACATGCGTGTTTGTAATCTAATGTAGTGAACGATCGCGAACGCTACCGCGGACAAAAAATGCCAAGCACAGAAGAGGATGTGGCCCCCTGCAGCGTCCCCCTTCCAAAATGAAAGCATTACCCCCACCACTGACAAACCCATTCCCCTGCCCCTTCCCCCTACTCAAAAACATGCCCCTTAGCCCACCATCGAAAAAGTCCTGGCTACGCTGCTGTTTGTGTTGGCCCAGACGATGTTGCAGTAGTTATTATATGGAAGAATAAGTGTGTTTATAATAGTAAGATCAGAGCAGTAGGAGGAAGAAAATCATATAGTAACTTGGAAAGAACCCCAGTATTACGCGAGGTAATTTTGATAATAGAGGAAATGTGCTCAGTCCAAGAAAGTTTATCGTCAACATTTACCCCAATAAACATTTTAGAGAACACTCTATTGATGAGAATAGAGTCAATTTACACAGGAGGCAATTAGACGGTGACTGGAGATTGAAGTAGATTTGCTGAAGAAGATGAAACTTGTCTTGGTGTGGTTTAAAGAAAGCTTGTTTGCTCTAAACCAGAAGGACACCTGAAGAAGTTCAGAATTCAAAGAATCGATAAGAGTGTCGCAGTTCGGACAAGTAAGAAGAACAGTTGTATCGTCAACAAATAAAGTAAACGATAGCAATAAAGAGGGACAGTGAAGGTCATTGATAGGCAGAGAAGCGGGCCAAGAATAGAACCTTGTGGGTCTCCGCAGAGAATAGAAAGATGATCGGAGTCACGGTTCATTACTAAGGTAAATTGTTGCCTGTTATGAAGGTAATCTTGGAACCACTGAAGAGTAACTCCTCTTAGGCCGTAATGTTTAAGCTTCAATTGTGACCCGGGAGTTTTTAGAGTGTAATAATGTGTGTATAGGGCCTACTCTCTGCTTGGAACGCATTTTCTATGAAACACATACTATAGGTAATCCCCGAGTTTAAGCTGTTTTGACTTCCAATGTGGAGCCTACAATGCTGACTTGGAAATAACGCTAAATATTGCCATTTTATCATGGACGCAGGCTGAAGTTTGAATTTTGATTATGCACAAAAATGGTGACGTAATCAGAGTCTGGCAGGCGGTGTTTTCAACATCTAAGTAGTTCACGTCTACCCAACAAACGTATATTCTGGCCTCCAGAAACAAACACTCTTTGGATGAAGTAATGAAAATTGCACAACTCTATCAACTATATAATATCAAGAAATTCGACTACCCAGGGCATTGCAATTTGGAGAAAACAGTGAAATAAATAACATGTGCCGTGACTTAGTGTTACCAGCCCTCATAGAGCTATATAAGGGAGTTGCAGTATGGCGTGTTGACTTCCTATGCTCTAACCTTAAACATTTCACATACTTTGGGAGAACAAGATTGTCTTTTTTTGCCTCTGGTATCCACACTAGAGACAGTCTTACTTCCAAAAATATATCCAATACTGGTACATTATTTGGTGCAACATGGACGTTTGGAATACAGCGAACGTCATAAACCTGTGAAAATCTCACTGAAATTGGCGATCGGGTTTCCGGGATGACTGTGTTGAATTGAATTTATATTTGCATTACTATAATCAATTCTCCCAAGAGTCAAAAGTCAATAATGTATGAGTACAAAAAGACACTAAAACCAAGTAAAACCAACACGCTGAGAAATAAATCCATAAAGAACAAAACAAGGACAATGTGGAGAAGACTTGAACAGGGAGGACAATAGGAATGATCATCTAACCAAGAGTTTCTGTATGCAAAATTTTGAATATAAAGATATTCAAATTAATTTTTTGTAGAGGTAAGCATAATAAAAATCTTACACACCGAGCAACCAACAATCCCTAAAGCTTTAGACCAAGATAAAGACCGCTGACTGCTGATTTACACGCAAACGATTAGTATTACCTTTCAAAACCAAAAATTGTTGCACCACACAGTTAACTTCAAATTGAACATTATTCATGCCGTTTTCCTCTGATAACAACTATACAATAATCCATGTAGGCCTATTAGAACTAGATAATTCAGGACAAGTGAACACTCTCCGTTCCATGAGCTCATCGTAGAATGACATTATCAGAATGCATCGCTGTACTCGATTCTAAACAAGTAGGCCCCCCCCCCTACGATGTGATAACCTGTGTATAGGTACGCAGTGGGGATTAGTTTCTCTTAAGAATATACAGACCAGCAAATTTGCTCCAGGACTATACTATATCAACTCACCCAGTCACGCCTTCGTGTGAAACAGCCACCAGCGTGCATTAAGAATTAAGGGGAGTAATTTACTTCTCTTACACCATGTTCCAGAAAGGAAATGGTATACCGTTATTACTTTATGGTGATGATATAATATTCATGGTTGATTGATTGCTATTATTAACGTTATCAACTTATAATTACGCGAATCCACTAGCCTATTTTCACAATTTATTATTGCCATCAAAGCCAATGCATTCTTGCAATTTGCAATTCAATAACGACACGAGGGCAATTTAAGGCTTCTGCATTTGATTGCTTGGTGGCGGTGTTGGTGAAATGTATTGTTGGAACCGTTTGGGTGATTTTGAATGGACGCAGTTTTAGTGGCCACAGCTTGGGGAAACCTAAAAAGTAACGTTGAGAAGAACTGCTTAATGGTTCTTTGCGAAATAATTTTCCAAAAATTATTGCCTCGCCACATATCGGCCACTTTAATATTAAAACCCGGGTTACCTTATATAACAACTAGTGCTATGTTTGGTCAGTCACACTGCGATCTTATATTAGTATGAATGATAATAATGTAGTCTTATATGGCGCACGTATCCACCAATTAGGTGCTCAAGGCGCTGAATCGTCAGTCGGGATATAAAAAAGACATTCACTATTTATTCTGACTTGAGATGTGCAGACTCGAGCCGCTTGATTTTTTAACAAAGTAATGTATATTCCCAAGGGAGCTGAGATGCTTTGAGGAATGAAATATATGGCCCAGTGACCAGGGGTGATCGAAGCTCAATGATAATTCTTTGGAATTGCGCTATATTAGGTCACTCTACTGAGAAAATAAACATTTTAAATGAATTATGAATCATTCTAAGTGCGGTGTGCACTGATTAACCAACATATTTTTTTGATACTAAGTAATAGAGGGACTACTTTATGGCACATATTATTTTTAAGAGCGTTATTGGCCGGTCATACCGTTAGCCCATAATGTTGTGAATGAGTTGGATTACAAAAAGGGCTCTCAAGATATCTCTGCCCGTCGGCAGAGATAATGTCGTTTATGATGGATATTCTTCTTCTTCTTCTTCTTCTCCTTCTTCTTCTTCTTCTCCTTCTTCTCCTTCTTCTCCTTCTTCTTCTTCTCCTTCTTCCTTTTCTCCTCCAGACATTTTCTATGTCAACGCATAATTTGAAAAACTACGGCCACCTTTTGGCTCAGACATGACAGCTTACCCTGGTTCAGGGGTGAGCCTTTAGGTATTTTGATCACAGTGAAAACAGAGTACAGGTAAATAGTTTCCGAAGAGGTACTCTTAAAAACCAGAAAGGTTTTAAACCGCTGCGCTACTACTAGCCCCCTGAGGCCGTGATGCATTTTAATGCGCAATGCAAGGGCCAGACAATCCGTGCCTTAGCGTTTTTCGTTCTGCGGTGTATTATCATCTGGGATGCAATAAGAGACGGGGCCAAGGTCCTGGAAGAGACACCAGTGTTTGATCAAATACAACTGCGACGTCTAGTTCTCACTTGGTTTGTTTGCACACCACGAATCACATGAATTTTCGATATCAAATTCTCGGTCACATTATGGGTCACTATATTAGACACTCTTGTAAGGTGGTTTAAACTCTAAGACTATGAAAGTATGAAGTAAATATTATTCTGGTTAAACATGACCTTATATATTATCCTAACTGAGTATCAAGACAATGAGCCGCTTGAGTATTATGATATCAAATTCCGGCGGGTTGCTTGTGATCGGCAACTGTTATGTTAATCAAAATGCCCGCCCATAATGTTATGAATAAGTTATAAGTCTGGTTAGAATAATGACCCATATTACCTAGTCCGACTGCGGTGTTCACACTATTAATAATTATCCACTTTTTTATATTTGGTATCTATTGCCAGCTATGGTCCACGTCTGGACAGCGTTGTTAGCCATTCAAAATGGCAGCCCTTTAATGTTATGAATACATTATGATTCACGTTAGAATAAGGACCCGTAATTAGTCTGACTGCGGTGACCACTGATCTACTTTTTGCATATTTATTGCCGGCCATATTTTGGACAGCGTTGTTAAGCGCTCTTAGTAGGAGCCCCACAACCTATGAATGGCATGATTACAATAAGCACCCTATTATTTATTCTGTGCACACCACTAAAGCACTTAAAGTATTTATGATATCAATAATCGGGTTGTATTAAAATTTTACATAATAGCTTTACATGGCCGCTCACTGTTAGCCCATTATCTTAAGACTGAACTGTGAGCTGGGATAAAAGGATCATTTTCTAAAAAATACTCTGACTTGGACGTGCATATAAAGATAAATTTTATACAATCACATCGCTTGGAGAATGTTAATATCATGAGCAAGGAACAACAACAAAAAGGGCCAATCTTTTCACCTTCAATTTATCTTCATTTCATTAATAAACAAACAACAATTGATTGTTTCACCGAGGGGAACAGTTGACGGTTTATAATTTCCCCAAAAACCTCACTCGGCTCTGCAATGGGGTATGCGGGTTAGGGTTTGAATATTGTTAACCGTATCAAAGATCTTGAATGACTTACAATTTGGAGAGCCTTTTGATGGACCGAATGTCTGAGTGAACTCCCCGTACTCCTCGGTTAAACTCTTACTGGATCCAACACAATGATACGGCTATCACTTTCATCCCGTTTTGAGGGCCACCACATCGATTGCTGTCAAAGAATTGGGATAATTCAATATTAATAATAATACAATAAGCCCAGAAACACAATAGAGTATATCAAAGTATATGAGCCAACTAACCCAATTTCATCAAATGTAGTGACTCTTTCAATTTTTTTGAAAATCGGCAACTGCTATAGTTGAGGGAGTGCCTCAAGGTCGGAACGGGTAGGAACGTTCTTGTTGGATCGGATAAGCATTCCAGCGCGTAGTCGTGGACCGTTCCGTTGGACCACCGGAACGTTCCATCGGAACGTTCGAAATACTAATGCGCGTATTCACTCACTAAGTAGGATTGCTCCCGTACTTCGGGCATCCATGGTTCTGCATTGCGGTCCAATGGATTGCGGGTGTGTGCCCATACGTTCATTTGCGCCAAGAACGTGCCCGATTTTTGCGACGCTCCCTCAGTTACCGCATGATATCCTCGTGCAACACTTCTTTACAAAACAAACAGAGCCAATATTTTGAAAGTAACATTTTGGCATAACATGTGATCTCCATAGGCCTATCAAACTGTTTTCTCAAGTGTAGTCAACTCCAAATGGAATTTCACTTAATATTGTTTATCCAATTTTATTCACGTGGGAAATACGTTTCTCAAATAACTCTCTTCGGAACATCCGACACCCCGAAATGTCTAAATTGCTCCCCGGTCGAAAACTCTAAATTATTAAAATAAAATTAGCCAAATGGAGAAGTGAAATATTGATAAGTGTTTCCACGTGTCAAAAGCCCCGAGGGGTTGGAACTGTAACTTCTGTCCAGCTCGATCACGTTTGACCATCGAATGTGTTGGCTTCCTTTTAAAGGCCCTGTACACTATTGGTAAGATCGAAAAACACAAATGTTCACAGATTCACACACAACTTACATGATTTAAAGTAAGTAATGGTTGAAAGGGTTCCTTAAAATATTTCTGCCTAAAATGCTATCGTTTCTGAGAAATGAGTAAAACAATAGTTTTTATCACGCGCGATATTTTGAAAAAACAGAAAACACATAAGGTCTGTTTTCACTATTTTCTCGTGATCTCGATGACCAGTTGAGCTCAAACTTTCACAGGTTTGTTTGTTCATGCATATGTTGAATCACACAAAATGTGGCGGTGATTTTGAGCTGTTACCAAAAGTGTACAATACCTTTAAACCATGCTGTTCACACAAAAGTCCGTATTTTCAATTTGGTGGGGTGCTTAGTTACAGCACGAGCTCTCAACTCTCAGCTCTTCGGGGTGCCCGATTGCTTAGTGGCTTTGTCATCAATTCGCCTTTCCGGTCGGTATTAACAGAAAAGTGCACCGAGCCCCCGGTGCTCTCCGAAGAACAATAAATACAAGTAATTCTAAGATCAAGAAAAATCTGGTGACCATCCGTTTAACCTTTACGTACCCGGGATTGAAAAAATAAGTGGATGCAATCGGGAGTTAAGCGTACGCCCCATTACACGGGTAACGAGGCGCGTTATGGTCCACAGATCTCTGAAGATCATACAGATTAAACAAACGGTATTCCTGTGATTTCATTGGGGTTTTTCGACAACGGTTGAAGGCTCGACTTGGAAAGCTGCCCATTATTGACCGATTTGACCAGGCTTTGATCTAATATAGGGTTTCCTGAGACGTCACTGTGTAGAAGTTAAATGATTTCCAATCTTACAGGCGAGGGGAAAAACATTTTATTCAGCATAAAATGAACACCATTTTATATTTTTCATTTCTCTGTTTAATATTGTACTGGAAAAAGGCACTAAAGCTACCATTTAGCATCAAATTTTGCACAACATCTTTACAAAAACCGGTAGCAAAGAATGGCCGTACGTGCTTTCTTCCTCGACAAGGCCGGAGCTCAAGCTAATGAAATTTAAAATGCTAGAAAAATTATATACTGTAAACCATACAGAGCATGTTTGCGAGACCTTCACAGGAGTTCAGCTGCTGCGAGTGTTTACAAATGTAAAAATGCTTGTGAAGCTGGTACCAGTTATTCGTGCTTCAGGTTACATTTTGATGTGAATGACACATAAAAGCCAATAAATGTGTAAATGAGTTTCGTTTGTTCAGGCATGGTTCAGCTCAGATTAGAAGAAAATAATTTTAATGACAATTTACCACCTGAGGACTGTGCCGTCTGTCTACCATATTGGTTTGCTTCAAACCACACCGATCTCTACCATACAGCCCATAGATGACTGGACATTTATCTTATTCATAGTCACAATCGAAAGTGTTCCCGACGAAATGAAATCAGATGTAAATCACATGCGCTCACTCAAAACAGGTGATATGATCGGAAGATATATTGATCGAGCACACAGTATATCCCCACCTGAGGAATGTGACGTCTGTCAAACCTTGTCATCGTAAAATCATAAATCATCGACCGATGACCGCGGATTATTTTCTTAACTAATGAATTCGATTAGAAGTCTACGCCTGGCACTGCTGGACACGGTGACAGGTTCCTGAGATTGCCGGGCGATAACCAATCCGGCTCGACACGTCTAGGAGCAAACGCGGACTTATTAGAAGGCCAAAGGCGTTGAGCAATATAAATAAAACTCGAAACACCGGATTGTATCCCCGTTCTACGTTTAATTAGAGAGCCCTCGTATTGACAGGAGAGGTAAATTTGTCAGTTCTAATGTTACTCGTTAGACTCACAGTACAGTGGCATTTACAATGTGTGAGGCTTTCGTTGTTGGTTCAAAACAAGTCTGACAGTGACAGCATCTTGAAGTAGAGACACAATGCTCAGCATTTGGGCACACATCCCTTAGGGCAAATGCCCAACGATGTTGACTTAATGTGTTTGGTTTTTTTTGTGCACTTCCGTAATGATAAAAGACGTATTCTGTCAGAGTTTCTATGAATACATATTTTTAAGAAAACACTCAAATATTCACGTCATCGTAAGTACCTCAATCATCACTTAAATGGAAATGTTTTGTACAGTAATTAACTGAATTTAAATCAGCTCAAACTTTAACATTTAACTTATGATACATGTACTGATAAGTACGCTATAACTTGAAAACTTTGAGAACCATACCATGGTAGAACATTATTGTAAAAGCTGTGATTAAATTTCTATTTCGAAAAATAGTCATCAGCGATTGTTCTTTCACTTTAAAAGTGGATTAACTGAGTTGTTTGCGCTTCAGTGATCACGTGTATAAAAGAGACTTACCCGCTAAATTCTATATGGAGGATTTACTCAGTGTAACTTCATACAAAGAGCTTTATTTCCACCAAGAACTGAATTTATCCAATGTTTATTATTCTACGAACTCTCTCCGACCAATTCCAAGTTATCGAGATTCAACCCTGTGGGACCCTCCGATGTAATACAACCTCTTCCGCCAGGAGAAATTCACTTGTGTGACAGGTATATGTAATGTTGAGGAAACCCCCTCGTGGCTCGTATAGCGTGGAAGCCCCCGCGTAAAGCAAATTTGGTCAATCTGAAATTTCAGATGGCGTTCTGCGTCCGAAGTTGGGAATAATTATAGATACAGGGTGATGACAAAGATTGTACACATCGCTAGGTTTGGAAAAGGGATGGCAGTGACACTCTGTTCCCTTGAAGTTCAAGTCAACAATTTGATTTGCAAAACGTTTAAAAATCTGGTGTTTACAATATTTTAACATAACAACATTTTGCGGGTACCACTTTAATTATAATGATTACTTAGTTGAATTATTAACTTAATATAAAGATTTTTATATATTTGTTTGTGATGTTATAACCTAATACCGGTACTAATATCATGTGAAATACATCCGTCTGAAAAACTATGGTATGAGAAATCCCTGAAAAATGTTATATCATTTAATTAGGTTTGAGTTATTTCGTTCAAATTTGTCTTGAGAGGCTGGGTATTACTTGACAGCCTTCTGAATGTGCCACCTGTTACTTTATTCCACCACTCATAATATTTTATGAAAACAACAATATTGTTATCTATATTAATTCTACTTTGCTTATTGAAATTGTTATTGACTAACTATTGTTTTGCCAGTGTAAAGTGTAATAAGATAAAATGAATAATTTGGGGTTAAACAGAGAAACATTGACTAGAGCGGGATTTGAACCTGCGACCTCCGGAGTAACGTGCCGGCGCTCTACCAACTGAGATAAAGTAAACAAACAAATAACCCACTTTTTCGCAGATTGGTCGTTTGATGTGCCTTTTGAAGAGCATAATGTCGAGCATATTGGGGTAGATGTCCCCTTTCAAAAGGATGTTATGTGTTATACCTTAAAATTTAATGTGAATAAGTTCACAGTTCGTTGTGTTTCGCATCAGTTACGTTGCACAGCTGTCGTTGTGACACCTAAGTGACTGATAGTGATGGCCAACTTTATAGTTGTATACCTTCAGTGATACAAAGTGATACTAGATATTAAAGGACGAGACACTGTGAAACGAAAGTTCCACATCAAACATGTTTTACACACGAGGAACCAACACGTGGCCAATTTGACGCGTTAATATTTGTTGGGCAAATTCGAGCAAGTTTACCGCGAGTACAAAAGGTAAACATAATTTGTCCATAAAATAGTGAGTAATATCGAGTACTCCGGCTCTTCAATCCAAGTGCTCTTATTCGGAGAGCGCTGCGTTGAATGTCAACAGCGCGATGCCGGCCCCGGCGCCGTCTAGCCACCCAGACGGTTTGGGTCTCGCGCGGCGATCGATAAAAAAGGCGGGTACCCTAGCACTATATCAAACACGCCAGCAACGTTGCAGTGTGGTTACTAAGTGCCTGCAAGGTACACCTTCGATCCCTGACAAAAGTGGAGACGACTTAACGTTTGTAACACCCAAGGGGTGAACGTGTAACTACAGGTCGTATTATTAGATTATCGGATAAATAGTTGCTCATCGCAGCATTATTCAAATATGCATTTTCGTGTAATTTAATTGAGGGGTTGGTCAAATTGGGTCCATTGGGTAGAAATTACTGTTGTTGCCTGCTGCAAAGTTCAACGTTATTTTATAATTGGCTTCAATTACAATTCATGCGTGTGTTGAATTGTTCACTTCCTTCATGATTCTTTGTGAGCATAATAATATGCAACTTGGCGCTGGCTGATGGTTGAACATAATGGCAATAATTGTTACTGATTATCAAATGTTCTATTCATTTAATTTAGAATCGCATTATCCTAATGGACAGCAACGTTCATCATTTTGTTGCCTTTGATATGACAATTATGGAACATTTCTACACCTTGAAGATGTCATACAAGTAGGACTACAATGCAAACATTGGGGTGTTAAAATTGACACCATTGCTGTTGTCGTATTTTTATAGATGCCGAAGAGAGAGTCAAAATTTACACCATAGGGTGTTAAAATTATATTATTTTCTGACAAATCAATTACATTGGTGTTATTTTAACACCCTATAATGTTAATTTTGATTCTCTCTTGGTTATCTATATGCAACAACACCCATGATGTCAATTTTAACACCCCAGTTTTTGCAGTGTATCGCCTGAATTCAGGCCATCCACACGGCGTCGTTACGTCGAAGTATATAGTGACTCGTTTGCACGAATAGGTAGATTGTTTGCCCGGCTAAGTAAATCGCCCCCACAAACTGTTGGGTTGCCACGAGAAATAAGTTAATCAGTATTTGCAGTGCATACGGCAATTGCTTTTTAAAGTATAGGCCTAAATTCATTCCAATCCCGCGGTTTTCAAAAGCACAACATCCAACTAATCTGTGTACAATTTTTCAGATTAGGTGGTTGTGTTTTTGAGAAAACAACCAAATAAGATTGTTTCTGTTGTGTCAACCTAAAACAAAAGAAACTGTCTTAGTTTATTTTCGTATCAAACCCCAGGCATAATATGTAGTCCTTTATAAAGTAGAAATATTCCCCCCCAAAAAAACCCAACTACAACAACAACAACAACAACAATACATACAATAAATACAAAATAAACAATATAACCAAATTTAATCAGATTGAAGTATTACAGGAAGAATATCATGCCTGTAAACCACCCCATTTTCATTTGAACTTTTCACACATTGGTTGACAAAAATTTCCTCACGGATTTCGGTGCATTGGCTTCGGTAATAGTGCAATCGAAAACAGAACGGTGAACGGTATTGCAGACAGGACAAAGTCCTATGGAGGAATTGTACTGTTATTAAATACATATATAATCAGTGAGCTCTTTGATTCAAAACTAATCAGTTTTTGCTCTCGACGATTACCAATCACATACTTGTCTTCAATGAGTGACACAAAATTGATCACGATTTGCCTTCCTATATACGTTATTGTATTGGCCATTCCCGTATCGAAGCTGAGCTAACAGGATTGAATTGTCGTCAACAAGTCAGGTAAAAAAGTATCAGAACAAAAAAATTGCACGACTACTTGCATAATGACGTCACAAACCCAAAACAGGCCCCTCACTGAGGTCAATGAAGAGGTATCATTGGCTGAGAGTCGTGCACGTGCGCACGTTTCAATTGTTTGACATCAAAGATGGCGGCCAATGCAAGGGATCAATTCAATCTCTAATGTTTGAGTTGTTTGCGCTTCAGTGATCACGTGTATAAAAGAGACTTACCCGCTAAATTCTATATGGGGGATTTACTCAGTGTAACTTTATACAAAGAGCTTTATTTCCACCAAGAACTGAATTTATCCAATGTTTATTATTCTACGAACTCTCTCCGACTAATTCCAAGTTATCGAGATTCAACCCTGTGGGACCCTCCGATGTAATACAACCTCTTCAGCCAGGAGAAATTCACTTGTGTGACAGGTATATGCAATGTTGAGGAAACCCCCTCGTGGCTCGTATAGCGTGGAAGCCACCGCGTAAAGCAGATTTGGTCAATCTGAAATTTCAGATGGCGTTCTGCGTCCGAAGTTGGGAATAATTATAGATACAGGGTGATGACAAAGATTGTACACATCGCTAGGTTTGGAAAAGGGATCAGTTTTTGCTCTCGACGATTACCAATCACATACTTGTCTTCAATGAGTGACACAAAATTGATCACGATTTGCCTTCCTATATACGTTATTGTATTTGCCTTCCTATATACGTTATTGTATTGGCCATTCCCGTATCGAAGCTGAGCTAACAGGATTGAATTGTCGTCAACAAGTCAGGTAAAAAAGTATCAGAACAAAAACATTGCACGACTACTTGCATAATGACGTCACAAACCCAAAACAGGCCCCTCACTGAGGTCAATGAATAGGTATCATTGGCTGAGAGTCGTGCACGTGTGCACGTTTCAATTGTTTGACATCAAAGATGGCGGCCAATGCAAGGGGTCTATTCAATCACTAATGTTTGAGCGTTTTCAGTCTTTGACGTGGGTCACCTTATAATCCGCACGCCAACAGTCGTGCTTTACAGCAGACTGTTCCTTGATTGGGGATTATGGCATGAAATGCCAACGCGCCAGCGCCAGCGCCCTCTTCCGAATAGTGCGTGCACAACACCTTGTTAAAGGGGGAAATTATAACATACACTGTTTCTCTTGGGGGAATTGAACATCACCATGGTTAACAACAATACGCAGATGGAAAACCATCATCGGGAAACTTTCTCAGTTACACATGGAGTTACACATGGACTGCTTTGAGACGGGATGAGCTATAAATGTTTGACGTTTATTATCTTCTGTCAATGACGTTGCCATGTTTTTAGTTATTCGAAAAAAGAGAGAAAAAACCACCAATAGCTTATGGCTTCAAAGGTGTGTGATGGCTCCATTGACTCATCCATAAGTTTCAGGTGGTATATATGGGCACTGATCTCTCTACTAACTGGAATTGTATACCCTCCCAATGAAGGCACTGTATGACATTTATTGCTGCACCAATGCGCTACGTATTGCAATGATGAAGGGGAAAATCCTTCTTAATTTTATGTGCATGCTTTTTGCATACCATTTTACATTCCTTTGGGCATTGGGTGACCTCTTTTTCCCTTGCTTGTGAATGGGAGCATATACAGCGAGGACCTTGCTCTATGATGGGAGTAACAACTGTCGTCATGGTTCCCTGTTGTGTAAGGCAACATTGGGTTGAACCTCTTGTCCATTCAGTATAATAGAGATCAGCGAAAGTGGGTCGACAGCAATCGTCTTGGTTTGGGAGTTTTATAAAACAAAAAGTAGTTACGGAAACCAGTACTTCGCATCTCACAACATTAAATCTGCCTGTATGAACTAGGCCATAAACATGCAAAATTCGTAAGGGGATACGCTTGCCTTGTTGCTAGAAATATTTCCGTTCTAGAATGTCCACCTATAGGAGTTTCCCGTTAGTTTGCCAGCGAAAGATCGGACTCGATTCGAGTATAGTATGGTGCCGATTAAACAGATGCTGTACTATGATCATGGTCGATTACGGGCAAACATGTTGGGCTTCAAACAGCCTGCCCACATCACCAGTGGACTGCATTTTTCATAGTTGCCCTGGTGAGCAGTCCGTAAAGGAGCTAGACAGTCTGGCCACACAATGGCTAATTGACACCAGTTGTATCATTTAATCGTAGTTTAACATGATAAAAATACGCATAAATATTCAGATTTATATTGAGAACATAAGTTGAAGTTTGCCCGGACTTTACTCCCACGAAAAAAGGATTTCGGTTTTCCTTGTGTCACACCACGTTGCTCTTCATGAACATTTCCGTGGATAGCCTTTTTTTCCACCTAAGGTACTGAACTACCAGTTAGGTCCAAAATGAGTCAATTGGTCACGTGTGTCCAATCAGTAGGGGCGCATGAATATCCACAAAAAAACCAATTGAATGGCATTTTAAAATCTTGCTTGAAAAAAAATGGACAACACTTTAAATAATAATAACAATATAAAGACAGTATAAAGAGGCGTTCTCTTCGATTTAGCAATACCCCCTTGGTTTACAAGATCGAACCGAGCACGTACTCGGTTTGTTACACTTCCTGAATCGTTTTGAGTCTTGGGTGTCAACGGGTGTAGACAAGCACGCTTTACACTCAACCTGATGCATACACATTGTCGACCAAGTAAATCGAGAACTGGTCTTTGATCTTACATAGTTTGCTCAGTTTCCCTTTTCTAAATGATTTATCTCAGGGACACTTATTATTGTACCCCAATTGTACCACATTGTGGGAAGCGTCCTTTCTCCGCTAAAAGGACAATCTAAGGCCCCGTGCGCAGATAGCTGGGGGAAAAAAGAGAACCAAAAAACCTTTTGTTTTGGGTATCAAATCGTTAAAGGTATGACCGTGATCTTTCTTTCATTTATAAGCAAGGAACAAAACGTTTCTTTCCTAGGGTTGAAACAACGTCTTGCAACGCCAACGAATTCTCAAACGAATTATATTGTATTGATTTCGCCTTTTTATTTTGGAACGAAATTTCCAGTCAAGAAATTGACGTAGGTTACGCTTGGCAGACTTAGAATAAGTCAACTCAAATGTATCTCAACTCGAGTATAAACTTGCAATTTTCAAGGCTGTCAGTTCAGATAAAAAATATATAGAAATCATCTCAATGCTAAGGTTTAACATGTGATCCTTCTGAAGCCTCGCAGGCTAACATGTATTTGAATTTATTTATTTATTTATTTTTATTATTTATCCTTGAGACCCAAACGAACAAAATTTAAAAGCTCAAATAATAGCCTATATATGGCATATGAGATTTATATTGCCTAAAGAATTGCATGACATTAAGTATAAGTATACAAGACATTATATCATTACCGGTACGTAATTTCATGGAGCTTAGCAATTTATCTTAAAGCAAAAAAGACAAGGAAACACAATAAATAAACAAGTGACACTACAATTCAGCAGCTAACCTGTTTCTACTAAGTGTGTTTTTGTCTGCTTTCCACTTGTTTTTTTTTTTCTTGTTTTTTTTTCAAAGCATGATTATGATATCAATTCCAAGATCGAATGGTACTAGGGCACACTCGGAAGGAAAGGTGTGATTTCACTTATTAACCCTGCGTGACATCATCAAAAACAAATCACACGGTGAGGCCATCGGTCAGTAGGCTACAATCCGTTTGTATTTTGCGTGTAATTAATTTTTGTGGAGAACCCAATCAATTTAAAATGGCCCAAACCATTAGATATGGACCCTACTCAATTCATCCAAATAAACAACCATGTCACTGCTTACAGCCATTGTACAAGTATACAGAAAAACCCGTCTGGAAACCATATGGTTCATCTCACCAAGTAATGGCTATTGACCTCAAGGTCAAGCAACTGCTGTGCAATTCCTATGGGAATTCCGGGAGAGCTGGTCATTTTTTGTGTGTGAAAAAGACCCCGGATGGTAAAAAGACATTTGGCTAGGTGTAGACGGGGAAAGCTGAATTTTTTAGATTAAAAAAAAAGAAATGGCGGAGTACTGATTAATTAATTAAAACCAGACAGTGGACTACAGTCCGATGACATCATTTAAATCGACTTTGAAGAAACACCAGACGTCTTATCTAGGGCAAGTGATTCACTATCGGCGGAAACACCGGCTGCCGGGCACAGTAACTTAATTAGATAGTATTGTTTTAAGATAGTATTTTTTTACAGTGAACGAGTCAGCTTTAGACCGATGAATCTTGGCCAGACTATTAAAGTCCTGAAAAACATCACTGGACAAGTTTGGTTTATATAAGCCCTAAAGAAATTAAGGTAATTTTGTTCCTTTTTCCTTCTTCTTTTCATTTCAATCCAATTTAAACCAAAAATAATTTGGTAAAAAGTGTGTTTTTATGAATAAAAGAAAGAAAAAAATATGTTTAAGAGCCCAACACTGATCGACGGGAAGCTACCTGAAAGGGTAAGTTTACAAAGTTACATGTAGATTTTAATAGATAGCAAATTAAAATCCATGAGTAAAAGACAACAATCCAAAAAAAGAAACACTATAGCAACATTGCACAAAGTAGTGGCAGAGGGTGGAGCGATTTGGAAAAGAGAACTGAGAATGTCACTGTTGATTGACCTCGACAAAGGTGGTCGCACAATATTTCCGACTTGGGGCTTTCTTTTAGAGTGAAAGCGTGCCTTTGTGACAACAAAATGGGAACTTGCCTACATCCCTATAAAGTAATTCACATTATTTATTTTTTAGACCTAGATACATTTCAGATGAAGATCATGGGGCTTTTCTTTTCTACTCTCACCTCTAACGTCACTCTCACCTACTCTCTTCGTCAGTGGTAAATTACACCGTACTTTAATAGAATTTACCCTGGACTCCTTATTGTATTTTATCCGTTCCTATCATCAAACCTTTCACAGGCACAGCTGTA
The DNA here is from genome assembly GCA_021014325.1 of Plazaster borealis. Lineage (NCBI taxonomy): Eukaryota > Metazoa > Echinodermata > Asteroidea > Forcipulatida > Labidiasteridae > Plazaster > Plazaster borealis. Next base: position 17,316,414 of record CM037457.1, on the reverse strand, counting down.
TACAAAGCAGTGATGATTTTCAATAACAAAAAGGCTTGGTATACATACGGAACCGTAATAAGTTTTTTAAAATAAAAATAAATTGGGGCATATAAAAGAAATTCAGGCGGCGAGCCCCGGTTTAGTACAAACGGAAATTACATGAGGAGTCGTCAAATCTTGGGACGTGTTTGGTCATTTTTGTTCAGTATCAGAACAGACATGTCCACGCAATCATCAAGGAAAGATAAATTAAATTCAACGAAATTATATCAACACAGAGAAAAGGATTCGTAAAAGTCCTATATGCAGCTGGCTTGTATTGCAGGCAAATTCAATAGTATTGGATTTTCATGCGAGTCGTGAGAGTTTAAAAAGCAATCTACCTGCTGTCAGAATAAATTACTTTTCAGTAAAGGGACTTGAGTCCCACATAAAATGTCAACAGTCTATATGTCAACCACTCAACCAAGTTTGAATTTGTATACTGAAATTGGTGGTTTAGGAAACAGTTACCCCTTGACTTATTAAAATGTTGCTCTTTTTACGTAAACTAAACCTCAGGTACCTTCTTTATTGCCTGCTCTAAGGTATTTATGGGGGGAACTAAAACAACAAAAAACAGCGAAAGCTGCCATGGCGAGCTGCTGATTGCCCGATAGAAGCACAGTGACTAACGGAAAAACCAATGATTTGATCAAATGATAATCAAATGGGGTGTGACATTAACAAACACTGCCTAATTTGTTTGAAATAGGAGTGACAGAGGGGCTCAGGGTGGCTGACGGCTGAATAGGAAGAGACAAAATAGGTAAGGAACAAATGATGCGATTCAAAAACACCAACCACGTTATGAAAAACGATAAAATAAAATTAAAAAATTGCCGAATGTAAAATAACAGCACAGAGAAACGGTCGAAACCACTGGGAGACTTTGGACCGCTATAGGTGGCAGCAGACTTAACAGGAATGAAAACTGGTCCCTCTATGTCGTAACTCTCTCAATAAACACCTCTGAGGCAAGTCATTTGTTTGCGGAATTAGGCGCATGCTCAGAACTTATGTAGTTCTGAGCATGCGCCCATTTCAACAAAGGACTTGCCTCAGTTGCCACGTCCAAATGCAACAGAACCCAATGTGTTGTCTACGGTCCCCTGTGTGCGCACACGCGTGTATTTTTTGACCGAAAATGGCTTCTACTAGCAAGTTGTCGCAACACTATTTTTGAATATTTCTGTAACATTTTTACAAACTGTAATCAGTTTTTGCTTTGCATTTGTGGCTTCCCATACTTTTCAAACCTTGTTTGGCAAAATCTCGGGCTGTGCCGTTGCAAATAAAGGTCTATTCGGCTCTAACTTGCCTGTAAGTCTGCTGCCACCTAGCGTTCCCTTACTGAAAAGGGGCAAAACTGAGCAAACACATTAATTTTGCTGAGCGGAAACAGGTACCCATCCAACATAACCATCGTAGGGCCTAGGAAATGGGCCTCGGTTAAAACCTTAAACAGGTTGGTACCCCTTTATTTTCCGCTGAGTGGTGATTGATTAATGAACCACCAATGAACCCCAATAAATCCATAAGTGCGGACAGGTGTTCCAATAGTGCAGGGCTCAACATGAACGATTGTGTGGCCATAGAAGTGCTTTAACATTAGGCCCTACATGAAATACAAGCTCCCTCCATGTGCCTGAGCAATAAATCTACATGGTAACTTGGAAAATGGGCCTCCTGGAATTGATTTCAACAAATCTTCATTTTCGTTAAAGAATCATCGTCCGAAAAAAAGGGTTCGCAAACGTTTTGGTAACAAAGATGTTTAATATTCTTTTAGTCCGGGAATTTATATGACTTTCGTTTGAGAACTACAACAAAAAATCAGTCACAATTAGTAATACTTGGTTGAAAGATACAAATAGGTTATTGTTGGGTCCCGACATAATCTCAAGTTACAGCATTGGCTGCTTAAAATACATTGCGTACAACAAAATTGCATCTGACAAATATTTTTTAGAGTGTACAATAATAATAAAGAGACATTAATAAAGCGCAAACAGTTGCAGATCGGCTCCGCCTCAAGGCACAGCGTAAAAGTATAACTATTACTACTCGGGCATTATGGGTGAACCCGTACATTTAAATAATGATTAAAATGGATCGAAAGAAATTTGAGAATAAATTGTAGTCAAACGTGTTCGCAGCCACGTCTCTGATAAATTATATCACTGCATTTTCAAACCAGTTCAGAAATTCCTACCCATTAGTTTGCGTGTGGTCAGACAAAAGGTAACAACCCATAATAGGTTCAAACCTGAAGGGAATCGATTTTCCGGTGCAGTTGCAATTAACTATAAAGTCTAACAGAAGCAGCTGGTGTCTTTATTGCTTGCTCATGTTATCAATTTGAATTGTAGATCCAGTAGTGAGTTACAAATTTTCACGAGATTACGAAGTTTACATGTTGCATGGAGACAGACCAGCGCCACATGCGTTGAAATGTAAGAATGATTACAACGCGAAAATGGAACAATGAATGCGTGTAGGCGCATCTAAAGGGACCGATGAAAAGTTTCCGACAAAAGTATGTAAGTTGGATCTCGATCAATCATCGAGTCGGTCAATCTGTCAATCAATCAATCAATCAGTCAATAAATCAATCAATCAATCAGTCAATCAATCAATCAATCAATCAGTCAATCAATCAATCAATCAATCAATGTAATTTTTTTTGTTTTCTGTGTTGTTTTAATTTCTGTATATTTTGTGAGTGAATAAAGTATTTGCTTTGAAAAGTCAAAAAAGTCAATCAATCAATCAGTCAATTAATCAATTAATCAATGTAATTTTTTTGTTTTCTGTGTTGTTGTAAATTCTGTATATTTTGTGAGTGAATAAAGTATTTGCTTTGAAAAGTCAAAAGCTGTTTGGGTTTTTTGCATTCTGTTCAGATGTCTTCTGAGTGTCGACGCATTTCCAAAAGGGGTTTCTGTATGCTGTTGGGACAACCCGATTTAATTGAGCTTTTCTAATCCAAAGAATTGAAAGTGAAAAAGGCATAACCATAGTTTATACTGCATGTTCACCCCTGCTGTCAAGTTATTCGGAACAACAATACGATAATGCATTTTATGTCAATCTCTTCTGGTGTGTTTTAGCAGATGCCCGGTCAATCAAATTTGGGCAAATATTTGACGAACGTGACAGGAATGTATTTCCCGAATCAGCGTGTACGCCACTTTCTGAACCGAATGAGCGAGTGATTATCATATCGTTTTCCTGCAAAGAGAATCCACAGGGAGTGGCACCAAGTAGAAGTATTAGAGCACTGAACTGCATGTTGAATTCACCGATTATAGTATTATTTGCATTTTTCTCTTCACGAAAGAGGATGTAGCAATATTCGATGCAATTTCTACATAGCTATAGAAATCAGTCCAATTATGAGCTTGGAGGAATTTACGTAGTAATTTCTCCCATGAGCGAACGCTTGCAAATACCGACATAATTTCATAACAAACGGAAATTACTGTGAGAAGATTCATAATGGTATGGCCAGTTTGCATTGTGTCGTTTCAGAGGCCAACATGCAACTCTTTACATTGAATCACAAACATGATTACATAATATCCATCATGAATCCAATCATTATAAAGTGTTTCGAATCTCCAGTTCGAGCATAAGGTAGATGTGATATCCATTTATCGAGATAATGGTATTTTTCGAATCTCAAATCTTATCACAGGATACCATCGATGTGTAAGCCACGAATAGACTGCAGTTGACCTCGAGTGCGTACGAAGAATACCTTTGATTTTTGGAACCGTTCGATTGTGTTAATCCTATGTACATGTAGATATATACAATACAACTATAACCTGTGAAAATTTCATTTCAAAAGGTTGTAGCGTTTTTGAGATCTGGAGTGGTTATTTCCGCACAGGAAGAATAATCCGTAACTTGAATACACAATCTGAGAACGTTTCATGCATAAACGTTTCTCAGATTAAATTGTTTTTGAATCCCTCTCTCTATAAGACCACATTTCTTTGAAGGGAACTGTTTCTTAACATTTTATCAACAGCTGCAGTGCTTCTTACCAAGTAAGTTTTTATGGTCATTAACTTTGTTTGAGTAACCAAAGGTATACAATCCCTTTAACTTATGGTTTGAATAAATAAAAGTTTGATTAACAACATGGTAAGGGTAAACAAAATATATATATTCCTTATCCCCGATGCAAAGTAAACCTCTATTAAAACATTGTAAATTGTAAACAATTTCGCAAATCTCGGGAAATATAAAACATATAATTATATTCCACTGAAATACATATAAAAGTTTTCCGAATCGCAATTATTACCAATTAGGATACTTTCGATGTGATTCAAACGCTCGCATCTCTTAAATTTCAAATCTTATTATGTCAGATACCGCGAACATAAGTATGTAACTCGAATTGAACTTTTCATGGTAATGGCTGAATAGAGAATAAGAATAAGAATAACAATAATCATTCACCAATCATTTCTATGTGACACTCGTGAATCAAGTAGAATATATTTTAAATCTCGAAATCTTATCACCATAGTGTGATTTTCATGAACTCAAAACATATATCATTTATATATCGAACTGCATCGCCAGAGTATACTACCATGTAATTTTCGTTAATTCATCTAATTTAATGTGATTTATATTAACCTAGTATAACTATTCTACAAGTCTACAAGATTTTTTTTCAGACAACATCAATATAAAACCGTCCACTCAAAAATACAAGTATCTCAAATCTGGAGTTCAAATATAAGATACCATTGTAGTGACTTCACTGAACCCAATTATAGCCAATATCTGTCCCATCACCAGATACCATCGTTTCCTAGAAGGTCCGATATTAGGTTTTCTGGCAAATATGATTGCATTGTGGAATGTTGGAAATTCGAAACCTAAGTCCGGAAGGATAAAGACCATCATAAAATTTGTCAGAGTTAGGTCGTCCTTTGTGATCGAATTTCAATGTCCACGTGAGTTTTACGTTTCTTCCACCGCACATAATAACATCTGTGAAAGAGCTTTGATCTGTACTCGTTGTTCAGCGACACAGAGGGTACATCTTTGAACAAAACTCAACAATCCACACTTTCAGGAAGATCACGGAAAATCCGTCTGAGAAAAGGATGCACTTTTATGCATTGAATCATACTAATGCTGACAACTGTTTGCCCCAATATTGAATAACAGGAAAAACAAATAGGTGTGTACCAAAATACCTCTGCAAAGGTACCACGGATTATTGCTATTTACTTAACGAACTGTCATCTGTTGTGGTTGTTGTATTTGCCAATTGTTGCATGAGAGCTGGGGATGTAAAAAGATATTGCTCTTCTCGAAACCAATTAGAGACATAGAGTCGCCTTGGCTTCCAAACAATCAAACTTATCACTACAGAAAGGACCATTCATGCAATCATCTCCCCACGTTATTACTACGATGAGAACCGATCTTGAGATACCCATTTTATATTAAAAGAAATTGATTAAAACAGTTGTAGGGTTGTTATCATTTCGAGGCATTTTTAGATCTTTGTTGTGCTAGACAAAAACTGTTAAAATTGTTCTCACAATAATAACTCACTTGTAATTAGCATTGCCCATTGTCCAATCAATAATATAACAGTTGATCATTTCGCGCCATTTTTAAATTATGCGCTTCGAGGTTCTTGCGTAACAACAACAGCAATACTATGATTTTTACGGCAATACAAAATGGCCCGTGCTGCTCATTCTCCAACATAATACTGTTCTCGTAATACTTGTCAAGATATACAAAACCATACTCATCGATCTTATTCAGCAGTAAACGAAATAGTCGTGATTAAAAGAAAAACCGCTATAGACCTTATGCACATGATGTCATTTCAGTAGGGCGCCCTCGCCTAGAGGTACAAAGGAGGTTGTTCATTGGCCAATCCTGTGCGCCGCGCGTACAAATCTGTGCGTTTCGATTGTTTCGTAATCGTTTTACCTCTAAGATGCCGGCTGGATGACGTCAACGCATAAGGTATATTGGTTGTGAGTGCTGCTTTTTGTACCATCCAGCCATCCCCCTTCTGTATATGAGGATTACAAGTAAGCTTTAACCGAACGCCCTGTCTATTTCTTAGCTCGACAAAATCATTCTTACTCACGGATTTGGATCTCTCGGAGAGCACTTTAACATGATTGCACACGCTAAGAAGCCAACCTTGAATCCACTCAGAAAACTGGGGCTCAACTCACAAGCATTAATGCCCGTTGTGCTATCCTCTCATTGTGATTCGAACCCCCTGTTATAATTTTGTTGCATAAACAAAAAAAACGCAACAAAAATGATTAAATTTGCAGCCTTTCTGCCAAGCCATGTTAACTGCCACACTGTGCTACCATAATGACTAATTCAATCGTACTTCACACAATTATGAAAGCTCTTTCATTTTGTTCTCATTGGTAATTGATCAATTAAATGTTTTGCAACATTTTCCCCACGATTCTAGAAAACAACTTGATATAATATAGATTGGGTTTAGATAATTTCTTCATGCACAAAAACCAAAAACGCTTCCTGGCGCTGTATCACGTCCTGCGTGGGCGTTACGTGATTGATCAAACATCGGAAACCATTCCAGCCCTTACATAATCCTATTAGTTGTATTGTGCACATCTGGGTGAAGAAAAGCACACAATGGTTTCGCTTATTGCCACAAAGCACCGCAAAGAAAGCACAATTATATACAATATAATGAAATATTATTGGGTTTGAGCTCCTTCAAGGGAACGTCCCAATATGAATCAGATTTGTCTCGTGTCTTTTTCCGTTGTCTGTAGTGTACAGTCTCTCAAAATGTAATTCGCTTGAACGCATATTAAGTCCTACATTTGTAAGGCTCGGCAGGTAACGTTTTGGATTTCTAAGAAGTTTATTATGCTTAACAAAAAAGAGACTGCATCTCTCTGTCCACCGTATCTCGAGTAATCCACTTAAAATTAACCAAGATCAAATTTAATCCAGTTGTGCAATTTTGTTTAGTTAAGTAGGTTACTAGAGCTGTTTTCCTTGAAAACCTCGCCATGCTGCCCTGCTTCCATTGACGAAGACACATCAAAATAAAGAATACATGACCCAGAAAAAAACCCAGCATTTCCGAATTTTAAATCGACCCAACCGCTTTGGTATGGTATCTTGGCTTTTAAAAACGTTATAAAAGACTGTCTGTGGTGTTATAGCTGAATCGGTTGTATGAAATCAAAAACTGTACAGTATCACTTTTCAGTGGCCACCTCCACTTCTCAATCCAATTCATTTTGATTGTCTCGATTGCATTTAAACATTGTGTTGGTCGTGCTGCCATCCGGCGAATTGCCCCGAGTCAAAAAGCAATTAAAGGGATTGTATACGTTTGTTAGTTGGAACCAACTGTTTGTTTTAATCATTTATTATAGCTGTATACAATAAAACTAACCTGTGAAAATTTCATTTCAAAAGGTAGTAGCGTTTTTGAGATATTGCCGAAAATCTGGAGCGGTTATGTCCACGCAGGAAGAATAATCTGCAATTGGAATACACAATCTGAGAAGCGTTTCTGCTGTAACGCTTCTCAGATTCATTTTTTTGGGATAAAAAGTGATATATTTTGTCATAACCGCAGTACTTCGAAGTGAAAAGTTTCTCAAAATGCATTATACTAATCAAAGCTGCTGTACTTCTTACCGAGTAAGTTTTATTGCCATTAATTTTTAGAGTCATTACCAAATGTATACAGACCGTTTAAGTATCATGTTGGATTTTATCTGGACTCGCAGGTGAAAATGTGAAGAAGCTATATACATTTTTCCTTTCTCCTGTATCTTGTTAATAAATGTCTAAGAACATGAACATGGTGGTACAAGTATCGGCAAACAAATTGAACAGCTATAAACCGATGACAGAGTTGTGTATTGAGAGAGTTGCGACATGGAGGGACCGGGTCTCGTGGTTGCTGAACGCCATTTTCGGTCCAAATGTATTACCAAACGTATACAGACCCTTTAAGATTTGCATGAAGGTTATTACAACAATGATTGCGTTGAGCGTTTGAGCGTTTCTGGATACTTCTTGAGGGTCTACAAAGTCTTGCTTTGTAAAACATATCAAAATATAGTCTTGCAAAATACACTTTATAGTATTTGCAATACTGGGAATGCAAGGGGCGCAAGGAAATTCAATACTGTGTAAACAACTTTTAATTCCTTAACATGTTTGAAAATGGAGGCTACGTATATGTCGTTGACAAAATGTCAACTTTATTAAAGCTGGCATATCATAACCTTGACACGGCGTACACTCGTAAGAAAAAAAACACATTTTGTGATAATTTTTTCGAAAGACTTGCCGAGGTTTATACGGGGCTGACATTAATGTTATACAAACATTATTGTGTAGTAGTTGAACACATCTCAAACATTATACGCTTTAAATTCGCCAATTGCTTTTACATTACCCAGATTTCCCTAGGCCAGATCGGTTTTCTGTCATTCAATGGATGGTCTGAACCAGTCCAATTATTGGTCCAGTGCCGTCGCCCCACATTTCTACTCAGCCATCAACGGGCCATATTGAAGTGAGTGAAGTTCGAGCTGATGTCACCCCGGGTCAACATTATGTTAATTTTTAAGGGATATTTCAGGAAAGTTAATGTGCTACCATTTTCTTTCCGTTTGTCTCTCATATGGTGTATTATGTTTCGAGATATAAATGCAACTTAAGAAGACAGTTTTTGCTAGGAAAACCTTATCTTTATTACTTCCCCGTTTTTTCTTTCATATATTATAGGCGCACGAACAACGTCCACCCTACCATAGACAAACACACACGGGATGGTTAGTCCATCAATGAAAACGAATAACCTCTACGTTATGGATTCCATGTCAAAATCTTTTCGGAAAGAGTGACTCCTTCATTTGAAAGCAGACTGGTGTGAAATATCTCACAAACAAACAAATGTTTTATAATTTTAGTCCTTCCATTACTACTTCAAAAGCCGTACCATTAAACGTAGTTTGATAATAAAACAAAACGAGGATACCATGACGCTCACGTCTTTGATCTCGGTATCCTTAAACTGCGAAACATGATCGATTCCGGTTGTGTTTCTACCACAGCCTGATTGAGTTGACGCTTAAAGGCACTGTAAACGTTTGGTAATTACTCAAAATATATATTAACATAAAAACTGACTTGGTAACGAGCAACGGAGAGCTGTTGATAGTATAAAACATTGTGAGAAACGACTCCCTCTGAAGTAACGTAGTTTTGAGAAAGAGGTAATTTCTCACTAAAATAATAAAAGACTTCTTGCAAGAAGCCTTTTATTCCTATCTGAAAGCACACAAATTTGTACAACAAGGGTGTTTTTTTCTTTCATCATTTTCTTGCAACTTCGATGACCAATTGAGCCCAAATTTTCACAGGCTTGTTATTTTATGCATATGTTGGGATACACCAAGTGAGAACCCTGGTCTTTGACAATTACGAAACGTGTTCAGTGCCTTTAACTTTATACAAAACAAGTGAATGTTTTGAGGGTGTTATAACGATCAGTGATCAACTGGCATGAACGTCAGGTTGCTTGCCGATCTATCCTACCTGCCACTGTCAAAATATTGAGCAGGCCGATTTGAGTTGAACGTGTCGTAAGGTGTCGACATACAACACTTTTGTAAAAACCGAGCTGTTCGTCGACAGGCCAGACGTATTTGGTTAAAGTGATAAATAATCACTGGCAAAGAGCGACAATAATTTATTCAGCGGGCCATGACTGAGCATCGACTGGCTGGGTTAGCCAAGTTAAATTTGATTACGCGGATAAACGAGACGTGCTCATGAGTTATGCAGTGGTTTCATAAATCCAACAATGCCTTGAAATCAGCCAGATGAACGCCCTTGGCCGTGTAGGCCCCACAGACGTACATAATACATGGATCAACTCCATGAACATTTTGAACAGATAAATGTCACGCGAGGCATTACTATTCTCGCCCAAGGTAGAAATGTGTCATCACTTGACGGTTGTTCCGTCACGACAGACGGTGTGGCATTCAACGCAGACGGTCGCTTAAACGACCAGCGAAGCTCGAATGACGTTGTTGCATCTATTTGCAAGGCACATGCCCTTGAATTTTACTTCCACGATCGACAATCAATTCATGTGGTAAATCCGGCTGAACTTAATATTCTCTGCGCATTAAAGGGAAACTGGGGATCAAGTTCACTGATGAAATGGGTTTTTGGGGGCGTTACATGCCATCGGTCAGAGCAGTGTTGGGACAACTTGCGATATGAAGCCATTTTCGGTATAAATAACAAAACACAGGTGCGCACACAGGGTTCCAGACTAGACTGCACAGTGGGCTGTGCTAAATAGAACTTTCTATCGTTGTTAAATAAACCGTGCTGGTTGGCATGGACGGCCGAATGTTAGAAAAACACTCGATCGTGCTAACAGATGTTGTGACAAAATTCAACATTTCTTCAAACTTTCAATTAAAGAAATACATCCCATGATTGGTTGCTTTGTTTACAGCAAGTTCAACACTATTTTTGAAAAATTGTGTACAGTGTAACTGTTGTATCTGTTTTTGCTTTGCATTTATGGCTTTCCATAGTTTTTAAACTTTGGTTGGCCAAAACTCGGGCGGTGACGTTGCAATAGAAAGGTGTATACATTTGGACCGAAAATGGCGTTCAGCAACCACGAGACCCGGTCCCTCCATGTCGCAACTCTCTCAATACACAACTCTGTCATCGGTTTATAACTGTTCAATGTTTAGCGATACTTGTACCACCATGTTCATGTTCTTAGTCATTTATTAACAAGATACAGGAGAAAGGAAAACTGTATAGCCTCTTCACATTTTCACCTGCGAGTCCAGATAAAATTCAACATGATACTTAAAGGGTTTGTATACATTTGATAATTACTCTAAAAAGTAATGGCAATAAAAACTTACTTGGTAAGAAGTACAGCAGCTTTGGATAGTATAATGCATTTTGAGAAACTTTTCACATAGAAGTACTGCGGTTATGGAAAAAGATATCAGTTTTCATCCCCAAAAATTCGAATCTGAGATGCGTTTATACTGCAGTAAAGTTTCGCAGATTGTGTATTCGAATTGCAGATTATTCTTCCTGCGTGGACATAACCGCTCCAGACTTTCGGCAATATCTCAAAAACGCTTTCTACTCAGAAATGAAATTTTCACAGGTTAGTTTTATGCTATATATATACAACTTTATAGGATTGAAACAAACAGTGGGTTCCAATTACCAAACGTATACAATCCCTTTAATTAATTGGTTCTTAATGCTAAAGCCCGTTTCACAAATCACGCATAAGCAAAAAAGAAGTTGTGTTTGTTTGCTCATTGTGTAGCACGAAAACATTGCCTCTCTTTCTGCAGTGTGGCTCCAGCAATTTCTCCCATTAATATTTGAAAAGCCTTTTATTAATGTCTGCCACAATGAGTTCGTAAACGTTGTTCAAGCCTGTAGGGTGGTAAAGCACCAGGCCAATTTTGATATTAATGCGCATACAAAACGGACCGTGTATAAATACAAACTTCCGGGTCTGAACTGACCCGGATTCAGGATCCAACGAGCCCTGACCCGTTTTCGAGTCAGGCTGACCCGGAATTGATATTGGAAAAATATGGGATTTTAACTCGGATTCTGCGTCAGTTTGACCCATTTCTGGGTCATTTCGACACAGATTCCGGGTCAGAGTGACCCAAAAATAGGTCAGGCCCCACTGGACCCGGATTCCAGGTCAATTTTGACCCATTTCTGGGTCATTTCGACACATATTCCGGGTCAGAGTGATCCAGAAATAGGTCAGGCCCCACTGGACCCGGATTCCCGGTCAATTTTGACCCAGGAATTTTTTTAGAGTGTACGGTATCCGTGACGCTTTGCAAATGCACTTATCATGTGAGGGTAACATTCATCGCATAAAATGCTGGACGCTTTTGTGCCTATAGTACAATCCGTGCTGAAGCCAATAGCTCGCAAATAACAAATGGCTTGAAAGAAATTGGATGATAATTTTCTTTATGCTAACCGTTTAAAGCTTTATCTCAAGTAACCAACGTGTCTCATAATCTGTAATGATCGTGATTGTGCTGCATGCCTTGGGCGCCAAGAGACACATTATCACGTATCACATTTCCGGAAGAGAGAGAGTTTGTTCTGTCTTCAGCATTTTCGAGCAAAATGTAAATCTATTGAACTTATCACATGCTGATCTATAATTAATACGTTCTTCATGCATTTTCTCTTTCCCCTTTTTTCATGAGGTGACACGACTTGCCATCCTCATGGATCGGTGTGAATCGATGCATCCATGTGTTTGGATCACACAAAGCTTTTTATCAAGGGGTCTGTTCCATAATTCACCACACCGGCTCACATACACTGTCTCCGGGCAAATGGTTGATAGTCACCATGATTCGTATTGATTACAAGTGTGAAGAAAAAAAAGAGTGTGGTACGTGATCCGACTAAATAACTTGGTGTTTGCCGTTCGAATATGGAGGAGAAATACCCATACAAGACTTATGGGCCTGCAATTTTGGGATGATAGGCCTATACAAAGAAATATCGGTAGAACAGAATTGAGTCTGCATCGGAAATACCCACTTGTGGCATATCACATTTCAAGTTAAATAATGTTCTTTTTTTCCAGAATTGTAATGCCTTTAGGCCTATACCCGGGCTATATCCGTTCACGATGGTTAAAGCTTGTCAATAAAGGAAAACAAAACACGGAGAAGTCTGGAATTGTTCAATCGGATATGGAATTCCCGTAGGCCCTTGTTAGATAGGTTTGGTTTTGTTTGTGTCATGCATGTAACAGCCAGCATTGTCTGGTACCCTGATACACAATCCGTGAATTTTGATACTGGTTGTACTAAATAGGGGCCAAACTATTGTATCCTTCCCGCCTCGATTTGGTTATAAAGGCAGTCTACTAGGAGATGAATCACCTGACATGAAGGAGAACTTAAACGCAGGATGCCATTTTTCGTACACATTGATTTTCCTGAAACACACTGAGCATTGATTCCGAACCAATGTCTCAGACTTTTGTCAATTTTCCCTGTTTTCTTCTTGATCTTCCCGCACCACAAAACTCAAACGCTTTTGTAAATCAAATTGCAGATTGGTATAGCTCACCGGACTCATAGATCTGGTGTTCTCATCGGCAGGGTATGGGTTCGAGTCCCGGTCATGGAACTTGTGTCCTTCAGCAAGACATGCAAACCATTCATTTTTCGTCCTTGGGATGGGACGTATAACCGTTTGTCCGTGATGTGTAACTACAGTTATCGTTAAAAAGGGAGTTTTGTGCATTTGTTTCCTGGTACTGTTGACTGCAGAAGGACCAACAACACCTTGTAAAACCTTAGAAGGTTCCGTATAGAAACGGCTCTAATATAATTCAGAGCTCTGCATATCTGTCGTAAAACCAACAATAATAATGAACGCCATGAGCACCCATCTGTGACGGAAACCGGTCTCTTAGTCTTTTAAAGGGTCTGTATATAAACGTTTGGTAATGACTCTGAAAATTAATGACAATAAAAACTTACTTGGTGAGAAGTACAGCAGCTTTGGCTATATATTATAATGCATTTTGAGACATTTTTCACTTCGAAGTACTGCGGTTATGGAAAAAGATATCACTTTTTATCCCAACAATTTGAATCTGAGAAGCGTTATTACTGCAGTAACGTTTCTCAGATTGTGTATTCCAATTGCAGATTATTCTTCCTGCGTGGACATAACCGCTCCAGATTTCCGGCAATATTTCAAAAACGCTACAACCTTTTGAAATGAAATTTCCACAGGTTAGTTTTATTGTATATATCTACAACTATATAGGATTGAAACGAACAGTGGGTTCCAATTACCAAATGGATATACAATCCCTTTAAGCATTATGAACAGGCGTTGGGAACCAATCTACAACCTTCATGTTTCGGTTCTAATACGGGATTGGAACCTTCGGTCGTAAAAGTACAACATCGTCCCTAAACCTTTCACGCGCCAAATCGTATTGTTTATCACCACTAGGGCTGTTAACCTGATGGTAGAAAACACGCAGTGCCCATGGCAGCACAACTGACGTAAGCAATAGTGTATTCTGCGTAGGTTGCAGTGAAATTGTGAATAAAAAGAAACCCTTGCACTTTAGTTAAAGGAACAGCAAAAGCTGATCAAAAAAATGTACTTCAAAAGTTTTGATTCAAGAAGCTTAGAGTAGAACATTAACCCTGCCTTTGGGACACCCCCACCTCAAACTATCCCACCCCCAACATGTACACAGCTTTATCTCACCCTGGCGAATCGACTGCAATCGTTCAATCAATTAAGGAAGCGCTTGCTACAGGTGCCCCTAGTTTAACATCCGCAGACACGAACTCATTGTGCCATCAGTGGTACTGCGAATTCGACACAAGCTCGAGAGAAACATTAGACACTATCGATTACCGTGACAGACTTCACAGCGCGGCTCTAGGTTGCTCATGTGGGAATGAATCAATCCAAGCTTGACGGTCCACACGGAATTGTCAGTGAATTAAGCTGCAGTGGCGGGGAATAAACACAGGTCATTTTTACACACCTATGTTTTTGAGGTGTTGTTGCGATGTCCGAAATATTTAATGTGTTCACGAAATGTACTTGACGAAAAAGACTCATTTTACGACGAAGCCGACTATGGTTCGGGGCTTCATCGATGGTGACGTCTGCTATTTGATGTAAGTTTCTGTTTCTTATGAATTAGTGATTGAAGTTAACGGTATGATACAGGCCAGGTACATGAATTCAAATCCATTATCGATCAGTAAATACACCACAAATCCATACTGTTCAATCCCTTTAATAACTTGATATCCTTTTTTTTACTAGCGATCAATCACTCGAGTTAAGAAAAAGGTCCAAACACACGAATCGCACGGAACTTTAATAAGAACGAAATGGTCCACATTTGTGTCTTGTTACAAATTGAGCACGAAACCCCGACACCGTACACGGCGGCAGTGCCAAAAAAAGGGAGAAGGAAATGTTTACACAATAACATTGAAAAACGGTCATGACTTCACTGGTGGGGACTCTGCGAACCCGAGCGAACCAGCGGGAAATTGGTCAGGAAACCCCATTCGGTCCGAATCACGTCGAAGCGCAATCAAAAAAACCTACCAGATTTAGCTTGTGGGGTAAAATTGCGAAATTAGTGAACAGGTCGTCTGGGAACTGGCAAGGAACAAATCCACTGAATCGGGGTAATAATGCCATGTCGATAGCTCATCGCACTGGGGATGAATGTGCCGTTGGGTTCCCCGGACGTACGCTTGATGGACGAGGTGTAAATCACAGTGTACGAGCTTGTTGAATGGCATCGACATTGGCAAATCGTACACTCGATGTAATGAGTCAAATACGTCATACTGAGGGTTTCTGAAACTGCGCATCCTTCCGATAAGACCGTGATTTCGAAGGACTTCTTGTACGGAGACGTGATCATTTTTACAAATGAGTTGTCCGAATAGCATTGGCCTGTCTCCCTACTGAGTTTCAGCGGAAAGGCTCTAACGATGAGTTCACAACATAGTCTAAACCTGGGGTTTGAAATATCGAACGTATGTATCTTGCTTGCAATGTTACAACCGAGCTGTCAAATTATTGTCTAGCGCAGTGAGTCAAGTTTTGCTGACCCAAAAATATAATTATCAAATCACGGCCCGGGCGATTACAGCACTTCCATTTTCGAGGAGATAAATTTAAACATAATTTACACTGCAAAAAACTGGGGTGTTAACTGACACCATGGGTGATGTTACAGATATTTTTTTATACCAAGGAGAGAATCAACATTTACACCATAATGGTGTTAAAATAACACCAATGTAATATGTTGCAGAGATTAGTGTTATTTTAACACCCTATGGTGTACATTTTTTATCTGTTTTGGCATATTCATGTGACAACACTCATGGTGTCAATTTAAAACTCCAGTTTTTGCAGTGTACATTGCCCTTCATAAATGACGGGGGGGCGTCATGCTTGAACGAACGCTTTCGGAGATTAAATATTTGTTTCTGGCTCACGTTTGCCACTTGACCAGAAGTACAGTGTTACTTTACACACCACATAACTTGTCAAGCTTGTTTCGCTCAAAAGAAGAAAACAAACAGCCATAATCCATTGTAATTTCCTCATTAAAAGAATGCGTCCGCACAAGTAAAACATTTACAGCAGGAACATCAATCGTTAAATGGAGGCAGAAACTTACCTAGAAAAATATGCTCTCTTGCAAAACAGATCAAGTCTTAGTGGTCCCTCTGCTGCTCGACAAGAAGGAAAACATGGCCGTGTATTAAAGAGGGTGTGAGAGAACATGCCGTAATTGAAACAAGAGTTATGTGCCCCGGTGCAAAGGGGGAGCGCTTCCCCTCTTCTGGTTGCCAATTTGTTTTTTCGTCTTCTCTTATTCCGCCAAAGCGGACAGTTCTCAAGAGGAAGGATGGTTGCTGGGGGGAAAAAACAGCGCGAGGGTGAGCGTGCTGCTGCCGTGACAACGGGAGGGGTGTGAGTGTCACAGCCAAAAGACAGCGCCTCTTGGCTGTATGGCGCTCTAAGCGTACAGCAGTCAACAGGATTGCATAAATAATGACATTTTTTCTAATTTATTACAACATTCTCACCTAAAATGGTAAAGTGAATTGGTTTTCTTCTAATGTAAACAACTTATGAGGAGCTCGAGATAGTTGGGTACGGACACGGCACGAAATCACGAGACTCGTGGCGACATGACGCTCTGAGCGCATTATCAATGAATACTAGATTTTGTCCAAAAATTCATACCGAATTTGTAAAATACTTTGTTATTCTTCCAACAGAAATATTTGAATAAATAGTTGAGTAAGATTGGATGAAGGCTTAAAAATGATGACACTATAATATGTGCACCGTTGTCTTGTCGCTGCATGGCCCTTTGAGCACAGTCACCATGCACTCTAAAAACTCTATGGGGTCACACACACAGCTTCTGGATCCCAGGGGGACACATCCCATTCTGGGTGTGGTTGACATGGAATTTGGGTCAATTCTGACCTGGGAGGTTTTAGAGTGTGAAAGCATAATAATGGCATTTCCTCGAATTTATCCCAAATCTTCACCAAAACTTTAACTTTTTGGGTTATGTTTTTTATATATGAAAAACCTATCTGGGCTCAAGATCTTTGGAACAAGACTGCATTTTTATTTTCGGGAAATAGTGATGACATTGAAATGTTGCTTTAAAGGCATCGTACACGTTTGGTAATTACTCAAAATATATATTAGCATAAAAAGTGACTTGGAAACGAGCAACAGAGAGCTGTTGACAGTATAAAACATTGTGAGAAACGACTCCCTCTGAAGTAACGTTGTTTTTGAGAAAGAGGTAATTTCTCACTAAAATAATAAAAGTCTTCTTGCAAGAAGCCTTTTATTCCTATCTGAAAGCACACAAATTTGTACAACAAGGGTGTTTTTCTTTCATCATTTTCTTGCAACTTCGATGACCAATTGAGCCCAAATTTTCACAGGCTTGTTATTTTATGCATATGTTGGGATACACCAAGTGAGAACAATGGTCTTTGACATTTACCAAACGTGTTCAGTGCCTTTAAGTTAAAAAGGGTTCCACAGTAAATAAACATGTGACGTGGAAGACATAGACATTCGCCTAACCAAACCAACCTCCTTTAAAAACGAATTTTTCTCCTGAAAATACGACACGGGAAATCTGATATGTGAAAAGCGAAGAGAGCTGTTCGGGAAATCAAGCAAAATGTTTTCTCCCGATTAAATAATGTTGTCATAGCAATGTTTTGGCTACTTGAAAAAATTAAATTTAAATTTACTAAATTATCTGATGTATGAATTGAAATTCGGTATCTCGTATATAATTCTACTATATCATCAGGTGCACTACTTCAGCATTACACATACAGAAACAATAACAATTGTTATAATAATAATACTGAGTACTTATACAGCACATCAGAAAAAAACTTTCGATGCGCTTTTATAACAACAGACTTGAACTTCTCTTTGGAACTAGATCCCTCACACCACATCAAATCAACTAAAACTGAAAATGGATTCAATCCATCTTCAGTTTATAGTAGATTTGATGTGGTGTGAGGGATCGAGTTCCAAAGAGAAGATTGAATGCAAAAAGGACCGATGCTTACTGAATTACGCATTTACATGATGTTACAAAGTATTTATTTATTTATTTATTCATTTCGTCTTATTTAACCAGGGTAGCCCTATCAGTTTTCCATAAACTTTTCTCCCTCGGGGCCCTGAAATCACAAAATGAAAAACAATTTTTTTAAAAAGGGAAAAAAGGGAAAAATTAACACATTCAAACCG
Source organism: Plazaster borealis (assembly GCA_021014325.1). Classification (NCBI taxonomy): domain Eukaryota; kingdom Metazoa; phylum Echinodermata; class Asteroidea; order Forcipulatida; family Labidiasteridae; genus Plazaster; species Plazaster borealis. Next base: position 17,297,937 of record CM037457.1, on the reverse strand, counting down.
TGGACCTATAACAAAAGAGGACAATATAGGGTCCCCGGTTGAGAAAGGTCCCCAGTTGGAGAGCGTGTACAAAACCAATGGGAGCTGTTGCTAAAAAGTTAGTGTACAAACAAAAGAGGGACAATACAGGAGGTCCCCGATTGCAGGTGTTTACACACTTGTGTGTGTGTTTTGTTTTCCTTTGCGAATGTGTGTTTTTTTCTTTTTCCATTATTCTTTAGTTTAAAATAAATGAAACTGCTTTTGGAACGAGTATATGTGATTCCTTTTTTTTACTTTATTTTAATATTTGTCGCGGCTCAATATACTTTAAGGTCTTCGGCAGAGCAGTTAGATTAGGTCAAGGTTGTCTCACAAGTTGTCGATGACTATTTATGGACGCTGGTTATACAACCACAGCCAAAGGATACAATTGACATGTTGGACACAAAATGACGTGTTTCCTCATCGCTTATAAGATGTCAATGCCGGCGTATACGTCCGGGTCTACCCGGGCAATAAGACGTTAACTTAATCACTTACGAGATATCAAGGCCTGTACTCCATATTAACGTTTTATTTTTGTGGTTTGGGGTTTGGAGGATATTTTTATGTCGAGTATTATGTCGAGCTGGTGTGCTTATTATATAAAATGTCATGTTATACAATTTCAAATACCTGTATGGACCTTTATACATCCATTGACGTCATCACGCCACCATATTAGAGGTAAAAAGAAGCGCGCAGCTTTGATAATAATAATAGTGGCTTCTTATGTTATATAGCGCACATATCCGTCACTCAGCGACGCTCAATCCGCTTTTAACGTTCATTATTTTCCTGCAAGGTGTTGTGGAGCTACGTTTTTGAAGTATGAGACCAAGTCCTTTACATAGCACCATGTAATGGTTTACAAGGTGCTGTGGCGCAATATGCTGCCGATCAAACCAGGAACACCGGAGCGAACCCCTTCTCTTTTCGATAAGTGCACTGGGCTCTTTTACGTGCATTACACAACACACGGGACCTACGGCTTAACGTCCCATCCGAAGGACGAAGCATGTGGTTAAGTGTCTTGCTTAAGGACACAAGTGTCACAAGTGTCATGACTTGGATTCGAACCCACACTCTGCTGATCAGAAACACCAGAGCTTGAGTTCGGTGTTCTTATCCGCACGGCCACGACACGCTTTGAACGCGCGGCGAACAGGATTGGCCAACCTCCTTTTGACCCCAACGCACAGTGACGCCATGTGCATATAATAATATATGCGTGTTCGCCCAAAACAAGGTAAAAAAGGGCTACAAAAACTACTATTGGTAAAGGGGCCTCTACAAGAAGAAAACATTTAAAATGAAAATAACTCAGGGGAGCTGAGAGTAGGAATTGATATTCCTCTTAAAACAGTCTAGATTGAAGGTTGGGGGAAACATGCACCAGACAAGGAGTTCCAAAGAGATGCAGTATAAATGGAATAAAGCTGTTAGTGTAACTCGTTGCTCTATACATCTCAGCAAAGCAAGAGTGTTTGGATGAAAACAAGCAGAAAGCCTGGTTTCACGCTCAAACATCCCGATAGGAAGGAACCAGGTCGGACACACTGGTGGCACATTTACCATGAAAATATCTGTAGAAATGACAGAGGCTGGCTACAGACCTAAAGTGTGAAAAGAGGTTGCAACGTTGATTCCAACTCCTCACCAACAAGATTATCAATACGCTTCTGCACTCTATCTAATAAAGATAATTGACAGGCAGAAGCTCCGGCCCAAATGTCACAACAGTATAAGTCCATTGCTTAAAAAGATTTAGCATAAATTACAAGGGTACCACACGTACAGGGTATATACAACATTGACAATCTTTTAATTCTACTTCCTATTTTTTGAGCTTAGCAAATTAGCTTAGAATATCTATGAAAATAACAGAACAACCTATCTTCATATAATTTTAGCCGATGAGGATGCTTTACACAATCTGTTATAATCTTGCTCAGCCAAAAGGAGCGGTAATATTTTTGTCTTGCTGTAAAAACTCGTTTGCTTACATTTTTTAAGGGGTTCCACGTTGTTTAAATGACTTTGATAATAGGCACCTGTTTCTATAGTCTATTACTCAGTTATTCGCGTCCTTTTTAAAATTATGAGGGTCGACGTTTGCTAAAAACAAAAACTATTTGTTTCTTCATGTGAAATGAATAAATGTGTATTAACAAAAACCAAGTTTTGTATTCAAGTGTCCTATATCTGTACTGGTTTATACAAATTAATTTCCATGTGCCACGGGAACTGAATACTGTATTTTTCGCTTGTGTCATTATTGAAAAACATAAAAAGCATATATCTGCACGCAAAAACAATACGATTGTTTACGTAGGCCTATGCTTGCCAAAAGAAAATTGATTTTCCGTCCCGTTCGTTTTCAATCACAGTGTAATGCTTGACATTTACTTTTATTGTGTTTTCAAAATGAGTGCACCGTTTGGTTTTAGATGAGTATAATCATTCCAATTCTCCAGTTGTCAAGAAAATGGGCCTTTCGGATAATAGCCTAATGAATATTACATTGAAAAAGGTCTGTTGGGAAAACAGAGCTTAGCCCCGAGATATGTGTGGGTTGTTTGCATGTAGAGTGTATTCATGGCATTTGATGGGTCTCGGGAACCAAGAAGGACTTTAAATTGCCAGTAATGAGTAATGGAGTTCGCTGAATCTTTCAGGACGTCCAGCCTGTGAATCAATTGATCATATTAATAAATATAATTACAATTAAATGAGGCTTTTTATACACACGTGATAATTATTTCATCCAAATATTTACACTTGAATTGTGTGAAAACCATCACTCTGCAGAACGTCACTAGGGTAAACATTTAGATGCACGTTTTCGAACAACGTGTATATCGTTCGTTTAAAGGCACTGAACACGTTTGGAAATTGTCAAAGACCAGTGTTCTCACTTGGTGTATTCCAACATATGCATAAAATAACAAGCCTGTGAAAATTTGGGCTCAATTGGTCATCGAAGTTGCAAGAATAATGAAAGAAAAAACACCCTTGTTGTACAAAATTGTGTGCTTTCAGATAGGAATAAAAACTTCTTGCAAGAAGTTTTTAGTATTTTAGTGAGAAATTACCTCTTTCTCAAAAACTACGTTACTTCAGAGGCAGTCGTTTCCTACAATGTTTTATACTATCAACAGCTCTCCGTTGCTTGTTACCAAGTAAGTTTTTATGCTAATAAAGTCATTACCAAACGTGTACGATACCTTTAAATATCATGGTATCCCCTGGTGATCTCTTATTTTACTTTTAATAAAGTGAGCCATTTAGTTTAAAAGAACTTCATATTTTGTTTGCATCCTGCAAATGCAGATATATGAAAGATAAAACCAGAAGTTTAAGATTTGAAATGATTAAGCTGAATGCCAGCTACCGAAAACAAACATACAAACACTTTGTTCCAGAAAGCATCAAGAAACCGTTGTCTTGCTACAACAATCTTGGACATAATCCTTGCGTGCAAAATGGATACCAAAACAACACCGATTCTCGTTTTGTCAAAGGGTTCTCAGGCCAAGAAATCACAAAGGTCAAGAAACTACAAAGGTCAAGAAATCACAAAGTTCAAGAAAATACAAAGGTAAAGAAATCAAAGGTCAAGAAACCACAAAGGTCAAGAAATCACAAAGTTCAAGAAAATACAAAGGTAAAGAAATCAAAGGTCAAGAAACCACAAAGGTCAAGAAATCACAAAGTTCAAGAAAATACAACGGTAAAGAAATCAAAGGTCAAGGAACCACAAAGGTCAAGAAATCACAAAGTTCAAGAAAATACAAAGGTAATGAAATCAAAGGTCAAGAAACCACAAAGGTCAAAAATTACAAAGTTCAATAAATTACAAAGGTAAAGAAATCACAAAGGTCAAGAAACCACAAAGGTCAATCAATCACATAGGTCAAGAAACCACAAAGGTTATAGGAGTGCACAAAGTTCAAGAAACCACCAAAAAAAATGTAAAGAAATTACAAAGGTCCGAAATCACAAAGTTCAAGAACCACAACAGTAAAGAAACCACAATGGCCACGAAATCAGGTCAATAAATCACAACGGTCAAGAAATCACAAAGTTCAAGAAAACACAAGGGTGAAGAAATCACAAAGGTCAATAAACCACAAAGGTCAATCAATCACAAAGGTCAAGAATTCACAAATTTCAATAATTTAAACTAGAAAGATCAAGAAATCAAAGAGAACATACCTTTAAATCTGGTAACTAAAAATGACTGACAGACAATATTGGTGCTCCCACAGGAAATTCAATTGACATTCTATTCATGGCAACTTCAAGGTTTCAGTCATTATACTCTAATAATATAGTACCGGTAGCATTTTGCGTCATGCTCGATCGCAATATTGAGAAACTGTGCCGTTTATACACAAAACTCTGCCGCGGCATTTTAATATTGGCATGAAGCGCAGGATGATAGGCCATAGAGCAGCTCACGGGAAGCAACACACCCCTCCGTATATTGCCCCCTGCTTCACCGCCCTCGTGATATGGGCCATGGTAATTAGGTCAACATTGGACTCAGAGGCCACGTCAGTAATGAAGTTATCGAATGTATGGAATTGACCGAGCATCACAACGTACACTAAATCTGGTTCTGATATTCTTTTCGATCAAAATATTTCTGGCAATGACGTACGAGTAGGCTTAAAAAAAACTCACGGTTTCGAGAAATTTGCCAGACGTGACTTTATGAATCAATGGTGTCACCAATGTAGACTCGAATTGTAAAAGCAAAAAAGGTACATTGTTACCTAAAGCGATGGTACTGGCTACGTGCCAACCCACCAAAACCAAAATACTGCGCTTCCGAATGACGAGGCGAAATTGAAAAGATGTCAGGCTAAGTGAGATCTGAAGCATGACTTCGACTGCAATCGGTTTCACCTACATCTGCGAGTAATAACCAGTCATGTGCAATAACGAATAAATTAAGCATAGCCGTTGGCAGATGATATCTGATGATTATAATACACACATCAAAAATCACACACACACACATAATTGTAAACAGTTTCTGCGTTTAATGCCGTTAATAAGGATCATTTATAATTAAAGGGATTGTATACGATGGTAATTGGAACTTGCTGTTTGTTTCAATCTTATGATAGTTGTAGATATTTACCATAAAACTAACCTGTGAACATTTCATTTCAAAAGGTAGTAGCATTTTTGAGATAATGCCGAAAATCTGGAGCGGTTATGTCCACGCAGGAAGAATAATCTGCAATTGGAATACGCAATCTGAGAAACGTTTCTGACAGAAACGCTTCTCAGATTTAATTTTTAGAATAAAAATTGATATCTTTTTCCATAACCACATTACTTCAAGCTAAAATGTTTCTCAAAATGCTTATATACTATCCAAAGCTGCTGTACTTCGTAATACCAAGTAAGTTTGCTATTAATTTTTTAGAGTAATTACCAAACGTGTACAGACCCTTTAAGCCTGATCGACTAGTCAACCCTCTCGAAAGGTAAAAACCGTATGTTTGGTCCATGTCCACGTTTTCAAATTCAAACACGGACTCACATGAACAAACAAATCGGACAGCATGATTTTCGGTTAGTGTCGTAATGGGGATTTCGCCATCAGGGGACAGGTCCTCAGCTGACACAGAAAGGGCACAGACAAGCAGGGTGTGTTTAAAGTATTCCCGTACGGTATAGTTTCTATAACGACAGCATTGCTTTCTTATGACAATGCTTATATTTCATATTTCCACAAATGCAATGTAACCATATGTGTGTCCGTAAAAAGCACTGCAGACCAGTGCTTCGGTCCTTTTGGGTGAAAACAAAACACAGGCATAACCACTCGGGTGGGACTAGAACCCACGACCCCGCATTCTAAGGGAGATGTCTGAACCGCTACACAACCGAACGGTGTACACTCTCAAAACGTCCGGGTCAGAACTGACCCGTATCCGGGTCCCGTGGGGCCTGACCTATTTTGGGGTCAACGTGGCCCAGAATCTGCGTCAAAATGACCAAGAAGTGGGTCACAGTGACGCAGAATCCAAGTAAAAATTCAATTTTTAACACTTTCCAAGACAACCTGACCTGGAAATGGGTCGGCCCGCCGACTTCGGAATCTGGGTCAATTTTGACATGGGAGTCTTTAGAGTGTAAGGTTAAAACCCAAAATATTGTTTTGTTATCTTCGACGCCTTTATTACATACATTAATTTAATTCATTTTGTTGATTCATTTATGTTGTAATCGTATCTTACCATTAACATGACTACTTTTATCATCGTTTAGTATTACAACAAAATTGGGGGTATAATATCCGAGGTATCTCCGTCCGTCGGCCATCTCGCTAAAGATTGTTTCACCGTGCCTATAGGTAAGGTGGTTATCCAGACGATTTGTGACAAGAGGAATCAACTGAGTAATTTAACCTGTGGAGTACAAGACATCCACTTGGCAAAGTCCATTAGATGTAACACGGAGTCACTTCCGAGGAATAAAGCATCCTGTGGTGTAAAAACCCCGGACCGTCTCGGTCACTTGAAATAAAGATTTGACAACTTGCCCAGGGTTGGATAGCTCATGCTTCAAGTGTTCCGAGTTGTAAAGTATGGTCTAACAAGCAACGCAAGGTTGGTTGTAATTCTGCACTCTGTTGTAAAGCTGCATGCAAAACTGTCGGTGATTTTAATGATTTGATATTCACTTGACTTTCGAGTAGGTCTTATTTTTACTTAGCCACGTTATGGAGCCTGTATTTCACGAAGCCAAATTAAATAATAATACATATAAAATCCGTCTGATGGAAATCATAAAGCATAGGCTTTGTGTATCGATAGTTTAATTTGTTTGTGGTGTGATTCCTTTGCGAAATATGACCAATCACATTTTGTTCACATCGTAGGGTTTTTGTGGGGTTTTTTTACTTTAAAATGAGAAGGGATTGCTGTTGCCGATAGAACATTGTAAAGTCGAACAGATCTGGGAAACACTTGGGGGAATTGTGCCTTTGATGATACAAGTAAATAATTCAGCACCAGTCAGAATATGTCATGAGAAAGATATTGTGCTTAAGGGCTATCGCAGATTTGAATTTTTTGAAAAAAAAAGTAGGTAGGAGAACAAGCAATTTTCAAAATTGTCAAATTGGCTGTTATTGCTTGTTATACTACCTATGTTTTCAAAGGACAAAATCTGCAATGGACCAATAGCCATATATCTTTCACATGATACTCTGATTGTGTGCCAAATTCCATGCTTGTATCATCAAAAGCACAATCCCATCACCTACCTGCCATACTAGTAGTAGTACAGCCGTGTCGTTAAACATACTTTAATGTTAGAACAATGATACAGTGAAAGTGCAAAGTGCGGCTGTGTTGATCACTGCAACCCACTAAATGACTATATGTCCCAAAACATCCACCGGCTCGTGGGCAACAAATCTTCAGAGAATCTATCCATTGTAATTATACTTTATGGTATAGTAACTTTACATTGAGTATCCCGCTGATGATTCTACATTAGCCACAGCATGCCACTTATGCGGCAAAACTATTCCCTAGTCTAAGAAGCCCTCGCGGTGTGTGCAATCAAAGAAGGTGGCGGCACATATCAGTATAGCTTGTGGCCGTTGGGCCTCCCCTGCCGGACAAACATGTACCTTCTCTTTCCTCGATGACAGCAAGGCAATCTTAGGCCTTAACCCAGGAGACCCCCCGCAGCCAAACTTCCCCTGTCGGTATTAGGGCAGGAGATGGGTTAATAGCACCGAGCATCCCACCAGTACTTTTTTCTTTTAATATACTTGGTCCCTTTGAAGGCCGTAATTGATATGAACTTTATTCATTGAGTTTTGCATAAAAGATGGTTGATCAATTTTTATGAATTGCTGCTCCAGAACGTCATCTCCACTGACCCGAATATTACGTATTTATAGTGTTTCTAATTGGTTGATTATACTTTAATTCATTAATTAGTGTTTCGATATTAGAGACCCCCCCCCAAAAAAAAAAAAAAAAAAAATAGAAAAAATAAAAATGCTCAAAAAGAATTAAAGTGCGCGAGGTGTTCTTAGCTAGCATTTGCGTTTGGTCATTTCCATAAGCCTTTCCTATAATGATGTTTATCGACAAACAATCGTCTTTAAGATGACAGCTTACTTTGAAATTAAGTTCTATGTCCCGAGATTGAGATTTCTGTCTGAAACACTGCCATGTGTAAAAACACAGTCCCCTGTACTACATGTCCAGTTCATTAAACGATTTTCCAAAAAGATTTGTGCACGTTTAGAGCGTACACGAAATCCTTGACAAAACATATAAACACCCAATACAAAGATTCTGCCTTGTGATTGGTTTAGAGCGCGTCACATGATGTCTTCATCTTACTAAAAAGCTGCGCGAACGCGATGCACTAAACCCGTAGCAACCAATGCACTTTACCTAAAACCAATGTACCATATCCTTAGCAACCACTCTACCCATAGCAACCAATGTACTATATCTGTAGCAACAACAGCAATTCTTGCTACAAAGACGTCTAGTCATAATGTATGTGTGGGGTGTAATAAAACAATACTGACTACTTTTACTGGTGATATAATCAGCGCCGTGGGTCAAACTATAGGGGGCACAAGGGGTGCACCATTTATTCTAAGGGGGGGGGGGCAATTCTTGTCAAGTTTCCGTTTGCTTTTTTTTAAACAATCCCCATTTCAGCGCCTTTTAAAAAATTAATTTACAATTTTTTTAAAAACAAATACATCCTGCGTGTAAATGGAAAACTAGTTTTAAAAACAACGACATTATCACATTAAAGCGCATAAAATGTAACATTTTGATCTGGAAATTTCCAATCCCCAAACCCCAAAGTCCAATCGAATGACAACGGAAACGGAAAACAGAAAACGGCTGGGAAGACGACTAACATACAGGTTGCAGCATGTCAGCCTGATATCAAGAAGGGAAGGCCCAACTGGCATGTGTTTTTAAACAAGGAAGACGAACACGTGCTAAAGTCCTGACCAGGTTGTTTTCTATGGGTTATCCCTCGCAGACACTCCAAAGCGTTGAGTGTATACATGCCGTGCAGAGAAAATGTCAGTGGAGGCAACATTGCATGCCACTTAGATGTTAGTTTCAAGTCAGAAAATACCTTGACAGATACGGTATAATGCTAAGCATCGAAGAGAAATCGACGCTCCATTTTATTGGAAACAAAAACGACCCAATTAAAGAAGGTGTACCGGTACCACCAAGCTTGTACCCTATAGTATTAACATTTTTGAGATATGGTAGACACTGTACTATAGGAGTGCACTGTAGGATGTGGCTGTATACAGACAAATTTACCCAAACCAAACAGTGTTATAGTGTTATAGTAATGTGTCCGCCATATCTCAAAATGGCTTATTATTCTTATTATTATTATTATTATTATTATTATTATTATTATTATTATTATTATTATTATTATTATTATTATTATTATTATTATTATTATTATTATTATTATTATTATTATTATTATTATTATTATTATTATTATTATTATTATTATTATTATTATTATTATTTATTTGGCAATTCACATAAAAATACATTGTGTTATGACTATGACAACTTATGTATAATTCGTTCAATTTAAAAAAAGGGACAATTTAGCAGAACCTTTTTGGTAGGTCCTGGCCTCCACAAATACTGATTACACTAGTAAAACGCATATTTATAAAATGGGCATATCTATATAAACACGATGTAAACCTATCTCTTCATGAGCGACAGTTAATTCAAACTCACTATAGGTCTCATAAGACCGAGCATAAGATTTGTGACAGAAGAAAGGTAAATGCAGTGGAAGATTTGGAAATGAGTGACGTTTTACTCTTTAGGTATATTAGGACTTCAAAACACCCTTCATAAGTTTAAAAAAAAAAAAAAAAAAAAACGAAATCCACGCAGTATCCCATTACCTCAGGTCTACCTATAATACCGCCTTTGATTTTCATTATTGATTGCTTGGATTTGAAATTATATGCATGGTCGCGGTGAGGTTTAGACTTCTTATTGAACAATTAAGCTTTGAACAATCTTCACTTTTCCCCCCTTCTATCTTCAACAAAACGGAATGAATCGAAGAAAACAAAATCCAACGCTATAGACAGTTATCAACTTGTACTGTACACTTTATCCTGCATGGATTTATGCAATGCACTTTCAAATTACGATTTTATCAACCAAAGCTATTTGGTATTTAATAAAGGCCGGCCTGATGCTTGTGTCGTAGCCGGAAAGTACAACTGATGGCACAATATACGAAACCATTGCAACAGACCCTTCTATTACTGACGTCACATTTCTACAGCGACGCAGGAGGTCCGCCATGGCATGGAGTACGATGTGCACAAGTACAATACGTTCGCGTAGGGGGGCCATCCAGCGTTGCGTTTCGTAGCACATATTCGTGTAGTTGTAAACGTGTGTCCGTGACGTGCGCGTGTAAGTACTCCAACATGGTGAGTAATAAAATAGTGTCGTCATCTGAAAGGTTCATGTTTGTAATTTATTGCATCACACGCAAGTGCATTGGCAGCGTGCCCGAAATTTCGCTACTTCCGGCTCAAAAACTGGAATAAGTTTGTGTGTAATTTTACCCCCAAATCACCCATTTCATCGTTCAAAGTGATTTCTTATGACAGAAACTAATAACTCCGAAAAGATCTCGAATCTTTGTTCCCATTATTAAACTTTTCTTGCATGAATCCTCATACAAAAACTAACTCAATGCTATCAGTGGAATTACGTAACACTTGAACAGGATAGGCCTATCACATCTTTGTATACCTTTCTTTTAATAATTTCACGCTTTAGGCCTAGATCTCATTACTAATTATGTTTTATTTATTATATTATTATCATTATGACAACTGATATCCACAAATCAATATTGTTGTTCCAGAGTGCAAGTTCAATACAGTATAGTGTACTACTTTCAGGGTGCAGAAGGAACTATTTCTGGTACATTTTGTGGGTACATTATTAATACTTCTTATTCTTCACAACGTGCAAAGCTTCGACCATCACTAACCTTGCGACACGTTCGAAACCAATTTAATCAACAGAAACTGCGTGTAGAGGTTGTATAATAGGGTTTTTTTCAGATTGGGGACAACCTTTGGCGAGGACATCAACTCATATTGAATGTTGTATCAATCAGTCTCTGAGAGAGCGTCAAGTACATACACACAAATCCAGATGATGACATGGGACGTGTACCGTTTACCAACGTGTAATGATGTTTTATAAACAAATTCAGCAGGTGCGAGTGGAAATTGAAATTGGCCTCCATTATCAAACTCTGACCGGAAGAGAAGACGAATCCAAAGAGAGAAACCAATTTAATCAACAGAAACTGCGTGTAGAGGTTGTATAATAGGGTTTTTTCAGATTGGGGACAACCTTTGGCGAGGACATCAACTCATATTGAATGTTGTATCAATCAGTCTCTGAAAGAGCGTCAAGTACATACACACAAATCCAGATGATGACATGGGACGTGTACCGTTTACCAACGTGTAATGATGTTTTATAAACAAATTCAGCAGGTGCGAGTGGAAATTGAAATTGGCCTCCATTATCAAACTCTGACCGGAAGAGAAGACGAATCCAAAGAGAGAGTAATGCAATTTTCTTGAAGCCATGGTTACACATCTCGATGGCGAAAAGTCTGAAAATACACGGCACACATTCTAATCACGCTCTGTCAAGATGACTCTTCGTCACCAGTCAGCCACCTTTCTTTTTCTGCTCATGCAAACATCAATGCACTGCAAAAACTTGAGTGTTAAAATTGACACCATGGGTGTTGTCACATAATAGATACCAAAGAGAGAATCAAAATTAACATTTTAGGGTGTTAAAATAACACCAATGTAATTGTTTTTGCAGAAATGTGTGTTATTTAAAGACACTTGGTGTTTATTTTGATTTTCTCTTCGGTATCCATAAGTGACAACACCCATGGTGTAAATTTAAATTCCCCAGTTTTTGCAGTGTGTAGCAAATTTGAGGCTACGATACAAGGGCAAAAGGTTTTTTTTTAAATCTCTGGATTCATATGAAAGGATATTCACTATTGCAGACAATGGAAATGACAAGGATTCTGATAAAATGATAGTTATCTAAAAAGCAAACAAGTTAACGTGCCATTTTATACCGTTTATTTCAGTGCTTTAAAGGAACATTACAGAATTGGTTTTTGCTAACAAACCATTTGCTGGCAGTGTAAGCACTTTATATAATCCACAATATACATAAACTGACAAACGTGTAGAAGTTTGAGATCGATCGGCCATCTGGGTCACGAGAAAATAGTGAAAAACCGATTACACATTTGCATGTGTTATACAATGCATGAATAAAACGCTCATGAGCGATAAACTCCAATCGGAAATTAGTTGTTGTTTTTTTCTCATCAAATATGGCATTTCAGACAGAAATATTTTTAGGGATGTTTTCTACTATCATTATCATTATAGACCGTGTAAGTTTTATATAAGTCTGTGATCTTAAAGAAAATTTTAATTACCAGTTCTGTAACAAATACTTTTGATCTATACTTTAAAAAAGGTTATTTTGTGTGTGTTTCAGATTTACTCTTATATACCGGATTGGTATAGGCCCCCTATACACCAATCCTTCACCGATCTTGAACTCTTGGTGGCAGCAGACAAACTGCGGTGGTACTGCGGTGGTACTGCGGTGGTACGACCTTGCCACTTATGTAACTATTATTTATAAACAACCATTATTTACATATAACCATTTATAAATTAACTAGTGTAGCCCAGCCCTTAAGCCCATCGATAGACAGCGCAGTTCCACCCAGGTACCACCGCAGTAATTGAGGCGTTTCTGCTGCCACCAAGAGTTCAAGATCGGTGAAGGATTGGTGTATACAGTGTCATATTTAGGCAAACATTTAACTTCACAATAATTATGAAGACTTGATTTGCCTGCAAGTTTCATTTCTTGGTTACCAAAAATAATGGCAGAAATAATGACGGCGACAACAACACGTCAGAAAAGCAACTGTGCCGAAAGAACTTGCACAGTTCCTTGATAGACGTCACAAACGCTTTGTCTAATACCACAACGTGTAGAGTTATGTTTATCTATGTTTATATATATGTTTGTTTTATGTATTCATTATTTTATATTGTTTTACTTTATGTTTGGTTCATATTGTTTTATTAATTACATATACTTGTTTTTATATAATCTATTCCTGTAATTGGCAGCTCGTCCGCAGTTGGTTTGGTTGAAGAAAATAACGCTTTTTGTACGACTTTGTCTAAACTGTGACCTGTTTTTCCTTTTGGGTTATTCTGGCAAATAAACAACCTGCTTTTTTAACATGTAACTCCATCAGACTGATACTGACAAAAACAACTAGGATTTGCGTCTTTATTTTGTAAAACAAAGTTTGCTCTGTGTCATCGGAATGAGGTTTGTTTTTTTCTTTCTTTGAATGCCATAGCGCTGATCATTCTGTTACAATTATTTTCCAGCCCCACACCACAAATCCATGTAATCTACCCAGGTAACTCTTTTCATTAAATACATGAAATATGAACTTTTGGGAAGAGAATTCCAGTATGGAAGATGATCATCCTTAGACTATGCTTCTTTCCCTGGGCTTTATTGATGAAACACTACCTTGGTGCAGGATGCCACCCCGGGTAATATGAATGGATGCCTCTCACAGCATGACTCTATTTAAGATCAATGAAGTGCTTGGCTGAAGAAATTGAGACACCCCTTTTTTTCCAAGGTTTACAGGATTGCGTTCGCTTCCATTGGATATCGATAATGCGAATAATCGGCGCATTTGAAATCTACACTCTCAGGAATATTATAAAACTGTTGGATGGCAGTTGCTGTTATGGTTTCTTTTTATTTGTTTTTAATTATTTTTATGTTTATGCTTAACTCGAAGCAAGACGGACCTATTCTCAAATCAGAAGTGTCTGATATCTACAGGTCGATGACATGGCATTACGGAACTAAGCAACTACAAAATTACAATACTCTGCATTTTTTTACTTGGAATTATAGCTTCTGAACATTTTATTCAATTATTACTTACTTAACTTCAATTCAAAACCTTTCTAGCAGTGAAAAGCGTTAGAAAAGCACTGACCATTAAGCAAGGTTACAATACTTTGCATACGGTCTCTCAGACGTACGGGACAGCACTGGTAACTGGAAGAGTGCATTTACCTGTAGCCATTGTTTCCCATCAATACACAACAAAAATACATGTAAACAAAAACGCCAGTAATTTGGCATTTTTTTATATTATTTCTATTTCGATATGGCGAATTGAAAGGAGAACTTAGTTTAGTGCGACAAGGTTTACGCATAAATTATTGATTCTGGTCTGTGTTATTGTGAGTACGGAAATAAGTGTTTTATTGAAATGAGTTGAATTAAAGAAAAAGGGGGAAAATGAAATCCATGTTTCTCTATTTTAATTTATTTTGTCTGCTTAAAGGGTCTATTTGCCATATTGCTGTGGCTATCGTGGACGGTGCGTTGGGCTGTTCAGTGTGCAGTGCGACGAGATCAATGACCAGATGGCCCCATTAATTTATTTAATTTGATTTAATTTATTTTTAATTAAATGTTTCAAAGTTTTATTTGTCTTGAAATTGTTACTGTAATATCGTTAATGTCTTAATTCGGCCTCTGGCTGCGAGAACATTTTTGTGTGTGAATAAACCAATTCAAATCAATTATAATTATATAAAGAACACCAGGACCATTCATTAATTGGTTGTAGTGTTTTTGACGTGGAATAGAACAGGTTTTGAGCAAACAAAGAAGCTGATTTGTCAATCCCCTCTATGACACGGTTATGTCATTCGAATTAGTTTAGGCTTTACTCGCTATTACTGGTCTAAGATGCTTCAATTTTATTTGATGGGGAAGGGGTTCCTTTGTTGAAATCTTTTTGGGGATTGTATATATTATTTTAATTCTTATGTGTGATTGATTTGTAATCTTTTTTTTTATAATAAGGGCCCCAAGTGTATGTTGAATGGGTTACCTTCAATAAATATGGTTTTAACCAAGTTAGTAAATAAATAAATAAACTAGACCTGAATTTGTTACAAACAAATACTGGGGTTTCGGCTTATTTTTAATCATAAACTTTATGTATTTGTACAGTGGGTTTTACCTGTTATGTACACTGTAACGTCGATCGTTCTTGTTTCACGACACCTTGACGGGCGTTTTACATCGGTAATATCGTCAACAAAGGAATAACAAATATCTCAAAGCAACTGCTGCTCCGTCTAAGTAAGAGCACAGGCTTTCATTTGATGTATTGTTTGTGTCTTTTAAACACTGTAATTCCTGAGATCGAACGACAACAAAATTTCACGTGTAAACGCTACGAGACTTTTCAGAAAGAAGTATAAGAAAAAGAAGAAAAAAATCAGTACGAAAACAAACGTGGTTTCGGCGGTAAGGCCGAAACCACCAATAAATACATAAATTTTAATAAATAAATCAAGTGAAGTTGATACCTCCTTGTGTGACACCACAGATCCATAAAATGTCTACTTTTAGCGCTCATTATCAAAACCAAATGTTCTTCTGGGTTGTCCTGGTTTAAGAATACGTGATTAGACGGAGGCTTCATATCGAAATCTTACTGAGAAATAAAGAAACTAGTTTACGGGAGACAATCATGCTAAAATCTCTTATAAGAAAAACCAGAGGTGAGATGGGTGTGGATGTTTTGAACAGTGTGCTCAGCTGTTCGTCTTCAGGAGAAACCTCATAATTGTTGATAAAATACAAAGTGTCGAGTTGTGTTAACCGACCTATATAATGATCATCCATTACAAAATCAAAGCTCATTCTTATTGGCTACTTGATTGATGTCTTCTGGCAAACGCTATCTATCTATCTAAAAATATATATCCAGCTCTGAAAGCATTGGTAACTTAAGGGCATGGAACACGACAGGTCAAAATACAATCGACGAAACGCGAGGATCGTACGTTGATGTGTTGACTAATTGTATCAAGCCAACTGTCAGGCGTGAAGACGACAGCCTAAAAGCTCATACTACTGCACTTTTCTTTACTTATCAACCTGCCCTTATCCGCGTCTGAGCTATTAGGCTTACAATATCACCCTGCCGTCAAATCACCCGTTTCAACCGGTATCCATCTCGCAGAGAGTCATGCCCTCGTGCATCTCCGCGCACGCAATGTCCATTTGCCAAATTGAATATCCTTCGATTTGTGTGTAGTGCCGTCTAAGATGATTAAGTCTTCTTGGACGGCCTTACATTCGATTTTCGTCCAAGCTACTTTTCAAGAACCGTATAAATGCCATCGTTGTAGCATCCTTGAGTGAGTATGACAAAAAAATATAAAAACGTCCTTTATTATTAAATGTACACCCAACAGTTTCCATCTATTGCCTGGTTTACAAAGTTACAGCAAACCTATGCATGTAAAGTTATACACTTTGCTATTAAAGAACTATACACTCTACTAAAACGTGGATTGAACGGGAGCAAGTGGCAGTCCTTTAAAGTAGAGAAGTTGGAAACAAGTTGTCTTCAAAATGCCAGCACAGAAACTTATTAAAGAACAAATATTGAGCCTCACGCCGACATCAAACCGAAATATGTGACACCTTTTTTTTTTCTCTCTCTCTCTCTTGGTATATCTCTCGTGCAAAGACTCATAAATATAGGACAGTGTGAACGGGAGGACATTCAGGTAATTACAGTCAGAACGTGTTTCACACTGCAAGAAGGATGTGCAGAGGTGGTGGACTTGGAGCACGACTCTCATCCAGAGCGATATTTGCACTACCGCGTTTACTTCCGAGCGGCTGCACGCCGCCTTTTTAAACGTCGATTCGGTTTAGCTCTCCTCTACTTTTTTAAACAATGTGAACATAATTGCGGAAAATAAAGCAGGCGGTTGAAAAATACTACATTTTTATATATTTTTATTTTTAGTTCATTGATAGCACTCATGGATTCCGAAATTTGATAAATTTGGCAAGTCGAATAAAATTACCGAGGTGTACAGGACAATGTTCTGGCACACTCTAATTTTTCAGAAGGAAGTTTCTTCAGGTGATAGTTGATAATACAAGTTATTAAAACAAAATTAAAGTAAACTTTCAGATCCAAAGTATCGCCAGCCTACACATTATTGATCTAAAAAATAAATTTAAAAAAATAAAACGTGTAACCATCATTACTTTATAGACCTTTCTTTTGTAACGTCACAGCCGCGAGTTTTGCCAACATTCGATGGCAAAAGTACGGGCGACCATCACTGCAAAATACACAACAGTTCATTATTCGACCAATAATGCTATCAAATCAACAGCCATATTACTGATCAATAAAATGTAGTAATGGTAGACTTATAACAAAACAAAAGGTAGACTTATATTTCATAAACATGTTGTAATATTTTGCTAAAAAGGGAAATTTTGCCAAGCAAGTTTATACATGTTTATCTACACAAGGCCTTCCATACAAAATGGTGGTCAATGTTTGTAAATAAAAGAAAGGTCTGTAAGTTCGAGTATTATGCGACCCCTTGCACCAACGTCACACGCAGCTTCTGTTTGCCGCGCTCGCCATTTTGGGAGTCAACTCTCGTGGACATGTAAACGCCGCGTTTCCCAAAAATGCGCACTACACTGTACAACACACAGGGACATTGACTCTCAAAATGACGCAACCGAGATTATTGTAATGATGCTGACGTCATGTGGATTGGGTCGATACCATGTGAATAGATCCTGTGTAAAACAGGATTCTGAGAATCGTTTGTTACACAATTAAGCAAAAGTCTTCTTGGGTGTCAAAGTTACTAAATGCTATAATGAGTGACCTCATCCTCAAAACAAATGAATAAATAAATAAAATAAAAGTTTTTAGTAAAAAAAGATCAAATATATATAAGAAACAACTCAAAGACGAAAAATATCAGCGACAATTAATATTAGATATTTCAAACAAAAAGAGCACGTACTTTTGGTTTATTTGCTTTATTTAGTTGACCAAAAAACAGGTTATAACCAACAGAGGGCGTATAACATTGACCGGATATTAACTGGGTGCAACACACTAAATAAACTTCCATTGACCTATAGTAAATCCCATATTGTCACAGTAAATAAATCCTTATCCGAGAGTTTCTCATTTTTTGTAACAATGCTGAAAATTGTAGATTGAATCTCAATCTGTCAAATTCTTGTTAATTTATTGTTGTTTGGTCGTTTTCCAAAACCGGCTGGCTGCAAGTTTTCATACAGCATCATTCCACTTGCCCAGCCAAATAGGACCAACTGAAACTCCTTTAAGCACAGAATCCACAAGTTGTGATAACTGATCACAATTACACACCAAAATGCTATTCAAAAAAGTTGTAAGTTTACATTTTCTGGCAATCAGTTTTGCCTACGTATTTGGTATGATTCAGCCTATACTGCCTTAGTTACAACTGCAAAGCTAGAATAGGGCCGTGTCTGAATTTGCGGCTGTGGTTGCTGCTGTTGAAACAAGATGCCCATAGCAACAGCCTTAGCAACAGCCTAAGCAACAGCCACAGCCGCCGCTAATTCGGACACAGCCTAACTATGCCAGAGATTCATTCCTTAGTAAAGGATCGATGCAAGTTGTGTGAGACTGAGGTAAGCGTATATGAATATGTACGGTGTACATTACATTCAGGTGCTAGGTCAATTTTTTGGCCGAATTGACCCAAAAATATTGATTTACATTTTGAAAAGCTATTCTTAGAAATTCAAGATAGTAATAAACTTTCAAAACTAATAATAAAATCCGCCAACGATAAGTGACAGTTAATTTAAAACTAAAAATTCACGTCCATCAGTGCATGTATTTTGTGCATTGTCCATGGAATATGCGAAAGTTGTTTTTTGTATTGAAACAGCATCCGCTGTCAAAATTCATTCAGAGAAAGAATCTTAAAAACGTTTTCTTCCTGCGAAAATCGCGCCATTCAAGTCTGGTGCCGTTTAATATTTTTTCCCCGAATATACCATGCCTGATATGGGAGTGGAGGGTTACCCCCCCCCCCCATTGTTCCCATCTTTATCACACTATTTTCCTCTTGTACAGAATACCCCCCTAAAATCCTCTAAAGTATTCCTAAAATTCCAAGCACAAAATGAAGACACAAAAGAGGGGGGGGTACCACATGCCCCATATCGAGCACTAAATGGGAACAACAATGCCCCATATATTGAGCACCAAATGGGTACCACCATGCCCCATTATGTCGAGTACATGGGTACCACCATGCCCCATCATCGAGCACCAAATGGGTACCACCATGCCCCATATCGAGCACTAAATGGGTACCACAATGCCCCATATATCGAGCACCAATGGGTACCACCATGCTCCATATCGAGCACCAAATGGGGGTACACCATGCCCCCATCATCGAGCACCAAATGGGTACCACCATGCCCCATATCGAGCACTAAATGGGTACAACAATGCCCCATATATCGAGCACCAAATGGGTACCACCATGCTCCATAATATATCGAGCACCAAAATGGTACCACAACGCCCCATATATCGAGCACATGAGTACTACCATGCCCTAATATCGAGCACCAGGGTACCACACAATGCCCCATCGAGCACCAATGGGTACCACCATGCTCCATATCGAGCACCAAATGGGGGTACACCATGCCCCCATCATCGAGCACCAAATGGGTACCACCATGCCCCATATCGAGCACTAAATGGGTACCACAATGCCCCATATATTGAGCACCAAATGGGTACCACCATGCCCCATCGAGCACTAAATGGGTACCACCATGCTCCATATCGAGCACCAAACGGGGGTACACCATGCCCCCATATCGAGCACCAAATTGGTACCACCATGCCCCATATCGAGCACTAAATGGGGGTACACCATGCCCCCATCATCGAGCACCAAATGGGTACCACCATGCCCCATATCGAGCACTAAATGGGGGTACACCATGCCCCCATCATCGAGCACCAAATGGGTACCACCATGCCCCATATCGAGCACCAAATGGGGGTACACCATGCCCCTATCATCGAGCACCAAATGGGTACCACCATGCCCCATTTCGAGCACCAAATGGAGGTACACCATGCCCCCATCATCGAGCACCAAATGGGTACCACCATGCCCCATATCGAGCACCAAATGGGGGTACACCATGCCCCCATCATCGAGCACCAAATGGGTACCACCATGCCCCATTTCGAGCACCAAATGGGGGTACACCATGCCCCCATCATCGAGCACCAAATGGGTACCACCATGCCCCATATCGAGCACCAAATGTCCCCCAAAATCGCCCCATAGGACTGAGTAACGAGTAAGTAGGTGAAACGACAATAGAACCTAGACCTAGTATGCCAAGTCATTCTGCCTCATCACATTTTACATAATACATTTCTTGCAAGTTTCAAGCTTATTACATATCTTGCCCCTCCCCCAACACACAACAGTTAATACAAATTGGTTCATGCAGTGAAAAAAAAGCATATTGTTTTTAAAACGTTTAACTAATTGGAAATATTTAATAAAATGCAATCATCAAAATCAAAATCAAAATTTATGGAATTAAAGTATTAATATAGTAATGTTTATCAGTCTTTATATTTGAAACAATATAACTATCTTCAGTGTTTTAAGTTGAGTTTTATTCCTTTCTTTCTGGTGAGCATGCTGTATACTGCTTTGAAGTGGGGAAACATTGTTGCATCAGTTGATACAGCACAATCAAGCTTAATTTATGGCTCAGGTGAAGATTAAATGAAACGTTTTGAAAAGTTTGCTGAGGCTCGTTGTTTTGCTATGGAAAATGGTACAACACGCAGGTCTACTTTTTAAATGTGGTCCTGAAATACGACGATCCAGGAATTAAATCCCAGAACAAAAATGCCCGAGGACATCCGAACTATTAAACTTCCATCAGAGTATCAACGTTCTATTTTGGTCTCCTCCCTGGCTCCCATATCTATTTCTATTGTTTATTCTAACATTCTCCATTCTTTGAAGCTGGCGTCGACTAAATAGTTTTCCACTGAAAAAAAATGCAATTGTTTACTAATTCTTTCAATAGTGTGCGTCTCGATAGAATCCAACTTGCGCCGATCTCGAGTTAAATGTGTGTGGTACCAAAGTTGAAAACTGATCCACATCGTGCTTTTAGTTTATTGTTGCCCTTTTGTACTGATTTTGATGGCTTATTCCGCGCGGACTCGAAAGTGATACCATGTGACGCACCAAGGGCGATATAGTTCCAATTGATCCGTTTTACGGTATCTCATACCCCGTGCAACTCTCCAACAAGAATGCTCACGACCAATGGTCAGGGTGAACAATGGCCGACACCTGAATGAAATTGTTTTCAAACTGTAACTTAAGATATAACTAATAGTTTTGTTCCTAAGATGTTTGTTTTCAGATAATCTCTAGCAAAGTTTAGTTGTTGGCTGTGCACGGACTACATTACAGGGTAAACAGTTATTTTAAAGAGAGCAATATATATTTTGAGCTGCTTGAATAATACTGTTGTTAAATATATTTATCTAGTAAACTATTGCTTTCAGAAGAAAAAAATGTTTCAGAACTTAGCAATTCTAAGCATTGGTTAAACTGCTTTACTTAGAACTTGTTTTTTCAGCTTTAACTGCACGGTTCAATGTTCCACTCAATTGCCAGACGCCGATCATATTGAAACCGAATCGAGGCTCGGGGAGAAACGTCTGATCCCTTTACAAACATTGTTAAGATTGAAGTAGAATTGTCACCATAAAGACAATCTAACAAAGTGTGTTTATTTGTTTCCATATATTGCTGATATTATTGTTATTACACAGTAATTTTAATTGTTTGTTTGTTTGTTTATTTTTTGTTTGTGTGTTTGTTTGTTTGTTGGGGTGTTGGGGTGTTGGGTGTTTGTTTTATGAAAAGTTGCCAATCACAAGTCCTTCAAACAGGCTCCTCGAGGTGGAAGACGGGTTTGTCAACGTTTGCGCGCATGATACGCGCTGCGACGTAGTGATATTCTGCTAGAGAATTTGGTATCTCCACGAACATGCGCGTCCGCGTACTGATACGAATCAAAGATATGTTTGTGACGTAACAAACAAAAAACATGGAAAACTACGTGTTGTAAGCATCAATGAAGATCAACACCAAACAAAAAGAGACATCAACGATCCATAGCGGATCACTAAAACCTCAAACGTGTATAGCTACTAAGGGGGCTGGCAGAAAAACCTCTCCAAGATCCATGGAAGTCAAGATGATAGCACTTAACCACGCAAGATCACCCGTGAGACTGCCTAACTAGAACGTGGACAATTTTGAACCAAGATGATAACCCAACAAGTCACCCATCAGAATGTATGCCCCGTAGCGACAGCGGGGCAAAAGACTCCTTTAGGCGAGCATTGGACTCTAGTGCATGAGTGGTACATGGAGCGCAGAGAACCATTGCAGGTAATTAAAGGCAAATCCAAAAGCGGTTTATTAAACATTGGTTGGAGTTTTTGTTTTGCTTTTGAAACTATGGGTACAAATCGGTACGGACTGGTGGCACCAGTTAAATCCTGACCTCGGCCACCATGGTTCGGCCTTCATGGTTGTTGTTGTTATTGGGGCGGCGATAGGTACGCGTGCAATCGGTCTATTCGTCGGAGTGTTTGAGACAACCAGGATACAAGCAATATTGATACTGCGTCATCCCATGCCTTCACGGAGGTATCCGCCTCCATGCCCCCTCGTCATTGCCTCGGTGCCCTGTGAATGCTCCAATACAAATTAATTTGTTCCCTTAAATTATAGAGGTGCACCCTTTATAACAAAGAAAAGAAAATTGCATTGGTCTACAAGAATGAAGTATCAGACACGCATCTTCATTGCTCGGCCAAGGCCAGAGCAACGATGAACACACTCCCACAATGTCTTATCATTCATTAGGATTGGCAGATCCAGCACCATCTGCTTCAATGTCTCTGCACTAGTTTAGTTTGTGTATATTCCTTTAGTGCAACCCTCTGTCCGGCTTAGACGCGGAAAATGAACTTTGGACACTA
The DNA here is from genome assembly GCA_021014325.1 of Plazaster borealis. Lineage (NCBI taxonomy): Eukaryota > Metazoa > Echinodermata > Asteroidea > Forcipulatida > Labidiasteridae > Plazaster > Plazaster borealis. The sequence goes on along the minus strand of CM037457.1, from coordinate 17,274,729 downwards.
CGGTAGCAGTGACGAAATACTTGAATCGTGCCTTCTGAGTTCTAACTCAGAATAATTATATCAGTGCTCTTTTGTCTTTTATCCGCTATATTTTTTGTAATTTTTTTGTTTTTACATGTACATTTTTGTTTGTCTTTTGAAAGTCTTAAAGACACTGTACACGTTTGGTAATTACTCAAAACGTATATTAGCATAGAACCTTCCTTGGTAACGAGCAACGGAGAGCTGTTGATAGTATAAAACATTGTGAGAAACGACTCCCTCTGAAGTAACGTAGTTTTTAAGAAAGAGGTAATTTTTCACTAAAATAATAAAAGACTTCTTGCAAGAAGCCTTTTATTCCTATCTGAAAGCACACAAATTTGTACAACAAGGGTGTTTTTTTCTTCATCATTTTCTTGCAACTTCAATGACCAATTGAGCCCAAATTTTCACAGGCTTGTTATTTTATGCATACGTTGGGATACACCAAGTGAGAATACTGGTCTTTGACAATTTCCAAACGTGTTCAGTGCCTTTAAGAGCCATGGCTAATTGAATCACCCTTCCATAATCTCCTTGTAATTAGATTAAACTTATTACGTTCACCGGTTATTTTGCTTGCTTTTCTGCTTCATTCTTTGAAAATGTATTGTGGGTTGGTTATGAAACCTAACGCTCTATTGAATTTAATATTGAATTGAATATTCCAGTGCAGTGCCTTGTAAACCAGTTGCACATTGCATTTCAAGAAACACTAGCGGCGATAGGTGGGCGCGGTTCTTCTCTTGCGTATAAAATGTTGCAAATGTAATGTGGGAGAGGGGGTAGGCGTGCTCAGAGCTCATCATTTTGTAGAACTGGTTTGATAACGGTAGTTTTAAACGGTGCGGAATGTTGTGTTGTCTTCTGATAATATTGTGAGGTTGCAAAGGTGCTGAGTGGGGTCGAAAAATAGTGCAAGCACCTGTCGCGTCCCTTTTCTCCCACTACGGAGCATCATTTGAGGTGTTTGCACGGCCGGAGTTGAGATTTAGAATGGGGGAATTATGTACTTGTCAATAATTTTAATAATAATAATAATAATAATAAATAATAATAATAATAATAATAAAAACGTAAAATGGGTTGTGGTCTGGCTAGAACGTATAACTTTGGCGACAATGTCTATAGTGTGACCCTAGTTAGTTCATAAACAGTTCTCGATACGTCCATCTCGTCTTTATCCCGTCTGCAGTCCGTTAATATCAAGTTCAGATCGGGTAAAATTGCCCGTTCACCTCATGGGGGACACCGTTTCCAAGCAGTCCGAGTCCGTCTGTAGTCAGTATTAACATGTTCTGAACTATAGTTCTACTTCGTTCCTTATACGTCGAAATCCGTTCTAACTAGTTCGTTACTCGAACACCTCTTTCACAGACAGTTTGACTTGTTCTGACCACTTCCTAATCTCGTCCCTGCGTTCAGAACGTAATTGTAATCACGTCCTGACTTATAAAAGCCCAGCACGTTTCTGCCAGTCCTCATTCTCGTTAGTCAGGAACAGATGTAAACTGTAAAAATATTGTGCCCAAAATGTTGAACCAGTGATAAAATGGCCCCTATTACCATACCTTGTCTGATCGTACTGCAGACGGGGAGGCCTGGGGTGAGGTCATAAGCGCGGGCGGGCGGGCGGATCGTGCAGCGCCACGGGGAGGAATTTGACCCAAGCAGATACCAAGACATGTATCTTACATGCTACTTTCTTTACACTCTAAAAAAAACACTTTCGGTCAGAATTTACCCGGATTCCGGGTCCCCGGGGGCCTGACCCAGAAATAGGTTTAACAAGTTTTTAAGTCGGATTCTGCGTCAGTTTGACCAATTTCTTGGTCATTTTGAAACAAATTCCGAGTCATACTGACCCAGAAAGGGTCAGGCCCACCGTGGGACCCGGAATCTGACCCGGGAGTTGTTATGCTAGACTCAGCTTAGAGCTTGAATGAACGTACTGTGTAATCAAGGAGACTGTCACTCTTAAAACATGTCTGTTCATACTTGATAAGTCACAAACTACTTTAAGTGGAATCAGTACAACGAACACGTCTTTTGTCAGCATGTGCGCAGCATGCCATTTAGCTTATTTTGTGGGAGTACGTTGATGTGACCCCCATGTCTTCAGAAGGGAAAAACGGAGAGGCTGAATGGTAAGAAATAGGCCTATTAAATTATTATGCCATCCGTTAAGTATTCTCGTGTCTCACGATACGGCCACTGACTTTTTGCTAGCAAGTGACTATGGTAGGCGAAAGAAATTTCCAGAAAAGGTTGGGTTCTTTAACGTGCGCAATGATTCCCGGGAATCAATTATAGGGTAGACGCTTCTGTCAGGTCAGGCTGAAATTATGGGCGACGGCACACGCGCTTCGATGCCTTAACCGTCGGTTAAGGCTGCCAAATAGCATGTCGTGCAAGCCATGTGATCTGGTTTCACGTTCCTCCAAGGGGGTTTGAGCTTCGATTTCCCGGGGATTCTGTCGATTGAAATGTTAACTTTGATCTTTATTTCTTGGTAATCAAAGACGAACACATTGTGACCTTTTTCATTGATTTCTGTGAACCACTGCGCAGGGGGTAGACTTGAACGCATTTATACAGATACGGTAAGACAGACTGGCCCTCACCGACTGGCAAGCTGTTATAAAGGTTTTGCATTGGAGTTACACTGAAATTTAAACGACGCCGTAATACAATAAACATGTGAATATAGGTGAAATCCTGCACTTAATTGCAGTGCACGGGTTTGCGGGATGAAAATGCAGCTGTGACGCTGAATTAACAAGAAGAAAAAAATCACGAAACTGATCTTGTGACACCGTACAAAATGCACAGCCAACCACGGGGCCATAATGGACTGGAGCCACAGTTCTCCTTTGAGAAGAACCAATCAGAGCAGTGACCGACTCTACACTGAAACCTCTGACCCCTATAAATGGACAAACATGCATTACACTCTTCAGTCTCCTGACGATGACTAGATCAAGCTAGTCGAAACGTTGAGACATATTTAGACTCACTCCGCGGCAGTGTATTTATTAACGAGAAGTCCCCCGATCCACATAGCGAGAGTAGTAGTCCCGCCCGAATTCCTACCTCCCGCCCAGGTAGTTAATAAGCAGGACAGTTCTTTTCAGAACTGAGAAGTCTCCCGAATTCCGAATATTCTACTCTGCGGCAGTAGAATAAAAAGCAAGACAAGTTTTTAAAGAACAAAATCTACCTAGATATACACATGGTGTTACCGCAAACCAAATATATATTGGTACCTCACCATGCAATGCCTCAAATCCTACATATTATGTTGAATGTAGTTCTAAAGATCCCCCTGATCTTGTTGTACACAATCTCCCTGATTGAAAGATGCAAATGTTTGCAGTTCCGTATACATGGTGTTACATAAACCGCAAATCTTAGTTTTAATGTTCACTCCACCCTGGACGTTTTCAACTGTCTCTCCTCTGAAGAAATTGATCGAAATATTCTTACTATATGTGCAATACAGTGAAGGCAGTCTGACTAGTGTTATTTTACCGAACACTCTAAAAAAAAAACCGGGTCAGAATTGACCCCAAAACTGGATCCAGTATGACCCGGAATCTTTGTCAAAATGACCAAGGAATGGGTCAAACTGACGCAGAATCATAGTCAAAATCCCACTCTCTGACCCAAAAATGGGTAATATCAGGCCCCCTACTGGAACCCGGAATCCAGGTAAATCATATTGTATAACTTATGTCCAAATCAATTTGCACAGGGATGACACCAACTGCCTGAATACAACCATTCTGTTGTTGTTTGGGAGGTTTTCATTTCCAAGTTCTCACTTATATTGTTTTCCAAACTAACTTTACCCGACACAAACAAAAAATACAAACGATGGAAGACAAGTCTAATTCCCCTTAAATATTTCCGCATAAATGAATCTTTAATAAATATTTAATGGAAATTGGGGGATGTAATGCATGTATGATAACCTTAAAAACACATTCCATCATTATATTGTATTTCCCACTTGAATCCGGACGCAAACAACACATCACGTTCACTGTACCAAAAGGGTAGGAGTACATTTCTGACTGCATTAGCTTAATGCAGTATACCTCTTGCAGGCACATCCATTCATATAATGGTTCTCAGTTTGTTGAATCCGCGTATCATGGAAATTACACAGACAGGTCATCTTGCTCCCGGTAAATCACTTCGTTTCAATTTGCTTCGGGATAACACCAATTCAATGCTCTTCACGCAGAGAATGCCCTGCCGAAGTCGTGTGGATATTTAGGGATTTGGGTGAAGTTCTTAGGCTGAGAGGCATTGCCCGATAAAAACAATTAAAATAAACAAAAGTTTAATACAAATTTGACGGTAACAAAAATGATAAATTTGTTGGTTTTTTTCCTGCAGTCAAGAAAGTTGCAACATACATTTCAAACATTAAAAGAAAAAAATCCTTCAATTACATTTTTTTTTCTGCATTCAAGAAAGTTACAACGTTAATTTGAATCAAACGGAAAAAAACCCTTAAATGAATTGTAAAGAATAACGATATTTTTTTAAATTACTTGCATAATCTTAAAAAAAATTACTTGCACCTGTATCCGTGCTGATTGATTAAAATTTACAAAATGGTTTTTTTTTTTGGTCTGGACCATGAGACATAGTCTCGCGTGACCAGGCGACTATTATTGTGTCTTGTGGCTTACACGTATCTTTCTAATACAACGTCACAGCCCGAGTTTTTGAAAACGATGGGAAGCCATGGAAGGCAAAAAAAGATACAACAGTTTGTAACAAGGTTGAATTTGATGGAAACAAAGCAACCAATTATGGGATTTGGGGGGCTTTTGATTGAAAAATTGCAGTGAATTTGGTCACAACATATGTTAACACGATTGAATGTTTTGCTATCATTCGGCCGTCCAAGCCAACAAGCGCGGTTTGTTTATCAACAATAGAAAGGTCTATACTCAATTGCAGCACTGGTAACCAGCCGTTTTGGTAAAGTGAGATTTGGGAAGCATAATCATTCTGAAGACGTTGCTGACAAACTCGATAATATTGTGTTCGAATCCGCATTTTAAGATTAAACATACGACAAGATGGGCAGAAAATTTACACAACATATACACATGTTAGCCTTTCATCTTGAAAATGTTTTTCAGGGAGAAAAAATACAGGTTGTTTGGTTTTATGTTTCTCTATAAGTAAAGGATGATATATTTTGTTTTAAGTAAATATATTTCTATTACGCGTATTACGGTTTCCAAATTTTAAAAACAACTTTGTGTGTTTTGACACAGCGTAACCCCCAGTACACGTTAACAAAAAAATAAGAAGAAATGCATACGAATAAATTTATAATTACTGTTGATAATGCTCAAAACTAGAATTTCAAGTTACATGTATAAATTTTGTGTGGCTTTTGGACAAAGGAGTGGGGGACACACACGAATACGTTTTTATTGGAGTAATCGCACTTTTACAAATGAATTTCCTTTTAATTGTTGTCTTTTTTCTATTACCTTGTATGTGTGTAACTGCAATGTCAGTATAAAAATGCCGCTTCTTACTTTGGGCGCTGTCCAGAGAAACACACAAGCTGACATTATTTCAAATTTGATAGCGAAAGAGAACTGCATGCAATGAATACAAAAAATGCGTGCCGGCACCGTCAACATGTTGTTTGCTATAGTCCGCGTCTACTTTGAGATGATGTAGTCGCCATATCGCCTCGGTGGGAAAAATAACCTTGACGTCTATTCCGGAATGAGACACGGAATCACGGAGCTGATGTTATATAGGCTACATAAGCCTATCATGACAGAAATTAATATTCATCGTGTTGACCACTAAACAATAATATCATAGACCTATCATTAGATTATAGTAAGTTTACGGCGTGGCTATTCCGTTGGTATGTCACGATCATTTTGTAAGTATTGTTAACGCACTGAGACAATCTGAACGTGTAATGTATTTTTTTATATTTCCGAGGTGGAGCCGGTCTAGTCATCATAGTCACATCTTTTCATTCACAATTGACATTTTTTACTCTCTACGCACAACCTTAGGATTGTTCACTGGTGTTTTGAAAGCGAGGCTGACCTGGGATGCCAAGTCAAATATGTTTTATTCATGCTACAAATAAAGCAATAAATCATTTATAAAGTAATAAGATAAGAAGAGAAAGGGAAAGAAGAGGAAGAAGGTAAAGGCCGAGTCTGCGGATTGATCGCCACGTAACACGTGTTAAAGCATCACTTTTATAAAAAAAACTCCACGGTCCCGGGTTCCAGGGGCCTGACCCATTTCTGGGTCAGTTTGACCCAGAGTCTGTGTCAAAATGCATCATAAACGGGTCAAACTTACGCAGAATCCGAGCTAAAATCCCATGTTTTACCAGTTTCATTTCAGGGTCAGCCCCCTGGGATCCGGGAACTGGGTCAATTCTGAACCAAGAGGGGTTTTTTAGGGGCCATTACGCCGTAATTGCATGTAAACATATTCCATTTAAGTTTTTGCAGCTTGAAATATTTTGTAACTGTACTCAGTTTCCCGAGATGCATTGCGGTATATTTATAAGATGGCGCTAAGGCAAAGGGCTATTTGGACGAGGCCAAACTCTAAGCTAAGGTCGTTTCCGAAATAGCTGTTGTTGTCGCGGCTGCGGCTGCGGCTAGGTCAGAACGTTAACATGCGTTGAAGCATATGCTGGCCTTTTAGCAACACACAGCTTCAGCCACCAATTCGGGCACGGCTTAAGACTACGGACCTAAATACTGTGCGATTCTGTTTTTGGTGCCTTTTTGTATTTAATGCAAATGCAAATTCCCATATTCATGAGCAAAAGTGTGATGTCGTGTCAGGCAGAAAACTCAATGTTGCAATTAGTTTATGCACAAAAAAGTCTACAGAATTTAGGCTATTTCGCTGTCGTAAACTTCCTTCTTTTTTGTGTGATTTGTTAGTGTGCAAGTTCATGGAAGTATGCCAAAGTTCAAATTTTTCTGTCAAATTCTTTTAACAAGCAAATTTTGGGATTCACAATTTCCTCTTTTCAATAGAAATAAAACAAGTTTCTTCCTAAAATGACACCACTGCGACAGCGCCCTCAGGAGTCCAGATAAGAGAGGACATTTTTTAATGTCTACAGAAAATCACTTTTCAATTAAATTAACAAAATATTGATGTCATTTAGTTTTCATACACATAAGAGGATTAGGAAGAAGCTCAAAATATATTTCTAAGAAATTTTTACTTTAGGGGCCCTTTAAATCCTACTTTCTCTCCTTGTCAAGTGTGAAACAAAAATCAATATTTTACGTCACATTAATGTCCATATTTATATTGCTTATGGAAATTTACAACCACTTTATTTGACTCACACGGTAAGTATGCTCGGTTGAACCTTAATTAAGCTTGTATGTAATGAATGAAATTCATTCGAGACTCATTTTATCCACGGTTATACTAATTTACTGCCCGCAGATAATTGCTTTTATATTTGAGTGTGTCTGTTGACGGAGCACATTGCCTTCGGATTTGGGCGCTTTTGGGCTTTAACAAGCTTTTTGTTATGAAATGAATATGGTTGGACAAATATTTTAAAAGTAGAATATAATGATTCACATAATATCCCTTGAAACTGTGTGGTTTATGGGTAATTTTATGACAAAACACTATCCGCTATTTTAAGGAAACCAAATTTTTGACCTTACAAAATGGCGGATCGTATGTTCCGCTGGTTGTATTTCCAGAGGCAAGTTTATGTTTTTCAATCAATACTACTCACTAATTACAACACGCTGTAGGTGTTTAAATGCATAAACAACTCTTAAAAGAGATATATAATAAGGAGTGACTCCAACAGCAACATTTTGAGAGATTTGAAGGCAATGTGTCCCTTTAACCACCCATCAGCCCCCACCCCCCCCCCCGCCTTTTCTTCAAAGTAAACCCAGGCCCAGCCTCCCATCTTCATTATGACCCTGGATTCAACGTGTAAGAAACCTCTAACCCACTTGTGTGTACACACATTATAAACAGAATAATAATAATGCATGGGGTTGAGCCCAAAACAAAACAAAACAAATCCAATAAGCAATAACCTCAGCATTTTAATTTCACGGTATACTTCCGTAGTCAAACACTCGCACCCTACGCCGAGTCAAAAAGTGGAAAACGGCAATTATTTATCGGTTCCCGAAGGGGTACCTTTTTATTCCGTACGGCACGGCTCAGTTCACTGGCAACCACCAATCAACATCTCGAAGCAAGACAATAACGCTATGAAAACAAACAAGTCAACGATGTCTTGAAGAAGGTCTAAGGAAGACAGCCTGAACCTCACGGTGTGAACTAAATGACTCGGTGCTCAGTCAACCAAAAGGTTCAATTTACTTCAGGTCAAAAGAAAAATAACGAAGAGGACGGGTACAAAACAACACTGGCATCCGTTTTCTACATGCTAAATTGATTCCCAAGGACAGAAATATAGTTTAATAGCTCAAACCACTAGTGTAATGGTTGATTCACTGCAACAACTGAGGCAATGGAGGAGATGTAATTTATCAAATAAGCACACAACTATGAAAATAAATCGTTCCTGGACTTTTAGTCAGATGGAACACTTGCCATCTGCCTTTCACTTTACGGTATACATCGTTTCGAACATCGTCCACACGGTCAATACTCTGTTTCTGCAAACCGGTCTAAATGGATGTATGTAAATGACGTCATAGTGTTGGAAGCATTGCAATTGACTTTGCCTCAAAGTCAACATTCTGTGTTATTTTGCACTTCCGATTGTAAACTAGAATCGATTTTATTGCTGGGATAAGAAAATGTATTTATTGATATTCCTTTATTTATCTCACTCTACTTTTTAACAGATATGGCGTCATAGTTTACGTCAGCGTATGTCCCACCTAGCCCAAATGTTGGTAAGTTTGGCAATCGGTCATAATTAATATTCACTTTAAAGAGATACTAAATCATTGGTCTTGGGCAGTTAAACAACAAAAAACAATTCCCACCTATACAACCAAGCTTTGAGAATTTCATCAAATGTTTTGGGTTGAAAATATTATCCATTCCAACGGAATCCTTTCTCAAAACAGTTTTTCAACAGCTGCAATACTTCTCACCAATTAAGTTTTTTATGGTCGTGAATTTTTCGAGAATTTACCAGTCTATGACCCTAACTTTATATGAAATAAATAAATAAATTTAAAAAAACGTGGTCTTAGTTTACGTATTATGTCGTTGTTGCAATCGAAAAAACCAGCTGTGATTTTTCAGGTCTTCGAATGTTTAGCTTATGTCTGAATGAAGGATTGGTACTGCACTGGCATGGTCTTTACATTCAGTTCCATGCAGCTTTCAGATTGAAGCTAATTTAGAAAATAATTACTGGTCCTTTCTTAAAATGATCCAATTACATCGGGGATACACGACAATATTAGTTTGGTTTAACCTTACGTGATCTGTTGTAAAAAAGTGTATTTTACGCATTTCTTTCCAAGTGCTAAAAGGCAAAAACAGCCCTTAGAGAACAACTGAAAAATGTTAAGCGTCTGGGTTTCAGGTAAAGTTTTGATTTAATGTCATGTACTGAGCATATTTGATTTATTTATTCATCAATTGAGCAGAGCGATTGTATTTACTTTGCTTAACTTAGCGATTGTATTTACTTTGCTTAACTTAGCGATTGTATTTACTTTGCTTAACTTTGCAATCTCTTCCAAGAATCGTATTTACCTGTACTAATATACTTACCGTACCGATTCACACAGTATGCAAGGGATTTATTGGCATTAAGTATGGCATTGTGTGCAAACAACTTTCCACGAGGGAAAAGAAAAACAACTGGGAAACTTTAGAAGTCTAACTGAGCGTTGGATATATGGATAAAGATTATACACATGATTTGTTTCTTACATTTAAGAACAAGTTTAAATTGATACTAACGGCTTATTCCTAAGACCTTGCATATTGCAGGCATTTTAAGTCTTGAAAATACGTATTTTTAACTTCCATACCATCATAGCCTGTCCACCATCACTTGGCATGAGTCAAACGGTTATGGATTGGGTTATGAAGTTAAAATTGACTTCTTCTTTTTTTCATGCAGTTATTACAAACCAAGTTTTGACTTTTATTGTTTGGTGATTGGTTTTTGTTTTAAAATCTTAAAATAAAGCATTGTGTTATCATTCATGTAAATTGACAACTTAAAGAAAATGACATCGATATCAAAGGAATAACATACTTTACTTTGAAAAACTAAGGTCCGGAGTATTCAAACCTATCCAAATATATATTGATATGGAAAACGTGGCTCAAGAAGTTCAGGCAACCTTTGTTTTCTTTCACACAGAACAAGTCATTGTCGGAGTATCCCAATGAACTCGTCGGACACGTGGATGAGGCGTACATCTTAGCACAGAGCCGCACGCCCCGATAACGGTGGGGGCTCAACCCATACCCCGCAGCAAAATGCTACCCAATGGCCAATGCTTTTAACTGTAGCCGGTTTCTGTATAGACCTGTCATCTCAAGTCACGCGAGGAATGCACCGCCACTTATCCTATATTCCGCTACCTCCGGCGACTGGTGGTCAACTCATAACCACAGTTCATGGCTTTGGCCATCGCGTTGCAGCGGTCAGGTTTTTTTCTTCTTCTTAATAGCCGGGAACTATACATGAATAATTTGATTAAAATCTGAGGATTAAACGCACTTTAATTTAGTAAACAATATTTTCTTAAGTTGTACTCAAGGCTTAGAATATAATTTGATGGAGATATCCATGTATTAACATAACGTTTTGTGTTGATATTCGGAGAGTATTAGTTTTTGATCCAATATATGACTTTCTTGAGTGGCCGTCTTCCTGCTAAGATTTAATTTATTATCGTTATAAAACGACCATGAATTTAATGCAGTGGTGACTGGGATATCTTTTTGATTTATTTTATTTATTTATCTGTTCCCCTTCAAAATACAATTTGTTAATTTTTCATAAATTTGCGATAACATGTCTCGGGGTTTTTTGCATCCAAATGCAGTTTGTTTATTGTTCATGAATTATTGTATATAGCACGTCTTTCATGCAATGGACAGCCTTATCAAAAAGAATATGACTGACAGGACTGACAGGTACAATATTCAATCATAGTTTACAGCGGACGATCACAACATTATTACAGTCATGTTTCCCGTAAACCCAACCAGATTAACTCAAGGTACTCTAAGCCCAGTAGCAGGTGGTTTGTGCGAGTAGGAGCTTGACGGAGACATATCCCCAGTTGGCAGATTGTTTAAAGGGTTTGTATACGTTTGGTAATGACTCTGATAATTAATGGCGATAAAAACTGACTTGGTAAGAAGTACAGCAGCTTTAGATAGGCCTAGTATAATGCATTTTTAGAAACTTTTCACTGTGAAGTACTGCGGTTATGGAAAAATTATTTCACTTGTTATTAATTGAATCCGAGAAGCGTTACTGCATCAGATTGTGTATTCCAATTGCAGATTATTCTCCCTGCGTGGACAAAACCGCTCCAGATTTTCGGCAGTATCTCGAAAACGCTACCTCCCTTTGAAATGAAATTTTCACAGGTTAGTTTTATGGTAGGTTGGATTGAAACAAACAGTTCCAATTACCAAACGTATATAAAAATACTAAGTTTGAAATCATATTACCGCCAAGCAACCATTTAAGACTTAGTGTTTAGCTATCATAGTCCTATGTTCCCGAAGAGTTGTCGTGTAAAATCATTTCTGTTTTAAATTTGGCACCTCAACCATTGACAAAGAACCTGCAATAAATTTAATTCTCATAAAATTGTAATCTTTGGGACTAAATGCACATCTCGCTTTTTTCATATGGCATTTAGACCTTCCCCTGCAGTCGTTTTACTGTTCTTCCATTCAATCGAAATGTAGCCGAAACGTATACAGTGTTACCAAATATAATAAAACGCGAAACTCATGTATGTAACAATTGTCGATGACCAGTGTACCTTTCAATTTGTTTTAAAGACATTTCAGAAACGATGTTCACCTTTCCGTAAACCAATGATACCATGGTGGGTAACGATCCTTTAATGCAGGGCCTACGTGTCTGAACTCAAGTAGACTTGAATGTTTTCTTGGAACAGCCGTTTTTACATGTGGATATTGTGGCTAGTCCTTATGACGTTTTGAGGAGGATTTCAGACATTCAAATTACTTCAGTTGCTGTCGTTGAACCATCTCCTTTAAGCCACCTCTATCATTCCTGACTCATAGGGTGACATAACGAAATCAACCACCGACCTAGATATCTCGTCCCTCAGTATAATTGTCTCGATCTCAATCTCAACACACGCTTCGTTCTGCACCATGTAGGCCTATGTTTCTTTTCAATCTTTCCGTTCTTCCATAGACAAATTCTATTCTAATTAAGCATGACATCCTTCAAAATGAAACCACAACATGCCCATCGGTCTTATTATTTTCGTTATTGTTTTTCAAAACACAATATAATGTCAATGTCATTGTGTTTGTTTCCCTTTTCCAAATGTTGCGCTGTGGCTCCGACAAGCCGAAGGAGATTGTCAAAGTATAGTCCACCACAAATAACATGTCATGTCTCTTATTCACTCGGACATTTTGAAACAAATTAAGAAGAGTTCTTGTTGTGTTCCACATTCTTTCATTTCGACATTTATATGGTGTGTATTTATATCACCTATTGTTTGATTATTAAGTTATTACTTTTATTTTGTTTATGGTTTTGTGTTATGTATTTATTTATTTATTTATTTATTTATTTATTTGTTTTATTATTATTATTAATATTTTGTCATGGGTTTGGTTTACTTGTTTGAATGTTTTGGTTTTTGTTTTGTTTGGGGGTGGTGGTGTTGTCTGTATTTGAATGTTTGTATTTTTATGTGGGGTTATTTTTATTTGGGCCGGGTTTGGCTTTGGAATTTGCACAATCTTGTTGGCATATAATTGATCCAATTGCTAGGCTAGGTCGAGAGATCAAATTTTCTCACCGATATTAATCGATGAACATGACTGTACTATTTTGTTTTTCCTGGGTTCTTCTGGGAAACTATATGGCTCGCTTTCTATTGAAGTTACTAGACAAGAGAAAATATGATACCAACAACGTCAATTTTAGCAAAAGACTTTTAGCCAGCATGAATGTATAATCTACCACTGTAACTGTAATGTAATACACAATACAGAAATCTTACTGGATGTCTGACAAATACCCTTCCACAAGAGAAACTGCTAGAGGCATCCAGCGGTATACCATTCGACTGGACGTAAAGCTACCATAGACATTATCGGAAGACGTAGATACTATTTCATATATCAGGTCATTTGCCGTTTAACGATTCAAGCGTTAAGGGTTAAACATTAGGTAAGGATATCATTTGACTTCTGAAACGACAACGTTTTCGAGTGTATGATTGCATTGCGGACTTTTCAATCAGAGGAAAAGACACGCACTTCATATGCAATACGGAACGCCAACAAGGAGTTTTTTTCAATCGATATTGAAACCGCTGGTGAATGTCTGTTATTAGATTAATGACATATAGAGGAATGAGTGAAATGAAAGGAGCCCAAGGTGACGTCTTACAGAGATGAGCTCCGGTTCTTGGTATCCCTGGTGGGCAATATGTCAAAGTGCTTGTCACCTCCGAATGAATCCAGTTTTTATAAAAGTTTGCAGTGCAACAATTTGAACAAAAAAGCCCTGGTTGTGGACAGAAATGCTTTACTAGCCGAACAAATGTGTAATGTACATTTCTGCTAATCGGTTCTCTGACAATTTCAGCCAGGCTTACCAAAAAAATGTCAAATAATATCTTCTGCTATATAAACAGCTTTATGAAATTGAGTTGTTCGCAAAAAGGTTGGACATGGTATTATTAAAAAGCTACTTTGTGGGGGTTTTTGTTAAAGGGATTAAGTCACCTATTATAAATATTGAGAAATGTGTAAAGCTTACTGGTGGCATCTCACATCAGGCTTACCAAAATAGAAAGAAAAAAAACTTGCATGTGACGTCACAAGCCCAGAAATCACCCTCACTTCTTCTTCTTATCGTGTCCACACACGCTAGATGTTGTGTTTCGGCCAGAACTGAGAACAGTCGTTGGCACTTTTATTGAATTCAGCTAGATCTCCAGCCTCGCACCTCTGCTTCCAGTGAGGGGACATCTGAGTAGGTGCTCCATTGTCTGTGGTTCTGAACCGCATATGCAGGAGACATCCTGGTCGTTCAGATAGCCCCATTTCTTGAGTTACTTTGCAGCAACCAGTACATGATCTGAGTCGGTTGAGGCATTTCCATACAGCCCAGCTTGAGTCAGCACCGGGTGGGAGTTCTTTTTCACGATATGGACATGGATGTTACCGTTGGAAGGTTGGAAAGCCTTTCTTCCCATAAGGCTACTTTGGTTTTATTAACTTCACTCAGTTCAAATTCATTGAAAAAACTTCTGCTGGATTTGAGCCGACTCTTTGCTGGTTCATGGCCGAAAAGAGGCTGACGCTCATCTGTAGTTTGGCGTTGTCGTTCTTTACTGCTCGTTGCACTGCGTCGGATCTCAGGTGACGCTATACCAGAGAGGATGTTAAAAGACTGTCTATATTGTTGGTCTCAGACATCCAGTGATTAGGCGACAGGTGGCATTGATGGCGGGGTCAATTTTCTTGGCATGCATTGATCTCTCCCAAACTGGGCATGCATATTCAGCAGCTGAATAGCAAAGGGCTAAGGCAGTTGACCGAAGAGTGCTTGGGCTGGCACCCCAACTTGTTCAAGTAAGTTTGCTGACAATGTTGTTTCTTGCACATACTTTAGCTTTCGTCTTCTCAATATGGGTCTTGAAAGAGAGACAGCGATTAAGGGTTAAACCTAGGTATACTGGATGTTTGCAATTTTCAAGGGGGGTACCTGACCAGGTGACGTTTAACTGCCGTTCGGTTACGCAGGTGGAAAGCACACACTTGTGTCTTTGATGGATTTGCACGTAGGTGGTTTTCTTCGTAGTATGGTGTCAGTTCGTTGAGAGCATTTGAAAGTCGTTCTTCTACATTGCTGAAGTCACTATCTTGGGCAGCTACACCAAGGTCATCTGCATAGATGAAGCGACGTGTATTTTTACTTCTGGGCTGGTCGTTGGTATAGATGTTAAAGAGTAGCGGTGCAAGTACACTTCCCTGTGGTAGACCATTCCTGAGTCTTCACCATCTGCTCTTCTTTCTGCCCAGTTCAACATAGAAGTGCCTGTTCTCAGGAATACTTTCAATCAGTTCTATTAGACGAGTATCCTTGGTTATCTCCAGGGTTTTGTGGAGGAGGCATCTGTGATTTACTGTGTCGTACGCAGCTGAGAGGTCAACGAACACTACCCCGGTTACCTTTCCTTCCTCGAAACCATTTTCGATGTGTTGGGTAAGATTGAGTATTTGGCTCGTCGTAAATTTGCCGGGGCGGAAACAAGCTTGCTCAGGGATGAGAAGTTTGTCAACAACAGGTCCGATTCTGTTGAGTAGGAGCCGCTCAAAAAGCTTGTATGTGTGGCTCAGGAGTAAGATGGGACTATAGCTCTCAGGGATCGCTGGATCTTTCCCAGGTTTCAGGAGCGCCGGTACATGTGCTCTTATAGGAAGCTTAAAGGTGGCTAGGCAATGGTTGTAGAATAGTGATAGCCATTTCTTTGCAACAGGACCAAAGTGCTTAATCTGCTCAGTTGAGATGTCATCAATGCCAATTGCTTTTCCTGGCTTTAGTTAGGAGATGCCCTTGTCCAGCTCTTCCATAGTCACGGGTCGAGTGTGACCAGGGTCATTGCTGTACTTCTTGCGGTCAAGCTTTCTCTTCTGCTTTATCTTCCCACTTTTGCCGTTCTGATAGCAGTTGGTGGGCAACTTGATTCGCAGTCACTTTGGGCTGTTGAGGTGGTGCTGTATAGGATTGCCTCGTAACTTCCGGATTGAGGACCATGCTTTCTTGCCATTCTTTGACATCAGTTAGACTATATCAGGGCAACCCAAGTCTTGCTTGCCTATTTCGGTTGTCTCCGCAGAGAAAGGATCTGCTTCAAACAAGGTGACATATAATCTTCATATAGCTCTGAGCTTTCCTTGGAAAGTCCTGGAATGTATTCCACTCTACAGCCTCGTGGTATATGTCTTCTGGCCGTCTTCTTCACTAGCTCCGCAAAGCAATCGTAGTTGCTTGATATTGGTTCAATACGATTGATGTACTTCTCCAGCTCATCGAAGAAGTTCAACCCCTTCCAGACCGCTTTCTTAAGCACCTCTTGAAAGGAACACCAATAGTTCTTACAGCAGCATTGACTTGGATGCCAATAGGCCTGTGTTGGCTGGCTTGAATAGGATCCATCACGGTCTTTTGACAAAGGCCTGCAATGTCATCAGTGACGGCTGCAAGATCTGGGTTATAACCGCGTCTCCAGCGGGCACTTTGAAATGTTGATGGTAGCTTGGGGTCATGGATGAGACTGAGTTGGTTGGTGTCCATCCATTTCTCTACCGCTTCTCCATGTTTGTTAGTTTCCTTGTACCCCCATTTGATGATATGGCTGTTCAAATCACCAATGATAATCTGTGGCTTGCTGTGAACTTGTGGGACAAGGTGTGAGAACTTGAAGTCGACTGCTGGCGGCTTGTAGACAGATGTACTACTACTGTCATTACTCAATTCAACTGTTAGTACCTTGATGTTTTCATCGTCTGAAACGGATGCATCTTCTATGGCAGAACTTGCTCTGACAAATACAGCGCTACCATTCTGGCGATGGGGTCGCTTAGTGACGAGTACCATACCAGGTATGGATGGGCGGTTGTTGTCGCTCCCTCTCCTGCAGGCATAGGACGTCACATCGGCGATTATTGCAGAGTTCAGTTAAGATTTGTTGCTTGGCTGTTGAAAACCCTTCTACGTTTACAGAGATGACTGTCAGGGCAGGCCCTAGGAAGGATCTACTCTGACCTCTTCTTCTATCACGTCTATTCCTAGGCATGACGAATGTGATCGAAGACCTATCATTGGCTGAGAGCTGTGCGCGGCGCGTACATGCGTGCACATTTCCATTGTTTGACCTCAGCGATGGCGGCCACATACCACGTTTATTACAACGAACACAAAACAAAAGTCACCGAATAGTCATTCTTGTATTTTCCCACCAACTCAAGGCAAAGGTCCGTGGGAAGAAGATCCATCCATACGTTTGATTTAATATCACCATTGACTAAATTCAAGGGAAACGCGTGCGTAGCTTTCTTTATGCACCTTTGTTTTCAACTTACGCAGAAAATTGTTGCATAATGATAAACTAAAAAATAAGAAGAAAACAAATGAACGGCTAGGGAGCGGTTACACATGTGAGGCTTTCTCTTAAGACGCCAACGCTTTGTACACTGCAAAGACATGGGTGTTAAATTGACACCACGGGTGTTGTCACATATAGATACCAGGGAAAAAAATCAAAATTTACACCATTAGGGTGTTAAATAACACTAACTTCTACAAAAACAATCACACTGGTATTATTTTAACACCCTATGATGTTAATTATTTTAATTTTCTCTTTGGTATCTATATGTGACAACACCCATGGTGTCAATTTTAACAACTCAGTGTTTGCAGTGTATGGGCACTTCTCAAACGATTGATACATGATGATTCCTAAAACTGCGGTGCGCATAGTTCATTAAATGAAAATTGTGAACCATTTTTTGTATAATCCTTTTGTTATTATTATCATTATTATATATTTCTGGTAATGAAACCAAGAATGCCTCCTAAGTGAACTTAATCACTGTAGCTCGCAAGCCTGAGGAAACCTGTCAAACCCTGTAAACAAAGGTGCTTGATATGTGAACTAGAAGTGTTATTGGTTCCTTTACGTGCACTACCAACCCCAATATATACGGGACCTACGAAATTAATGTCCCATCCGAAGGACACAGCAATTGTTAAAGGACACAAGTGCCACGACCGGGACTCTAACCCATAGTGTGCTGATCAGAAACACCAGAGGTTGACTCCGGTTCTCTTATTTAAGCTGCATTAGGCCTGAATCTTCATGTCTCACGAAATGTCTTAAGATCCCTGAATTTCACTTTAATAGCTTAAAATCTTAAGCCGAGTTAGTTCCGATGTACCAGGACAATGCATGGCGTTTTAGAGACCGACAACGTAAGCTCTCTAATACCATAAACCTGTCAAACTCAACGTGCGACCTACTTTTAGGAAGCAACCAAAAATACACGTTGCACTTCTTGTTGGAGACAAGGTGGTTTGATTATATAATGAGACACGTCAAGACGCATGTTTCCTACTTCTCCATCTTTTAAGATATTCAATACACCTTTGCGGAAGGACGGGGTCTAATGTATTCAACATTTTACTTTTGCAGTTCTCGTAAACGAGACTTGCTTCAGTGTCGAGTAACACCCCACTGCACGGTAATACCCCATACATTATCTAATCCAAGTCTGCCAAGTGCCAGCATACTGTCAATAGACTGTGCAAGTCTCGTGCGTTTTCGAACATTGGGACCCGTTAAAGCGCGTGAGTTTGTTTCCTTCACGCGTTAAAGCAATGTGCGCCGGACCATAGTGGTCCCCAAAATGTTCGAATACGCACAAGACTTGCACGGTCTATGGGAGACTTTGGAACGCTAAAGGTGAGAGCAGACTTACCAGGTCAATTTCCATTGTTTACGTAGTTCTGAGCATGCGCGCATTACCGAGATCAATGGATTTACCTGGTAAGTCTGCTGCCACCTAGCGTCCCAAAAGTCCCCCATTGTGTAGACTGAGCACACGTGTCGAAAAGAAATTGGATAAAGCATTCAAATTCATGCTTTTGTGTTTCACCGATTTAATTGTGCACATTAATTTTCATTCATTTGTTTTTTATTCCAACTTGGAACACACCCCTTAACCCCGGGGAGGGTTACATCAACATTTTAAACCTGATTTATTAATACATTGGCAGGAGAAAATAAAGTTAACGCGAACGATCAGACATTATGTTTTTCTTTTAAGTTCATAAAATAAAAAGACGAATTTGGCAACACAATTAACAATAAATTCATCTGTTGAACTCATAAGAAATTCAAATTTTTCACTGTTGGTAAACAACTGAAAATGTGCATATTTTCCACTCACAAAGTTAATCATTTGTTCCCTAAGAGCACTGTATAATGGACAATTGAGTAAAAAATGGATCTCAGATTCAACCTCCAAATTACAATGAGGGCAAATTCGCTGTTCATATTCGATTCCTACATACCTTCCAATTTCTATAAAAAGCTTGTGTGCGGAACATCTAAACCGGGAAAGGTGAGTTCGATGTAAGGAATTATTTACGGAACGTAGATACAACTCAAGCTCAAAGTTTGTTTTAAAAGTGCGGTAAGTCCTTAATTTGTTTCTCTGGTTGGGTTTGTTCCTGACATCATTATGCAATCTAACATACCAGTTATCAATAAAAACCTTACGTAATTTCTTAACACATAAATCTACAACATTCCGTTGGTTTTGAGGGCCCGAGATGCTCGCCGGGGCATTCCAATTGACTGCATCAAAAGAATTCTTTAGTTTAAGAAGTAAAGACGGCTTTTGTTTATGACCTAAATTCAAGTCAGCTTCAAATGAATTATATAGAATAGAATCGATAGGTCTTTAACTTAATTTGAACCAGTACTTAAGCATATATTTAGTTACTTCAATGTACAGGGGGAAACGACCTAATTCACCAAGGACAGCATCTGTGGAATTTCGTCTATTTACATTTAGAATGAATTTAAGCCAATTTAAATGAAATGATTCAACACTCTCTGTTTCTTTTTTCCAGGTAACAATAGAACCATAAGTAAGAATTGGCTTCAACAAGGTATCAAAGATTTTTAACAGTAAAACTGGAGTTAGGTCATTCCCTATGTTTTTTTCGAATAGAAAAGGCAGCTTTTGAGGCCTTATCAGCAAGATCTTTAACACTTAATTTAAAAGAGCCGGATGTCTGAAAAATAATTCCAAGGTATGTATAAAAATCAACAATATCAATAGATTCTTGGTTGAAATCGAAATGATGCTCATCTTTCTTACTTGGACAAATCACTATTAAAAATAATGATTTCAGTCTTGTTAATGTTAACTACAAACCTCCACTTATTACAGTAGGACTCAAACCTCTTTAGTAACAACTGAAGACCCTCATAACTATCCGATAACAGAACCATATCATCTGCATACAATAAAGAATTCAGTTTGCGTGTTCCAAGTTCTACACCATGAAACGGAGCTCTGCTCAGCTCAGGTTCTAAATCATTTAGAAATAAGGAAAATAAAATCGGGCTTAACACTGCACCCTGTTGAACACCTATAGTACATGGAAAAGAATCAGTTACACCATGAGTTAATTTAACACGACTATTTACTGACCTGTACATACTTTTAAGGATATTCAAACATTTAGTACTTAAACCGAAATGAGTCATTTTAAACCACAGCAAGGATCGATCAACATAATCAAAAGCTTTTTTGTAGTCAACAAAACAAACATATAATTTTTTCTTTTCGTTGCGGTACTTTTGCAATAATGTATTCAACACAAAAATATTATCAAGGGTACTGTAGCCTGATCTGAAACCCGTTTGATTATCTAACAAAATATCTTCAGCCCACTGGACTAATCGATTTCGGAAAACAATTTGGAATAATTTTCCCAATATACCCCTATAATTTCTAGGATCACTCCGGGACCCTTTCTTGTGTATTGGGCAGATCAAACCATCGGACCATGACGCTGGTACTTTTTCAGAACTCCAAATAAAACAATTTCGTGATGGGATTGCATAAATAGAAACTAGCACAAGAAATCATTTCTGCCCTAAAACCATCTTCTCCAGGTTGCTTTTTTTTTCATAAGCTTAATAGCTTTTTTCACCTCACTCTCAGTGACAATACAATCCAAGCACTCATTGTGAATCGTGTTATTAGAGGTAGCCAAATTGTTTACAGATTTATAAAACTCATCGTCAAAATGATCAAAATTAGTCGATGGATTACTTAAAGAAGAAAAATAATTAAACCAATCTGTAGAATCAATCTCATCAATATCATTTTTATATACATTTTTACTCTGATCACTGTCCAAGTTCTTCAGCTTGTTCCAAAATAACTTATTATCTCTATAACAGTTCTCAAGTTCATAAATTTGACTCTTTTTGAAATGCCTCTTTTTAGCCTTAAAGGCATCGTACACGTTTGGTAATTACTCAAAATATATATTAGCATGAAAACTGACTTGGTAACAAGTAACAGAGAGCTGTTGATAGTATAAAACATTGTGAGAAACGACTCCCTCTGAAGTAACGTAGTGTTTGAGAAAGAGGTAATTTCTCTAGAAGCCTTTTATTCCTAACTGAAAGCACACAAATTTGTACAACAAGGGTGTTTTTTTCTTTCATCATTTTCTTGCAACTTCGATGACCAATTGAGCCCAAATTTTCACAGGCTTGTTATATTATGCATATGTTGGGATACACCAAGTGAGAACACTGGTCTTTGACAATTACCAAACGTGTATGATGCCTTTAAGAGTATGTCTATAACGTTTTTTCTTTTTACAATATAAACCCTGAATAAATGGATTTTTAGGATATCGTGTTAAAGCTCTACAAGTTGACTTGATTTCTTTCCTGAGTTGGTTACAATCAGCATCAAACCATCGGAATTTTTTCTTTGCATACCTGTGTGGGCGCTCTTGGTGTTTTGTTTTAAAACGGGGTATTTTAGGAAGCACCCTGTTATATTGTGTAGATGATATCATTAAAACTACTTAAGGCATCTTCCACATCGTGCACTTCAAACTTTCTGTGATTGAAATTGGTCAATTTTTCTTGGATGTCTTCACATTCATATTCATAAGAATATGCATTAGCATATTCCCTAGACCATTTATAATGAACATAATCCTTACTGCAATAAATGTAATCGGAATCATTATTAGCAGTACAAAAATCAGTTGTACTTGATCGAATAATAAATTCAAGTAAGCAGTGGTCCGAAAAGGGATTTAACGGATTTACCTCAAACATCACAATTTCACCTTGAATTTTTTCAGAAACTATGACATAATCGACAACACTATTTCCAACCGTTTTATCTTTTCCAGGCTGAAAGCATGTAACGTTTCCATCGTAATCATTAAAATGTTCTGCCATTTACAATTCGTAGACTAGCAGAGACACAGAGATTAAGCAGGATGTTCTCCATATCTATTTTGTGTACGGTCACTGTTTTTCCGCTGGCACACATCATTGAGAGAGTATGTATCTGGTACAGGAACATAATCATAATCAACATCATGATGATTGTCATAAATAGCATAATCTGCTAAATTGCCAGTTCTTGCATTGAAATCACCACACAGTACGACTTGTCCTCTCATGGAGTAGTGTTCGACTTGTCTTGTGAGTTCATCAAAAACATGCAAATCCATGGTGGCATTCCGTGTAGACGACTCAGGACATATATAAACCGAAGCAACATAGATATCATTTTCAAAACTAAAATAATTTGCCTTAAGTTGAAACCAAACGATATCATCCGTATCCGATCCAATAATCTTAATGCCATTCAGTAAACAGTGTTTTACTAGTACACATATTCCACCAGATTCTCGTTTTGCCTTTGTGTGTCTGACTTTTCTTTGAAACTGAAAACACTTTAATGATATCACATCTGATGTATCACCGATACAACGTGTTTAGCTTATGATTAGTTTACAATTCAAGCTTTTTTTGCCAAACTGATTACCTTAAAAATTTGAAGCACAAAACCTAATAACACGGTGTTGAAATAGTGCACAACATTTATATTAACGTCTCTACCTCACAAAGTAATTTCATACGACTTACTGAGCTATATACACAAAAAAACCTATTTAATGACCTTGGGAAAGTCGAGCCAAAAATGTATATATACATTTTGTTCATACAAAGATTAATCATTTTGATGTGAACAAACAAGATCCACTAGATGTCCCGTGACTTTTTTATACCACACACTTTGGGGTTTATTAAAGCGAGGGAGCCGGATACCACGGCATTTGAGAGGCAAGCTTCAATCGATAATCCTTTTGAAGTGCTTGGACGTAAATGTGTCTATGTTTCAGTGTCATATTACTTGAATATAAGATGCCACCGTTGACTCTTTGTTTAGTTAACGCCCTCCCTGCCTGAAAATGTGTATCACCCGAAGAGATGAAAACAGTCAGAATGTGGTTCCTTGTCAATGTTAATTAAATTAAATTGTCTGGACTTCAACCCGAACGCTTCTTTTTTTGTTTTCATTGTTTGATCACGTGCGCTGACACATTATGTGCATAATGGTTTGGGGGAGGAGGGTAATGCGCTGAAAACAATTTTGACCCAATTCAAGTCATGACAATTATAACACCATCCGCACTTCGTGATCGAGATATTCTCAGGATTGATCGCGTTTTCTCTCAAAGAAAGAGTAGCGAAATGGAGGCCGTTAAGGGAATGGCACGCATTGCCCATCTATGTATCATAAGTTCTCGGAAATATAACACTTTTTTGCCAGTACGTGTGGGGTGTACTGAAAACAAGGTCATTCTTTCATCCACGTTCTGTTGGTTAAAGGTGTTGTACACGTTTGGTTATGACTCAAAACAAATATTAGCATAAAAACTTACTTGGTAACAAGCAACGGAGAGCTGTTGATAGTAATAAACATTGTAGGAAACGACTCCCTCTGAAGTAACGTAGTGTTTGAGAAAGAGGTAGTTTCTCACTAAAATAATAAAAAACTTCTTGGAAGAAGTTTTTATTCCTATCTGAAAGCACACAAATTTGTACAACAAGGGTGTTTTTTTCTTTCATCATTTTCTTGCAACTTCGATGACCAATTGAGCCCAAATTTTCAAAGGCTTGTTATTTTATGCATATGTTGGGATACACCAAGTGAGAACACTGGTCTTTGACAATTTCCAAACGTGTTCAGTGCTTTAATCTGATAATCATGCTCTTGTTATAGAATATCGTTTAGCGAGCGAGACGGTTTAAAATACAGGTGAAACTAAATAAACGGATTAAGCATTAACCCTTGATACTGTGGAAAGGGCATGGAGAAGTTGAATTTCACCCAAAAACAAACAGAGAAAGGGGAAAAACGTTTTTAAATCACCCCTTTTGGTAAAACGTGCAGTAAATAAACACTCAATGTATGGTTAGACTTTTATAAAGCACCCTTCTACCCTCCCTAGGAGGGAGTGGGTGTATCGCTCTTTCTAGATGTCTCTTTTTGGTTTCTTTTTTTTTGACACTGCACCCTTATACCCCGACAAAGTACCTGAATATTCATTAGCCTTAGTCACTTTTGCATCAGAGTATGGTATGGGCCTTTGGGGTGGAGTGTAGGCCTATATGGAATGACCTTCACACACTGCATAAATCATTAGATGGTTTGCATAATGTTACGTGCCACTGGGAATACACGTTCGTAGGTTGACTTTACGTGAAGTTATCAATAACTTGTGTATCTTTTAGTATGCTGGGATACCAAAGTACCAAATATAACAATCATCAATCACAACAATATTCCACTTAATGGATAGTCTTAATGTTTTAGCACATTATGCCCCAGTGTTTAGTCCAGCTCGATGAACTTCCTTCCGGCCAAGGAGAGTTTTTTAAAAAACCGACCAGTATCTGCCGAGTGGAATGAGTTTTAGTAACTCATTTGTCTCAGCGAAAAAAGTTCGACTGCTGTCAGCAGTAACAGGAAACTCGTTAAAAAGACTCAATAACTTTTGATGGTCTCTATACCTTTATATGTTAAAAAACATAATGATTCATTCATTATTCATTCCCAATGGAAGAAAACACCTGCATGCTATCCCTTGGATTTCTATCGAAAAAATACAATGAATGATGTATGGTGCTGCGATTGAATAAGCCTAAAATATGAGTGTAAACTATGTTTATTTTATTCATTATTTTGAATTATTAAAAGACAAGTGTCAGGCCTGCCAGTCATTTTCGGTGGAACTGGGAGGAGCCCTAGAAAATGAGATCGTCATGTGGGTCAATAGACTTCAAAATACCACGTTGGTCAGGATCGATTTACACGGGATCGCTGCAATTAAATATTCATCAAACTGCTTGTAGACGGCCGAATATGTTAACTCGTTATTGGAGACTTCTTATGACCCATTTACATTTGGAGGGTCTCTTGTACCGCCAGAAAGCCTCTCCAATCCATCTACGATTACCACCACAGTTTCAGACAGTATTATCGTCTTCTATGGAATCCGATATGTAGAAAGCTATTAGCACTCATGTGTCGCCGGCTGATTACAATTTCAATTTGAAATTTAGAAACAACAATTTTGGAAAAAGAAAAAAGAAAAAAAAAGTTGCCGATGATGAAGCTGTTCCGGTAATGAATTCATGGAGAGATAATTGCATTAGTTTTTCAGATATCATCCCGTTGGGCACACTGATACACAATTGCTTTTACCAAGCAACTTACAAATTAGTAAGTTGCTTTTTAGTAGGTTCGGTTGCTTGAGGAATTAAACAACGAGTGCAATTACTATGATTGCTATTTCTTCATATCATGCGGTAAATGCCATTTAAGTCAATCAGATAAAATAGAACATCATGAGTAGCAGACCATTATCAACCGAGGCCCAAATAGGTTAAAAGACACAACACTGTCAAATCAACAAGTTTAAGAAATTAAATACAAAAGATTGATTATTAATTGGTGATCTTGAAGATCACTTGATACTTCATTGCCGTGCCATGGCAGGGCACTTTTCCACTCATATACAGAACATGTACACCCGTCTCTATGACAAATCTTGTCAGAACACTTATTTGGTTAAGGTTTCAGTCTGCGAACTAGAGCATTAAAATTAACATACTCTTCCAATGCACCATCGGTTATGTGTGGTGGGTGCCCATTATGTGATATTATGTCCAGATGGGTTATATACCAGGTACTGGTAGTTAGCCTTCTCCACATCAACCCTTTCAGAATATTTAGCATGCAGACATCAAGGTGCAGAATTGTTTTACTTTTATCATGGATTTGTGCAAACATCTTGTTTTATTCCTTCCAAGTCCGGTCCTTCCTTAATGTATTAAATGAGTATCAAGGTGTGTCCGATTTAGCAACTGTGGCTTGACAATGATCCTCATGATGTGAACATGCCTTGAACCAAGGGTTGCCCAAAGCAACACCCTCACCAATAGCCACAGGACCAATTCTGACACAGCCTCAAGCTGAGCCCAAATTAAGCACCTTTGGCTATGGCTGTTTCTGCAATGACAATGTTGAAGAATATGACATTTTGATGGTCTGGCTATAGCCATAGCCATAGCCAATAAATATTTGGGCATGACAATTCAGCTACTCTTTACTACTAATCAATACAGGAATATTACAATGGCTTCAGCATAAATGTGTATTCACTACATAGGAATTAGTATTGATAACCTTTATCAAAGTGTGGTCATTTTGGACACGGGTTTCCTACACAATTGCAATGACTAATTTACTTCTGGTTTTACATCAAAGGGACCAGACTGTATTGAGCCAACTTTGAAACAAGTTCCCTGTATACACAAATGGCGATGATTGTTCCAACTCTGATTTCCATTTAACGCACCAGTTTATTTGTTCCTTTAAGCCTCAGCTAAGTAATATAACTTTAGTATGGGGCATTCATCTTGTATTACTCACATTCAAATCAAGCTGAGTTACTAAAGAGAGGCTGGAAGGGCAAAATAATCGGGTCCATTTTGGTATTATTTGAACCAGCATGCATTATTAGTACTGCACATAGGGGACTTGACAAAGGTGGTACCAGCATGATAAAGGTATATTGAATGGGAGAACAGCAATGCGATGGCCACACAAAGATGACGGTCTCACACTCAACTTATGTTGTATCACTCACCTATGATTCCGAAACAGCAGATTGGATCAGTGTCCTTGTGAAGCTCTAAGTTGATCCTGCAGGAAACACTATTTCATTCTCCATATTGTGGATGCACTGCCTATGAGCAAATTCCATGCTGACTCCCAGTATTATCCTGCTGATGAACAGTTCAACAAAACTATCTTTGTGGCTTGCACATTCCTGAGATGCTCACCTGGGCTCTGCTTGACAGATTACAGTTCTGGAATCTAATAATGGATGAAAACACAATACACTGTATAATGTGATGACACTCCTGTGCTAAATCCAGGCACTTCTCTGCCAAAGTTCAAAACTGTACTTTCAAATAAAAATTATTTGGACCTATTATGTCAGTGTTTCTCAACATAAACAATGTTTATGGCAGCACATCACTAATATTGTTGCCTGATGTTTCAGTTGTCTTCACTTTGAATGCCATTCCACTAATTCCGACAAGTGCATGATTTTTACATGAGCCATCTCACGACAATGTCACTGTATTCGAAATCTGATTTTACATTCATGACTAGGACATGACTCCACTTCCAAATTTTGTTTGGCACCATATATTGGCAAAAGGATTTTCTGGTGGAACCTTGTTTTGTCCTATCACTTTAACTTAATTTGTACATTTGTCAAACAAGTTTTGATACACTTTTTCCAGAGATCCTGGCTTGGGTCTTGGTTTGCACATCACTGAACATTATCAAGAGGGCAAAGTTACATTGTTTGAATCATGTTTTTGACTAAAGAAACTCGGACATAGTTACAGTGGAATTCCGAGCTTACACTTTACAGCCCAAAGATTTACGCACTTTACAGGGCCCCAAAGGCTCATAAGCCTGTGGTCTGTTAAAGTGCCATGAAATCGGGCCCCAGTTGGCTATAGAGGTATCTTGCCCTGCCTTTCACCTCTGTGGACCTCAGTGAATCCCACCCAGAACAGAGCCTCCCATGTGGCTGGGTTTTCAATCCCTATTACATGGGTTTCCCCCACTTGGGGTCCTCACACCAAACTAAAACATAGGCCTTCAGGTTGCAGACAGATAGTCATCGTTTCCTTGGTTTTACTGCCAGAAAGATGCATAAACACAAACGAATTAAAGTTACCAGTGAGGGCTCGATTTCACAAAGCACTAAGATTCATAATTAGGATAAGTTATCAATATTATCACAGTTATTGGTATTGTGACACCACATTTTGCTTAGCAATTAAGATTGATTTGCACTTTTAAAGGATTAATCATAGCTCTTTGTGAAATTGATCCAAGAGGTCGGTTTCAGAAAACACCAATTGCAATGTTCATCTTAAGATGAGTTGTCAATATTGCCAAGGTAATTTATATTTTGACATCACCTTTGCTTTATAGCAATATTAAGATTAATTTGCACTCCTTGCTGCCCAAGGGTCTATTTTGCCTTTTTTATTGTGACATTTTAGTGTGAGATTGATGCATATCTTAAAGGCACTGGACAGGTTTGGTAATTGTCAAAGACCAGTATTCTCACTTAGTGTCTCCCAACATATGCATAAAATAACAAACCTGTAAAAATTTGGGCTCAGTTGGTCATTGAAGTTGCAAGAAAATAATAACAGAAAAAACACCATTGTTGCACAAATTTGTGTGTTTTCAGATGCCTGAGAAAGGCTTCAAGCCTGAAGTCTTTCTCAGACTCAAATATGTTAGTGAGAAATTACCTCTTTCTCAAAAACTACATTACTTCAGAGGGAGTTGTTTCTCACAATGTTTGATACTATCAACAGCTCTCGGTTGCTCGTTACCAAGTAAGTTTTTATGCTAATATATATTTTGAGTAATTACCAAACGTGTCCAGTGCCTTTAAAAGAGCAATCCTATCTCTATGTGAAATTGGCCTCTGGGCTCGACTTCACAAAGAGCTAAGATTGATCTTAAGTGCGTACCAATCTTAACTGCTAAGCAAAGTGTGATGATGTTCGTACAATACCAGTTTTGTAGTACTCCTACTCGAGTACTGCTCAAGTATCGTTTTGGATGGTAACCGGACTCATACTCAGCTAGTAAAATACTTGTACTCATAAAACATACTCGATACTCGACTGAAAAATAACCTTTACTCGAAGTCATGCACTCGGACTCAGATTTAAGTAGTCATTGTCAAATTATCTCTTTCCTTTCCCCTTTCCCATACAATGCATTTATGCAATTGGAATAGAGGAATAAAGCTGTGGAAAAAGTAAAATTGAAGTTGTCTAAGATGTATTCATGTTTAAAAGATAGTTATCATAACAAGCACACATTGTTCTCAAAAAATTAGTTTAAAAAAACCAATAAATGTTCTCTCATAATAATCATACTCCTACTTTGACATTAAAATTAAAATTAGAATTAGTACTGAGCTGTTGGACTTGGTACTCGAATATCAAACACTTGGCACTCGGATACTCGACTCGTACTCGGTGGCCCAAGTTCTAGCACACTTGAGTACTACTCAGCTGCCTTAGTACTCAGCAGTACTTGACACTCAACTAAAAAGTACTTGACTACAACACTGCACAATACAAATCACTATATGGTAATACTGAAAACTCATCTTAATATGAATCATTTTAAGTTTAGTGCTTTGTGAAATCAAGTCCAGAAACCTTGTAATTACCTCTGGTAAAAAAACCACATAAACATACCAGCATACAAATATAGAGTAGACAGACAAGTTCCTCAGCCTCCTTAATTTTCTGCTCAGCAGTACTGCAGAAGGTTCGCAGCTAGTTACTTATTCGGTTATTCGCAGTCTTCTTTAAAAACATCCCTTCTTCCCCTTTGAATTGAATTAGTTGTAGGGGCAAACTTATTTAATTTCAAGTTTGACGACATGTTTTGGAACAAATTTAAAGTCCTGACTGTAAGCATCAATGACTAGGATATGCAATTTCCCTTTACAATGGGAATTTAGGCTGAACTAGTTTGCCTGGAGTGCACATTAGGGGCTGAAACTAACACTCTCTTGCAAGACGTTCACATTAATCAAACGATAGAGGGCGATGTTTACCTTTTACATACTGTACTCGGAGACAAAACAGATTTGCTCAAATTGACATAACATCCAAAAGACAATTACTCTAATTTTACAATGTTCAAAACGTGCTATCAATTCAAAAATACTCACCGTGCATCAGTGTTACATAAATTTCATTCACAGCATAGTGTTCGGTGTCCATATAACCGGAAAGTGGATAAAATAATGTAACTGTGATTAGTTTTTACACCGTGGTTCCACCAACCATTTGTAATCAGGAAAGTTCAGTCCGGAAAAAAACCGAATCACAAAAGCAACTTCAAAAAGCATTCGCCAACCAAAACGTAACTTCCAATTACAACAAATCCACGAATAAAGTAATATCTTGTTTAGACATAAGTAACAATTTTGATTAAAAATAATTGTTTTACTGTCAAATGAGGTAATGAATGCAATGTATGGATATAATGTATTCCTTTTCTGTGACTTGGCACTACTTTATTTTGCGCATGTAAACATGGAGCTTGTATTTGGTGACGTGGTTCCAGAATCGCCGTCACCTTTGACATAAATGTTGGAGTTGATCTTATTGGTTTATTTATTTTTGTATGAAAATAAATAACAATTTTTACAATTAAGAAAAACACAAACTATTTTGAAAACGTAAAAAGCTGAGATTGTGCTTTCGTCTGGTTCACAATCACAGGTGTTTTTCAATCAATCACTTATCAACAAGTCGCGTACTAGACTCCCCGCATTACATTTAGTGCACCAGACTATTCAAGATGGCAGCGCCCATGGAACATTTCGTGCCACTTGTTGTGCTTGTCTCAACACTGAAAGTTCTCCTTATTCCAGCATAGTAAGTACTCTTATTGTTTTACAGTGTTTATGTTACTTGATCCTTTATTTTATTTCTTTCAGATTTATGGAATGGATTATTGTTAAAAGGCTCTTTTTTTAAGAGAAAATCTATCGCTGACCACATCACACTAACTTAACACTACAAACAATACAGAGTGAAACACACCATCCGATCCATGACAATTAATCATGACAATGACGATTATCGTACTTTGTCATTGACATTAAAGTACGATAATCGTCACCCTGCATCCATCCTCCCAACAGTCGGAGACCGGAGGGTTAAAACTTAAAACTTTAAAACGTAAAGCGCTTTAAACTGTTGTCAGGCAGATATCCAATTTTGATCACTTTTGTTAGACTCTCTGTAGTGTAATGTTACTGTACTCTAGTACTAGTGACCAGATGTGCTGGTGTTCAGACAATTCGTCCGTTTGACAACTCGACAGTCTGACAACTCGACGGGTCAGACAACTTGTCCGGTCTGACAACTCGTCTGGTCTGACAACTCGACGTCTGGCAAGACAAGTCGACTATTGATCAGACAACTCGACGGATCCTTGTTTTGATCAGACAACTCGACGGATGGAGTTCAAATTATTGTGGCGTAGTAAAATATATACTTTTAGGCACAAAAAGGCAAACCTACATATTCGCATCAGTTTCAACATAATTTCTATGTAAAATAAATGTGTTCCTCAGTCACACACTATGCCATGATGTTTGCGATCAGGAGGCTTAAAAATGTGTGCATTGTGGAATCAAGAATTAGCGCTATAGTCAATGTAATATTTACTCTATTGTATGTAGTGGACCCATTTGTGAAGTTATCTTTTATGCAATTTGTTACAGTCGATCTACTGATTTTGAAGTTCACAGAAATTGGTTGGCTATCACACACTCATTACCCATCTCTAAGTGGTATTTTGAGGTAAGTCCTGATCTCAATTTTGTTTCATAAGAACCTTCTGAATGTCCTAAGCATTGCTAAGATTTGAAACTGAGGCGCCGTCTGAATCGAGCGACTTGGGCTAGTGCTATGGCTGTTGGCTGCAATGACAAGGTTGAAGAATAGAACTTTTCTGCGTCCAGCCATAGCCATAGCCATTGCCAAAGCCCTCATTTCGGATACAGCCTGGTTTCCTGGTGTCACTGATCTGATGTGGTGTCAAGGAACATCACCAGGCCTGGAATTTCAACTAGGCTATAGTATGAGAGGCCATTTTCATTTTGCAAAGGGCACTTCCATTGGAAAATGTTAAAGTCTGTGGGAAACTTTGAAGGGGCACTAAGGCCAAGACCAGGGGCAACAGTTGCCATGGCCTTCGTGACCTTCATGTAATTCCAGGCCTACAGCACCCTGATGTTTCAAACAGCCAGGTAAACTTTGAACGCTTCAGTAATATAATTGAGCAAGTCGACAAACCATTTGAAACCATTCAACTGCATGCAGATTGTGTATAGAGGCATCTGTGAAGAGAACTACATGTAACTGTGTACGTGTGTGCACTTTGTAGTATTCACTACATCTTGCAGGCTAACGTACATGTACATGTAGTCCATTTCTGCAAAACCACAGTGGATTAAACTGAATAGTCAGACAGAAGGAGGGCTAAGTAAATGATCACAAAGAACTCCATGGATGAACAAGAGTATCCACATTAAGTTTTGTTTCATAGGCAGACATTTTAATCTTCCTGGGCCGATAAAATCAGACCAATTTTCAGACTGTACAGACAGGGCTGGTTAAATCTGCCCTAGTTACAGTCTTTTTGTATTGGTTACAACACGTCAGGTTACCTTACCAAGGCCCAATTTCATAGAGCTGCTTAAGCACAAAAAGTAGCTAAGCACACAAATTATGCTTACCAGAACAGGGTTACCAGCCAAAATACAATGTCACATGTACAATTTGTGACTGGTATCCCGCTCAATTCTGCTAAGCAGAAAATTGTTAAGCAATATTTTCTGCTTAAGCAGCTCAATGAAATTGGGCCCAAGTTGTGAAAGCTGAAGTTGTGACCAAAATAAGCTTGTGTATCCTTTGAATGCATGCAGTTTCTGTTTGGAATAAAATAAAATGAAATAATCATAATTTATTGCTTTACAAAAAATACATTGTTGCATTAAATAAACACATAAATGCAGAATATTCCTAGGGTAAATTAATTCCTTTAAAGGATGTGCACACTGCACAACACTGGTAAGATTGAAAATATAAATCTTCACAGATTTTTGAGAAATGAGTAAAGCAGTTAGTTACGATCTGTTGGGTTCAAAACCTGATGTTTGAAGAGTGAAAAGGTAATGGGCTTTTCACTTATTCTCTTGTGACTCATTATGACCAATACAAATATGTTATTTCGTCGCTTCAAAGCAAAAAAGTTGTTTCTTGGCACGTAGTTGTTTCATGTGTACACGTACATCTGGGCTGTTTTAAGCGAGATACAACATTTTGGCAATTTTAAATTCGCACGTAATGTAAACTTTGTGCTATTTTTGAAGATACAACGTCTTTGCACTGACACAACGATTTCATGTATATGTTGGGTCACCCAAAGTGCAGATACTGGTCTTCGATAATTACCAATGATGACAGCGTGCTTTATTAAATTCAGTGTGTATTTCTTTTTTGCAGGACACATCAGAATGGACTCTAGACTATCCACCTTTCTTTGCTTGGTTTGAGTTGGGTCTGTCCCAAGTCGCCAAGTTCTTTGATCCAGGAATGCTGGATGTTGCCAACCTTAACTATGCAAGTCCAGCTACTGTTGTCTTTCAACGTCTCTCTGTCATCATCACAGATTTGGTTTTCATCTATGCAACTAAAGAGTAAGTTCTTTTCAGGTTGTAGGCAGCAATTCTGCTTTTCTTGACAGCAATTTTTACATTATTCAACATAATCGGTCCTTTGCTCTTCCTTCAAGTCTTCAGAGAGTTTCAGGCCCAAGCCTGAAACTTTTAGCATTTAGAAGGATATAGCACAACTTAAAGTGCACCTCTTTAAAGGGTCTGTATACGTTTGGTACTGACTCTAAAAATTAATTGCAATAAAAACTTAGTTGGTAATCAGCAGTACAGCACCTTTGGGTAGTATAATGCATTTTGGGAAACTTTTCACTTAGAAGTACTGCGGTTATGGAAAAAGATATTACTTTTTTTCCCAAAAAATTTGAATCTGAGGAGCGTTACTGACAGTAACGTTTCTCAGAATGTGTATTCCAATTGCAGATTATTCTTCCTGCGTGGACATAACTGCTCCAGATTTTTCAGCAATATCTCAAAAAACGCTACCACCTTTTTAAATGAAATTTTCACAGGTTAGTTTTATGGTATATATCTACAACTGTATCTGATTTAAACAAACAGTGTGTTCCAATTACCAAACATACAATCCCTTTAAGGAAAATGTACAAACTAAAGCAGGATTCAAAATACCTACTGAGTCTAGTAGTTTTAATAATGGGCCAATAACAACACAATTTGACAAGTCCTGCAGTCTGATGTTTTTCAAGACAGACAATTGCCCAGGCGTTAAAGGCACTGAACACGTTTGGTAATTGTCAAAGACCAGTGTTCTCACTTGGTGTATCCCAACATATGCATAAAATAACAAGCCTGTGAAAATTTTGGCTCAATTGGTCATCGAAGTTGCAAGATAATGATGAAAGAAAATACACCCTTGTTGTACAAATTTGTGTGCTTTCAGATAGTAATATAAACTTCTTGCAAGAAGTTTTTATTATTTTAGTGAGAAATTACCTCTTTCTCAAAAACTACGCTACTTCAGAGGGAGCCGTTTCCTATAATGTTTTATACTATCCACTTCTCTCCGTTGCTTGTTACCAAGTAAGTTTTTATGCTAATATTTGTTTTGAGTCATTACCAAACGTGTACGATACCTTTAAAATGAATAAAGTTGTTTTAAAGGCCAGGGTTGAAAGTGCATGGGATCAAGTCTGGAGTTGGTAGAAGAAAGGAGAAATGCCTCATATCCGTGTATTTCCAAAAGGTCTAGTTGCTTTTATATTTTGGGATTTTTTTGTCCTTTTCTGTTTTGTGCAGGTACTGTTTGTCCCTCTCTAAAAGAACAGGTCGGAGGGAGTATGCTCAATTGCTTGAAAAGCCTCACTTTCTTTTGGCTGTTCTGTTAGTGTGCAACTTTGGTTTGATTCTACTGGATCGTATCCTTTTGCTTTCAGTGACATGTACTTTGTTATTTTTTTAAGAGTCTGACGTGTATATTAAATACCAGGCATCTACTGACTTGACTGTTAATGTACACTCAAGATTGAATAAAAACAGAGGTGGAGAATCCCACAGGAATCGTTCAAACATAGAACTCAACACAAAGTAGAACTTTTAAATCCTAGCCACCCCCAACACTTCAAAATCCAACTGCATGTTTTCTTTGATTCTGTTCAACCAAGGACTGCACTATTAAATAATAACAATAATAAATATTTATGCCACACCTATTGCTACATTAAGCGCTATGGTGCCGTTGTCCCTGCAGACTATAAAGTAAAACCAGGGCAACAGCCCCCAAAAGACATAGAAACAAATTTACAAAAGTTAGCATTAACAGAAGCAGATGTTATTAACATGAGAAAGTAGGGACACCGCCAACATAGGGCTAGATAGTTCAGTTGGTAGAGCGCTGGCATGTTAATCCGGAGGCCGTTGGTTCGAATCTCGCTCTAGTCAATTTTTCAACTCCAAATTAAGATGAGAAAGGTAAACAAAATAGATCATTCAGAAACTAGCAGAAATCAACAAGCTGCAGATTTGAATAAGTGAGTTTTCAACAGAGTTTGAAAAGTGAGTTTTCAACAGAGTTTGAAAAGTGTGTTTCCAACATAATTTGAAATGTTTGCAAGGATGAAGCATTTTGAATTAGGGGAGGGAGAGTGCTCCATAATATAGGAGCGGTGATGAAGAGAGTTCTGTCACCATGGCATGTTTCACACGAGGAAGGACCAGGGCCCAATTCCATGAAGCTGTTTAGCAGAAAATTCTGCTCAGCAAATTTCTTTGCTAAGCAAGAAATGAGTGGGGTACCAGTCACAGCAATGGTAACTGTATGGTATTTTGGCTGGTAATCTATTTTACTTTAGCAAGAGTTTTCTGTGCTTAGCAAGTTTGTGTGCTTACATGCTTTATTCAATTAAGTTGAGGGTGAGATGATGTGGAAGGGCGTAGCCGGGTTGAGGGAAATTTTGGTTTAATGAGTTCTGAGAGATAATGTAGGACACTGACCATTAAGAGTTTTGGAAGTGAGCAGAAGAATTTTAAACCGTGTGCGTTGAATAATTGGAAGCTAGTGGAGATGACAAAGAAACAGTACACTGATCATGCTTTACATGGGATCAGTTACCATGGTTACCATGACTTACATTAACGTTGAGTTAAGAAGGATCCTAGTAATTCACTCAAATAAATGAATTGCACTTTTCAACTACAGGTGCAGGGTTAATAAGTGCAATCAGTGCCCTGATTATTACTTGCACATCCATGATGCTTATACCCTTAAAGGTATCGAACACGTTTGGTAATGACTCAAAACAAATATTAGCATAAAAACTTACTTGGTAACAAGCAACGGAGAGCTGTTGATAGTATAAAACATTGTAGGAAACGACTTCCTCTGAAGTAACATAGTTTTGAGAAAGAGGTAATTTCTCACTAAAATAATAAAAACTTCTTGCAAGAAGTTTTTATTCCTATCTGAAAGCACACAAATTTGTACAACAAGGGTGTTTTTTCTTTCATCATTTTCTTGCAACTTCGATGACCAATTGAGCCCAAATTTTCACAGGCTTGTTATGTTATGCATATGTTGGGATACACCAAGTGAGAACACTGGTCTTTGACAATTTCCAAAAGTGTTCAGTGCCTTTAATGGCCTCATAATTTATCCTTTCATATCATGTCTGACCCATTGAACACTGATTTATGTTGGATTAGAACCCAAAGTCAAAGTCAAAAATATATATTAACTGGGCCAATGGCTCTTTACTTCCCAGGTTCCTGAGTAAATCGACTGAGATGTTATTTGAAGATGAACCACTTAGATAACAGGTTATGTTTGCATGCTCAGGAGAGGGGGGGGGGGGTTACTGGTCCGGGTTTTTTCAAGCCTAGAACCAGGCACCTGTCTCAATCAAAGAGACAACTCGTGTTTATTCTGCTCTCAAATCGTTGTCAAAACTGACTGTCTGTTTATTAATTCTTGCAGATGTATAAATATTATAGATTCCTTGGAAGATGTGATTGCTCTGAAAAGATACTAGTGTTTTGGGTTTAGTTTTTTGTTTTTTTGCATGATATACTTTATTTAGTTATTATTTTGTTTTGTTTTTTGGGGGGGTTTGGGGGTTTTTTGTTTTTTGTTTTTGTTTTTTGGGGGTTGGTTTTTGGGGGTTTTTTGGAGGGGGGGTTAGAGGTAGAACGTTAATAGGGTAGAGGGGCTCCCTCAAGGTATTGCGTCAGAATACAGTCAAAACTGAAGCCCAATAAGTGTCCGTCAGTTTTACCGTATTCTTTTCAATGAGATTTACAAGTGGTAAACAGTGCAGGTCGAATCTATCAAGAGCTTGAACAACAAATGGAGAAAAGTGGTGAGAAAATATTTCTGTAGGACAACTTGAGGTGATAAGGTCGATAGTACTTAACCTGGAAACCCAGTCTGATAGTCGCTGATAAGAAGAAGACGCCAAGATCGCTCGATTTGATAGGATAGGTTTGAAA
Source organism: Plazaster borealis (assembly GCA_021014325.1). Lineage (NCBI taxonomy): Eukaryota > Metazoa > Echinodermata > Asteroidea > Forcipulatida > Labidiasteridae > Plazaster > Plazaster borealis. Next base: position 17,237,048 of record CM037457.1, on the reverse strand, counting down.
TGAGGGTCTTTAATATACTCACGATGCATAAATTGGTACTTTGGGTTCCTGGTAAAGCAGACCACATAGGAAATCAAACATGGTGAACACTGAGTTTGGTTGGATTGAGCTTCAAATTTAGAATAAATTGCCCGGCTGTCATCTATTAACTGACTATTTGTGGAGTTTTATGTTTTTGTTCTTGGGTTTTTTCATCACCGTTTTATTTTTATGGGGAGTCGCCAATCACAGGACCCTTAAACAGGTCACTCAAGGTGATGGCTAAGAAGGGGGGAAAGAGGATAAAAGAAGAGGAAATCAAAAAGTAGAAAGATGATCATTGATATGGGTTTGAATCAGGACAGCTTATAAGAGGCAGGGAAGCAGGATACAGGTTAGTGAATTCCAAAGTAAGGCAGTACGTAGAAAGAAGCTTGCTCACATGTAATACCACTGAGTATTAGCGTTGACCCACAACTGAAATAGAACAATCAAACTTGATAAAAGCTTTTCTTGTTTAATGCCTACAAATTCTTCATTGACAGTATTTGGTAATAAACCACAAGGGAAACTGACTGAAATAGAATATACAACGTTACATCATTTATAATTTCAGAAACACAATAGTAAACGGATGAGTTAGCAATAATCTATGAAGCAAGTCCTTGGCAAGGTGAAAAGTCAGCTTAAATTGTGCTTAACTTTTTTTTTCTGCTAAGCAAAATAAAAGCAGGAAACCAGTTACAAGTGGTACATGTGGAATTATATTTTGGCTGGTAACCTTATTCTGGTTTAGTGCTTAGCTCCTGTTTGTGTTTTTAAGCAGCTCTGTGAAGTTGGGCCCAGATTGGGACAGTATGGGTGTGGGTTAATGCCTAGAAAATTTTTCTTGCCTTCTTGCGTGTCCTGGCCGAGCGGATCAGAGCACCGGACTCAAGCTCTGGTATTTCTGATCGGCAGAGTGTGGGTTCGAGTCCCGGTCATGACACTTGTCCTTTGTCTTTCAGATGGGACATTAGGCCGTACATCCCATGTACTAGGATTAATGGTAGTGCACATAAAAGAACCCACGTTAAAAAACTTATCGTGGAAGAGTAGGGGTTAAACATGGAGTTTCTTGTTCATACAGCAAGCACCCTTGTTTACAGGTTTCCCAGGCTTGCGAGCTACAGTGATTAAGTTCACTTATGAGGCGTCCTTGGTTTCATAATCAGAAATATATAATAATAATAATATAATAATAATAATAGTCGGCTTTCGATTTACAATATCATGTTCCTGGGAAAGCTTGACGAGATTGACACCTGTAAGTAAGCTTGTTCAGAGGTCGGCTCTTTTAAAAGATTGTTTTAAAAATAGGTGCTAGCTAAAGTTCTCTGGGAGTTGGAAAATATGGAAGATTCATCTTTATTTCACAAGACACTTGTCATCGTGTTATGCATGCGTCAAAAAGTGTTTGTGCAGCTCAGTGTGGCTGTTTGTACAAGTGTAGTGACATCGCCTGAAGAAGATGCCACTTCAAGTATATTTAGATACTGTCAATGACAAAAAAAGTACTTTTGAACGAGGCTGTGATGAAAGTACTTTACTTGTACATAGATGCGCACACTAGCAGGCAATCGGTGTATTCAATACAATTATTGTTTGTACATTTATGCAGTTCGGTAACTGTGTTTGTACAGTAATAAAATACCACTGAGTCTTGTGATAGGGGGGTAATGGAAATCTGGTAAGTGACCTGTTGGGATAGCAGGATCTCAACTTTCCTCACCAAAATCATCCTCCATAAAGTTGATGTTTGAAGAATAAATGTTTATCATGGCTCTAAAACAGCCTTCTTAAAGGCATCGTACACGTTTGGTAATTGTCAAAGACTAGTGTTCTCACATGGTGTATCCCAACATATGCATAAAATAACGAGCCTGTGACAATTTGGGCTCAATTGGTCATCGAAGTTGCAAGAAAATGATGAAAGAAAAAACACCCTTGTTGTACAATTGTGTGCTTTTCAGATAGGAATAAAAACTTCTTGCAAGAAGTTTTTATTATTTTAGTGAGAAATTACCTCTTTCTCAAAAACTACGTTACTTCAGAGGGAGTCGTTTCCTACAATGATTTATACTATCAACAGCTCTCCGTTGCTTGTTACCAAGTAAGTTTTTATGATAATTTATGTTTTGAGTCATTACCAAACGTGTACGATACCTTTAACCAATTCCCCACGTGCCGGAATAATAATGCATACTAATGTTTGGGCGGTCGGGTTGGCGTAGTAGTTTTGTTCCTTGCCTTCTACTTTTAGGACCCCAGTTTGATTTCTGCCGGGGTGCACTATGTGCATTGAGTTTTTCAGTCCCTACCTGATTGTGTGGGTTTTCCCTGGAATAATTCTCAATGGGTTTCCTCCCACATCTAAGACTGAAACTTCCTTCCTCCACTTCTCTCCATGGGGTTCTTGGCTAGTATAGTGATAAAGTATCCTTTTCTGAAAATCCTTGATTTCACAACCAGAATTAATAAATCAATAAGTTTTAACAACTGAACCAGTCTATATTCCTTCCGAAGTGGTTTTTCAGTGCTTTATAGCGGATGGAGTGTAAATAACAAACATTTATCACGTCTTCGCCAAAGTTGTTGGTTTCCATTGGATAACAATTTTCAAAGTAAAACATTTGTAAATATCAAAACAAAGATTGATTCGTTTCAATAAGAGACTTTGGAACGCTAGCTGGCAGCAGACTTACCAGGTTAATTCGCATTGTTTACGTAGTTCTGAGCATGTGCACATTACCGAGATCAATGGATTTACCTGGTAAGTCTGCTGCCACCTAGCGTCCCAAAAGTCCCCCATTTGAAAGCTCACTGATTATAAAGTTTATACAAGTACCAATCCACCAGAGGAATATTTCTGTCTGGAATAAAGCCATTTAGAAAAGATCCCCCCTCCCCTAACAAAATTAATTTAATAAAAATAAAAAGCATTCCTTATTTGTATCGTTGCAATTTATAAAAAGTCTGATATGAGCATGCACAAAATCCCTGAAAATGTTTTTTTTTCATTGCTTTTAGTTAACAGGTTGGTTAAATTAAATGGTGCGTTTATTGAAAACTTAGGGATAGAAGTTAATTCTTCCAAAATCCATTACATTTCCTGTGGTAACATTTCTTAACAAATTGTCATCAGATATTCATTTTCAGTACAACGGCTTCCTGTTTGGACTAATGCTGCTGTCCATCACAAGAATAACTGAGGTAAAAATATACCCTCAAGTTTTATTACGTTTTTTTTTTTAACCCAGGACTGCATTTATATATGTATGTAGCGATTCAAATCAAGTATTTATTTGCTTTATTATTATGCAGGCGTGATATTGGTCCTACTTAAGTCTGATTTCTGAATATTATTTTTTTGACCCTCAGAAAAATCAGCAAAATTGTTATTAAATAGCCTGAAAGGTCTATTAAATTCATTGTGTACATGTAGGCAAACCCTTGTACTCAATAAAATTCTCCTACTTTTTTTTCTAAGGGCAAAGTATCATGCCTGATTATGGGGGGGGGGGGGTTTCCATTTAATTGTGTTTTGTTTAGATTTTTTTTCCCCCAATCTCTTTTTGCATTGGGGGGTTTCTTGTTTGTTTGTTTGGTTTTTGTTCTCTTTGTTTCCTTGTCTTGATGTATTTAAGGGCTGTTTTTTTCGGGTGTGATGCCTGCAAGTATACTGAAAAAGTTTGTAACACCCGGTTCAGACAGGCGCTCCAGGGTCGCCCCAAACCAAATTATTGAATTAAGTACATGAAAAGTTTGATGTCTGAAACAGTTAGAGACTGGAGGCATTTCAGACGTCGATCTTGTCATGAGCTGAACCTAATGCAAATATGTTAATGTATGGTAATTAAAAGAAAGGTTGCTTAACGCTATATTTTTAAGCATTCTTCTTCTCTGTTCAGCTAATACAGCATGGAGGCTTTTTTATATATGGCTCCCCACATTGTTAACTACACGTTTTGTTTGGTTGTTTGTTTTGTTATTGTTGTTTATTTTGAATAAACTTTTTAATTAAAATAATACATGGCAAAACGGACATCTGTTGTTGACCCTGTTGTTTACAAAATACAAAATATTGGATGGAATACCCTACATTTTGCGATTAGAATAAAAACATGTTCAGCAACCTGTTTGGTGTGTTTGTTTTGTATATTCTCTCCAGCCAATTTAAAATAAGTTCGCCTGTCTTAAACAAAAAATTGTTTAATGTATGGTTGATCACACAAAACATGAACACTGTCTACGAATATTTTGTCAGCTCTACCAATCCTGTATAAATACCTTAAGTATTGCTTTGTATTTGTGACAGCTCCTGCCATGAACACATAGGAAATTCATTAACCCTTAATTAGTTTCCTTCAGTCCATCGGACATTTGTTTGGAGGATTTGGAAGTTTTTGAAGAATTAAAAGACATTTGACATTCATATGTTGGAAGCAGCCGGGCTCCAACAAAAATCATACTGACAGATTTTAAAGGCTTGAGGCAGTTGTCTGCAATTAACATAAAAGGTGTCAAGTATTTCAAACTGCTCCACTCAAACCGAGCTGTACATTTTTGCATCCAGTTTGAAAAACATACAGGTGTTTTTTTCCGGGTAGCTTTGGGAATCAGTGTGATGAGACAGGTTGGTCGGAATAATCAATTCATGTTGTAGTACATTGACTCTGGAATAAACAGCTCTTGACGGTCATACAGAGGAGTAACATAATAGGAATAATTTTTAATATCATCAAATTAAAACAAGTATGATATGCTTCCTACTAAAGTCCGATTTTCAATTTTTTTGCCCTCAGAAAAATCTGCAAAAATTTGTATTAAATAGGCTGAAAACTTTATTAAAGCCTACACCATGTGTACATGTAGGTCAGCCCTTGTACTCAATAAAATGTTCCTACTTTTTTCTAAGGGAAAATTATCAGTCCTGTTAAAGGTCCCCCACCCCCAACATGCACACTTATTGAACAAAGAAACCTTGTCTTGATTGGTGCTGCACCAACCCCCCCTGCTCAGGGGTCACTTGGGCAGGGTCGGTTGTGCGCAATGGAACCTCTTCTCTTAAAGGGATTGTATATGTTTGGTAATTGGAAACCCACTGTTTGTTTCAATCCTATATAGTTGTAGATATATACCATAAAACTAACCTGTGAAAATTTCATTTCAAAAGGTGGTAGCATTTTTGAGATATTGCCGAAAATCTGGAGCGGTTATGTCCATGTTGGAAGAATACCTGTGATATGCAATCGGAATACACAATCTGAGAAACATTACCGTCAGGTAAACGCTTCTCAGATTCAAATTTGTTGGGATAAAAAGTGATATATTTTTCCATAACCCCAGTACTTCTAAGTGAAAAGTTTCTAAAAATGCATAAACTATCCAAGCTGTCTTACCAAGTATGTTTTTATTGCAATTATTTTCAGAGTCATTACCAAATGTATACAGACCCTTTAAGATAGATGTAAGTGTACCGGGTTCCATGCATTACATAACACATGGGACCTATGGCTTTACATCCCATCTGAAAAGAACAAAGCAAAAATGATTAAGTGTCTGGGTCAAGGACACAAGTGTCAAGACCAGGACTCGAACCCACACTCTGCTGATCAGAAACACAGGAGCTTCAGTAAAGTGCATTTGACTGCTTGGCCACGACACATCTTGTTGGGAAGCGTTGTTTAAAAGATTCCCACCAATACCAGTGGCAGTGCTGAATTGAGGACATTTCTTTGTTCTCCCTGTCATTGTATTTTTAGTAGAGTCCCTATTGGTTTTACACACACGAACATCCTCGGTTGTCTAACCACACAGATCATTTTTGTTAAAGTCTTCGGAGTCAATGGATAGACACGCTCCAACGTTACCTTTTCTAAAGAATTCCTGTGTTGGGTACTACAAGTCGGAGGGGGATCAGGCTGGCTAAGTGGTTTCCTTCCCTGCCTTTCATCTGTATGGACCCCGGGTCGAATCCCACCCCGTAGCGGAGTAGACTAGGTTTTCAGTCCCTTCCTAATTGTGTGGGTTTCCTCCCACACTTAAAACTGAGATTTCTTCATCATCTTCTCTACATAGGTATCTTCAAGCCTACAGGTTACAGACTTACTTCAGGCATGATTTTCTTCCTACTTAAGTCTGATTTCCGATTTTTGGGGCCCTTGGGAAAAACAGAAAAATTGTGATTAAATAGCTTGAAAAGTCTATTGATTGCCTATTTCATAGGTACATGTGGACCAGCCCTTGTACCTACTTTTTTACCAAGGACCAAATATCATGCCTGGTACTGACTTAATCCTCTTTATTCATAGTGGGACATACGGGTTAATTAAAGAGCTTGTCACTTTGAGGATCCCATTGTTCCATTTTTTTTTAATGAGATATCGCCTTACCTACAAGGCCGGATGGCCACTTCAAGGTGAGGGCTACACTTAACTGATTTGGGCTGACGACCCAAATGAACTGCCACCAGGGGCACGTTGCCACCTACTCTTGGGGCTGAAACAGGGTTACCCCTTTACAATCCGCGAGGATGTAGGCATGGGTATCATTAACTAGGAGCCTGGCTGGTAGAGCAGAATGCACTACCTTCCCAACTTTTTACGAAGCAATTATGGTTAAGTGCCTTGCTCAAGGGCACAAGTGTCATGACCAAGATTCGAACCCACACCCTGCTGCTGACAACACCAAATAATAACAACAAGAAAGCATTGTTTCATTAGTTCCCATTTCCATTGCCATAGCTTGACTCTCCATTCCGTACTGTCACTGAACTGGAAACTGACCGGATGAAAAGGATTATATAAATCCAACCTCAAGTTACCTGCACAGTATCTGTTTGCTGAAGTGATCATCACTGGGAGATTTCAACCATTAAAACTGCTTGCCATCTGTTCGTTTCAGTGAGCTCTTTGGGAGCATTCACTAGAAAAAAATCCCCCTGTGCCCCTCTAATGAAGAGAGCTCAGCATAGACACCCTTTATGGTGATGTGACTCCTTCCCTTGAGGCATTTTAGCACGTTAAGCAAAAGGATTCTTTCAGCTACAGACTCATAATAGCCGTATTTGTGTGGTCGTCAGAGTGTACTGTATTCAGTGTACTTCCAATTATCGTCATATGACACCCCAAAGTACAGTGACATGTACGCGGTGTTTGCGTTCATTTTCTTTCTTTGTTGTGCCTTGGTTTTTAGCACTGATGACTATTTTTAGTGTCTAGGGGTTCCTGATCCATTGTACATTAAAACCAAACGCTTTCATAAAATGAAAGTGATAGTAGAGGTTTTATGTTGGGCTTTTACCATTGCAACTCATAGTGTCGGCCTCTGAATACCTTTCCATCATTTTCACAGAAAAGTGTTAGATGTAAATTTCTTTTTAGATTCTTATTTTAGTTACTTTGAAGCCCATGTTATGAACATGTTTGGTTCAAAGGCAGGGTATACTTTTGGTAATTGTCAAAGACCAGTATCCTCACTTGGTGTATCCCAACATATTCATAAAATAACAAACTTGTGAAAATTTTGGCTCAATTGGTCACTGAAGTTGCAAGAAAATAATTGGGAAAAAACACGTCTCATGTACTAGAATTGGTAGTGCACATAAAAGAACCCAGAGCATTTAACGTAGAAGAGTAGGGGGTAACCTCGGTGTTTCTTGTTCACATAGCAAGCACTCTTTTTTTATGTATCCCCAGGCTTGAGAGGAAGGATTGAGTTCATTACCAGAAATATCTAATAATAATAATAATAATACATTCTACAGGTTTCACGAGTGGGATTCGAACCCACTTGTAACCTGTTCACATTCTCAAGCAGCTATGATCCAGTTTTACTTTTCTCAAACAGGGTCGTAACCTTGAAGGTGCTTTTTGGTTTGCCGTTCTGCTCAACTTTAAGCACATTTATTTGTACGTTGCACCAGCTTACTTCATCTACCTTCTGCGATCATACTGCTTCACAAGAAGTAATCCAGGTTGGTTAGATTTTTAAAGGTGTAAATAAACAACAGCAACAACAACAACAGCAACAAAGGGAAAAACTGAACTTAAGAGAAGGAAAGATATTAGGCGGTCAGGTGCACTCTGCTGTAGTTTGACACTTGTTTTGTATCAAGTTTGTGGTAGGGATTTAAAGGTAAATCATTTGTTTTTAAAATGTAATTCTAAATGAAGAACTTTCCTTACGGGCATAAGAGATATAAGAAGTTCAGGTGCACTCTGCTGTAGTTTGAGGCTTGTTCAATGTTTAGATTAAATTTGTGAAGAATGACTCTGCTGATTCAACTTGTTGATTCAACTTCCTTTCAAAAATTCCGTCAAGAAAATTCAAGGTTCACATGACAAAAAACACCTGATGTCATCACCACAATTAATCTTGGTTGAGCCATTTTGGGAGACAGTTTCCCTGTGTGTTAGATCGTTTAGTGCGCATTTTAGGTGTTGCTTGCGGGTTGACCTGCTTTGAGTCCTAAAATGGCAGACTGAGGTCCATGCAAGGGGTCTATAAATTGCTTCGTACAATATTGATGTCTCTTAAGGGAGGGTATACCTTTGGTAATTACTCTAAAAATTAATGACTGAAAAAATCTTACATGGTAAGAAGCACTGCAGCTGTTGATAATGTATAACATTTTGAGAAACGATCCCCTTCTAACGAATGTGGTTTTAGAGAAAGGGATTCAAAACATGTTCAATCTGAGAACCGTTTCGTGCGAAATTTTTCTCAGATTGTGTATTCCAATTATGGATTATTCTTCCTGACATAACCGCTCCAGATTTTCAGAGATATCTAAAAAACACTGCAACCTTTTGAAAAGAAATTTTCACAGGTTAGTTTTATTGTATACATGTATATCTGCATTGATATAGGATTAAAACAATCGAACGGTTCCAAAAACTTAAGGTATGCTTGGCCTTTAAGTTATATTATTCTTCTAAAGGCCCCTATTTCATTTGAGAGTTTCCATTTAACTTGAAGAATTTATTTTTTGCAATTATAGATGGAGGGGTACAGTGGACAAGTTTATCTGCAATAAGACTCGCTGGCCTAGGAGGAATTGTTATATCTGTGTTTGCTGCTTCGTTTGGACCCTTCATTGCCATGGTAAGTTAAAGGGATTGTACACGTTTGGTTATTGGAACCCACTGTTTGTTTCAATCCTACACAGTTGTAGATATATACCATAAAACTAACCTTTGAAAATTTCATTTCAAAAGGTGGTAGCGCCAATTACTGTCAGTAACGCTTCTCAAATTCAAATTTTGGGGGAATTGGTTCATTAAAATGTGCAAGAATCTGGTTTACAAGGTGCTGTGGTGCAATATGCTGCCGATCAAACCAGGAACACCGGGGCTAACCCTTTCTCTTTACGATAAGTGCACTGGGTTCATTTACATGCATTACACAACACACAAGACCTACGGCTTAACATCCCATCCGAAGGACGAAGCATGTGGTTAAGTGTCTTGCTTAAGGACACAAGTGTCTTGACCGGGACTCGAACCCACACTCTGCTGATCAGAAACACCAGAGCTTGAGTCCGGTGTTCTTATCCGCTCGGCCACGACACGCCACAAAGGAAGGAGTGAGGTCACCTGTAGACAAGTGAGCCTAGGGAGTAAGAGTTTTAATCATTATACGTAAAATTCCTCTTTCTGTTCCCAAGGGCCAGTTACCGCAAGTCCTGACGAGACTTTTCCCCTTCAAGCGTGGCCTGTGCCATTCCTATTGGGCCCCGAACTTCTGGGCCTTGTACAACATGTTGGATAAAATTGCCTCTATGACAGGTAAGTCTGGTAGTCACGATTCAGAACCAATCTGATATTCAATTACCACTGCCACCTATGAACTACCCTTTCTTGATTAGTATAAGGCCAGGTACATACAAATTTTGTCACACAACATTTTGATGTTGAGTTGTTACCCATAGAACAAGAACCGAAGAGTTACCATGTACTTAGTACACAGCACTGAGTGTACAGTACTTAATACACATTGGTGTAAGGTTAAACAACCAAATAATATTATTTATCCCCAATGCAAAATTAACATCTATTAAATCGTTGCAGTACTCACTGCTAAAATATTGGATTCGAACTGCCTCTAGCCACCAGGCTAGCTTGGTGGTCTAGTGGTAAGACATCTCTTCTAGCATGGCAACATTCGTGGGTTCGAATCCTACCCGAGTGATATGCCTGTGGATTTTTTTAAACAGAATTCTGGAAAGTACTGAGTATGCAGTTCTTAATAAACAGTGGGTGTAAGTGCAAAAACTGGAAGCCGTAAACTGCCGTGCCAGAGCCTGTGTGGAGCAATGGACGAGACTTGTGTAGTGACTCGCTAAGAAGAAGAGTGCAAAAACCAAGTAATAATAGTTACCACACAGTGGGGTATTTTGATGGATTTCCCAAACAATTTCCTACCAGGGCCCAATTTTATGAAGCCGTTTATCGGTAAATAAATTTGTGTGCTCAATACAGCAGAAAAGCATGCATAAGCAAAAGTGTATTTCATAAACGATCAAGAAGATTTGACAGTGCGTGTGGGCACTCACAATGGATTTGCATTGTTGCGTCACTCATCTGCTTACAAGAACCGCCAGCAAGCTAGCATGCCTTTTGCTTTGCTTACAATAAGCAGTGTTTATGAAACTAGAACCTGTGTGAAGGATCGCTCTGTATTAAGCATGAAACATCTGCTGACAGGCTTTATGAAAGTAGGCCCCGGGCCCAAATTTCATGGCACTGTTTACAATGGCACTTACGGCCCACAGAATCATGCACTTTACAGGGCCCCAGAATTTTGTGGTTGGCACGGCGAGTGTCATGAAACTGCCCTGGGTCCATTTCCATGGCTCTGCTAACTGCAGAATTTTCGCTCAGGGCGCCCTGTAAAGCATATAGTTCTGTGTGCCATAAAATTGGACACCGGTGTAGCACATTTGTAACATTGGTAATTGTCAAAGACCAGTATCCACACTTGATGTGACCCCACATATACATCAAATAACAAACCTGTGAAAGTTTAAGCTCAATCGGTCATTGGAGTCACACACAAAAAGTGGGAAAAAACCTTAAATGTTTTCACTGTTTTCAAGCATTGAGTTTTGGACTTGCAATATCAAAACTAATTGTTTTACTCATTTCTCAAAAAACATTGCATTTCAAGCAAAAATATTTCAACTGGAGTTTCCCACCATGACCAATCTGTGAACATTTATATTTTCACTCTCACCAAATGTTATGCACACCCTTTTTAAGGCAGCTGAATGCAAAAAACCTTTCACCAACAGTTCTGGGAAGAAATTTAACGAACCCACATACGTAGGCTCCCGGTGGGAAACTGGCTGTCTGCAACTTACTTTAATCATGTTAACCGAGGTGTGGGGATGTAGTCGAACATTCCCCCCCAATACATACACACAAATTAAGTCAGAACGTACTTTTGTTAAAAGCACTTGTGTGAAAAACCATCACTTGTGAAAGTCAGCCCAGTACAAGAGAAGCACTTGGCTTTGAGTACGTGTTCACAACACACCACCATTAGTACGATCTAAAGTGCGTGTGTGAATCACAATTTAAACTTCAAGTCACACTGTCATGAGGAATTTAGCGATAACTGCATGCCTTCACCCAAGAGTAAATAATGGGGTCCTTTTCTTCATGCTTGGCAGCACAAGCTACATACTCAAAGAGGGAAATAATACCATGTTATTTTGAATAAAAATAACTCTTGGGATTTTGTGTATGTCTTGGGTATCCTTCTAAGGACCCACAACATCTAGTGGCCTACCAAAGGAAGGGGGTGGGGAGCTTAGAGGGCCTATCGCATTAATGGCAAATTTAATTTCAAATCACTTTTTATATATAATATGACATCTCCTTTGTCAATGTTTTTCCAATCTCTTAAACAGGTGAGAGACTTAACTTGTTATCTGATGAGAGTCTACGTGAGAGTCAGGCATCTATGACTGGTGGCCTGGTGCAAGAGTTCCATCATATCATTCTACCCTCTGTCCCTGCTATTGCTACCTTGGTACTAACAGCTCTTACATCATTAGTAAGTTATCACCTTGTGATAATTCATGTGATCCTAGTAGACCTCTTGCATATGATGTCACAAGCCCAAACAGCGCCCTCTCTGAGGTCAAAGAAAGACCTGTCATTGGCTGAGAGTTGTGCGCGGCGAGTACACGCGCGCGCATTTTTCCATTGTTTGACCTCAGCGATGGCGGCCAATGTAAGGGGTCTATACAGTGACCCTCTCAAATCAAAATCATGATATTGTTATGCAAAAGTACAGGCCTGAAAAGTGACTTGCCCCAACTTAGGCTGTATCCCAATTGGCGGCTAAGGGTGTTGCTAAGGATTTCTTATACTTCAACACATGATGACGCGGCAGTGCAGCCGTAGCCATAGCCGTAGCCACCAATTTGGACATAGCCTGAGTCCCCGATCTCTTGTACAGTCACAAAAGGATGGATGATGCTTTACATTTAACTGCAAAAGCGAGGAATAGAGAGTTCCCGATAGACACCATCTTTATGGGTAACTTGGGGTTTTTTGCTTTGAGCTGCGTCAAGTGTTCAAACTTTTGTATGCTGCCAAGTGACCATGACCAACCATGCAAGGAATTGGATAAACTCCTGCGTGCCGCATATGGTACTTGCATGTCATGCACAGTTGTGCGTTTAAAAAATTACCTTCGAGAAAGACTCGGCCAGGGTCGAAACATCAGGCCATCAACTATTTTTTGCATTTATACCATAGGTCTTTTTGGTTGGTAAGCAGTTTGCAACAGCTAATGCTATTATCTCAAAAAATTATGAGTTGCCTGTAAAGATGGCAGACTTTACACTGTGTGGCGTCAAAAGAGAACTATTTATAGTAAATTTGTCCTCACAATAGACTTGCGCGACCAATGTCACGTGCCCTATAGTGGGTGTAAAACATCAACAAATAAAGCGTCCTCCATAGGAAAGTGCCATTGTGGTAAAGAACATGATGATTGATGCATTTGTTTATTTGATAGAGACTTTTCTGTCTTGAAATATCGGTATGTGATAAAATGTTCCAGAGTGGCTGAAAAAGCCAGTGAGAACAGGTTCCGCAAGTCCTTTAAATTCTACAAGGAAGGATTTTGTATGCTGTCAAGTGACCATGACCAATCATGCAAGGAATTGGATAAACTCCCGCGTGCCACATATGGTATTTGCATGTCATGCATAGTTGTGCGTTCATAAAAAATTTGGGGTGTCGTGGCCGAGCGGTTAAGAGCGCCGGATTCAAGCTCTGGTGTTTGATCAGCAGAGTGTGGGTTCGAATCCCGGTCGTGACACTTGTGTCCTTGAGCAAGACACTTTACCATAAGCTTCTCTCCACCCAGGGGTAAATGGGTACCTGTGAGGGCAGAGATGGTTATTGTGATTGATTTAGCCGAGTAGCGCATTTGTTGCACAAGGCTGTATATACTCCCCAGGGAGCTGAGATGGTTTAAGGAATGATTTAAGGCCCAGTGACCAGGGGTAATAATGTGAAGCGCTTTGGGACGCCCTTCGGGCGTGAAAAGTGCCATATAAAAACTAACTATTATTATTATTATTATTATGATTATTATTATGTTCACGATGATGTGGTGCTTACACAGACGACCGCGATCACACACTTTTCAACACAAGAATGTCACAGTTTTTCAGCTGAAATCATCCAAAAAAAAAGGCTTTCCAAAACTGTACGATTCCTTTGTTTATTTGAAACTCTGCAAGGCTAAAACGCTCACCTTTCCAACCATCTACTTTTACTACAGTGATTTACATTACAAACAAAAGACTGGGGTGCTATAGCCCAGGTTGGACTCCTCCGTTGCGTACCAGGACAAAGTTCCCTATAGCGTCATCCGACGCCGGTAGTGCATAACTCAAAATAAACTTCTCTGTGGTTGAATACTGGTAATTTATGAAACAGAGATTGGATTTAAATCGTTGTCACAACATACAACTTTAATAAGAGAGCTTAGCAACTGTGTTATTATTTACTAATAATAAAAATAAAGTCGACTCTCTGTGTATGGATGGGTCTTTGCACGTCTTTGCCATCAGCTGCGATGACGTAGCACCATCTATAAGTCACGTGATAACATGTAAACATTGGTTGCGCAATCGGTCTATTGTGATCATCATTTTGAATCTCTTGGGCATCATGATTCCCTTTGCAATCAAAGGTTGTTAGATGAGTACAGGGGGTTTTACTCTTATGTCTGTGGTGGGTTGCTGGAGGCGGCCACCCCTGAATTGACTCTTTATATCAGAGCTGTTTCAATTCCTCTGCAGCCAACTTTGCTACATCTTTGGAGGTATCCAAGTGGACCAAAGGGATTCCTAAGATGCCTGGTTCTGTGTGCCTACAGCTCTTTCATGTTTGGATATCACGTACATGAAAAAGCCATCTTGCTTGTTATCATACCACTTAGGTAAGTAGAAAGACAACAGAATCTTAGTGTTGTTATTTTATTTATTTATTTACGACTGTAATTCAGAGTGAGAAGATGAGGATCGTCAGGCACAATGAAAAGGCACATGTACATATTTATCAAATGACTGTTGTGGGGTGTCTTGTGTGATGTACTATCAGAATACATTTTAGATTTTTGACCAAAATTATGCGCATAATGTTAGTCCGACTCAAAAGACAATTTCATATCAAGTAACAAAAATGATCGCAACACTTGCGCAAGATCTGAAAGAAGCCAAGGTTAAATACAACAAGGTTTTTTATCAGAGTTTTATTTTGTTTGACTTTGCTTGTCAGCCTCTTAGCCATGGAGAGTTTGAAGGATGCCCAAGTGTTCTTGATTGTGTCAACTGTTGGCCACTACTCCCTGTTCCCCCTGCTGTTTACACAGAATGGTGAGTACATCTAGGCCATCATATGACTCCATAGGACAGACTTAGCTGGAGTACCCTCGTAGCGGCTGCCATCTCGACAATGCCCCAATGCCCCAGGGCAGAATTCCATGGTATGTGCTGAGCAGCACCGTGAACTTAGGCCCTGACGTTATAACCGAGCTTGCTAATTGGGTTTTGAAGATTAGAGTGTCACTGGAGACTATATTATGATTACAATTAAAATCAATAAATCAGTGATTCACTATACTTTATCAAAATTAAAACGTCTTGTTCGTTTTTTGTCTCTTCCCTTCACAGAAACACCAATAAAAGTGTGTCTTATGTTAGCCTTCACAATTCTTACTTTCATCAGTACAACAAAT
Source organism: Plazaster borealis (assembly GCA_021014325.1). Classification (NCBI taxonomy): domain Eukaryota; kingdom Metazoa; phylum Echinodermata; class Asteroidea; order Forcipulatida; family Labidiasteridae; genus Plazaster; species Plazaster borealis. Next base: position 17,221,760 of record CM037457.1, on the reverse strand, counting down.
ATTCACAGGTAGGTTTTGTAAAATGTACTCTGTTTAAAGTGTGTTGTGGCCGATTGGGTTAGTGCGTTGGACTCAAGTTCTGGTGGCTAAGTCATGAGGGTGTGGGTTCGAATCCCATTCATGACACTTACGCATTGAGCAAGACACTTAACCATAATTGCTTTTCTTCACCCAGGGGTAAATGGGTACCTGTGAGCGCAGAGATGGTTCATGTAATTGATTTAGCTTAGTGCGCTACATACTTAGCGCCACAGACTGTATACTCCCCAGGGAGCTGAGATGGTTTAAGGAATTAAATAAATGGCCCAGTGACCAGGGGTAACAATGTTTGAAGCGCAATGACAACATTTTTGGAATTGTGCTATATAAGAGCCGTTATTATTATAACGCATGAGTTCTTTTAACATTTTTAGTAGCATCTTTCTGGATTTTGATTTGATATTGCATGAAGTCAAACCAATTACATGTGGCGTGTCGTGGCTGAGCGGTTAAGAGCACCAAACTCAAGCTCTGATGTGTCTGATCAGCAGAGTGTGGGTTTGAGTACCGGTCGTGGCACTTATGTACTTGAGCAAGACACTTTCCTGTAATTGCTTTGTCCTTTGGATGGGACATTAAGCCCTAGGTCCTTTATACTAGGATTGGTAGTGCACGTAAAAAAACCCAGAACACTTATCGTGGAAGAGTAGGGGTTAACCCTGGTGTTTCTGATTCATATAGCAAGCACCCTTGTTTACAGGTTTCCTCAGGCTTGCGAGTTACAGTGATTAAGTTCACTTGGGGCATCCTTGGTTTCATTACCAGAAATATATAATAATAATGTTCATTACACACATACTTCTTCTCTTCAAGAGGCCATATACATGTCTCCCAGGACTGCCAATCCAAGCTTTCAGAACAAGCCAGGTGGTTCTTCCTGGAGCCATTTGCCCTTCTAAGAAGAGATTTTCATTTGCGGACAGCATAAAATATCCGTCTTACACATAGAGAACATCATGACAATATTTGATAACGGTGTCTTTCAGTGAAACACAATGCATGGATCTTTGTTCCTCCTCTCATCCACGGTATGGTACCCGCGCTTCAGCGCTACGAATTCTTGCCACTAATGCTAGCATCGGTGTATTGTGCTCTTGGTGTCTGCTACTTGTGTCATTTGTCTCACAGAGTCTTTATTTCAACTCATTGACGTCAATTATTCAAACCGATTTTCTTCAACTGCAGATACTCCGCCAAGTCGGCCTTCATGTTGCCACGACTACCGCATCTCTCACCTGTAGAGTCCCTGTACCTCCTGGGCCTGTTCCCACTCTTCGTATACAAGAATCTCATCCACGGTATGGTACCCGCGCTTCAGCGCTACGAATTCTTGCCACTAATGCTAACATCGGTATATTGTGCTCTCGGTGTCAGCTACGCCTGGTTGAAATTTAACATCATAACTTTGGGCAGGGGAGGTGGGAGACAAGACCATTCGAAGTAGAAACTTGAATATTGTCAGAAAACATTTTCACTGTAAAACTTATATCAAAATTGATTTGATGTTATGGGATTTAATAACTCTGTAACTAAATCATCATTTATTTTTAAGCTCTGTAATTGCTCAAATTTTAAACAAACTGAACAAGTGATCAATTTTGTTCAAAGAAGAAATACAAGTTAATTAACTGTCCGTGGACAAAGTTGACCAAGTTGAGTGCGAAGTAAGGGTTTGAAAATTACCATCCAAAAGCAAAGTACTATGCCCATACCAACCACATTAGCAGCCTTATTTACCTTTATAGCCATGATTTACATGTATACTGAATATTCATGAATGATCCAGGCTGTTAAATCTCAAAAACGTTTGCAGCAGCCTGGATACTACCAGGGCCCAATTTCATGGAGTTGCTTAAGCAGTCAATACTGCTTATCACTTTTCTGGTGAGCAAAAATAAGCAGGATACCAGTCACAAGTGGTAAACGTGACATGGTATTTTGGCTGGTAACCTTGTTCTGGTAAGCAAAATTTTGCCGTTTCATGACCGCATAACAATGAACTCAATTTACATTTGACCATAATGCATAATTATGATGTCACAGGAATAGTGCGCCCTCCCTCTGAGGTCACAAGGGGGTTGCTCAGTGGCCGCATCTTGTGCGCTGTGCGTACACAGCTGTGTGTTTCTATTGTTTCATTGTGGTCTTACCTCTAAGATGGCGATGGGATTATGTCAATACAAAGGTCTATACAGAGGAAACCTATTTGCTATGTTTATACCCGAAATTCTCCATAAGTGTACATGAATTGTACATGTACACTGGTGCCGTCATGTAATAAAGCATTAATAGACAAGACTTGGTCATGGAATAAATGAGTATTGTACTTCAACTGGTAATGTTCACATAAGTCTTACAAGATTGTGACCTATTGAACCTGGTGTCACACACAAGTCAGTGTAATAGAATTAGAGGTCAAACAAACCACGCGACACTGCCCGACAAGAAGCATTTTTGACCATTGAGAAAATGGTGCTGACCCATCGTATAACACGGGTCACAAAAACAACAAAACCAACATTTTGTAAGTGGACATGTGTCTGTAATTTACCCATAGGGATTCGTGCCCATGGTGGGACAGCGCGGTTTACGTGTGTGTAATCACAAGTGCTCCCTCTAGTTCTGTTATAATGTAACTCTACGACTCTGAATAAAGTAGTAGAACATGTTAAAAATACTCAGTCAGTCCATTACAAAGATTTGTGGATCAAACAATATTTGAACTCTTTTATTTCTGATGTGTATTATAGATAAGGTATTTATCAAATGATGTAGCCATCCTTAAACATTCAGGGTATGCAAAATTGTCAGTAATTACATTTTTTACAAAATTACCCTATAAAAACCAATAAACTAAGACAGAACCCTGCTTTTTTGTTCACGTTAAAAAACACAGATATCATAGATTTCTCATATTTTGAAACAAAATTAGATGAAATTGTATGTTAAAATCTTCAGTAATGCACTGATATTTTTTTGGTCCTATAATATGCTTTTTTGTTCACATTAAAAAACACAGATGTCATAGATTTTTAATATTTTGAAACAAAATTAGGTGAAATTGTACGTTAAAATCTTCAGTAATTCAGTGATATTTTTTAGGTCCTATAATATAGTTTTTCCAGTATGTGCACTTCTACCCTGCACAAAGATTTAAATAATTTATATACAAGAAGAACATGGGAAGAACATAATTTGCAAAACACCAAGTTGCACTACATGAAGAATCACTTCAAATCAAAATGATCTTACTGCTGTTGAAGACGACCACTGTAAATCTTGTTTGGGCCATTTTGGGAGATAGGTTCCCCCATAACTAACCAATACCATTAATCATTTCAACAGTCTCCAATTGTGGCTCTGCAAAAAAATGTTTCGTTTTGTTACAGATAGAATAGGTGAAAGCAAACGCTCATTATGATTCAAACTTTCTGCACATTTGACTGAGTATTAGTATTAAAAATGAGAAATTGTTTAAATATTTTTATAAACAATAAAAAAAAACTGTTTAAAATATCCAGAACAATTTGCACGTTTATGAATCAATAAAACCCGCCTGAACTCGACAAACAATCCGGCCCAAGTAATCAAACAAATCACAACATTAGGTGAACTTCAAAGCTTTTTCATGACGTGGACATTTACAAGTCACAACTTCTCTTGTCCCTTTCTCCCTAAAAAGATTACTTCATAGTTATCACTTGTGCATCAGTTTCCTCTAAAATTATCACATGCACAATTTCCTTAAACATATGGAATAATCCCTTATAATCCCTTTATGAAAGGCATTTCCATGAAGAAACCAAACATTTTGAAGGGCACCCAGATTAAGACTAGAGGGCACATAGGTATATGCCTGCGAAGCCCCCGTCAGTTACAATTTCTCCTTCCAATCTCCCTGATTATTCTTTCAGCATTTCCTAGAAATATATCCCATGAAATTACAGAGCGGTTGACTCATTGACAGTAGCATAAGTATTGTCCTTCTCATCACCCTGGAACGTCAGATTAATCTCACCCTTAGCGGTGCTACTCTTCCTCTCTCCGTACCCTTCCATGTCTGAGTAGTGGATTTTGTACAGTTCTTTGGTTCCGTACGGGACAAACTTAGAGTAGTGCCAAGTGCCTAGGAACACAGAGAGTATCAGCATGGCAAGAACTATTGCTAGAGAGAGCCTTGGGCCTACATAGCTATACATCTGACCCATGTAGATTGGGCCGATGATACGAGCGAAGCTTCCAGCTGCTGTTAGGTAGCCCATCATTTTACCCTGGAGAAAGACAAAATCAGACCGACGGTGGGATCAATTGAAATCGAATAGAATCATCTGAATCACAATCTAGCAAGCACCAAATCACAATGAACCAGGGTTAAACGTTTAGGGTCAAATTATGTCAAGCTTGGAGTTAAAATGTTGCAAATACATTAAGTATAGACTCACAAAACTGTAGGCATTACAAAGTATTAAATTTGACATCACAGTTTAAGCATTTTGCATTTTTGTATTTAATACATAGTAATATAATCAAAAGTGTGGAATTACAAATTAACAAGTAGGCTAGACTTGTTTCCAAGTCTGTGATTATAGTTTTGTTTTTTGTCTGTCTGATAGCCCACAGTACTGCCTGAATTAGCGCCCTCTTGTGGATTAACCTCCAACATTACTTGAGATCACAGGTTAGTTGTGTGATAGCCAATAGGCAAATGGCGTTTTGCGTGGCTCATGCAGATAAAAAAATAACCTTGATCTCAGACTTGAAATCAAGTCTACAAGTAGGCCTACAAGTGTACTACTGGTAAATTAATAGGTCATGACCGTGCAATACTTTGAGAGCATTCTTATATTTTCAATTTTATTTTGGTCTTTCCCTAAGAGACCATCCAAAGTTTTCAACATTTTATGTCGTACAGAGAGCACAAAGTAGTAATTGTCAACATTTTTCATCCAAAATTGATGCACATTATTGAAATATCAACACCTTACACACCGTTTAACGCCAAACGTGGTTTCCAAAAATCTGACTTACCTGATTACTTGTTCCGAGTACTTTGGAGTAAATTGTGGACGCCATGATGAAACAGAACCCATAAGACACCCCCATAGCCAGCAAGAACCCAATCAAGTACTGTGAGATGTAGATACGAGGGACGACACAGCACCATTCATACAGCTCCCAGCAAACCCCATAGGTCAGATTACCACCGCCTACCCCTGTTGGTCCACTCAAGATCCCCACGGCCTGGCCGGCCGCGTTGGTCAGGGCGTTGACAGGGTCAGACTCCCCGCAGACCTCAGGCCAGGGGTTTACCCCACCAAGGAACTCGTCAAATAAATCTAACAAAAGAGAAAAATGTTTGATAGTTGTTCATCAAGTTTTATCTAAACCCGGACCAATTTCATAAAGTAATAATAATAATAATAACCAGAGATTTTCCTTTTGGCGGGGGAACGAGCGAGGACAAAGACTTGATTTGAGGGGGCTATTTAATGTATCGAACCATTCGTTTGCGCATTTTTTTCGACCTCATTTGGAGGCAAAGGGGGGGGGCAAGGGTTCTGAGCAGGGGGTTACATCTCCACTGCCCCCCCACTCTGGTAACGCCACAGGGGGGGGGCAAGATGACCCCACCAGTGTCAATCTACTATACCTTGATCTTGTTGTACTGATATCCCAGACAGGGGTGTGTCACCCCATGGTATCATGACAAATATTCCGATGGCAGCTATTACATATCCCATCATGAAGATTGCTCGCTCGCTCATTAACCTAGAAAATATTGAGTTAAAAGGTAGGGTCATCGATTGGTTTTTGTCAACGTAATGCTAATTCAAGAAAATATAGTAAGTTATGATACTTAATTAATGTGCATCAATTTCTAAAGAAAAATGTTGATTAAATAGGCCTACTATTTTGTAGGAGGTATGGGGGGTCCTCAAAAGCAGCAGCCTATACTCTGTACAACCTGAAAAACGGTGGCAACTTTGGATGGTCCCTACGTGGAATAATGGAATGTATGCCACTGGATAAACAAATTATACAAGTTTATGACAGAATTCAAGCAGTTACTCATATCCAATTGGAGTATTAGATGTCCCATGAACAAACAAATAAGAATAATAACTACTTTTTAAATAGCACATTTTTACAATAACGTATCAATACGCTTTACATTAGCGACCAGGTCATTAGGCCAGTAACATTCCTGTCATATTTCTCAGCTTCCTTTGGGGGTATACAGCCCAAGGCTGCCGTGGCGCTCCGAAGGCTTTTTGAACACAATATCAACCTTTACCCTCGCAGGTACCCATTTGTACCTCTTGTTGAAGAGAAGCAATTATAGTAAAGCATCTTGCTCAAGGACACAAATGTAATAACTGGGATTCAAACCCAACACCCCTTCAAACCCACACCTTGATAACACCCCAGAACTTGAGTCCAGTGCACTAAACTGCTAGGCCATAAGTTACTTACTTTTTCAATGGTTTAAGGAGGAGGACGACAACGATGAATTGACATGCGACTGAGGCGAGTAAGATGCCTTGATATAAAATGGCATCTTCTTGGTTCAGACCGTACATGTCCATTACCAGAGCAGTTCCAACACTAATGAAAAACATTCAAAAAAACAAAAACACATGAGTGATCATTTAAAATGAACTGGCCAATCGGATGATCCCCAACGAGTAGAACAGATTTAAGGAAATAGCTTTTAAGAACTGAGTAGGTTTACATACACATACATAATTTTATATAATGCTTATTAACAGATCTAAGCGCTTTACAAAACAAATACATGTAATATTAATATTAATAATAATAAGTAATTTTATAGCGCACAATGCGGAGGCATCAGTGAACTGTACAAAGCAAAATTAACCGAAAATGACAAAATGTATTAAAAATAGGACAATTAAAGGCAGGTACAACAAAATAAATTAAAAGCAAGATGTGCGATTGCACAGTGCGGAGGCATCAGTGAACTGTACAAAGCAAAATTAACCGAAAATGACAAAATGTATTAAAAATAGGACAATTAAAGGCAGGTACAACAAAATAAATTAAAAGCAAGATGTGCAATTGCAACTCTATCGAGCACACACACAGGAAACTACAATGTACAGAGGCAATATATGAAACGGAACAAAATAAAGCAACAAAAATGTGGTTATGCAAAAAGATGAGTTTTTAACGATTTCTTGAAGATGATAAGAGATGGTGCTTTCCTAATGTTAGTGGGAAGAGCGTTCCACAAACGTGGCCCTGCAACGGAGAAGGAATTGTCACCAAAAGTGGTGTGATCAGTTTGGGATCTGAGGGCATGGTCATGAACAATTCAATTATTGTAGAAAACAGTGTCATCGGACAGATATTGAGGAGCCAAAGTGTTAACACACCGATATATAAGAACAAGTAACTTGAAGTTCATGCGTCGGTTAACAAGTAGCCAATGCAGCCTGTGATAGCCCTGTAGCCAAAGACATTTCTCATTACAAGCTGTGTGCCAAATTCCATGTTTGTATCATCAAAGGCACAATCCCATCACCAACCTGCCATGCTAATGATTATAAACAGTATATACAGAAATGAATGAATTGTCTTGTTCTTCTTGAAAGGTATCGTACACGTTTGGTAATGACTCAAAACAAATATTAGCATAAAAACTTACTTGGTAACAAGCAACAGAGAGCTGTTGATAGTATAAAACATTGTAGGAAACAACTCCCTCTGAAGTAACGTAGTTTTTGAGAACGAGGTAATTTTTCACTAAAATAATAAAAACTTCTTGCAAGAAGTTTTTATTCCTATCTGAAAGCCCACAAATTTGTACAACAAGGGTGTTTTTTCTTTCATCATTTTCTTGCAACTTCGATGACCAATTGAGCCCAAATTTTCACAGGCTTGTTATGTTATGCATATGTTGGGACACACCAAGTGAGAACACTGGTCTTTGACAATTTCCAAACATGTTCGGTGCCTTTAATTCCAATGAAAGTATAACATCATTACAATAATTGTTTTAGAGGATTGACTTTGTACTTACGTATCCAATGCACTGAAGATAAATGATGTGACACAGAACAGGACATTAATGACAATGACAGCGACGATGTCAAGTTTGCCGTCACTGTCATCCTCGTAATGTGAAGAACCACTGGAATCACTGGATGTGCTGCCTCGTTTCTCACCTGCAGTGACAGATCATGAGATAAATTAAAACAAACTTAGGGAGCTTCTCAAAAGTCGGAATGGTAGGCATGTTATAATAGGATCGGATTAGTGTTCCAGTGTATGCGCATGGACCGTTCTGTTGGACTGCCGGACCGTTCTGCTCATGGACCTTTCTGTTGGACCGCCGGAACATTCATAATACAAGTGCACGTATTCACTTGTGTAGAATTGCTCTCGTACTTCGGCACAATGATGCGGTCCAGCAGAACGTTCTGGTGGTCTAGTGGATTGCTGGCATGTGCCCATAATGGTAATTTGGGAGGCTAATCATCGTTACGAGCAGCTGAGAAGCTGAATTGCAAAGGACGCAGCTACAAGGTGTTCAAGCTGCAGGCATGCAAGGGTGCCTTTGGCAGCCAGCCACATGGACCCATATATGAACACGAAGCACAGCCAGAGATCGAAAGTGTTTGGTGTTTCCGGAGGGAGGAAAACCGGAGAGCCCGGAGAAAAAACCCTTGTGGCATGGAGAGAACCAACGCATAACTCTACTCACATATGGCCTTAGCCAGGATTCGAACCAGGGCCACATTGGTGAGAGGCGAGCACTTTATTGCACTACACCACACATGCAATGTAAAGAACCAAGCAGACTTTTATACAGTTTTGTTTAATCATTTTAAACCCACATCTGAACTGTGAACTGATGGATTAGATTAAGGGTGAGCAACTTCTCAGCTAATAAGTTGGTTCCTCCTTTTTTAGAGAGCTAATTGAATGCGGGTTCATGTTTCATGTTTCATTTTTAAGGTAAATTACTACATTAGACCCCTTGCATATGACGTCACAAGCTCAAACAGCGCCCTCACTGGGGTGAATAAAGGCCTATCATTGGTTGGGAGTTGTGCGTGGCATGTACACACGAGCATGTTTCCCCTATTTGACCTCGGCGATGGTGGCCTATATAGGGTGTAATTTTCAACGTTTTGACCACTGCAGCCTACAGCCAAACTGGCTCAACTCCAAGACAGGAATTGAAAATCAGAATGTAACTTACCGTCAGTATTGTGGTTGTCATCTTCCAGTCCATCTACAGCCTTCTCAATCTTATCCCCATCCTTTCCATTCTCCAAGACGTCAGCTCCTTTACTGCTTTTCCTTGATTCCTCTTGTAGCTGGAGTATCCTATCAGCTACAGGTGCATCCTTGATGTAATAATAATAACTAGACATTGAGTTTCTTTGACGTCACAAAAACTAGGTGTTCAGGTTTTGTGAATAGCAGGTAAATATTAAAAGTTAAATCAATTAAAATACAAATATGAACATAAAAACCAATAAAAACAACTTTAAAGAAAAAGAAGAAGAAGAAGAATGGGGGAAATACTGTGTTATTTTAATGTATAAGTAGAAAACTCATTATAACAGAACCTTAAATGCTTTCAGAATTTCTTGTTTTTAATAGTTACATGGCACAATGATTTTTGCTGCATGAAACATACATCAGTGCTTGGTCATAATCCAACAATAATTATGTTGTGTATTTTTGTTTTTCAAAATGATGAGCTCAACCAGGATTTGAACCCACATTTTGCAACGACAGAACTTGAGAATGCATGAGAATGCCCACAGTCTCGATACTTTAGAATGAAATATCATCAAGACAGACTCACCTTGAATTTGATAGCAATCAGGGCAATGTTGATCACTCCAATAAAGGCACTGAATAAGACCGGCACAGAGTACATGTTGAGAAAGGCCCAGCCAGGATAACCGATGGTGGCAAACGCTGTCTGCAACACTGAGAAAATAGAGAACATAGAGTTTACTAAAGGCCCAGCCAGGATAACCGACGGTGGCAAACGCTGTCTGCAACACTGAGAAAACAGAGAACATAGAGTTTACTAACGGCCCAGCGAGGATAACCGATGGTGGCAAACGCTGTCTGCAACACTGAGAAAATAGAGAACATAGAGTTTACTAAAGGCCCAGCGAGGATAACTGATGGTGGCAAACGCTGTCTGCAACACTGAGAAAATAAAGAACATAGAGTTTACCAAAGGCCCAGCGAGGATAACCGATGGTGGCAAACGCTGTCTGCAACACTCAGAAAATAGAGAACATAGAGTTTACTTACTTGGAATCCTGTCACCGAAAATTATTCACTAAAGTTATTGTATTCGCTTGAGCATGGGTGTATGGGGACTCTTTGGTTAAGGGGGGGCCAAGGGGTTGATTTGCAAGAAAATTAGAAGAAAAAATATATAAGTACCAATTTCAAATACAGAGTAATATATTTCTCTGTCCGATTTTGTTCTTCGGATTGCTTGTGCCCAAATTTTCTCCACTATTTTGCCTGAATTTGGGAGGGCAGTTGCACCTCCTTGCCCCCCTGGGTCATACACCTATGCCCTTGAGGTTCTCTTGCTTGTAAACGCACTCACAAAGAAATGCATGATGACATTGTTTATTTCCGATTTACTGATTTTCAAAATCCGCAAAAATTTCAGTTCTTGAAAATAGTAAACTTTCATTTACAGTGTAGCCAACCGAACATGAGCCGTGATCAGAGTGATTGTAATTTCTCAACCATTCTATATGTTGAGAAATAGTCACCCTTGTAGGTGTTATTTTTAATACTCTTATTTGAACTCTGTATGAACAAATTATACCCAGTTTTGAGTTTTTTTGCAGGAAATGCCTGTTTTGGGCATAAAGTTTCACAAATTAATTAGCACTAAGTTATCATGGGTGTTTACATGGGTTGTTTAAAACCATAGTCACCATCATCAGGTGTTTTCTAGGCACCCTGCTAAATCCATCAAAATGCAGCACAGTTTGAGTGAAACCATGCTAAATGCAGCAAAATACAACAGGGGATTCTGTTGAATTGTGAAGTGAACTTGGTAGAAAAAGAAGACAGTTGTAATATTCACACTTGCAAAACAACTAATTAAGTTAAATATTAAGTTACCAACTTAAGTTAATTTATCTTTTATGACTACCGGTATTTAATTCTACAAGTGCCACTGCATTGAGTCCAGCGGAATTTTCCCAGCCTTGGCACCCGGCAGCTGCTAAACACATGCATTAAAGTTTGCTGTGGATTTAATTGTACCTGTCAGAGCCGTGTACCCAGCTGAATGCAAAAGAAATTAGGATTTGAGTTGACTGCTAGATGCAACAAAATACAACCACCTTTACCAACTGGCGCATTTTGGAGTTAAGTGTAGGGTCATTGTTTGTTTTTTGTCAACATAATGCTGATCGATAGGCAAAATTGTCAAGATAGATATAATAAAAGTCACCTTTGAAAGTTTCAGTTGACTACAGCGTTGACTTGTATAGAAAACAGGGAAAAAACTGTCACTGTATTTTCATAAAGAACGTTGAATCCGACCACGTTTAGCGAGTTGACAGCTGCATCTCTGGCCGCAGCATTCACAAACGGACACCACAGAAATTTGAATCTCCAAAAGTCGCCGAACTTGGGCAATCTTTAGAGATTCAAATTTGTTGACATACTTTTATTGACTTCTAATCAATGGCAATACTTCAGACGAAACAATTTCGCATGTAGCTTACTACCATTACCGTATAAACAAGTAGGCTTTCGGATAAAAATTACACAAATTTTTGGGGCTCATTACCAATTTATTACCCTACCTTAAAGGCTGGGGAATATTAACCCAATGCATAACTTACATGGTCCAGCAATATAGCCAATGGAGATACACGCACTCATAAGAGCTACAGCATCCGTGCGTTCACGGACTGTAGTTGCAGAAGCCACGTAGGTACGACCGAGGGCAACATCCCCTATAGAAATAGAAGAAAGTTGTCATATTCACACTCATATACAACTATTTCTTATTTTAGTTAAATATTAAGTTATCAACTGAAGTTAATTTATCTTTTATATGAATATTACTGGTAGGGCCCCCTATACAATTCTACAAAGAAAAAGAAGAAGAAAAGAAGAAAAAAACTTGAACATTTATATATAATTATCTCAAAATTAATGTAATAAATACAAAAACTAATTTTAAAAATAGTTGCTGCTGGCCTGATGATCAACCACGCTGATGCGGTAAAAATGATGAGCTCACATTTCAGTCTTAGCAAAGTATTTATAAAGTTTTAGGGTACGTTTGTTATCAGTTACACACATTTATGTTCCGACACCCCTTTGTTCTGACACCCCTAATGTTCCAACACCCCTGTTCCTATCCCTAACCCTCACTCTCACCCTAACCCTAGTGTGTTGATCACAAGGGGTTATCGGACATAGGGTTGTCCTAACATAAGTTGTCCTAACATAGAGCAGTCACTGTTATACCATGGAGGAATAAGAATTCCTCCATGGTTATACTATACTATAGTCTTGTACCACTGCTGTGTGTATATCAATCAATATACTGATTCCCATGTATACCAAAAGGGGACCAACTATTTTCCCCTCCTAGCCGTACATTGGTTTGAGTAAAAGTTGTACTCAATATTCCAGACAATTTTAAATGTAAATATGTATTTTATGTCCGAAGATTTAAAATAATATTGTATACATAAGACTCACCAGCTCCAAGACCGATAAAGAAACGTCCAGCCAACACGACCCAGCGGCCATTACTCGGGACAAAGTCCGCCAGAAAATAGACCAAGTTACCGATGAGAGTCAGCCCTGCCGAGTAGATCAGCGCCATCTTGACGGACTTGAAGTGGTCTGCCCACCAACCGAAGACCAGCGACCCGAAGCACTGGGCCAAGCCGAATGAAGCCACCGTGAATCCAAGGAAGTTAGTTGTGCTTGTTGAGTCTACCTTGAATAGACAAGGGAAAGTCAGGTTGATTAGGTACACAATCAATCAATCAATCAATCAATCAATCAATCAATCAATCATCAGGCATTCGAGGTGGCCAGGAAAACCTACACTTCAATCTGGGCCCAATTTCATAGAGCTGCTATAAGCACAACAATTTTATCAAGGAAGTAATTTCATGCTAAGCAAATTGTTGTGCTTAGCAGCTCTATGAAATTGGGCCCTGGAAACATTTACTGGACTGAAAAGCTTTCAAATGACTTAACGTTTTTTGCTGTAAACTTCAAGAATAGTGTTCTCAACATTATAGCACTTAAAAATTGCAAATATTGCACGCAAAAAATTTGAAGTCACATCCGGTGATCCCACTCCTGCCATTTCCCAGGTTGTATCATAAACTTGGGTGTGATCCCTGGCTATACGGCAGTCACAGGTTGTATGGCTTCTGACTAACACCCCCACACAAAGATATTGCTGAAATAGGTAGACCGCCTACACTAGGGCTAGATAGCTCTCAGCACGTTAATCCTGAAGCCACAGGTTCAAGTCCCTCTCAAGTAAATTTTTCTTTGTTCAACCCAAAATTATCCAAAAAAATATTAAACATTAAAGATATCTGGTTGTTTCTCCATAGGGTAAATACTATCAAACAAAATATACATTAAATTCTTTTCTTTTTTTCCAGTAAAGGAATTTTAAATATTTTGGTATGGGAGGATTTGGTATGAAAGATATCAGGTCAAAAAACTGGATACAAAATTAATTTCCGAGCTCTTCTCGGATATTGTTGAAGATTTGAAGGTTACTTACTTCTTGTAAATATGGCCAGACAGATGGCAGGATCAGTGAAAAACCTGTCGGGTTAAAACAAAATGCACTTGTAATTATTCCATCTTTACAGCACATTGTTCTTGAGTAAACCAATTTTTTAATAGTCAAAACAGGAAAAGTTGTTTTTAATTTCTACAAGAGAAATACAATGAAACAAACTCAAATAATCATTTGTTCATTTCTAAAAATATGTCAAGCTGAAAGTATGATGCAGATAATTTAATCTGTACGTCAATACCACTTGTCCTGTATGCTGTAACCATACAGTTAAATAACTACAGGGCTCGAATTTGGTATGAAAATCCACAAGACTGCAGGGCTTGCAGCTCAAAATTTTCACTGGACCAGAATTTTTCTTACAATACAAAATCAAGATGATAATTTTGTTTACACAGTTTAACATATAAACTGGGTTTAACAAGTATTACAAGCACTAAGACAAGATTCATCTCATTTGTCTCATATTGATATAGTATACTTCGATGCTCAACAGAATTGAAAGATGTTGGAAGTGAACATCAACTTTGTTGTGAAAGATATTGCAGAGTGAGGTACTTTTATTCAATTAAAAACACACACGACCGCCGGACTTGTCCAGTCATGAATTTACTGGCCCGACGTTAACATCACTAGCCTCGGGCCTGCGGTCCAGTGTTAATTTCGAGCCCTGCACTAGTTATTACACACATGTTAAAGGCACTGTTCACGTTTGGTAATTACTCAAAATATATATTAACATAAAAACTGACTTGGTAACGAGCAACGGAGAGCTGTTGATAGTATAAAACATTGTGAGAAACGACTCCCTCTGAAGTAACATAGTTTTTGAGAAAGAGGTAATTTCTCACTAAAATAATAAAAGACTTCTTGCAAGAAGCCTTTTATTCCTATCTGAAAGCACACAAATTTGTACAAGGGTGTTTTTTCTTTCATCATTTTCTTGCAACTTCGATGACCAATTGAGCCCAAATTTTCACAGGCTTATTTTATGCATATGTTGGGATACATCGAGTGAGAACACTGGTCTTTGACAATTACCAAACGTGTTCAGTGCCTCTAAATACGATGTTCCACCATAGGAATGAGAGGCTTCAATGGAACAAGCTCTATCACCTGCTTGTTTCTGTGACTTGTTCACCACGAAGGGGTGTAGCATCAGAGATCAGAGCTTCAAAGGGAGTCAGAGCAGTCATGGACTGCAAGAAGTGAAGAGAGATAATCCGGAGCACTGTGGTTTAATGATTTGTAGGTTTGGACCAGTGTGCGGACCTCGATACGTTTAGCTATTGGGAGCCAGTGTAGGTGTCTTAGAACTGGTGAGTGGGGGAGTGTTTTGGCATCTGAAACATTAGCCTATAGGCACATCTGTTTTGAAGTCTAGGAAAAGACTTTAAATAGCACTGAATTTGGTCAATAACCACCTTGCTAAATCAGATAATCAGTCGTAGAGGCAACCTCGTCCCCAAGGTGTGTCGAGCAGTATGAGGTTGACCGCTCTCTCACCCTGGTATTGGATCATTTGCATATCCAAAATTTTTGGATACGTATGCAAATTAGAATAGTCTGGCTGTGAACATGGTGAATACTGAATGAGTACAACTTAACATGTTTACGTTACGTTAGACTTTTGTACACCAGTCGTTGTCCAATCAGGGTCCAAGTAAGGAGTTTCCCTCCCAGGGTTTACTATTGTAAACATGGTTGGAAATAAAGTAAACCATGGGGACAAGGTTGATCGTAGAGGGGGGTAGCTTCTGAATCGATCAATTATAAAGTGAAAACTCACCGGTTCCCGACAGGAAGACGCAAAGATACACAATGTAAATGGAGACCCATCTTGAATCATACTCATCGGAGGTCTCATTGGTTTCCTTCAATGTAACTTCTCTGAAAAGTCAAGATTTTATAGTTTCTTGAATAGTGTTATGTAATCGATGTGTGTTACTTACAAGGATGAATTGGAAAACAACAAAGTACACAGAAAAAGAAGCTCAAAGGCGATAAAAGAGGGGCTCTAATTAGGTCAAATTCAGTTTTGTGATGCACTCATTTTCCAACAGATAAAGTCAAATTATGAAAATGGGGAAAAACTTTTAAGTCTCTAACCTCACATTAAAATGGTGTAAAATGCCACTGTGTTTGTTACCCTTCAAATGCAATTTCGGGCAAAATCCCAAAACGTTTGATGTCACACTTCAAATACATGGTCTGTGCGTTTTTGTGCAGGGAATGTTTAGTTCATTCCCAAATTTTTATGATATTCAATCAAAACGGCATTGAATTGTTTTTGATGTCTGATGACGTGATATCTTTTTCCAGAAATCTGGAGCGGTTATGTCCACGCAGGAAGAATAATCTGCAATCTCAGATTCAAATTTTGGGGGATAAAAAGTGATGTCTTTTTCTATAACTGCAGTACTTCAAAGTGAAAAGTTTCTCAAAATGCATTATACTATCCAAAGCTGAGTTATACTTCTTAGGTAAGTTGTCAGTGCCATTAATTTTAAGAGTCATTACCAAACGTATGCAGACCCTTTAATTAGGGAACTCTATATTTCTCTTTGAGATGGAGACAAAATGAAAACATTGTTTCTTTCATGTTGCAAAATATCATTCATCTCATATTTCATCTTATACTTGTCTGTGGCATTACAGTCTTCAATATTTGGTCATTTACAATTCAGCAATGTTTTCAGGTGCATCAATTAAAACAGACCTTTCAAATAAATAAGTATGCTGTGTGGAGAAAGAAAAAAAAACTTACTTGTTCAACTTCCGTTTTTGTCTGAAAAACAAAAAGGATTAAAGTTAATGGTTGAAAAGTGGTTTAGGTTTTTCTGCTTACTTCTCAGATGATAAAAAAAGAAACAGCTATATATGAGGAAAATTAGTTGAAAAAGACTCTGCTAGGGTTGAAGAGTGAGGCTGTTCATGCTTTATGCAAGATTTTCAAGTCAATTGGTCAATTTGAGTAAAGCAGAGGATGACAGAGGTTGGGGGGACGACTGGGTGTTGTTGGGGGGGGGGGTTTGGATACCAGGCCTGATATGTGGCAGAGGGTGTGTCCCGCCCCCCCCCAAATGTTCCCATACTTTAACACACTATTTTCCTCTTGTACAGAAGTACCCCCCTAAAAATCCTCTAAAGAATTCCGGAGATGCCCAGAACACAAGGACGTAGCCGTTGAGGTACACCATGCCAACATATAGAGCACCAAATGGATGGAATGGGCCAGGAGGGGAAACGTTGTTGTGGGATTTAAGTGGGCTGTTTTTTTAGGGGCTGATTTGGAATAATGGGTTGAAATGATTGGACAGGGTTTGGATTGGGATTTGTGTCTGGGGGAGGGGGGAGGGGGGTGGGGGATGGAAGGGTTCATGATCCAGGGTACTCACTTTCTGGTGAGTTTCTTGCCTGATTCTGCATCAATTTCTGCAAATGGCTCTATGTCTGCTGGGGGTGAAGTGTAGCCAGGACCGGTATGTGGATCATAATACTCTGCTGCCAGCGTCATATCAGCACCAATCTGCAAGAACGACAATTAAGAATTGCTATCACAGGTGTAATGTTAAATCACTGTGGGGTTTATAAAGGGACCATATAGAGATGAGAAAATGAAAACAGAAAGTAAGGATCAATAATTATAAGACTAGGAATATAGGCCAGTAGGGAGAGGGAGGGAGGGAGTTAGGATAGGCGGAGCTTAGTTGGGGTGGAGCTATGGTAGGGTATGCTTTAGACTAACGGTAAGATAATTTTTTATGGTGGCAATAATTTTCTGGTTTTACTCTTGGAGCAATGTGCGATAAGCACTGTACACTTGGCGCATTATAAGTCTTGCAATCCATAGAGAGAGTCAAAGAGATCCACAGGCTGCAGGGCTCGAATTTAGATGAAAAATCCACACGACCCTCTGGAGCTTGTAGCTCAACACTTTTACTATACCGGATTATTTTTTACAAGACCAGGGGCCGATTTTCACAAAGAGATAAGACTAGTCTTATTTGAAGTTAGGACCAGTAACTGGTCTTAACTTAAGACTAGTCCTATCTCTTAGCATTGCCTAGGACTAGTCCTAAGTTAGGAAGAATTTTGTGAAATCGACCCCACCTGAACCAAAATGAGACAAGACTATACAGTACAACATAAACTGTTTTTGTTTGAACAAGCACTATATACGAGAAGATTAATCTCATTTGTCTTATGTATGAGTATACTTCAATACTCAACAGAATTGAAAGATATTTATCAGACCAGACCCAATCACCCAAATTCAATAATTGAACATCTTTTTTTTACATTAAAACCCTAACCATGCTAAATGCAACAATATGCACCAAATGGTAAAAGTTGTTGTAATCTGTTGCATTTGGCAGTCAACTCAGATGTCATTCTTTGACTGAATTTGTTGCATTTAGCAGTCAAGTGACTTCATATTGGTGTTGCATTTTGTTGTAGTCACCACTACACTTATGTGCATACTGTTGCATTTAGCAGGGCAAACCCCCTTACTCAGTCCTAACACAAACAACATGCAATGCAACAAAATCCCTTGTTGCATTCTGTTGTAATTGGCAGGGTATGTGGGGGACCCTGATGGGGGTTAGGTAAGGTTATAACACAGTGAGGAATTTTTATTCAGTTTAAAAACCCAATATTGTTCAATTATTGTGAGTTTACCTACCTGACGCCAAAATCACTGGCCTCGGGCCTGCAGTCTACGGTAAATTTTGAGCCCTGGACTACTCAGGCTGGATTCGAGCCTACAACCCCTGCACTCTAGTGCAAATGATTTAACCACTAGACCACCGAGCATCCCCAGTGGCAAGAGGCCATTTCATATCCTGGGGTCCTTGGTTCGAATCCTGTGGATTTTTCCCCACTGCTAAATTTTTTACAAGATTTTTCAGACAGCCTCATAACCCGATGTTTCAAGCCTTTAAACACATCTGCCCAGAATGCATGGGTCAGTGGTTCAAATCCCAGCTGAGCTGAGTAGCCTGTGATTTGTTTTTCTGCAGGACTCAGAGCACCAATAACTAAATTTATGTAGGCCTACAGTGCTTATCTATACAGTGCTCAGAGCACCAATAAGTATACAGTGCTTAAATCAAACATCCGCAAGTATGAAAACAAAATTATATTCTTCATCCCGGCTAAAATTACTACATCAGAACTAAAATGTAAGACTGTTGACATTGATTTACCGCGGAGCTAAAATACTTCTATCCGTCTGAAGAAAAGCAGTAACAGACGAACTAACTCCATGCTACATACAGTACAGGCCTACCTATATATCAGTCCATCCATCCATGGAGGTAGAATTGGCCTCCATGATCAATCTATGACAAAAATGCCGTATCCGGGACTACCACTTTATCTCCCTTAATTTAGGACAAATTTTATCCTTACCTGTCCAGAAAGGTTGAAAGAATGTATACAGAGAGCAGAACAAGCACTTTGAACTATTACAAAGTGTCAACATCATGTAAGATAAAGCCATTTTCGAGTCTACGGCGGGTCTTGGAATCGCTACTTGCTAAACGCCATTTTTAGTTCAGTCTTTTGAGAATGAGAGAGCGAGAGTTCAGGGCGCGCGATGAATTGGCGTTTTAGCTTTCCACACGAGGAATATTAAATAGGGGGAAGTCCAACATCCATTTAATTAAAAATCTGTCAACGAAAATACCCTAGAAAGTGTTAGTGGGAAGATCTATAATATTCATTTATTAATGCATTTTACATGTATTTTGAGTTTGGACCATCATCTAACTTCAGCATTCTTCAGCCAAGAGGAAGAACTTAACAAGCCCAGCGGGTATCATGCTGTCTGTTTCGTCATCCCCGCCTGAATTCCGTGTGATGACAGGTGGAGGATCCAGGTGTCTTCACAACCTGGTCAAGTATGCCTCTCTAGTCCCAGGAGCATACAAAGAGCCAGTCTCGACGACATCATTTTTTTCCCTATAGTTTCCAAAATTATATTTTATTTTCCAAACTAGTTTTGCATTCAACCTATTGCACTGTACAGGTGGACTTACTTTCTCTGCCATGCGATCCAGCACGCTAGGTGCACGTGACCGTCTACTGTCCGACCGTAGCCTGTTGACTGCCAAGTGGGATTGAGTCCTCGGCCGTGCCGGGGAGTCTGTTGACGGCGACTCTCTGTTGACACTCATCTTGAAACCCTAGAAATAAACTGTTTAATTAAACAAGAAATCGAAATCAGTCACACGAAAGCAGTCACACAAAAGAGCCATGCAAAAGTTGTTCCTTTTATTTTATTTATATATTTATTTATGTATTGTTTGTTTATTTATTTGTTTATTTTCTAATGTCTTTCTTTCTCTGTTTGTCCCGAGCTGCCCAACAGAACGCTTGATAAAAATTGCTCTGTAAGCTAAGCACATAAGTTATATTTGTATATTTTACACGATATCTTGGCTTATTTTTATAACTTTTTTAGAAATGCAACCTTTTTTTCGGGACTAAACAAAACATTTTAGTTGGCCTACCTCTTAAATTTAAACAATGGCTTGAGGTTTGTTTCCTTTAGTAAGTAAAATGACTTCCTGGACGTGATTGGCGGTCCGTCTCTATAAAAACATCAATCTAATTAAACGATTGTTATTCTTTAAACAGATTGGCTACAAGCTTACCTATATAAAATACTGCAATTTTCCTTATCACTTTTTTACGGCCAGAAAGTTGTCTTTACAATCTGTTCCCCACACCATAAATCCAACCGTGTCAAAACTTCTGAAGAGGTGTTATTGTTCTCATCAACTCGCTACCGTCAAGTGTCAGCTTGATATGACGTTGATTTCCTCGTAATTATGATGTAGATGTTTTAAAGGCGGTTCTTTTATTATACCGGTCCTAAGATAAGGAGTTGGACTTTGTATTTCTGCCGAGATTAAAGAAAGACGGGTCGTGTCGGAGCATAAACTCAGTCAGTAGAGGCACAGGCAAATAATGGTCTCAACAGACCCTCACAATGGTTTGGATGGATGTGCGGACCGATTCCGGTTCTAGTCTGCGTTTCGGTGGGGCTTTATTGATAAACAAATTTCAAAAAACCATTAAAAAATAATACCAAAGAAAAAGAAATACAACTGCGGGAATATGTGGTTATTTTACCAGCCTTCATCTGGCATGTTTTTTAATTTCTTTTCTTTTCTGCTGCTTTCTTTGTTTCTTTGTCTTTTCTGATCGTTGAACTTTGCTCATACTTTAATGGCGATATATATTTTTAAAGCGATTGGCTACCATTCGTTAGCGATACGTTTTCAAAAGCGATGAGCCTTCATTTGCTTGGGGTAGAGAACACCAACTTTACATTGTTCCAGAAATTATATTAATTTAACGTGCCTAAAAAAGTTTTCAGAAAGTTTTTAAAGTTTTCCAGAATACATTACAAAACATATACTTATGTTTCTCATATCGAGTATCTGGCCAAGTAATAACAGTTCGTTGAAGCACATATTTCAATGAAAGTATTGGCATAATTTTAGACGAAATTAGTTAATAAGTTTTTCATCAATATTTTTTTTCAAATAATTCTTAACCTCAGACCGTTCCTTTAATGAAAGGCGTAGCGTATTTCAGCAAGCCTTCACCAGCATAGCCACACGTAATGCGTAACGTCAAATCTTGATCCGACTTCAAACATTATTGGCCATTTTGGTCAGAATGTTATCAATTAATTACGTAACTCGCGTTTGTTTTAAGCGAGGATTATTTCTAAAAACGGATGACATGGCTGACACAGTCAACTCTACGGCTGGACCGTCAAGGGGTTATGGGGGCACTGGCCGATGGTCAATATTAACATTAGTGTAAGGGCCTTGACACTCCTGGGTGCAGTATACCCAATAAAATAATTTGTAAGGGAAAAACGAGAATGTTTTTCTTCCTCTTTCTTTCTTCCTTTGATGTTGCCTCAACTCAAAAGAGTTGCCTTTATGATGACCCCGACCTGAATTAATCTGGTTTAGCTTTGGTCAATGGTTGGGCTTTTTTGCGTGTTCGGTTCAACTGACGCGGCTGTTCCGATCAGTAACCGAGTTGGTAGTTGTTGGCTCAGTTAGGCTTGGTTTCAAGTCAATACACACCCCTGGTTGCCTGTAAAAAAAAAATCCATATTGTGACACGGCAATCCTTACAAAAGTATGGAGCCCTGGAAGTGCCACCCGACATGTTGAGATATTGAGATAACTGCATGATGATGCTGCAATCATAAAAGTAAGATGACGACATCCTGAAGTAAGATGTCGACTTTCCGATGTAATTCATAATTGGGTGATAACACACTGACAATATATCGGGATCCCATGATAAATTATCTTAAAGACAACATCCTACATGTCATGATCCCCTGGAAGAAGACATTCTACTCTAAAGACGTCGTAATCCCGAGACAATATCTCAGGATGCCGTCAGCATCCTGCCGTAAATTATTTCAGGATCTCAACAAGTTGGATGGTACTTCCCGAGCTCCGTACAAAAATTAGACTAGAGTCCTGTTAAAGGAACACGTTGCCTTAAAATCTCAAGAAATTTTGCTGTTTGGAAGTGTTCCATATCCTTATTAAGAGTTGTTCGTGCAATAACATGCCTTTAATGTGTTATAATTAGTGAATGGTGATTTAAAAAAACCAAACATTGCCATCTGACCCCGAGATCTGCCCCGCGAAACGTGTACGTATTTCCAGCCGTAAATACCACCGTCCATGTAATGGGCAAAATGCGCGACGAACAGTCGTTACGCTAGTGCCGTAGTCAGTGGCCTGGTAAACCAGTCAGATCTCCTTGCTCTATGGTCAGATGAAAACCGGGTAATAATCTCATTTTCTACCTCGCTCGCAACTTGTAAACCGAGCTAAAGCTCGCTCAGTATTGGGTCCAAAATATCCAGCCAGGTATTTGCGGAACGGCCAGCCGCATATTCAGAATATTAGAACACATGCAGTACAGGGAGGAGACAAACTATCACATTTGGTTCACCTCCCTGTACTGCATGTGTTCTAATCGCCGGCTGGCTATATCGGGCCCAATACTGTGCTAGATTCAGCTCGGTGTTGGATATTTATTGGAATACAATAAACAGATGGTAATCGTAACATTTTTAATAAAATAATTGCTCAGTCGTAGTTCAACAGCTGCGACTGGAAATAAGACTAATAGAATTTGTCCGCCATTTATGGGAGTCAAAATCTTGACTCCCATAAATGGCGGAGCGTTTTGTTTCGCGAAAGTGAGCAAAAGCGAAGCATTTCTAAGGCACGTTTGTGTGGATAATTATATTCTACTTTTTAAACATCTTTCCGACCGTGCTCATTATACATCAAACGCTTGTTATAGCCCAAAAGCGCCCAACAGCGCCCAACCCGAAGGCAACGTGTCCCTTTAATTAAAATACGCGCTACGCAACTCAGCCTCCACGAATGTAGCCTTTTGTCAAGGCCTTCGTAGAGCCACGATCCCAAGCGACTTATAGTAAAGGGGAAATTGATAAATTGATATTGATATTCATTGACTCTTGAACTTGTATCATCTGCTCAATTTGATATGGGAGTCCCAAGGCCCCGTCGAGTTATTCTCCCTCCACATAAAAACACATCTACCTCTGTGTAAATTTCCAAACGTCCGAGCATCAATCTTGAAGAAAATGCCCTTACACACTTCTGGACATATACCTCAAGTTGGAAGTCAACAATCCGAAGGTCACAATTGGGCAAAATTTGTACAATGTACCCCTTTTATTTGGCTCAGCTGTCTAATATAGAATATTTCGACGCTTTGTTTTCTCCTTATTTAGTGGGGTGCACCCTAAGGGTTACAGTTAGCCCGAACATCTGACGTCACACTTCGAGGCTCGTGAATAACGCCAGATAGCGGCCTTGAGCAAATGGCAGGATCCTGGTAGTTGCTACCATTTACATTGTGTATAAACAACATTACAAGCAAACCTGCGCACCTTGTCCAATGAAATCATCGGACATGTAAAATCAGTCCCTGTCTTTATCCTTGCGGATAAAGACAGGGAACCAGTCTAGGTTACAGCATAGAGAAAGATGGTTACAGTGAGCAGTAACGGCTGTCATGGAGGAATAATTGGTAGTACATCCTGTAAAAACAGTTTTAAGATTAAGATTGATAGAAAAAACTCACATAGACCTATCAGGGATTACTTTCCTAATCAAAACGACCTCTTTGAAATACCGCTGGCATGTAATGGCGAACTCTTACCTACATACACAACCTGTATTATGAGGACTTCTTTAATGGTCAAGAGCTTGACTGCAGAGGGCGCACATTGCCGATTACCAGATAATAAGGGTGCACCACTCTAAATAAACTTCCCATAATAACTAGCACTCAATATTCAAATATACTCAAAAAATACTTTAAAGTCTCTCAGCCTCTTGAAAACCAATCAAATATATTTTCGTACAACTAAATTTCAGCTTTCTTTTCAATTTTTGCAGGTCAGCCGTTTGGATTTTGTTTCTAATTACCCCCAAATTAATGTGCTTTTTCCCAAACCAACTTGCTGCCAGTTTTCATGAAGCATCCCTCCACTTCCAAAGCCAAATAGGACCAATTTGAAAGTCTAAATGTATCAAGTTTCCTCAAAAGTTGAAGCACTTGTCATAATTACACAATCTATTGCATGACCCAAAACAACATTACTACATGTATTCAAAAAAAAGGAGTGGGTTTACAAATCATGATAACTAGTTTGGCGCATGAATATTGGCCTATGTGTAGTCTACCCATGAACTCTAGAAATAAAGCCTAAGCCCGTATCCGAATTGGAGGCTACGGCTAAGGCTACGACTGTTGCTAAGATTGTTGCTAAGGACTTCCTCAACGCATGGCAGATGACGATGCGATCCATCCGTAGCATAGACGTAACTGTCAATTCGGACATGGCCTATTTATGAGAAACAGAAAATAATATTAATAACAAATATTGCGCAAAATGCGCACTAGTCAGAAACTCGATCAGCCTCCATAATGCTTATGTTTCGTAGCTTAAAGGCCCTATACACTATTGGTAAGATCGAAAAACACAAATGTTCACAGATTCACACACAACTCACATGATTTAAAGTAAGTAATGGTAGAAAGGGTTCCTTAAAATAGTTCTGCCTAAAATGCTATCGTTTCTGAGAAATGAGTAAAACATTAGTTTTTATCACGCGCGATATTTTGAAAAAACAGAAAACACATAAGGTCTCTTTTCACTATTTTCTCGTGATCTCGATGACCAATTGAGCTCAAACTTTCACAGGTTTGTTTGTTCATGTATATCTTAAATCACACAAAATGTGGACACTGTTTTTGAGCTGTTACCAAAAGTGTACAATACCTTTAAAGGCACTGGATACGTTTGGTAATTACTCAAAATATATATTAGCATAAAAAACTTACTTGGTAACGAGCAACGGGGAGCTGTTGATAGTATAAAACAATGTGAGAAACGACTCCCTCTGAAGTAACGTAGTTTTTGAGAAAGAGATAATTTCTCACTAAAATAATAAAAGACTTCAGGCCTGAAGCCTTTTATTCCTATCTATAATAAGCACACAAATTTGTACAAGAAGGGTGTTTTTTCTTTTATCATTTTCTTGCAATTTCGATGACCAATTGAGCCAAAAATTTCACAGGCTTGTTATTTTATGCACATGTTGGGATACACCAAGTGAGAATACTGGTCTTTGACAACATTACCAAACGTGCTCAGTGCCTTTAAAAAGCTGCAGCAGCAATTCTAAAAATCTATTTTTGTAATTTTTTGTAATTTTTAAAAATCTGTTTAGTATTTTTATTTTTTATTTATTCAGTTAGTTTTTGCGAAATGTCTCCTCTGTTGCATACCATTAGTGAGTGCAAAAAACTACACGCTGCATCTTTCGATTGATTTGAATGTTGTATATCAAATCGTTCAATAATAACATAAGATAAATGGTTTTACATTTTGTTCTGAAAAGGCAGCGATATAATTGTCCATTTAGTTAAAAATTGAACTGGCACATCGGCAATTTCTTTTAAACAAATGCAAAGTAAGTGGTCGATATGATCAGTCTTGTTTTATGCAAAATATAGAGACAATAAACGTGTAGGTTGTCCCACAAGAGGGCGCTAGATCAAGTGCACAGGGGTGCACCCCCATAGTAACCAATGCTAAATACTAAATATTCAAACATACTCCAAAAAATATTTAAAGTCTCCCAGCCTCTTGAAACCAAACAAACATATTTTCGGAAACTAAACTTCAGATTTCTTTTCAAATTTTGGCAGGTCTGCCTTTTTGAATTTTTGCTTATTACCCCCAGAAAAAAACTCCCGAAAATGTTCTTTTTCCCAAACTGACTTGCTGCCAGTGTTCATTAAGCGCTTCTCCACTTCCAAGGACCATTTGGTAAGCCAAAATATCTCAAGTCTCCTCAAAAGTTGAAGCACAGAACCCCCAGGTTGTGGTAACTTGTCATAAAGACACAGTCTATTAGTTGCATGACCCCCAAAACGTTGTTATCCAAAAGATTTTTGAGGGCCTACAAATTATGATAATCAGTTTTGCGCATGAATGTTGGCCTATTCAAGTGTGGTGCACCCACATACTGCCTCGTCAGGTCCTGTCCCATTGTGCTAATCTTTGGTACGTTCCATGTAAGCTAAAGAAGGTTATCTGCCGATGGAATAACGGTGTGTAGAAAAGACTGACTTGAATCATCTCTTTTAAAAGACAGCAAGATGACCAAAATCCAAAATTACCTTGCTAGACTAAAAACGTTTTAAAATATTTTACCAAAAAAGTAATATCCTAGACAATTGAGAAAATGTTAATCAGTTACCAATTATAAGGAAGTGTTTTATATTTGTGTCCAACCTCGAACAAAGACGCTGGCGTTTCGGTTGTGCTGACTAACTCAATTTAATATTTATTCAGTAAGGGAAGAATAGAAGTTTGGCTATAAGCCAAACAAAGGAGATTGTTAAACTTGTTTTATGACTATTCGGCCGCATACTATATTTGGGGGGTTACCCTCCAACTTCCCTAGGTATACGGTCCAATGCATCTGCAGCACTCGAACAGGTTACAAAGGTTTTCAGGGCACAGTGCAGTGCTGGGGAACTATCCCCCCGGATACACATCGCCGCGCAATTCTCAGAGAGTAGTTATCCATCAGTGGCATTTCTACGGAGTGGAATTTCCCCTTCTTGAATTGCTCATCGGTGAAGAAAACATGGCCGTTACCACATTTCGTTGTGTACATGTTTTTTTCCTTATAACTATTTTGCTGTCTTTTCCAACACAGCAAGTACGAGCGGGACGAAAATCGCAGAATAGGCAGGTAGGTGTCATACCTTAGTCCCATGTTTCTATTTATAGCCTGTTTTGGCGGGTCCTTTGTCAATGTTGTTGTTTGTTAATCGTTCACAATAGATATTCTGCCCATGCATAGCCGGCGTAGGCGCAGACAGTGTAATGCTATCGTGTTCTTGTACAAGCAGTGGTGCGTCAGCAAATCACGGGTTTGTACCTCACCCTTTTTTTCTGTTTGCAGCATTTTGTTTTTTGCGAATGAAGTTCGAAGTGGAATATAAATTCTGAAATCGTCCTCGAAACCCTTGAAAAGGGGGAACAAATTAAGAATCCAAAACTGTTATCTAATCATTATTAAAAGAAGGCGGAATCTTTTTCGACCGGATGTTCGGACCGTAATACATTTGGGAATAAGAAAACACTTCCGAGCTTTTTACATGCCTTCTCAATAAAAGAGAATTTATGACAAAAACCACACAAATCCTTAAATAAAGTACAATCTCCAGAAACAGTGGAGACTAAATCTAAAGAAAGTGACATCGAAGAAAGGGACAACATTATTTGATACTGGCCCTCTTTTCCGATGGAAACGTTGTTTTTTAAAGTACTAATTTGAATGTACAGTTCTTGGATATAACACTTCAGTTATTACATCTAATAAAGTTGAGTTTGTTTTTTGTTTGTCTTTTTGGGGGGGTGTATGCTTGCATTCCATCTTATCTCTGTAAAAAAAAATGTCACGATGATATTTTAATGAAATTTGTTTCCAAGTAAGTGAAATTGGTTTATTTACTTTATGTTCGGTTGTCGACGTCACATTCCATGCAAGATAATAATAAAGATACAATAAAGTATATTATTTCTGCAACGTCAAAGTGTTGCTGCGATAAATTAAAAAAACACTGGCATGGTGCCTTTAACGTGTGGTTATGTGATTACCTAGCGCCATTTCTCACTTGTGGCCGGGGAAGCCCCTATTTTAAAATACAGGCATTTTTCCCACACGCTGTGACGTCTTGACATGTATAAGTCGACCGCGATTGTGCATTACACGCGATCTGCCGAATATAATACCTATCTTGAAGATCCGTACTACGTAAACTTTAACAATGTAGACCGACACAAAATATTACCCATTGTGTTTCGATTTAAAAACAAAGAAGAACTGTCACATTAAAGGGTCTGTTTACGTCTGGTAATGACTCTGAAAATTAATGGCAATAAAAACTTACTTGGTAAGAAGTAGGGCCTACAGCAGCTTTGGATAGTTTAATGCATTTTGAGAATCTTTTCACTTCGAAGTACTGCGGTTATGGAAAAAGATATCACTTTTTACCCCAACAAATTTGAATCTGAGAAGCGTTACTGCAGTAACCTTTCTCAGATTGTGTATTCCAATTGCAGATTATTCTTCCTGCGTGGACAAACCGCTCCAGAGTTTCAACAATATCTCAAAAACGCTACCACCTTTTGAAGTGAAATTTTCACAGGTTATTTGTATGGTATATATCTACAACTATCTACAACTATGTAGTAGGATTGAAACAAACAGTGGGTTCCAAATCCAATTACCAAACGTACACAGACCCTTTAAATAGTGTTCAATGGAACTTGTACATCAATGCAAAATTGCAAGAGAAAAATAAATCCCCCATCAAATACGTGGCACTGAACCAAACTGTGAAATTAATAGTTTTCGGTAGTCACGTTAAGTGAGAAAAACGAAAAACTTCAGATATTTTAAACACGTGGGCTCATTAGGATTGCAGCAATCGAAACAAACATGGGTAATTGTTGGGTCTTTAACATTCGTTTTCAACATTAATTTGGGCGGGAACTGTGTGTGTGTTGGTACCAGTATTTTGGAGGAAGATTGTTCAATAGCTCTTATACTCACTGGCACTTGTGGGCTCTTTTACACAGTGGAACAGTACCGGTAGACCCCCAAAAAGTGTCCCCCTCTTTTCAACTTGAACCCCATTTAAGAAATGGGAATATTAGATTCAACAATAGCAGGACACCATAAACCGGATTCGTAAGGTTGTGTGCACTATACATCGTAAGGACATTGACCATAATCAAGTGTGTTTGTACGTAGACCATTGAGTTCAAATTGAGAATTACAAGATGACCATAACTTGAAGAAAGACATTCGAGCTGTAGGAGTAAATTGTACTCTGAAGATAATAAGACTTCTAGGTAAAAACAGGAGAATCTTGTCATTTATGCGCTGTGTTACTGAGACCCAGTGTACGGCAGTGAATATAGAGAGGCGGCGGTGTGACGTTTGACCTGGCAAACAAGACAAGGTGCAGAATTCTGAATTATTTGGAGTTTGACAAAACATTAGACAACCCGGGCAATAAACAACAAACGTTTACAGAAGTAAAAATGGAGGGTAACAATTTTTTGGGAATAATGTATGAATGTACATTTAATACCAGATGTCACTTTTTTAAATGAAATTACACTTGTTAATCATCGAGCCTAAATTAAAGGCTACACTATTGGTAAGATCGAAAAACACAAATGTTCACAGATTCACACACAACTTACATGATTTAAAGTAAGTAATGGTAGAAAGGGTTCCTTAAAATATTTCTGCCTAAAATGCTATCGTTTAATTCTGAGAAATGAGTAAAACAATAGTTTTTATCACGCGCGATATTTTGAAAAAACAGAAAACACATAAGGTCTCTTGTCACTATTTTCTCGTGATCTCGATGACCAATTGAGCTCAAACTTTCACATGTTTGTTTGTTCATGCGTATCTTGAATCACACAAAATGTGGACACTGATTTTGAGCTGTTACCAAAAGTGTACAATAATACCTTTAAGTAACAATGCAAACAGTAGTTTTAATAAGTAGGCCTACACAGTTTAACGTCCTTGTGGTTTACTGTCTAAAAGTTGGTATGTTTCGCTCTCAATTCATTTCCTCCAGAGGGGACAGACAATTCCTCTTTCCAACCAGGATGCGGTTTTAGTCATTGAGACCCAACAATGGTGGGCTTAAAGGGGCAATACAAAACTGAAAGTGTACATTCATTATCATCCTGTTAAGTTTTCAAATAAACAGAATTAAAGGTATACACGTTTGGTAATGACTCAAAACAAATATTAGCATAAAAACTTACTTGGTAACAAGCAACGGAGAGCTGTTGATAGTATAATACATTGTAGGAAACGACTCCCTCTAAAGTAACGTAGTTTTTGAGAAAGAGGTAATTTCTCACTAAAATAATAAAACCTCCTGCAAGAAGTTTTATTCCTATCTGAAAGCACACAAATTTGTACAACAAGGGTGTTTTTTCTTTCAACATTTTCTTGCAACTTCGATGACCAATTGAGCCCAAATTTTCACAGGCTTGTTATTTTATGCATATTATGTTGGGATAGACAGTGGTCTTTGACAATTTCCGAACGTGTTCAGTGCCTTTAAACAATAGGAGGCCTGGTTTCGTTAGGGGTTTTACACACACGCGCTTGTCAAATTCTTATTCCGCAATTTGCTGCATTCGCAGAAAGCAACGGTCATTTTGAGGGGTTTCACAAAATGATTGTTTTCATGGACTTTGAAAATACCTTCGTTGGAAATATTCATGTGGATGGTCCAGGTGAATACTTCATAGTTAGTGGAGCTTCCACATTGAAACTATTCACAAAAAGTACTATAATTACCAAACATTTTGTCTTTAATTTTATAAATTACTTAATTTTATAAAACGAATCCCACCCGAGCAGCATGGACTCCGGGAAAACATTGAGGAGTCCAGCGCCGAAACTAGGGTACAATTTAAGGGGGACTCAAGGGGGTGCACCATTTTTTCTAGGGGGCACTTCTGGCGAAACTTTTGCATTTTTCCTAAACAAGCATCTTTTCTGCTCCCTCGTTATGTAATTTATTATTTTTGTTAGATAATCAACATGGAGGTAAAAACAAATACATTGCCTACGTGTAAATAGAAAAATAGTTTCAAAACTGAAAATATCACATAAATTGTTAATCTCAAAAGTCCATATTTCAAAAGAGGGGCACCCGGGGCGGGGCACGGACATCGGTTGGGGAGCACAACCCCCCCCCCCCCCCACCCCAACCCCTTAGTTACGCCACTGGAGGGGTCACACAGCTCTATCACACAAAGGTGTATGGTTAAACCAAAATATGTTTTAAATAGCGGCAGTTATTCAACAACACAATGGAAAGCGGGTTTGTTTGTGTCCCCCCCTCCAAAATCAAACCGATCTCTTCATAAGGAATGAGTCCTTATACCCACCAAGCTCCGAAGTGTTATTAATTGTTGGTGACTAATTGCTGATCGGAACACGTGATGATGAGTAGCGGTATTTGGCAATTCTGTGAAGGAATTATGCAAGTTAAAGCTTAGAATATTTGCATGAACAAAAAAACAGAAACTGAAATATAATTTAGTGTGAATGAATTATTGTATATTGACCCAATTCACCTGAAGTCATCATCCCAAACGATGATGAAACAGTGGAAAAACACGCGTGACGCACAGGATGAGCCAATGAGTAGGGCTCTATAGCCGAGCGCGGCCTACAGGGCCCAATTTCATGGCTCTGCTTACTACCGTTAGCAAAGAATTTGCGCTTACGAAAACAGGAAATTCCGCGCTTACGTCAAGCGTATTTCACGGGTTAGCAGGGAATTTTTGCTTGTGCGCGTGCGTAGGCCCTACTCAACGTTACTAGGCATTAGTCGCTTACACAGCTAGCGCAGATATTCGGCGCTTGCACAGTAAGCGGATAATGTAGATCTTACGGTAAGCGCCAAACTCGGAGGTAAGCAGAGCCATGAAATTGGGCCCAGGTCTGTCCTGTTAGTAAGGCCGAATCCGAATGAATTGTTGTGGTCAAGCATTATTCTATGAAATTGAGCCCTGTATGTCCAAGTCGTTGGGGTGTGGGTTCGAATCTCGGTCGAGGCAGTTGTGTCCTTGTGCATAACACTTCATTTTATTGAACCATCACCCAGAGTGAACCTGTTTATACAGCACCATTATGGACCCCAATGCGCTTTGCAATCAGAAAACAAAAAAGCAATAAGTAGGGGCCTAATCAAACAAAGCCAAGCGAAGCAGGGAAGAAGGATACATAGACAAAAAAGCAGTTGAGATGGCTTCAGGAGTATAGTATTGTACGGCACTTCGATACTAAGCCTTGACTTCAAAGTGTCAAATAAAATGCCTTTTATTTTCTTCTCCACTCAGAGGGGTACTAGGCTTATCCGCCATTGCCCGGATGACATGTTCGATGACCAACTCCGCAGACCACAGAATGATACTGCTCTGAACTGCCGGCCATGCAGCCATTGCCTGCGAGGCTTTGGAGTGCAGAGACTGTGCACCTGGACGGAAGATACCCAGTGTGTCCCCTGTCGTGCCGGACACTACTCTGAGTCCACTGACATGTGGGGTGACTGCCTGCAGTGTAGACAGTGTGGGAGGAACCAGGGCGTGCGGCGTGCATGTACAAGATCGTCTAACACAGTGTGCAGCCAAAACTGTGCTCGTGGTAACTCGCTTGTTCGAATCCCCCCCCCCCCCCCCGTCTTTCAACACAACTTACTCACAATCTGCATCTTGCATCTGATAGACCTTTATCATGCTGCCACCATCTTGGTCATGTTTCATGTACCGGTATCCAACAGTGGTAATGAATGATAATATTCATCGTACAAAATTGAACCAGACTATTTTTCCTTCCAGCCTCGGTTTGGTTACATTGACTTGAATGGAGAAAATCAAGATGGCCGCACCATGATAAAGCTCTATCCATTTCAGTTGTGAAAATTTGGTTCATCAGAGGGGTGAAAAATAATTTGAAAAGTTTGTTGGCATGGTATGATAGTAAGAGCACGTTCCGTTCTTCCTTATGTCTTTGAAGCCAAGCTTCGAATGAGTCACAATTTCCCGGGACAAAGTTTCAAGTTGTTGGCATAATTATACTAGGCCCTTACATCAATGCGTTATGTCTTATAAGCCAAGTCTCAAATGAGTCTCAATTTCCTGGGATAAAGTATCAAGTCAAGACTCAGGTCCTTCGGGAGAGTCTCACGTGAGTCTCAAGTCTTGTTTAAGTCTCAAAATGAGGGCAAGTATCAAAGAAAGGTTTGCGTCCTAAAACAACAAGCTTTAAGATAGGCCCACTCAATGTGGCAAATTTCGGAATTTCTTTTTTTGAAAAAAATGTTAGCCGAGTCTGCTTGAAGCTTTTAAAGAATTACATACACAATCACAAAGTATGATTGACTAAGAATGCTCTGAAAATGTAATGACTACTATACATATTTCAGAGCATAGAACAAACCAACCAACCCTTTTCAGAGTAAAATTAATGTTTGTACCAGAGAGCAGTGATTACCATCAATCTTGAAAAACAAGTGACACTTTCGAGATATAATCGGAGTTATGCGAGAATCATGTCCCAGTCACTGACTCAGACTCAAAAGATCAGAACCTTTGGCTGCACACTTTCTTTTACGAATTTAACCCATTTTTAATTTGTTTCGATTTCCATGAAGGGTATTTCTACAGCCCATATGACAGAGATTGTCTCCCTTGTTCACCATGCCATCAACCAGGTGATAGGGATACCGGCGTAGTGGCTGCAGCATGCAGGGTGGCAGGCATGAGCCGTAGCATGCAGTGCTGGCCCACACACTCCCACAATAACCAAGCGTCTGATGATAGCCAGTCAGATTTGCTCAGCCACGGTGAGGACACCACCGAATTGGAAAGTAAGTTCCAGTTGGCCTAATGTGTTTGTTGACAAAAGGAGGCACTCTCAGATATACATGGTGATTAATGTGGTGATTAATGCGAAGAAAGATTGGACAGGAAAACAAAACAAACAATAAACAAGTGCTGCTTGTTGTGTATGCATGGTCATCGGAGATGAGTGGCTTGGTCATATTATAATAATAGTCAAAACTTTTAGTGAAAAATATAATCCTTCACAGAGAAACTGCTTCGTTCGAGAAATAATTATGAGGTAGTGAACCCGTGCATGGAGGACGTGTTCCTTGCTCTATGGCCTGTAACCCGAGTAACCAAAATAATATTGTCCTAACAGCAATTGGCCTCTAAATGGACTTAATTTGTATCACATTTTCAGGTCCCTCTGGTGATGAAAACAGACCAATAAATACTACCTCCAAAACTGATAGCCATTCACCCCCAACCAGACCATCTACGGGACCAAACGATGACGACACCACATTCACCATCGACAAGGAAACAGCAGAGTTGTATACCATTATACTTCTCACTCTTCTGTGTGTGGTGGGTCTCTGCATTATACTATCCATTGCAGTGCTGGTGCGTCTCTACCGTCTGATGAAAGTGGCTGGCGGTACGTCACGCCGCAAGGACAAGAACGGATACCACTGTCTCTCCAAGAAAACCGCTCATCTACTAGTCGGGGGAACAGCACATGTGTAAAAAGGGTTGCAGGGAAGCAATTGCAGCCATGGTTTCGACACCAATTTAAAATGAGCAGAATTTTGTTGTAATGGCTGAACAAGAATGTCTTTCATGTTTTGCATAATATTAAACATTCCTATTAATTAGGCCTACACAGAGGATGTGAACAAGAATGTCTTTCATGTTTTGCATAATATTAAACATTCCTATTAATTAGGCCTACACAGAGGGCGGTGTTCGTCTAATTTAAACTCCTCCAATCCTAACTCCGAAAAACCATTTCCCTTTTTTTCCCACAACAAATGCAAATAAAATGCCAAGTTTTGAAATAATATCAATTGCTTACAGAAGTAAAGATTCATTTTATGTCTGCACCACACTCCTATTCCCATTGCTTTCTAATAACGTCCAGTCAACGAGAGTTCACAGTGCAAAATCCAGAAACTCAAACGCACCATTGTAAACACAATGAATCACACATTATTCAATTTATAAAATGCCATTTTCCAGATATTCTGCAGTAGTTCACAGATTGGCATACAATATGCCAGGTATTTATTGCTGTTCAATGTAATACTATACTACTTAGCTATTAGTCATTAGAAACCTGATTCAAGAGTGTTTTGATTATTTTTTATTTGTTTAGGTTTAACAAAAAAATGAAATGCGTCAGTTGTATAATTAAAGGGAGGGTCTGTAAACGTTTGGTAATGACTCTGAAAATTAATGGCAATAAAAACTTTGGTAAGAAGTACAGCAGATTTGGATAGATAATGCTTTTTGTGAAACTTTTCACTTCGATGTACTGCGGTTGTGGAAAAAGACATCACTTTTTATCCCCCAAAATTTGAATCTGAGAAGCGTTACGGCATTAACACTTCAACGTTTCTCAGATTGTGTATTCCATTTGTAGATTATTCTTCCTGCGATGGACAAACTGTTCCAGGTTTTCGGCAATATCTCAAAAACGCTACCACCTTTTGAAATGAAATTCTCAAAGGTTAGTTTTATGGTATATATCTACAACTATATAGGATTGAAACAAACAGTGGGTTCCAATTACCAAACGTATACAATCCCTTCAAATATAAGAGACGGTTTAATCGGAGACATAAATATTTAAACAACTTGGGTTGAACAAAGAAAACATGAATAGAGTGCAGGACTTGAACCTGCTACCTCCGGATTAATGTGCCGGCGCTCTACAAACTGATCTATCTATGCGGTCTCCTGCGGTTTATTACATCAATAATTATACAGGTGTTTTAGATGCAATATTTAAGTAGTTTTTTTTTAAGTTTTTTTTTATATGTACATAATTATATAACGCAGTTATATTTGTTAGTGTTATGACTACTAACTCCTTGTACCTTTTCATTTACTATCGTTCGATGGAGGGTCTGGCAAAAGCCCACTGAATTCATATTACCGTACAGATTTTATATGAAAATATATACAGCTTCCATTATTGCTTTTTATAAAGGCAGCAAAGATGTGCGGGAGTTAGTTTAATGCGTCTTATCTGAAGAGAACGACAAAGCGTTTGCAGTTCAAATCGCTGCTGTTAGATCCAGAGATGTTATAAGGAAGGGGTCCCTCTTAAAACACACACAAAACAATTTGAAAATGTAACTGGGGTGTTGCAATGGTTATTACGTTGCAAGTGGGCGATAGGAATGTAAGGTCTGCGGCGAGGGCTGCTATTATGTGATGGCACAAGTGAAAAGTTTACAACACAAATGTTTCTTCTATTTTAAGAAGAAAAAACAAAAAGTCGTCGAGAGCTGGGAGGGGCTCCGGACCCCTTTACCCACCATGGATCCGTGTGCAATACCAGGGCATGCCCCTCCCCGTGTCCATTACATAATCGGGGTTCATGAAATGAACCCCGTAATTCCCATTCCATCACTAAAAAGAGAAACAAATCCTGAAAATTCAAAAATAACCTGCTGGGTTTGCTGTTGATTTTATCAGTTACGGTACCAGCCAGCGGGACCAGTTTAGCTTGTCTTAAAGGGACACGTTGCCTTGGATCGGACGAGTTGGTTTAAAAAAAGGGCGTTTTTAACCGTTTGTTATAAAATGCATATGGTTAGAAAGACTTTATGAAAGTAGAATACAATGATCCACACAAATATGTCTCGAAATTGCGTGGTTTTCCTTATACTTTGCGAACTAACACGGTCGGCCATTTTGTGGAGTCAAAATTTGACTCCACAAAATGGCCGACCGTGTTTGCTCATGATATAAAAGGAAAACCACGCAATTTCGAGACATACTTGTGTGGATCATTGTATTCTACTTTAACAGCGTCTTTCTAACCAACCGGACCATTCAGAGAGAATTTTGACTGGTCCTTGGGTGGTTAAACAAACAGTTGGCCAGCAGACCACGTTAAGGGACAACACTTCCCTCTGTCAGGTAATCTCGGAACCTCTAATACCTCGGACGACAGCCGATTGGATATTCTTTGTTAAAATGTTTCATGGCGCTTTCCATGAAATATTTGTAGTATTTATATATAGTCTCTTTGGCCAATCTCACGGTCAAGTTTTTAAATCCACTGCGAACAGCACGCCAATGCCTCTTTGTTCGATGAATATGATTCGGATCTAAGCTCATTGACATGATATTTCAGCTGCTAGTTTTTTTTTTGGGGGGGGGGTTATGTTGTTGTTGTTGTTGTTTTGGGGGGTTTTTGCGGGTTTAAAAAAAAAAAAATTGGGGTGGGTTTTTTGTTTTTTGTTTGTTTGGGTTTTTTTTGTTTTTTTGTTTTTGGGGTTTTGTTTTGGTTTTTTTTGGGGGGGGGGTTGGGGGGGTTGGGGGGGTGTTTCTGAGAAGTCAAAGGTAAGAATTAAATACACCAGAGCATAAGAAAGCCACGTTATTGAAGGCTTTTGGTACAGCTTTTTCTTAACATAACCTTTTATTCAATTGTGAATGCATATAGCGCTCTACTCGGTATACATGTATACTTTTTTCGAATGCCATTTTCCATAAGTTTCCCAAAAGTACATCTTCAATACATGTATTTCTGAGTTTTTTGACACGATCCAATGAATAAACCTTAACGATATTCTTTATCCAGAGTTTCAAGTATGCTGTTTTGAAATGTTGTTTTTTATCAGTGGCACATTATGTGGTTTTATTGACATAGCTAGGTTTAGAAATGACAATCAGCTGAACTTCACCCTGCCATTTTGCGTTCCTCCTGGGGGGCAGGCTCAGAACACAATGTTAATCAATTGTTGGACCGATTCCAAAAATTATTGAAATAACAAGTCCCTTAACTTTACCCTGCCAGTTTGTGTTCCCATGGCATGGCTCGCAATACAAAGCAGTGAATTGTTGGTCTGATTATTGAGCACTGAGCCAGGCAAAACCCAAAAATTCAGGGGTGCATAATGTTGTTGGTTAAGCTTTCTTGTTAAAGATTTTAAAGGCACTGAACACATTTGGAAATTGTCAAAGACCAGTGTTCTCACTTGGTGTATCCCAACATATGCATAAAATAACAAGCCTGTGAAAATTTGGGCTCAATATTGGTCATCGAAGTTGCAAGAAAATGATGAAAGAAAAAACACCCTTGTTGTACAAATTTGTGTGCTTTCAGATAGGAATAAAAATTTCTTGCAATAAGTTTTTATTATTTTAGTGAGAAATTACCTCTTTCTCACAAACTACGTTATACTTCAGAGGGAGTGGTTTCCTACAATGTTTTATACTATCAACAGCTCTCCGTTGCTTGTTACCAAGTAAGTTGTTATGCTAATATTTGTTTTGAGTCATTACCAAACGTGTACGATACCTTTAAAGGGGACTTTGTAACATTGATATAGATTGAAAAATAGTGTTCAAAGCACATAAACTTACATGGTATCTGGCCTAAAGATGGTCATGGTGGGACAACGTTCCTTGAATTGTTTGTTTGCCTGAATAGCTATAGGCCTAGGTCTTGTTTTCGAGAAATGAGTAAAGCAGCTAATGTTGATCTCACAAGTACGAAATCTGATGTTTGAAAACAGTGAAAACAGATGGTGGGGACGGGGGGGATCATTATTTTCTCGTGGAGTTGTGACTCCGATAACCGATTGAGCTTTCACGTTTTTTGTTTATGGGCCCAAGTTGGGTCACAAGAAAGTGTGGATACTGGTCTTTGACATTTACTATTACAGGCTGCGTGTATTAATGCCCACCCCAAAAGGACTAGTTTCGGAGTTTCTTAACTCGGGGACAATGGAAATCAATTCCGGGAGGATTTTAGTACTAAATTGATGACTGTTTAATTATCTTGGAATACACATTTTGAAGAAAACACCCAGGCACGTTGAATACATGTACAGTTAAATTTAAAAATGCACAAGGGGCCGATTTCACAAAGAGATAAGACTAGTCTTATCCGAAGTTAGGACCAGTAACTGGTCTTAACTTAAGACTAGTCCTATCTCTTTGCATTGCCTAGGACTAGTCCTAAGTTAGAAAGAGTTTTGTGAAATCGACCCAAGGTTTACTAAAATCAGACAACAAGAAATAAACAGGTACTGCAACAACGCACACCACTTTGAATCATAATGCCACGCATGATTTATTGGCATTCACCAGTCCAAGAAAAAAACCACCGTTAAAAAGTAAACAAGTTCATCAAATTACACAATAATCAGAAAAACGTTTTACCCTCAAACCAAACAGTAGTTTTTGCACATTGTCGTCGTGATCACAGCGAGTCTGTGGCCAGACATTAAATTCTGAACTCTCACCAAGTTTACTGCACGCGCGCGCGCGATAATAATGACGGCACCCTTTAAAGCTTTTGTTGCGATGTGACGGTTTATGCGCGCGCGTGTAGAGAGCATGTTTCCATGTCCAGCCACAAGCAGACTATGTTCACGACGACTGTGCAGCCCTTTAAATTGTTGTAATAAATGGGCAGCCTTGTGCATAGAACAAAAAAGTAGAGTATGTAAAACTACATTTCTCGCATATAGCACAATCATTCCAGTTTATTTCATGTAAATAGGCAATAGAAATTCAAATGAAAATTGTGAAAACGTAGTCTTGAGTGTTTATAAATGAAAATCATTCTACAATCAATACAATCATTCTTTCATCAAACAATATTGCAAGATTATTCTGCTCATACAAAAACACAGTCATGCACATAATACGCCAACAACCCCATCAAATTTCCTTCCTTCATGCTCCAACTTATATTTATTTTAACAGATTCAGTTCATCGAGTTTATTACAGAGTTTTGAAAAACGCAGTACCGTGTCAATTTGAATTGTTATTGCCACTTGGCTTGGTCTATTGGATGTCCTTGCCTAGGTTGATCGAGCAGGCACACAATAGAATTCAGGGATTGTACAAATATAATAAATGGCGTATCACATGTACTTCTTCTCAACAAAGTACAATAACTTGTTTGTGGAAAGGTTGTACAAAGCATGCGGGGAAAAAACCTGGGAATTCAGCTGGCCTGGAAGATAATGAAGCTCTCGAATAGACTTGGGCAAAATTGCATCCTGTTGCATAGCCAAAACAAAATGTCTCCAAAATGTAGCAAATATTAGCCGGGCACCAGTAAGAACCAGTGTACAGTAACTGCAAATTTAGGCTGGTAACCTACTTTTGCTAAGCAAGGCTGCCGGTCCTCCACACAACATTCCCACCGGACATCGAGAACCCTTGCCTGTGAGGTCACAAGGTCAAACAGCGCCCTCACTGAGGTCAAAGGAGGAGCTATCATTGGTGTTCAAGTGTTGTTCAGGTTTTAAGCAAAAATTTGAAGAGGGGAACCAGTGACAACCAATGTACTTTACTCTTCATTTTGGCTGGTATACCTGTATGTTCCTGCTTGGTAAAAATATAATTCTAAACACATCTGAGCATAAAATTTGAAAATGAAAATGAAACTTGTGTACAGATTTACACCCCACATAGGCAAAAAAAACCACACTCCTTGCCCTGTTGCTGAAATAATGTTTAATATACAATAGAAGACACATTAATCATTAAAGGCACTGAACACGTTTGGAAATTGTCAAACACCAGTGTTCTCACTTGTCGTATCCCAACATAATTATGCATAAAATAACAAGTCTGTGAAAATTTGGGCTCAATTGGTCATCGAAGTTGCAAGAAAATGTTGAAAGAAAAAACACCCTTGTTGTACAAATTTGTGTGCTTTCATATAGGAATTAAAACTTCTTGCAAGAAGTTTTTATTATTTTAGTGAGAAATTACCTCTTTCTCAAAAACTATGTTACTTCAGAGGGAGTCGTTTCCTATAATGTTGTATACTATCAACAGCTCTCCGTTGCTTGTTACCAAGTAAGTTTTTATGCTAATATTTGTTTTGAGTCATTACCAAACGTGTACGATACCTTTAATGGACTGGCTTTTGAAGCACACATTTAAAGTAGCACACATTAATCATAAAGGAATTCTCACCAGGATCAATGGTAACCAAGATCCCATCTTACAACCCTCAACTAACTGATCGTTCTTCTTTTTTTCTTTCTTTTTTTAAGTTTAAGTGGATGGAATACAAAATATTTTACTATATAAATATTTCAGGGTAAAAGGCATATATGAGATGAGTGCATCTCAAGATAAAATCAATAAGATTATACTTTTTATCCGCCAGCAAACTAGAATCCTCTCTTCTGATTGGTCAACAGCCATAGGATATATCCCTTTATATAACACCCAAGATGATCCTTGTCCTTTGATTGGAGGATTGTTAGTTATGCTGCATTATTATTAATCAAAACATTGGCCATCGTCGTAAACCGTGCATTTTGGTTCTAGGACTATATTCACCATTCGCATTTTCGTCCCATCCCATTTCGATCAATTGCACGCTATAGACGACGACACCATGCAATTTACACAGCAGTATAAAATGCCCTTGTAGTGGATGCCAGAATACAATCTAATAAAGTGTGTTCATTCTTATAGTTTATCCTCCTAACAAAATGACAATGATCTACATGGATGTTATTTAAAACAAAGAATGGATGTTTCGCATTTTGTGCAATTATGGGGAGAACGTTGTTTATTTATTGACAGATGAAATTCTCAATCCAACTCAGCTTTGCCTAGTTGCACGGAACATTCCATCTTTCAACTCATTCACATATCACTATTTCATCCATAAATATTACTTATTTGCATACTGCATTATGTGTTCTGAACACGATGTGCCAGTATGCACTTTCTGCAACATGTTTAATGGTTGAAAAATCAAGAAATTAACAGCATCAGTACAAGTCACCGAGATGTACGATAAGTTCAACCATTTCAATTCAAAAACATAATCTTCTGAAATTCACGTTATTTGACGTCGTTTCGCATGTTGCAACTTGTACAAATCTTCAGAAACAATAGTACAAAACTGAATAAGGTTGTAACCTTACAAAAATTAAATATAACAGCATTTTGTGTTATTCTCGTCTTTATTTACGAGTCTGCGAGAGGATAATTGATTTTCCAAGCACTCGTGCAATAAACCCCAGTTGCATATGAAGTCACAAATCCAAACAGCGCCCTCACCGAGGTCAATGAAGACCTATGATTGGCTGAGAGTTGTGCGGAGCGCGTCCACATTCATTGCTTGACTTTGGCTTGTCACATAATGTAACGCAGACGCGCTACATGTTTTTGTAAAGGCCCATGTCACACGAGGCAATTAACAAGCAACAAGTTCCAGGCAATCTCCACCAAGAAAAGGCATTCACATTTGAATGTTCACATATTTTTCTTGGATCGTAAGACATTGTCTGAAAAATGACTCATGTGCTACCAAAGTGGTCCTGTAGCATGCACTGCGGTTGGTTGTCTCCAAGTTGCCTGCAAAACTTGCCTCGTGTGACAAGTGGCCCATACACTCATCACACTTGTGGTATAACTAGTTAGTACAGTAATTTTCACTTTCTGAAGACCGTCAAATCAACAGTTTTGAATGGTTAGTCAACCTTGGCCGAGCATGATTTATATCATTGATATTGTAAATATTATTATTGTGAAAGAAAAAATTGGCAGACAACTTTAAACTGAAAAAATTCTTGATTAATACACAGGGAATTGTTTTTTTTTTTTAATTCCATTTGTTGGCATGGCTCCTCGCAGTCCCACCCCTCCAATGACTACATGTCTTAACTGTAAACATCATTAGAGCAGCTCTTATGAATCCCCATCCTTCCAATTGACCATATTTTTGACCGCATGAGGGCGCTTTCTGCAGGG
Source organism: Plazaster borealis (assembly GCA_021014325.1). Taxonomy (NCBI): domain Eukaryota; kingdom Metazoa; phylum Echinodermata; class Asteroidea; order Forcipulatida; family Labidiasteridae; genus Plazaster; species Plazaster borealis. The sequence continues at coordinate 17,178,866 of CM037457.1, read as the reverse complement.
AATGTCTTGCATCACAGTTACAGTTTCATCTTATTTTAATTGCCTGTATGTAGTTTTCTTGCATCAACTACGAAATACATAAACATAATAATAACAACAATGAAAAACCCCTGTTTGTTTACTTGTTTTTTCATCACATACAAGTTGGTCCACAAACGCCCCCACGCGGTCAAAAATACGGCGAATTCTAAACGATGAATGGCCAACGATGAGGTTTAAACCATTCATTGACTTTGACTGATGTGTAACATCATAAAAAACACCTATTTTGCAGCAAACTAGTCCTTGCATCAAAAATATCTGATAAGGTTTAAACTACCTTGCTCTAAAATCAATTCAACATAATTCAGAAATATCTAATATAATACTTGCATCAATGGTAATTAACATATATACTGTATGTAATTGGGTAACTGTTGACACGTACTAATGATGCAGCACACGTTCGGTTCTGAATTATAAACCTAGTATAATATTTTTAGAGAGAAATTGTTTCCACTTTTCTCTTTGTAAAAAAACCTGTAATAAAATAGTGCCATTTCTCTTTATCCAAAATGTTATGTTCAACTTTAGTTCATAAATTCTTTGTATTTTCTAGTTCAATTGCATGTTTATTGGGTAGTTTCAGTTAGAACTGCAGTATTTCTTAAAATTCTGATAGGTAAACTGTTTCATTTGCTGAGCGGGACCAAATTTGTTGATGCATGGCTACTGCCAAGTTCATTTATTTTTACGATTGTGACAAAAAAACTTAACGCTAACCCCCATCAGAGTCCCTCCACATACCCTGCCAAATACAACAGAATGCAACACAGTTGAAGTGAGAACCATGCCAAATGCAACAAAATGCAACAAGGGATTTTGTTGCATTGTGCAGGCATGATGTTTGTGTTAGGACTGAGCAAGGGGGTTTGCCCTGCTAAATGCAACGGTATGCACATAAGTGTAGTGGTGACTACAACAAACCTTAGCGCTTAGAAACTTCCGTATTTAGCGCTCTATAAATGTTGTAATTATTATTATTATAACAAAATGCAACACCAATATGAAGTCACTTGACTGCTAAATGCAACAGATTCAGTCAAAGAATGACATCAGAGTTGACTGCCAAATACAACTTTTACCATTTGGTGAAAATTGTTGCATTTAGCATGGTCAGGGTTAATATTGTACAAGTACAAAAAATTCGTTTTTCAATCACAGAAAAATGATATAATGATAAATATATTTGAAGACACTTTTCTTCAAGTGTGGCAACAACTGGCAAGATATGAATGCTTTCAAATAATCTGCTATACACAAAACAATAAAATAAAATAAAACATGTTCCGACACCTCTATGTTCTGACACCCCTATGTTCCGACACCCCTAGTGTATTTTCCTATTCCTAACCCTAACCCTAGCCCTAACATGTAAATCACGAGGGGTTTTTCAGAACAGAGGGTTGTCGGAACATAGGGGTGTCGGAATATAGAGCAGTCACCGAGTTGTGGTCGTTCGTGGTGAATCAACTCGACGACGTTTCGATCAGAATGCTCCGATTGTCTTCAGGAGGAAGCTGTACATGGTGTTAACCCCCATTAGATACTTTAATTACATGTAGTTTAATAAAACTGGCTCAATGACTTATTAATCAAAAGTGAAGGGAGGCGCAAGCTTGAGGATACTCTGACAATAAAGAATTAAACTTAAAGGAACGTTACAGAACTGGTAATTAAAATTTTCTTCAAGATCACAGATTTACATCAAACTTACACGGTCTAATGATGATGATAGTAGAAAACATCCCTAGAAATATTTCTGTCTGAAATGCCATATTTGATGAGAAATCAATAAAACTAATTTCCAATTGGAGTTTATCGCTCATGAGCGTTTTATTCATACATTGTATAGGCCTAACACATGCAAATGTGTAATCGGTTTTTCACTATTTTTTCGTGACCCAGATGGCTGATCGATCTCAAACTTCTACAGGTTTGTCAGTTTATGTATATGATGGATTATATAAAGTGCTTACACTGTTTTGTTCGCAAAAACCAATTCTGTAATGTTCCTTTAAGTGGCCTAACCACTCCCTCTTTTCAAAAAAAAAGGGGGGAGAAGAAGAAGAAGAAAAAAGTATCCCTTTTGGTTGAGTATAAGAACAATATTTTTTTGGCAAATAAATGTTTGTTAAAGAATTTCTAATAATGCAACGATAATGAGGTTTTCCTTAAACATCTTGTTTTAGATCTGTTTCTTGATTGTTGTTATTGTCCCCTACTATTAATTAAAGATTAAACAAAAAAATTATTGATTATATCAACCTGATTTGTTACGCATGCATTTTATGTATTCATTTTGTCAAAAAAAAATCTACATACGCCTACATGTTTTTAGTACTATCATTATCTATAGCAATTAAATGTACAATTGTACAAAATACTGAGAAACAATTAAAAAAAGAAAATCCCTATCAACTTCCCAATTAATAATATTCTTTATCCCCGATGCAAATTTAACATCTATGAAACTTCCCAATCCTCCTAAATCCATTCTATGGCTAACCTCATTTTTATGGATTTAGTACGCAAGTGAAAACACTTGTACACCGTATAGTGAAATCCTTGATGCCTGGCATGAGACCAGGTATCATAATCTTATCGGAGTCCAAACAGTGCAACAGGTTTTGGTGTTTTGGTGTTGAATCACCACGAGTTTAGGGAAGATTCCAGAACATTCCAACCCAAAGCTTACATGAGAAGGTTAGTGTTAAAAATTAATGTATGTAGCACCAAGCTGTCAGTCAGTCTTACAGGGTCATATACATTTTTCACAAAGTTAAACCTTGTTCTAAACTGTTCCAATAACTGTTGTGTTACATTGTTACTATAAAGTTCTTGCTTTGTTCTCACTATACATGTACCCATGAAGTAACACTCTACTGCGTGGTTCCACTTCCTAAAAGTAACAAGAACTTTGAATAAAATTGTTGGTTGAACCCTACACCGATTAGTGATAAGTGCTTTCCAGAGTCCTGCAGAGAAAATTCACAGGCATGGTCGGGTTGGTTTCGAACCCTCGACCTCTGCATTCTAGAGCAGATCTAGAGCAGATGTCCTAACCACTAGAGACCAGTTCAAGTTCCCCAGGGTGCAGCTGTTACCACAAACAAATTAATACATCTCAACAAATTTAAAAGTTTGTAAAAATGTGTCAACAGGACCCCACATGACAATTATGCCTTAATTCACATGAATCGTAAATGCAACTTTCCAAAGAGTAACTAAAAAAATACTTCTCTGTATAAAAACCTGCTTGGATTTGCACAGAGGCTATGATAATAATATTACGCAGTTCTTATATAGCGCTTTATACTCCCGATGGGTGTCTCAAAGCGCTCAGTATTTTTCCTACAAGGTAAGTGGAGTTACGTGTTGAAGTATGAGACCTATTCCTTTGCATAGCACCATGTAATGGTTTACAAGGTGCTGTGGCGCAATATGCAGCCTATCAAACCAGGAACACCGGGGAGAACCCCTTTCTCTTTACGATAAGTGCACTGGGTTCTTTTACATGCATTACACAACACATGAATCCTCTGTGGCACAAGGTCCTTGCCTTAGTGGTGCCACTTTAAAATACTCCTAAAGATATTTCCACTGGAAGTGCAAAATGCAAAGTGAAACTCCCGTTGAAGGAATTTCATATTTGAGAGGGCAAGGCAATTTTCATTTTTTCAAAGGGCACTTCCTTTGGAAAATCTTAAAGTCTTTGGGGAAACTTTTGAAGGGGCACCAAGGCCAAGACCAGGGGCAATGGAGGCCATTGCCTCCGTGGCCTCCATGTTATTCTAGGTCTGCCCCTCAAAAATGAAATTAAAGAACTTCCAGATCTAACATTGGGGTATTTAATTTCAGTGAAGACAACTACAATAGAGTGTCATTAAAAACATTGCTCCACTTCGTGGAAAGTTTAGGTCGTGGGATCTTCACGAAGTAACGCAAAACTTTGAAGTCTGCAGTACCTTGTGGGACCCGAAAGGTTACTGTTACTTCTTGGGAACAGTAGCTATGTGTGATAGATTCTACATGTACTGGCAATGGAAACAATGCTGGGTCTTCACAGAAGATACATGTATAACAAGCGTAGTACTGACATGACAAAATGCTGCCCCCCCCCCAAAAAAAAACCCCACACACTTTCTTCTATAAAGCATTTAAATTGCGCTACAACTAGCATTGCTATCAAACCTGCACTAACCACATGTAGAGACGGATGACGACATTGGACAAATTTTACAGTTTGATATTCAAACTTATGAAATAAATACAGCTGCTCGTTAAATGTAAGCCTTGTACTTGAAATGCAATTCCTTTTTTTTAAAAAGCTCATGCTGACAGACAACAAGTATTTCAAGAGATCTGATTGATCCTTTTTGGTTCAAGTGGCACCTTAGGTCCTAGTACAAATCGAAATACAATTAAACTTTTACAAGTTCTCCTGCGCTAATTCAAGGCATCAAATCTGTGCAACATTGGATGTTGCACCAGTGGATAAAATAGGCCTTAATCTTACCTAGTACAGGCCTGAACTGTTTAGACTACATTTTGTGCCACTCCATTGCATGCTGCATGAGTAAACACCGTCGTCCCACCGTGAGTTTGGTGCCAAAGCCGGGCACAACTCTGGCAGTTCGGATGAAACTTGGTCAGTATTTCAACAAAGTCTTCAGTTTTGCCGCAGCTTTCTTCTGCCAAGTGGCTCAGCAGATCTCCGATTCGCTTGTTCACGAACTCGTAAGACTCCAATACCTCTTGCAATATGTCGATGTGCAGATACGTTGGAGTCTGACCGCCTAAGAAACTCTTCTGATGGTCAGAGGTCATGTCGAAGAAGCCTGCAACTCTTTCTCTCAGACGGCGGTCGGCCTCTAGAGGCCTATTCAGAGCTTTCTTTGTAGCGACATCACACAGGGCGTTTCCGATCGTTTCTGAACAGCTGTCCTCCCCATTTCCTGAAGTGCTGACTACACAAGGATATGTTGAAAAAGAGTATAACCAAATTTCTTTTAAAGGAATTACAATTACAATTAGTTATTTTGTTTACCATACAAGCAAAAGTTTGATTACATTTTCCAGCTATTTTGTATCAGTATTATCCCTAGACAATGATTGCACACAAACACACAACCTTAACAGATCCTGTTTGTGAGGTCCTGCTATTGTTGTTCTATTATTCCCTTTTCTAAAGAATTCTCTTGTGGGGTCCATGTTGAACAAAGAATTCCCTTTTTGGGTCCATTGTTCCATTGTGCAAAAGACCCCACAAGGGCACTCCCATAAGCTACCACACACGTGTGTGTAAACACCAGCAATCGGGGACCCTCCTTTGTTCAACTCTTTGTGATAGCAACCGTGGACCACAATGTTTTCCTTTGTGATATCAACTGTGGACCTATTGTCCCTTTTGTTATAGGTCCACAGTTTGAATGTGGATACCTACCCACCCACACCCTTACATTTGGCAGTTAGGGGGTACTTCCATTGTTCTATTTTTCCCTTTTCTGAAGAAATCATCTGTGGAGTAGCACTAGAACAAAGAAAACCTTGTGGGGTAGCATTGTTCCATTGTGTAAAGTACCCTAAGTTAGCATGTGTAAGGGCACACACCCACACAAGAAACATGTCGGAAACAGTACGCCCCTTTCAGTGGCTTCGCCAACCAAGGGGCATACAAAATCCAAAGGTGCATCAAATTCAAACTTTACCACTGTAGTAAAAATGCTTTTGAAAAAAACAGGGTGCATTCTATGAACCAAAAACACCAGAAAAAAACTACTCTTCTGACTCTTCTCCTAAACTACTCATCATCCCAGCACATGGGACCCCTAACTACTCTAAAGATGCACTCATTGTCCAAAAGATAGAGTCCTTATGAGAGTGTAAAACAATTAACAAGTCTCTTAACTACACTTTAAAATAGTGTAAAATGGCATTTTACTTGATACTCTTTTAGAACGAAATTTGAAACAGTACGTCATTGAACGCAACAATAAATGGGTCTGTGCATTCCACACACAGATGTAAACAAGGGTGCTGGCTATGTGAATCAGAACACCAGGATGCTTGCTAATGTGAACAAAAAACACCAGGGTTAACCCCTACTCTTTCACAATAAGTGTTCTAGGTTCTTTTATGTGCACTATTAATCCTATTACACAGAGGACCTACAGCTTAATGTCCCATCCCAAGGACAAAGCAATTATGGTTAAGTGTCTTGCTCAAGGACCCAAGTGCCACGACCGGGACTCAAGCCCATACTCTGACGTGATCATAAAACACCAAAGCCCGAGTCCCGTGCTCTTAACCGCTTGGCCACAACATGCCACACGATTTTAGCCAACTCACTTCCGAAGATTGCCAGTGTTTTTCCAAAGCGATTTGTTACATCACACATAATATACAAATGACAGAGACTTACACACAACAGAGACTTCACACTCTGCCACGCTGCATTCACTGTCTTCAACATCGAATGACGTCCTCTTGTACTTGTAGATCTCAAAGTTGTACTTGAAGCCTTCATTCAGACTACGCACGCTCACCTCCGTCTCACTGTCCTCGGAGATTCTAAACGGAGCTTCCATCAGGCACTTGCAAGTCTTCAGGAAGCAAGGCTTCCACGATGGTTTGATTGTCAGAAAGACCGTTGTACCCTCTAGACGATGGCTTATTGTATCAGCTACATGTAGACAGAGAAGACAAACAAAACAAAACTATTGCTACACGTATGGCAATATTGGGAAAACGTTTTTCCCAGATAGGCCTACTGAGCTTTTAAAAATTCTAACTGTCTACACGAAATCAGGAATAAACTGAGAGCAAGAAATGCAAGAAGCAGTCATATCGGTACACAAAGCTAAACAAAACTGTTTTCCCCCTTTGTGTAAGACAAATTGAGGGGACTTTGTCCCATATAAGTCATTACTGTAGCAATCTGAGGTTTAAGTCCCAACATGTAGAACCTCTAGACGATAGCCTATATCAGCTACATGTAGACAGAGAAGACAGAAAAAAAAACTATTGCTATGGCAATATTGGGAACATTTTTATCCCAGATAGGCCTACCGAGCTTTTACAAAATTCTAACTAAGAGTATGTAGACTATTCTTTGTCACAACGAAATCAGGGCCCAATTTCAAAGAGCTGCTTAAGCAGAGAATTATGCTTAGCAACTTTCTGCTAAGCAAAAATCAGCAGGACACCAGTCACAGATTGTACATAAGACATGGTACTTTGGCTGGTAACCTTATTCTGGTAGGCATAATTTTTGATGTGCTTAGCTACTTTCTGTGCTTAAGCAGCTCTATGAAATTGGGCCCGGGAATAAGCTAAGAGCAAGAAATGCAAGAACAGTCATATTGGTACACAAAGCTAAACAAAACTGTTTTCCCCAATTTATGTAAGACAAATTGAGGGGAAAAGTTGATGACTTTGGCCCCATGTAAGTGATTACTGTAGCAATCTCAGGATTCAGTCCCCACATGTAGTTAAAGAAATACTCCCAAGTTCAAATTCAGGCACTCATTTTCCAAAATGTATTCCTTATGAAAGTGGGGAAAAACTTACACGTCTCTAACCTCACATTAAAATGGTGTACAATGTCATTGTATTTGGAACTCAGAGCAACAATTTGAAACATGACACCATTGGGTGTCGACAATAAATTGGACTGTAATACATACAACACTTTCGGCAGTCACAAAAATTAACTGAATGCCATTTTGATTGAATATCATAAAAATTCAGGAATGAACTTCAAAATTCCCTGTACAAAAATGTACAGACCCAAATATTTGAAACATGATGTTATTTGATGTTAAAATTCAGAAAGATTTTGAATACAATGACAGTTCACACTGTTATAATGTGAGGTAAGAGACTTGTAATATTTTTCCACTTTCATGAGGACTCTATCTATCTTTACTGTGCATTTTGCTAAACTGAATTTGACCCTAAGATACATTAAAGTAAAAACTAGTATAAAAGCTATGGTCTATAAAGATACAAAATATGATGCATGGCTGGTAATAATGAACACTAAATAAGAGTTAAAATGAAAGATTTGTAATCTAAAAGGTGATTCTTTCGGGTTTTTTACTCAAAAATATAGTACTACTTGTCAAAAGAAGCACTTCCATCTGAAATAATGGGATGGATTTTTAAAGTAAAAAATCAATTCTTATTCCAATTGGATAATCCAATTACGGACATAATTATGAATAATATGTAAAAATTTGTTGTGTTAAAAAAAAACATGATTTGGAAGTTTGATGAAATTTTAGCAAACATTTTTAGCAGGTTAGTTGATCAATCAGTTTCGTCGGTGTGCTCTTCTCAGATTCAGAATCAGTAATGTATTTCTAATACTAAGCTGGCGTGATGTTTGATTTTTGTAGCCTGGGCAGGGCAGTTTTACCAAGGGCATCTCCATGAGCTAAATTTAAATTTCTACTTGAAAATTTCAAGGGGCACCATAGCCTTCAGTAAAGGCGCTCGCAGCTTTCCGGATGGTATACAACACGAACAGCGCCACCACTGCCAACACTAAAAAAAACCTCGGCGAGCGGCGGGAGGGCTTTGCCGTTCGCGCCAGTCGTTTTCATGTTAGCAGTGGTGGCGCTGTTCGTGTTGTAAACTATCTGGGAAGGTGCGAGCACCTTGACTGAAGGCTAGGGGCACCAGGGCAATGACCAGGGGCATGGAGGCAATTGTCAGGTCTGATTGAATGGTGTAACTTTTCCCTAGTACATGGTGGCTCAGCTAAATCTGTCAGTCACAAATAATTCACAAAGAGATGCATTCAGTGTTAGCTCATCGAACAATGAGAGAATGCAACATTTGATACAACAGTGTCAAGATTAGCGGCTACGGCTGAACAATGAGAGAATGCAACATTTGATACAACAGTGTCCAGATTAGCGGGTACAGCTGAACAATGAGAGAATGCAGTATTTGATAAAACAGTGTCTAGATTAGCGGCTACGGCTGAACAATGAGAGAATGCAACATTTGATATGACAGTGTCCGGATTAGTGGCTAAGCCTGAACAATGAGAGAATTCAACATTTGATAAAACAGTGTCTAGATTAACCGCTTCGGCTGAACAATGAGAGAACGCAACATTTGATATGACAGTGTCCGGATTAGTGGCTATGGCTGGTCAATGAGAGAACGCAGCATTTGATACGACAGTGTCCGGATTAATGGCTATGGCTTAATTGCATGTTAACATGCATTGAAACACAGCAGCCCGATAACAAGCCGCAGTAGTCTCGATTGGCGAAATTTGTTTTGTTAACGTAATCGCAGATATCACAACAAGAATTAGACTTGCCTTGTCTCTCCAAGCCTGTCGATGTCACGCCCTGTACCAGCGACTAATACAAAAACTAGCATTGCCAATCAAGACTACAGCGGCGGCCGCCAATTCGGACATGGCCTCGGTAGGAATTGAACACTTAAAATGGTGGAGAACAAAAATTCTCCATGGCGGTTTACATTATCACTATGGAAATATCTCTTAAAAAGTCATTGAAAAGCTGGTCTGGTCACCTTCCACATTGATGATCTCATCAAACCGAGTGAAAAGTCAACATTTTTAAGGAATGACCTGCATTAGTATTGTGATCTTCCAATGGGGTTATCGCAACCTGCTAAGATTAATATAACATGTACATCTTCAAGTTAGTGTTACATGTACATTAGTGTAACAGCTCAGAAACATATGGAAGATATTTAAAAGCAAACAAAACATCTAACAATTTGCAACGCAATGAAAACAACATGTACATGTACGGGTATCTGAAGTGATTGATACCTGTACACCCATGTTTGTCAACCCGGTAAATCAAGGACTTCTCTTTGTTCTCCTATTGCTCGGACTTAGTGTTTTCACAAATGTCCCCATTGTTTTTGTACACGAAAGCGAAGCAAGGAAATCCTCGCTCTGTCGGATCACTTTTATTAAAGTCTTCAGATTCAACAGGTATAGATACACTAATGTATGTGTCAAAGAAGACAAGGTAGTAGAAACAGGAGTATTAAACAATAAATAGTTTTGACACACATATGTGGTATTAACCACTGAAACTGCTGCTGCTTGAATTTGGTGCAATTTTTACAGTTAAACACTTAGCGCTGGAAGAGATAAATTTTTCGGAATATTTCATTTTTGAGAATATCGTTGTCACAATGAAAACATGAATAAACACAGTAAAGACAACAAACGTTCTCAAAAATTGCACCGGGATTTTTGTTCTCTTTCGAGAAAATATGGAATGCGCTGGCCATAAGCCACAGGCGCTGGCCATAAGCCACAGGCGCTGGCCATAAGCCACAGCTGATAATCGACCATGAAATGATTGGATGTCGGACCACTCCGGACTTAACTCCCATTTTGTCAAATACAATAATAAACAATGGTGGCTGCCTATCGATCTCTCGTAATCCTCGTTTGTATAACAAATGGATGAAGGTCTAGAATCGAGGAATACCCAATAACCCACGGAATAAAGGGAGATTTCGAGCATGAATTCCAGTACCCTTTGTCCCTCTTTGAACAGGAGAAAAACAAAGCATTGCACGGTGAGTGCATGCCTGTGCACCCCTACGCAATGGTGTATACAAAAGCGGGTTTACCCCAGTTGCTAGTCCCCCCAAAAATTGCTTGAATACACGTCTTTTGGTCATAACTGGTTAAAAAGACAGTTAGCTTTTCTTCCGAAATCTCAAAGCAGTAGGTGATGAGTCTACAGGTTTAATGCTATAATTAGATTAGAAAATACATATAAGTCAAGTAAAGTTGTATGCTATTGAGCCCTTGCATGACGCAAAGTGCACTTACACGCGCCTATCCTGGCCGCCATTTTGGGAGTCAAATATTGATACTATTACATGTTTTTGGTAATGAAACCGAGGATGCCTCATAAGAGAACTTAATCACTGCAGCTCACTTAGCCTGAGGAAACCTGTAAACAAGGGTGGTTGCTATGTGAACTAGAACTGCCAGGGTTAGCCCCTACTCTTTCACGATAAGTGTTCTGGGTTCTTTTACGTGCACTACAAATCCTGGTACACAGGTCCTATGGCTTAATGTCCCATCCCAAGGAAAAAGCAATTATGATAAAGTAGCTTGCTCAAGGACACAAGTGTCAAGGACTCCAACCCACACTATATGCTGATCAGAATCACCAGAGCTCGAGTCCAGTGCTCGACCACAACACAAAGAAATTTGACTCCCACAATAAAGGAATGCGCATTTTGCGGAGGTGTGTTCCGCGTCTGCAAGGGGTCAATCAAGGTCAAATGATAGCAAATGCCAGAATCATGACAGTTAATAGAAGTTTACAGTCACATTGTCAAGTATAGGCGTACAACACTGGTGTTTGGTATGATCATAGTCACTGTGCGTAGTCCTACATGTACAAGCATGGTTAGTGTGGTCAATGGATACTATGATGGGGTCTCAAGACTCATGTTAACAAATTATGTCTTCTTTTTGAACACGTTGAAAGAAAGATGATTTTATTTTGCTCGTGTACAAAGTAAAGCAAGGCAAGTTTGCAATGATTAATGTGTTATATAGAGAGTAAAATCAAACTGTCCGAAAAAAATTATGTACAGTGTACATAAACTGACTTTATCAGAAGAAAAAAGTAGGATCTTCGCATTTTATTTTTGCCACAGTTGCTCCCACACCAAAAATACACTTCTAATTTTGAAAGTTCAAAACAGACCCTTGGATCTATTTTAACATTGCATGTTTCCGCAAAACAGTCATTGCGCATAAATGGCTGAACAACTTTTCAGTGTGTTTGGTACTACATGTTTTAAATCTGTCAACAAAAGATGACCACAACAAAGCACATGATCATGTATGCTGTAGGCGTGGTACAATGTATGCATTCATCTACCTCTCTTCTGTCATCTGAGCGAGGGCGCTCTTCTAAAACCACAACAAGCGGGCAGTCTTCAGGAAATCATGTGAACACTGTTTAACATCCTTTGCATATTATCAAACCTGACCGTCATTTGCAATACAAGAAATCGGACATCAATCGCAATCAGTTCTACATGAAGAACAAAAATTAAACAAATATATTTTGGCCATGCAAGATTAAGAGCAATAACGACAATCAAATCAAAGAGAAATAACAATATCTCCGGTACATACCTCTTTGAAACTTTTTAAAAAAACCTGCGTCATTTACAAATAAAACACATAGTTAACATAGGTTTATCGTCAAGGGGCAAGGCTTAAAGGATCGGCAAGTTTCATAGAGGTCCTAGATCATGAACTGGGACCAATTTTCTCAAAGCTGCTCAGCCCATAATTTTTACCAATGCCCTTTGGCTTTGGCTTGGGCTCAAGGTTCGGCATTCGCTCTGATGGTAACTTTGAAAATTTACACTTTCTGTACAGGACTTCAAACAAGCGGACGGAAGCCTGGTTTTGAAAATGAAGTAATTATTCTAAAATTACAGCAGGTTATCGGCCAAATTGCCATGTCAGATACACTGCTTCACACTGGTCCCCTTTTTCATACTCGCTTTTAAGGTAAATATATTTAAGCTACATTTCTTGTTCAACAGCAATATGAAAATGGGTACATGGATTGTTCTGGGGGGATTTTCACCACTGTTTATGAAGTTTGCACTTACTTATTAGAGGCATTCCGGAATTACTGCTGCTACCTGGAATTCCTTCAGACTTGCCGTGGATCCTCAATTTGTTCCACACGAAGAATATGCAGAGTACCGCAACAACCAGTAAGATGGCACACGGTAAGGCTAAAAATATCAAGTAGTTTCCTGAAGATCCTGTAATAACAAGTGTTAATAATAATTGTCTTGAATAGTTTGTCGTTAAAAGAAGTCAGAAAACACAAATTGCTTTAATAGACTGTGAAAGTCTGGCGGGTATCGAAAACGTGACCTAGGTTATACCATGGGTCAGCGCCATTTTCTCATTGGCCAAAAATGCTTCTTGTCCGACCATGTCGTGGCATGTCGTGGCCGAGCGGATATGAACACCGAACTCATGCTCTGGTGTTTCTGATCAGCAGAGTGTGGATTCGAATCCCAGTCGTGACACTTGTGTCCTTAAGCAAGACACTTAACCACATGCTTCGTCCTTCGGATGGGACGTTAAGCCGTAGGTCCCGTGTGTTGTGTAATGCACATAAAAGAACCCAGTGCAATTATCGAAAAGAGAAGGGGTTCGCCCCGGTGTTCCTGGTTTGATCGGCAGCATATTGCACCTTGTAAACCATTACATGGTGCTACAACACATGTATGTAAAGGACTTGGTCTCATACTTCAAAAACGTAGCTCCACAATACCTTGCAGGAAAATAATGAAAGTTAAAAGCGCCTTGAGCGTCACTGAGTGACGGATATGTGCGCTATATGTGACCCGCTCTGCAAAAAAGGCCCGTAAGTCGCGCGATGCCGTTTCACGTAACAGGCTCGTCAATGTTGAAAGGGTGAAAAAAAAATGTTGGTGTTGTATTTTTTTTATTCCATTTTTGACATCGTTCATATCCACACTTTCATAATTTGTAAGATTGGATGTTTATTTTGATCAATAAAGATGGAAAAAATCGTGTTTTGTGTACATTTATTTCATGGTTTGTACGACCGGTGTCCGTGGATTCCGTTGAAAGTTGCGTTTTTTTACACATCTGTTAGGACATTAATTGGAACCCCCCTATTACAAATTTGGTATCATCTGAAAGCTGAGGACGTTGGCTTTCTATTTGTAGACATAGAAAAGGTTAGAGGTCAAATGCAAAAGCAAGGACGGTAATTTTCTGACATGAAGACAAACAGCGCTTGTTACTAGGGGCGTGAATCTTTTCTGTGACGTGTACGCGGTGTAGTGCACCGATTGGTCAATGCACGCATCGTCGAGCTTGCGCTTGCGCTGTGAATGGGATTCGTTGTTTATTCACTGTCATGTGACCGTCATGTGACTGTTTATACACGCAAAAACACAGCTTGCGCATGCGCTCTGAATGGGATTCGTTGTTTATTCACAGGTGACTGGCATGTGACTGTATGTCGTGCCACGCAAAAACACAGCGCAATACCTAGCCTGTCAACTGTTAATGTTCAACTCAACTGACTTGTCTTGCTCTGAGCGAAAAGGTTTTTTAATTATTTACTATTTTAGCCAACAGATTTTGTATATTTTTAGTGAATTATTTGCTTAAGTATGGGTTCAAAGGATCAGTGTCTGGCTGAGGCTTTGAATGATCTCCGTGATGCCAATCTTCTCAGGGAGGAGAGAGCATGGTTGGCTTCGTGAAAGATTACTTCGTTAATTTCCGATGTGAATGACGATGTGGAATCAGAATCCGATTCGGAATCTGATTCCACATTGCCATCTTTAGCATTTTTAACCCAAAGACTATTTCAAAATTTATTAATTAACTTCATTTTGCAATAAGAAGCAAAACTATGTTGGTTGTGCTAGATTTTTTTTAAATATTGAGGTTTAAAACTTGTGTATTTTTTTTTACCAAAACTAGAATTTGTTACCCCCCAAAAATAGGTGTTAATCACGAAATGCAAGCCAACTTCAGAGTTTTATTAAACAGCCCAAACTTTGTAGAAATAATTAGCTTTTTGTTTAAAATGAAGAAAAGGCGGAAAGGTGTTTTTGTTAATTTTTCCCAAAAAGCTCTTGTTTGCACCCAAAAATACATTATTTTAATTCATGTGGTTTTCTATGAGCCAGTGTGCATTTGTTTAACAAAGAAATAGCAACATTCACTAAATTGTACTGAAATCTTCGAACTAATGCTCAAGTGTGTGTTTGCTTTTTAAAAATTTGAGGGAAAAAACACAAGAAATAACACAATATGCAAATTAGTTTTAAAATAACGATATTGTGCATTAAAAGAAATATAACAACTTACGTAGTACTTATAAAGTCATAACAAACACTTGGTGAAAGTTTCAGACAAATAGGTCACCGGGAACATACTCATTGCTAGGAACTTTCATAAGAAAAGGTATTAAAATACTTTGAAACACACTGCAAAGTTTACAAGGCTGTTTCTTCATAACCTATTTTGACCAAAATGGCAATAATTTATATGCAAATTATGGTATAACTTTGGATTGCAAAATGCTACAGACTTCTAACATACACCAAATTAAAGCTGAGAAAAAGACCTTTCTATATATGTATCTAACTCCAAAATTATTTTTTGCACCATAAGGGCCATTATTGCAGAGCGGGTCACATATAAGAAGCCACTATTATTATTATTATTGTTATTATGTCGCACTATAGTTCTACTTCATAACTCTATGGTTAGAACTTGTTGCTTTTGTGTGCAAGCACTGCCTAACTTAGACTTGATATCAAGTCTGAGCTTGCGGTTATTTCTCTGCATCAGCCACGCAGAATTCCCCCGCAGATTTGCTATCACACACTCTAACTCGCAATCTCAGACTTGACCCTCTTGTCTATACGGGATACTCATTTATTCACTACTGACATTTACATAACAACACTATGCCAGAGAGATGACCAATCAGGAGATCACAAAACTCCCGTTGGCTGCATCCATTCCAAATAGGATGAAATCGCTTCAGCATTTTCTGTAAAATCGAGCTATTGCTTTTATTTTATAGTGCTTTGTACGTACAGTACGCTATATATAATTTATACATAAAATAACACAAGATTCAATCTCAAAATGTTGAAAAATAAACCTGACAAACAACCTGATCCTTACTAGACGAAAAATTATGATACCTTTGATTTGAATGGTATCGTCGAAAGATTTTTCTAACGTTTTTTACATATTTTGAATAAAATAACTAGAATCATTTTGTTTTTTTGTGTTTCCAAACTGTAAGTTGAATCACCGAGCAGAGACAGATTACTTACACGTGCATCAATGTTGTATTTCCTACTATTATCCCGTGGTATTAACGGTTAAGTTTGAATGTGCATTTTATTAAGGGCCTCGGAGATTCTGACCAATCAGAGTGTTCCGTCCACTTTTGGACTAATTCGCCATAGGGTGTGTACAAACCGACGAACAATGTTCCCAAGTCTGTGATCGTAGGTTCAAGACGGAGGTTTATCCACAAGAGGGCGCTGTTTCAGCCAATAATGTATCGGCTATCAGGAGGACTAAATACCAAGATCACAGACTTGGAACCAAGTCTATGCCTAACTCAGAGATGCCACTGTGGTAACGGAAAAAAAACGGAAAAATATTTTTCCTTAGAATAAAGCAGAAAGCCACTGAATGAATGTCGCGAGTGGTAACCATTGTGACAAATTATCGCAGAGCAATCATCGCAGAGATGCCAACATTGAATTCCCTAAAAGAGTAGCACCGCCGAGAACTGAAGTTCAAGTCAGGCATACAACTCACCGAGCGTAAAAAGAGGAAAATTACGACATTTACGATATAAACTAATATTTTCAACGAAAATCGCTTATTGCAAAGCGGACTTGCTTTAGAGGCCAAACAATTATAACTTTATTCATGCTTGATTTATAAAATAAAAATAATTTAAAAAGAAGTCCGGGTAAATCCGGAAAAGTGGCATCTCTGCTAACCCTAAAGCTCTCACTAACAGGAAATACTGACAATTTCAATCCCACATGAGTCAGTCTCCTTCCGTTTATTATGAATTGGGAAATAAAGTTGACAGACTGATTTGAATAAAAGTATTATATGGACCGTAGCATTTCATAGAGTACAAATCAATTAAATATTATATTTTTCTTCAATCTCAGCATGCTCGCCACACAAAGTGCAAGTCCTGCTTGTGCTCGAAGGTTGTTGTGACCCATTTAAGTGTGAGGGTTTTGTCTCCTTCAAATCAGGCACATTTAGCCCTTGGAGACAAGTAGGAGAATTTTATGGAGTACAACGGCTGACCTATATGTCGAATGATAGAGGGTTTTACAGACTTTTCAGGCTATTTATCAACAATTTTGCAGATTTTTCTCAGGGGAAAAAGATTGGAAATCAAATTAAAGTAGGACAAATATCGTGTCTGTTCAAATGTTTGACATTACGTGTGAATTTCCTATTAGCCAAAATCTTTGAATTCTACTCACGGTTTCCCTTCCACTCTTATCAGCTGTTATCAGTAAAATAATTGTAATATAAACATTAACCCTGGAGCACACTTCCCCAAGGCCAGTGATCCTGGACCACAGGCCTACACTGCAGGTGTCAAATAACAGAAATGCTGAAGAGAAATGTTATTCGATTTCTCAAGATATCTTCCGTCAATTTTTATGAATCAAAGTTGCCTTCATAGCAACATTTAACACTTTTTCCCAATACTTGATCACATTATTGACAAGAACCTGTAAAATGTTTTAAATAATTTTGTCAGTAAACTCACAGGCAGTGGCAACCTAAACCGCCTGTTCACACCTCACTAACCACCCACCCCCCCCCCAAAAAAAACTCACTGGCAATCGGTTGTGTACAATCATCTCCCGCGTATCCATCCTGACAATGGCACTGGTAGACCCCAGCAGAATCTGTCTCAAGGCACGTGCCATTAATCGGGCAGACTCTCTGACAATGGTGAAGACTTGTTTCTATTAAGACAGGAAAACAACAATTTGGGGGGGTAAGAGACTTATAATGTTATGCTAAACCTGCAAGTTCAATTAAACATTAATGGTCATCTACTTGCCGATCCCATCATAGAAATAGAACCTCCTGGTTTTGATCTGCCCAGACGACACTGGTGCTCGGTCAACCGTATGCAAACCCTTCGCGAAGGGACTACCCACCATTAACGCGTTTACACTCAATCCAGAAAGGTGGATTGAGATCCAGCATTTTTATCGCGACCACAGATCAAGATCTGGTGTCGCGTTTACGCCAGCGCCTGATCCAGCTCTGATCCCACTTTTGATCTGGACCAGATACCAAGCAACATAACACATAGCTGTCTTACAAAAGCACTAGCAAAAATCCCAGCATTCCTAGCAAAACCGGAAATGACCACATTGAATTACGGTGTCTGATCCACCTTTGCGATTACACTTGTTTCTGGAATCCACTTTGCTGGATCTGATCCACCAATTGCAGGGTTCAACCCTCCCTAAAAGGTGATTAAAATTGCAGGATCTTGAACCAGGTCTGATCCTGGTTTTTTGCGGGACACTAGCTGTTAATCCACATTGCCGGATCAGATCCGGGTCTGATCCACCTTTCTGGAGTTAGTGTAAACAGGGTCTATATGCACAAATTGAAGCTGACTGGATCTCCAGAATGTACCTGTGGACACGAAGACCAAACAGCTGCATATGTGGTGCAGGACTGCAGGCTGAAGAGATTCCAAAGGAACTGCATGAAGTCACAGACGAAGCTGTTTTTGTTGTTTTTGTTGTTGTGGAATTATTCATAAAAATTCAAACATTAATTATTCATAATTTTTATGCAAAAAAGAAAAGTGCTGAAAGGTTGACCAATCACAATGCATAATAAACACAAAACAGACACAAAACCTTGTCCACCCCAAACTCTAAAAATCTGTTGAAAAAATCTTCTAAACAATGTGGATGACTCCTTGTAGACACCAACCTTGTCCCGTGCGCCGTGACATGACCTTGCTTCGTTGGAACGAACAGGCAGGAACAAATATTTTGGAAACCACGCTGCAAAGCTTTCCTGCAAAGTGTCCCAAGCATCTTATATTTATCAATATATAGGATTCCTATCCTATATTAAATTTTGGAGCGTCACAGGTCGTGGCAGTAAATACATAGCAAAACAATGAATGACACGTGTTCCACCAATTAAATGACAAGGATCTATGTGTGCAGTATATAATAAATATTGACTTACCATTTTCACAGATTGCTCCTGTGAATCCCTCTGCGCATGTGCAAGTATATCCTCCATTGCCGTTATTCTCACACTGTCCTTCATTCAGACACGGCTGATTCATCCCACAATAACTCACATCTGTCAACAGAAAAAGAGAAATTGCTGAGCCCGGTCCATATTTCATGCAAATTGTGAAAGCAGAGAGAAATTTCGTGCATAATTTGGGGTTGAATAAAGACAAATTGACTTGAACCTGCGACCTCCAGAGCTCTACCAACTGAGCCATCTAGCCCTAATGTTGGCAGTCTCCCTATTTCGTCAATATCTTTGTTCGAGGGTGCCGGTCAGAAGCCATTCAACCTGTGACTGCCGTATTGCCAGGGATCACACCCGAGTTTACGATACAACCTGGAAAGCGGTAACAGAGGGATCACCTTCAGGGGATGCAACCTTTTTTATTTCAAAATTTACAAGAGCCATTCAACCTGTAACTGCCGTATAGCCAGGGATCACCTGATAGGGGATGTGACTTTTTACCCAGTCAGTTTCCCTTGTGGTTATTACTTGTTATTAGAAATCTCTTACATCTTTATTGCTTGCGGCACGGAAATTCGCTTCACTTTTGCTTTTGCTTTGTCTCTGAACCAGGGCCTAACTTTATTACAGCTGTTCCAGCCAAAAAGTTTGCATAACAATTTGCTGCTAGGAGGTAGGAAAATGGCAGGGACTACTTCTTTCGCTTACTGGATTGAAGGGACTTCTCGTTATTAACTTCACTGCCGCGGAGCGAGTTCTTAATTGGTCTCAGCATTTCCACGAACCTGCTTTTGTCATCGTGAGGAGACTGACAAGTGTTTGAGATGCAGGGGTCGATTTCACAAAACTCTTCCTAACTTAGGACTAGTCCTAGGCAATGCTAAGAGATAAGACTAGTCTTAAGTTAGGACCAGTACTTAAGACTAGTCCTATCTCTTAGCATTGCCTAGGACTAGTCCTAAGTCAGGAAGAGTTTTGTGAAATTGACCCCTGGGGTCGATTTCACAAAGAGTTAGGACTCGTCTTATCTCGAGTTAGGACGAGTAACTCGTCCTAACTCGGGACTCGTCCTAGGAACGATTTCACAAAAGATAGGAAGGGTTGAACGCGTCCTAATTACCTTGGAAACGGCCCCGAACCCATCCTAACTTAGGACCGGTACGAGGGTCGTCCTAGCGATCGCGAAAAATTGACAAACTCTCCGTTGTTTTTTTCTTGTTATTAAAGCCAAACCTATTGAAAATGAATTAAAAAAATCGAACAGGCAAGCGAATTAAACAAGGTATTGTTTATTAAGCCTTTTTTATTTATTGGAAAACATCAGAAATCAGACTGCAAAAAGTTACGAGATCGTCACCGTAGAGCCTAAAAAATAGAATGTACATAGCGAATACGACGGACGGAGGGCAAAATCATCACGTTCACGGCACCTTCTTTACAGTTTTTTTCGCCCAAATTACATTTTCTCCCTCCTTTTAATCAACAAATATGCACAAACCAGCTTACCTCAGCTCTATATAATCACACACACATTGATTGTTCACACATAAAGGCCTAAAATCAACCGTAAACTATCAACATTTTGTCGCCAAAGCGAAAACAAAATGGCGACAAATTGTTTTTTTCTTGAATCTGTGCTGCAGAAGGTTCAGACGGCCGTTTTATTAACGAAGCAATAAAACAACCAAACAGCCGTGCATACTTTTGGCTGACCAAGAAGGTTCAGACGGCCGTTTCATTAACAAAGCAATAAAGCCATCAAAAAGCCGTTGCATTAGCATTTTCAGCCTTGTCCGAGAATTATATTGTGGTTTTATATTATTTACGACTCGTCCTGCTTAGGACGGGTTTTGTGAAATCGATCCTAGGATTGATCTTAGTTAGGATCGATCTTACGGCTGGGACTCGTCCTAAGTCCTAGGATCGATCCTAAGTTAGGATGGGTTTTGTGAAATCGACCCCAGGTCTCTTTATAGGGATTCAGAGTATTACCTTGGTCACAGTTAACGCCACCCCAGTCCTGATTGCATATACACCTCTCAGTTTCATTGCAATGACCATGTTGGCACCCTGGATCCGGGACGCATTCATCACACAATGCCCCTGACCAACCATCAACACAACTGAAATTCAGAAATAATAATAATGAATACTTATAAAGCGCATACATCCTCCTAATAAAAGGCGCTCATGGCGCTACAAAAAGAAAAACAATTTACAAACATACTACATGTAACACACTCTAAGTTTATGGATTTTTAGGCATTGCATGGTGAGGTATCAATGTATATTCGGTTTGCGGTAACACCATGTGTATATATCTACTTTGCTGTGTAGATTTTGTTCTTTGAGAACTTATCTTGCTATTTATTCTACTGCCGCGGAGTAAATTTCGGAATTTGAGAGTCTACCTAGTCCTGCTTATTAACCACTACTTGGGGGGAAGGTAGGAAATCAGCCGGGACTACTACTTTCGCTTAGTGGATCGAGGGGACTTCTCGTTATCAACTAATAGTTCTCAACATTTCGACTAGCCTGCTCTAGTCATCGTCAATTTTATCGTCCGTTGTTTCGTCGTTCTTTTTTGTCCACAGGCCACTTATTCTTCACTTTTATTTCTTATCCACCTTGCCTGTGACGTCACTTCTGCACCATCCCACTATTGTTATATAGCTGAATAAGGATATCACAACTCAAGACTCAAGACTGTCATGTACAGTCTGACAAGCAGGAGAAATTATGCTCTGGTAATGCAGAGAGCCATTTTGAAAGAGCTGAGAGATGTGCTTGATCAAATATTTATGGGGAAACTGTTCCACAGACGAGGGGCAGCTTGAGTTACGTGAAAAGATCTATCCCCCAAGATTGGTACGATCTCTGTACAGCAGGAAGTTGTTGATTTGCTGACCAAGACCAGAAAGGAGCTAATAGCGTGGATAAATGATGGAATTATTTGGGAATGAACAACGAAATATTGACTAAAGCGGGATTTGAACCAACAACCTCCAGTTTAACATGCGGGCACTCTACCAACTGAGCTATCTAGCCCTATGTTGGCGGTCTCCCTATTTTGTCAATATTATGTATGGCTTCTGACTGGCACCCCCACAGAGATATTGACAAAATAGGGATAAATACTGGAGAGAGATTTTGTGCACCAGTGGAGGTGTTGCAGAATAGGAGCGCTGCAGTATTTTGTCTACGTTGGAGTTGGTTCAACTGCTGTTGATAAATGCCAAAGAGAAGAGAGTAATTACACATGTTAAACATGTTTCGAGAGATGTTTACCTTTTCTGCTGAGATTTCTGAGATTGTTGGCTGTTGTTATCTACATGTATAACATTGACCTCAGGATGGGGTGGGGGTGGTCGGGGGGGGGGGAGGATGGGGAAGGAAAGGACCTGATATGTCGCAATTTGTTTTGTGAATGATGCTTGGTTTTTTTTGTTTTAAGTGGTTTATTAATCTACATGATGCATATTGTTCATGGCAGCCGGACGGAAAGGAAAGGACCCAATATGTCGCAATTTGTTTTGTGAATGATGCTTGGTTTTTTTGTTATTAAGTGGTTTGTTAATCTACATGCATATTGTTCCAGGCAGCTGGAAAGCTAAATTCCAACAGTAGTACCATTTCAGAAAAAAATGTTGAAAAACTTTCAAAAACTGGGAAAAAGAGAGTTTTGGAGCATGAATTCTAGTTCCCCTTATCCCTTTTTGTACAGGGGAAACGAAGCATAGCATGGCGAGTGCATCGAGTGCATGCCTGTGACTGCTACACAATGGAATATCCAGGGGTGTAATTAAACGTCAACCGACATGACCGACCCACAAAAAGAGGACATTACGAAACTGCTCCGAAACAAACATTCAGTTTTGCATAAGATGTCATTCAGCTCGTCAAATGGTTAAAAGAATATATATAGTGTCAAACCAAACCTGCATCTTAATTGTATCATTTAGAAATTACACAGTGTCTTTAACCCTTTCATGCACCATTTATTTTAGTGATAAACTGATCCTATGGACACATTAATTGTTTACTGTTTTTTTTGCAAATGGCGACTCCCCCCCCAAAAAAAACAGGTCACAATAGCAACCTCAAGAGTCCTCTTCCCCATCCTGAAAACTGTGTGGCTGTGCAATCTTTAGTTTTCGTTTTACAACTATTTTCCTGAAGGGATTTCAACCAGTCGCTAGCGCCCGGTCGGCGCGTGAAAGAGTTAAAGTAGACCATAGCAGAATGTTTTGGGGATAGTTTCTGTTATAATACTCACTTGCATTCACCAGTGGTGTTACATCCGCCATGTGTACATCCAACCTTGCAGACGATCGTCGGGGGCACTGTGATAACAAATACAAAGGACAAAAGTCAAGACAAGGGACAATATAATGGAGCTCCTCAAGTAGCAAATATTGCAAATCGGTGTAAGGGTAAAAACAAAATTATATTCTTTATCCCCGATGCAAAATAAACATCTATTAAATCGTTGCGGTACCCGCTGCTAACACATAGGAATCGAACTGCCTCAAGCCACCGGGCTAGCTAGGTGGTATAGTGGTAAGACATCTGCTCTAGCAATGCAAAGGTCGTGGGTTTGAATCCCACCCGAGTGATTTGCCTCTGGATTTTTTTCACAGAACTCGGGAAAGTACTGAGTATACAGTGCTTATTACACACCGGTGTAAGGGTAAAAACAAATTACAGCAAATACTGCTTAAAAAATCATTTGCAGATCTAAAGGATAGCAGGGAAGCAGTTAGGAGCAATTATGGACATTAATGTCAGTGCTGAGTGGTTTAGTGCATCGGACTCCAGTTCAGGTGGTTAAGTCATCGGGGTGTGGGTTTGAGTCCCGGTCATGACACTTGTGTCCTTGAGCAAGATGCTTTACTATAACTGCTTCTCTTCACTAAGAGGTACAAGTGGGTACCTGCGAGGGTAGAGGTTGATATTGTGTTTGAAAAAGCTTTCAGAGCGCCACGGCCAAAGGAGCTGAGAAAGATGACAGTAATGATATTCAATATCATTACTGTCATCACACACGTGCATAAAAAAGTCTAACAATGCGCGCACATCCATACACCGCGCATTGTTGTCAGTAGACTTCCCAAAGTCTCCACACATGTTTCTTTGCTGCAGCAGTAAACATATTACGGTCAAACAATGAATAAACCGTACCGTGATTGAAGCGAGGAATGAAAGAAGTCTACACATATCTATTGATCTCGCTGCATACGCGATGCACATGGAAGCCGGGCGGCAATTGTTTACGTGCCGTTTTTCACGAACGGTGTGTCGATCCACGGTATGATTTTACAAAGGTAAATTTACAATTTCTGATTTAAAGACGAGAGATTAGCGAAATATAAATGCATTCCCCCAACACCCTACCCCCCAAATTTTATATCAAATTCACATTGAACTCGGAGACCACATATTTTGAGGTGAAAAATTCGGAAATCCGGAAGATTCTCATGCCTGATATTGGGCCAATGACCAGGGCACTAGTGTAAAGCACATTGATACATTATTGTAAAATGCACTGTATAAGAACAGCTGCTGGTGTGTCGTGGTTGAGCAGTCCAACACAGTGAACTCAAATTCTGGTGTTCTGATCAGTAGAGTGTGGATTTGAGACCAAGTCTTGACAACAATTGTCCTTGAGCAAGACACTTTAACCATTAGTTGCTTCAGATGGGACTTAAGGTCATTGGTCCTGCCCAGAACACTTGTTGTTAAGTGAAGCCATTTGTGCGTTTGTTTTTCTGGTATGTTGGCAGTAGAATGAACTGCAGTACCTTGTGAATAACTTTACGAGGTGCCATATAAAATGGGTTTCAAAATAAAGATTTTGGGTTGAACAAAGACAACTTAACTAGAGTGGGATTTGAACCTGAGACCTCCGGATTAACGTGCCGGCACTCTACCAACTGAGCTATCAAGCCCTATGTTAGTGGTCTCCCTATTTTGTCAATTAATATATTTGTTTGGGGTCCAAATCAGAAGCCATTGAACCTGTAACTGCCGTGTAGCCAGGGATCACACCCTAGTTTACGATACAACAATAATAATACCGACTCTTATATAGTGCAATTCCAAAGGATAATCATTGCGCATCAAATATTAATACCCCTCAAACATTATTATTACCGCTAGTCACTGGGCCATATATTTCCTTCCTTAAACCATCTCAGCTCCCTGGGGAGTTTACAGCCTGTGCTGCCAAGTATGTAGCGCACCAAGCTCAATCAATCACATGAACCATCTCTGCACTCACAGGTACCCATTTACCCCTGGGTGATTATAAGCAACTATAGTTAAGTGTCTTGCTCAAGGACACAAGTGTCATGACCGGGATTCAAACCCACACCCTAACGACTCATCAAGCAGAACTTGAGTCTGATGCATTAAACCGCTCGGCCACGACATGCCAACCTAGGAAGTAGCAGCAGAGGGATCACCTCAAGGGGATGTGACTTTTTATTTCAAATATCAAGTATTAAGCCACAAGGGAAACTGACGGGGTAAAAAATAATGAGTGACCATCTTGTTGAAGATACCGGAGCTTTGTACATGTACTCATCATCATCAACGACAAAAACCTGTGTTTTCTATCTAAGTATCCGTTTTATTTCTTACAATCTATTGCTGGAATAAAAATTGTGTACAGCAGAAGGTTGGAGAACCTTACACCCTCCTGCCTGACACCCAACGATTTGTTTGTCCATACCTGTGGGTGTAGGTGGTATTACATCAACACAGGAGCACAGTGTTGCATTCCCCTTTGGCCACAAGTTGGCAAAACAGGAGGCGGGGCAGGATCCTTTGTCTATGCACTCCGCGATAATGACCAACTCAGTTTCCCCCTGCTCGGCCATTATGTAAGGGTCTCCGCACGCTGAGCAGTCAACACAACCACCATTGTAACAATATTTCCTGGAGAATACATGTATGAGAACAACAAAGTATTAACTGAATGCATCTTTGTTTGTGTTTATGGTGTATTTTTAAATTGTTTGATATCGAATAACAAATGTACCTAATGGGGGGCATGAATCGTCAATTTGGTAGCTACAAACAAAACTTGTTTTGCTGCGCTGGCTATTGAATTCACGGAAAGCATTTTAACCAAGTATCGCTGGAAGACGCGTATACAGGCAAAACTTTTACAGAGACACAAAGGGAAGACTAAAAAAAATATTTTTAAAAACATGTCCAGGCGGGTCCTGACTTGTAAACAAGCCCGGATATTCCATTGTGTTGAGTGCGCAGTGCATGATCTACCTCCGCGTTATGCTTTATTTCCCCTGTAACAAAGAGGGACAAAAGATACTGGAATTCATGCTCAAAATCTCCCATTTTCTAAAGATTACATGTCTAATCCCTAATAGACCTTATGCATTGACCTCATCCAGCCGCCATCTTAGAGGTAAACTGATGATGAAATAATGGAAACGCGCAGATTTGTACGCACAGCGCACAGGATTGCCAATGAACAACCTCCTTTTGACCTCTAGGCGAGGGTGCCCTACTCAAATGACGTCATGTGCATAAGGTCTATTCCAGACCTTCTAGTCATTTTGTTGGACAAACAAGGATTATGAGAGATCGCTAGGCTGCCACCAATGTATTCGGCACCAAAGCCAAGACCAAGAATCCAGCATGCAATGGCCGAATACATGTGGTGGTTTATGTCAAACAAAATCCCCATTTTCTCGAAAGTGGAAAAGAAATCCCAGTGCATGTTATGAGAATGTTGTAAAATTATTAATTTTGACATTCTGAAACTGTTAATTCCGCGATTGAACACGGAAACTTTTTTTGAATTCCCGATTCTAAGTGGTTAATAGCAATGTGACGGGAAAACCAGAGAGTCAGCAAGAAGCAAATACTTTATATCAAATGGCATGATGGACTCACACAAGTAATGATGGTAGAAGTTTAAACCAATTTTTTGAGATGAGTAAGAGTTGTTCGTTCCCAGCAGTGTACTATTCGCAGCCTTCGTAATTGTGTGAAGTATGAACCGGGCCTCAGAGTGGTCTTAAGGCCAACCTGTCAATTATAACTAGGGGTACTTCACTTACGAGTGTAAGCCCGAACATCTGACATCACTCTTTGAGGCTTTTGAATAACGCCAAATACCAGCTTTTAGAAACTGCTGGTTACCTCCCAGACGTACCTTTGACCTTTCATGCCATAATGAAGCACACACACTCATGTAGTATCAGTTTGGTAATTCTGCGTCATTGCATGTCTATCCAATGAAACTATTGGAGACTTCGCACAGGACGTCGTTCAATAAACAAAGGTTCCCTTCACACGATGATTTCGTGCACGTTATTGGTCAAAACTTTGGCTAGCTGAAGATTTTGTCGTAGGGACCTCCGACAAAATGTAGCAATGTTGGACAAGATTTTACTAGGGACCCTGGTCAGTGTATTGTGCTTTCACACGAGGTACATTTTGTACAATTTTACAACCATGCTACAATTAAGCAAGGGACCCTTGCTAAATTGCTCTCGTGTGAAAGGGGCTTAAGACCAGGGATAAAGACTAGTCTAAATGAGTGTTAACTTACTTTGGCGGGCAATCAGGCCAACATTGATTCATCGATATTGTTTTTATCCAAATAGGAGGGCAGTTCAAAGCAAGTATCGCGTCCATCAGTAATGTTGTCAAAAGAACCAGTTGAAAGGGGCACTCCTGGAAAAGAACAAACACAAAAGGCAGAACCTGACACATTATTTATTTGGCCATGTTCAGATGTTGGTGAACAAAACATATACTGGTTTATCTGCTCCCGTTTTGGTGTCAGGCCAAGTCAAACCTCTAAGATTCAGGCTTTATACTTTATCTTGTAATGGCACAGCAGTTTTTCCTATTATAGTAAAGGGCACCTTTATGAGATAAATGGAAATGTCTACTGAAACGTTTAAAGACCTACGTGACGGAACTTGAGTTCACATGAGATTAAACAGATTTTAATTGTGTAAAAAAACAATAATTTTGAATACCCTTCTCCGGTGCTTTTCAGAAAGATTTGCGAAAAGCCCTGTTACGTCATCACTCATGTTACGTCATATGTGGGAGCTCAATTTTGTATAAAGCCGCTTTGTTACAGCATGGAGGTATAACAAAGCAACATCCCACACATGACATCAAAGTATTGCCATTTTGACGCACGCCATCAACGGCAGAAATGTTTTTAGTTTTTCAAAACCTTGAGGTTGGGTCCTAATTTTTTGATCGATAATTACAAAAATTTCAGAAGTGTACAAATATCAAAATTACATTTGAATGATAAACAAACACAATAGAAACAAGTTTAAATGGCATTACGTTAAACAAATTTCGCTCAAGTACATGTAGCTGTTTAAAGGGGCAATGACATGTGGCATGGAGACAATTGCCTCTGTTGCCGATGTGAAGTATTAATTTAGGACTAAAGTTTACTACATGTATGTACATGGGTACTACCTTTAATTTTAGGAATACTAACTCCAGAACTTGCACTGGACTATACCTTTGTTATGAGTCAGGATAAAGTTTGAGAGAATGGTGTTTGGACTAAACTGGACCTGAATCTTTGTAAGTCAGGGTTCTCCCTTAACAATCCTGACAGTGGTCCGCTGGCCAAATGCCAGTTAAAACACCAGAGGACCAGTCAAAATTCACTCCAAGTGGTCCAACTGGCTAGCTCAGTGTTGAAAATCTTCCCTAATTCATTTGAGATATGGACCAGTGAAAAAGGTGATGGACTTAGTGAAATGACAAGCTAATTGGTCCTGCTGGCCAGTCACTGAAATTGTTAAGGGCAAACCCTGTAAGTGTACAATCGCCAGCGACTATTATTTGGGAAGATTTACAAAGTATGGTCTTAGGCGCAGGTGCATAATACGTAGACTGGTACTGCAAATGTTAGTACCAGAAATATTACATGTAGCAGGCCTATTGACAAATGTACATGTAGCTCATTCTCACACTCAAAAATAAATTAACACATTTTTAAAGTTTATTTTGCACATCTAAAAATGGAAGAAATATGAGCATTATAAACAAGTAGGGTGCACAGTTTTTAGTAGCCCACAGGGCAAGTTGAGATGTCCTATTAGGCCAAGTAAAATAAGAAACGAGTTTCTCGTCCCCGCCTGCCTCCTTTTTGGCCTCCGCCTCCTTTTTTGAACTATTTACTGTTTATTATTTGAAAAAAAAAAAATAAAAATGTTTTGGGTTTTTTTTTTGGTTTGTTTTTTTAAGATTTAAAGCTGAAATCAAGCTAGTTGAGAGCTAAAAGGGTGATTCTCCTGACTTAAATATCATCAATGTCTTGGCACCAAACCCAGCTGGGCGTTCTTTTCAGATCGGAGAACTGTTGTCGAAGGTGATGGTGCTGCGATTCTGCATTGAAGGGTCTTTACAAATCATTTGTTGTGTCATAAATTGCATCAGTATACTCAAATAGCACAATATCTGTGAATAATACCTTGGCCAACCATATTTAGCATGGCGGCCATCTTGGAAAAAATAGCTAAAAATTGAAAAATAGTAAATAGTAGCGTCCTGCCTCCTCCTTTTTTTAAAAAGTCCGGACGAGAAACTCGTTTCTTATTTTAGTTGGCCTTACTATCCCACAACAGTTTTTGACAATGTACGTCATGCTAGTGTAAGGGCAAGCCCTGATGTATGTATGTAGCACAGTAATAAAACAAAAGGAGGGCTCGGGCTGAATGGCAAAATGTGATGTCAAATGTCACATCCTGGTATCAAAAGCACTTTAATGTATTTTTAATAGACTGTGCAAGTCTTGCAGATATTCAAACTTCCGGGACCATTGTGGTCCCAACCATACATGGAGTTTTACGTGAGCGGGGTTTTGTTTCGTCAATTATTTTAGTTTAATGTAGTTTGTGGCTATGAACATTTTATATGTTGTTGGGAATAATTAAGAGTTGGACAATATGAAAGTAAAACCAATTTAACAAAATAATGAAGAAAACCCGAGATTAAGACTTGACCTCCGTTTCCGGTTACTTGTAAAAAATTAAGAATGCTGCCCAACTGACGGGCATGTTGTCATTAAACCTATGTGATAGACGCACACATTCGGGCGTGATTGGCAAATGGGGTTTCTAACAACAAGCTTCC
This sequence comes from Plazaster borealis, assembly GCA_021014325.1. NCBI lineage: Eukaryota > Metazoa > Echinodermata > Asteroidea > Forcipulatida > Labidiasteridae > Plazaster > Plazaster borealis. Next base: position 17,148,805 of record CM037457.1, on the reverse strand, counting down.
TCGTCCCAAGTTTAAATTTTGTTTCAATGTTAATATGAACAGATTATTTGTATTATACAAAAATAGAAAATTTATTAATAACAACTTGCCACGGGTATTTTTATTTTCAATAATTTTGAATAAGTATAATTTTAAAAAAAGATTTGATTTCATAGAAAAATATAGTCTTTGTGCGAGTTTTTTTTCTCGTTTTCGATATGGGCTGGACTTGCACAGTCTATAGCAAAAATAAAAACCTTTGACGTAATTCAAACAAAGGAATAAACAAATTTAAAAACTACATGTATCTTCTGCTTTTCTGTGTAGGTACAAGTAGTGAACTTTTGAAGTAATGGAAGCAGCTCCGCCTTTGGCCTCATTCACAAGTTCGTAATAGTTTCCCAATTGTGGTTCTCATTATAATTATTTATAATGAGAACCATAATGCCAAAACCAGCCACTTCCAGCCCAAAATCAAAACTGGGCTTATTTGCTCAACGAAACATACAGTAACAAGAGCTTTCAAATGTCACCTAATTCGTGCCTATCAGGTAAGTATTTTTCAACACACAAAATGTTTTTAAAAGACATCACATCAAATCGATAACAAGGATGATGTTTTGGTTAATAATAATAATAATAATAATTTTATTCAAGCAAAGAATTCACAAGCACATGTACAAACACTAACAATTTATTTAAAAACTTATGTTATTAAAGAGGCAATTCCACCGTCACTCACATTACATTTATCCACTGTAAGGCTGCTTTAGCCTCTCACTACTTCATAAGTAATTGATCAATCTGATTCATAACAATCATACAACAACTTGGAGCTAAGAGCCACTCATTTATGAAAAGAAAAATTCTAACTATTGCTTCACTTTTCAGAAACATGCGTTTTATTGGCCGTCACTCACATTACCAAAAAAAGACATGGACAATTTTGTGACATTTTTGCTGGTAAAGTCTCCTCAAACTGTAGGTTTCAACAAAGGAGTAACATTCTTCTAGTATTAATACAAGCCATAGCAACAAGCCAAAACCAATTTTATATCAAATTAAAGCATATTCTTCATGTCAGGGGAATAAAACCAGAGATGGGTACCGTCACTCACATTACGTCACTCACGTTACTTCCTCTTTACACTTTGTAACACAATACAAAACTTACAAATTTTAGAGCAAGCAAGGTTTATAACAACAATAATTTACATTATGATACCAAAGATTTCATTTAAAAGCAACCGTTTGTGTAATTTCATATTACTACATATCCTTTCAGGGGGCGGATCCAGTTGGCATGGGGGTGCACGCCCCCCCCCCCACTTTCATTCGGGATTTTTGTGTGGTACATGTATTTAAAACTTTTAATAAAGTCAACCACAAATGTAATTTCTTTTTATGTGCATGGATATCAAGTACAGGTATAGTTAATATTTTAACAAACTGTTTAAACACTTAACTCTGGAAACATCTGACACTTAAAATTTAACTACAACTCAATAATGTCCATGTTGGCCTACAATACGTGTGTGTCTTACATGTATGAATATTTATTTATTATTAGGCAGCGGTATGTCTGCGAAGTTGAAGTGACCACGGCTATTTTTCGGGACAGGCTTGTTAAGTGTGCAAATAATCTGTGATCTTTTGTAAAAGATGGCATCTCTTGGATTTGGCCACTTCCAGTGATTTCCTGCAGGGATCATGACTGACACTTTGAACTCACTACCCTCTTTTGCAACAACTTCACCTGGATAGCCTACCTGGTCGTAATCTACCAACACCCAGTCTTTCACTTCCACTTTCACACATTTATCTCCATTCACGGCATTTTCTTTTGCTTTGCCACCATTTTCCGCATCATCTCTGTTGTCAGTGACCTGTACATGATTTTCACAATCACTGTTCACTTTGCTATCATTTCCCACATCACCATCATCATCACCACATAGTGATTGTATTTCACTACCATCTTCATCACTTTCCACATCACTATCATTACTGTTACATGTGTTTACACTTTCATCAGAATCCCTTGTGAGAAAGGATGGCTTAGGCTTGCCATCAACAACTTGCACGTGGTGGATTCTGCTGATGCCCAGAACAGGCGGTGCGAGAGAAAATCTCTACCAGTCTGAGGTGGTCATTTCTCTCCTCAATATCATCAGATGTCATCTGAAATACTTTCACAGTGGGCATGCTCTGAGCAGCTGCTTCAAACATCTCAGCATTGTCCACAAGACTTTTCCGTTTGCTCACTCTTCCCCAGACATGACGTTTCACTGATCCTCCAATCCCATCAACTGGGCCCTTTCCATGGGAAGTCGCGAAGAAGTTCCAAGTAATGCGTGTTTTGTGATTCTTCTCTAGTGCTGAAAGTGATGCAAGAACAAACCGGTTCTTGAACTGAGAACTTGGGCCGTCAGACCAAATGGAAACAGATTTGACATTTTCTGGTAGATCGTCTAGTAGCCTGTCAACATAAGCGATCAGAGTCTCTTTGGCGTGCACCAGATTATCAGAGACAATAACCTGGGAGTGAATGGTACCGCAATACCAAAAAGCTGCAGTGAACATGCTGACCTGGTTTTGCTTCCAATGAGCACTTTGAATTTCGTCTTGTGCAACACAGGTATAGTTCTCTGAAAAGTCCACTTGGAGCAAAGCTTTGGAAGCATCATAATGATCAGATTCCATGACAATAGAGTCTCTTTCTGTCTTGTATGATGCTGCCTGCTGTCTCTTAATGTAACAGTGCCTCAGGAACTGAGGGAGAGTGGAGATTATGTGATCTATCAGATCATTAGTAGTGCCCTCCTCTAGCACTTTACATAGCTTACTATCACCATTTTTCTTCCACACATACCATGATGCATCACATGTCTCCTGCAGAACATCCTGGTAATTGGAAGTAAAGCCTTGGCCATTTCTGCATGTTTCGCACATATTTAACCAACAGTCCTCTGAGGCAGGGTCACACAGGAAGGTCTCGGGAAGAGACTGGGTGTATAATGGAAACTCATGAGTTGCCTTGTGTAGAGCATTGACTGCTACGATGAAGTTTTCATGATATTGACAAAGACAAACATTGTGTGGAAGTTTGCTGCTCAGAAGAACATGTTTGGGACGCAGTGAGGCAAACTTACTCTTGCCAACCTTAATGTTGGGGTGATCTTTGCAGAAGAGAGCATACGTTTCCATGACTGAAGAGGTCAGATGACGTGTTTGGACTTTTGTTTTTGTTCCATCATCTAACTTTACGGTAGTGGCATCTTTCCTTCCTGGAGCTTGTCGGCTTACATCATCACGTTGATAGAACTCAATTACTACTTGAGTAACTTCATCCAAAATATGCTGCATTCTGGGGATGTTTGGCGATGGTGTTGGAGGCACCTCACCACACTCAGCAGCGTATAGCTTACGACAGATCAACTTTCTACGGTGAGGAGTAGTTGGTAAAGCCTTCGTCATCATGCGTTTGGCTCTTGCAGTGGCTTTCGCATAGGCAGATGCACTGTTGAAAGGAACAGGATGCTGATTTTTCTCTTGAGCCTCTCTTTTATGGAGACGATGTTTGGCTACACGTTTACGATTGGCTTCTTGTCGCTTTTCCTGAAGCTTTTTCTTTGCAGATCTTGGCAGTAGCTCTTCATTTCTCTGCTTCTTATCACGCCAAGTCTTAACTTGCTGGGCATGATTTGCTTTGTGCAATTTATACTTTCCACTTCTTTTTGTTTTTTCAATGTAGCGCCTCTGCCTTTCAGCACCAGTCAGTGGCATTCTGAAGATCAAGAAAACAACATATTTTTATTACGTAGCTTACACACTTGAGCACTGCACAGCAGATTGTACCCACACCGAGTACTGAAATACAATAAAGTAAACTATTTAAAAAACCCAAAATAGATTGAAATGAGCTGAAAAAGTGTTGATCAGAAATTATGCATAGTTTATCAGGGTTGTCTCACTTGTTATACACTGTAAGTGTGTAAAGTACACAAATATGTACGTGTGAATACAAAATACATAGATCTAAAATGTGCGTACATGCATGTACATACATACATGTACATCATTTGAAGAGATCTTTAATATTTAATAAGTCAATTGGGAGTGGAACAGGTTGCTGTACATTGCCCTTAATTCCACGTTTAAATTTGTATGCTTGCAGTAAAGCAGTTTTAAGCTGTTATCGCTCTATAAATTTTTCCTTTAAAATTCATATAAACGTACAAGGGTCAATGGCATGGAAAAACACATGTATAAATTGCACAAACATTATTGTTATTTATATTAGATATTTATTAGATCTAGTGATAAAATGTATCTCAAATTTACCAGAAACAAGTAAAGAATAAAACTAACCTTTCAGGTGAGATGATTTGCTAGTAGAAACCAAGATGACAGTTGATTAAAAGTGCACGCGAACACTGCACATTCTTTGGCAGCAGAAACAATGGAGGATTAATCAAGAGCTAAGCATTGTGGGTAAACTAACGTGAAGGAATTATGGGTAATATTTTCTGGTGGCATGCGTATGCTATATGCTATACAATACTGTACATGTGTACGATATCCGCCCACAAACGTTAAAAATAGCATTCTCAGTGCAATTTCCTATCAAATTAATTTGTCACTCACATTACACACTGTCACTCACATTACTTGTCACTCACATTACCAACTTTAGCTAGTTTTATTTAAAAAACTGAAGCATTTACAGCTCAATTTATTTTCTTACAATGGGGAGCACAACTACAATGTAGTAGGAGGAAAAATAATAATATTGCATTTAAGCAGTGGTGCATTCGGAAAACAAATTAAAAACAATACATTTTCGTCACTCACATTACATGCCTTTTAACATTAAAATATCTCTAGCTTTTATGAAAATTTGGTAAAAAGACACATGAAGAAAATTGTTCATGAAAGGTAAACATCTATCTTTTCAATATCATAATGTGAGATAATCATATATGTCAATGTAGGTTTTGACAAGAGGTATCCCTTTATTGTCATAAAAATTCAGTAAAAAATGGGAAAATAAACTTATCACTCAAAATAATGGTATTACCCCCCAAAAGAGGCAAAATTTATTTGAAACTTAATGATTTCTTACCCTCAATGTGTCCTCTATGCAATAAAAACCTCAAATTATGATATATGGGTGTTTACATTTTTGGGGGTCATGTCCCACTTTCTGTGGAATTGCCCACAGTGGGATGCCCAGCAGATCATAAAAGTTAAAAATTTAACTGTCGCCAAAAGGCATATGTCTCCCAAAACCCAGAAAGCAAGGATTAAAAACAACACTAATACAATATCACAGAACAATAAAAAGGCCTAACAAAGCAGAAAGAAGTCTTTTAAAAGGCAATTTCCTAAGTATCAAAATGGTTCTTAAAGCTTACATAAATATTCCATACCATTTCACTATTTACAACAAGTGCCTGATTTCGGCTAGGGGGCACATTGTATTGATTGCTTGTTTACATGGGAAAGATTTTGAAAAATATATAATTGTTTGATGAAAGTTTGGAGGAAGAAAATAATTGAAATAGGCAAAATGGGACATGGGAAGTGTAAAAACGTACATTGTTCCTGGTGTCAATTGCAAAACAAACTTCCTTTCTTTATTCAATTCAAACATGAAAGTAAAAGTCACTTACCTTCCAGGCACCGTGTAAAAAGTTCATCTTGCTGAAAAAGTTGAACCACCAAATACTAGAAAGAACCGTGGGTGAAAACAGGAAAATATCTTCTGATCTTGGGATAAAACACCTATGAAGTTCCAATAGTGCCGATCTGGATAAAACAATGAGAGATTTTACTGTGATTAACGTTGTCTGTAAATAACATGCTGTTGTTGTGTGCTGGCGCTTGAAGTTCACCACGCACTACTAAACCCTAACCAACTCCAACCCATCAAAATCCAACAACAGTCGACTCTCGTTACAGCAAGATCGCTAGGACTGGCCAAATTACATGTACACTGTACCTCTTTATAACAGAAACAGAGTTATAAGAGGACAGCAAAACAAAGAAATACAGAGCAGAAATGAGATTTACAAACAAGTAGGATTTCAGAATGTACATGTACATGTACCTGTTCTGTTATGACTATGTTGCGCTGGGGACTGCACTAGTAAGCTGATAATGATTACGCTTTCACGGGATCAAGCATACCACCATAATCAGAGTCCAAGAGTTTGTTGTGTTGAGTTGACAAACATGTACATGTATATGGCATGACATGCACATGGTGTTGGATTTTGTAATAGAATGAGGAAGGATCCTAGTAAATCACTCCAGGGAGATTGGGGTTAAGCACATACTGTATTCATGAGAGGTGCGTGTAGAGTCACTACTGAAAAATAACTACATTAAACTACATAGAATAGTAATAATTTATAGTCTTATTATATACATGTAGCCCATGTATCTACCAATAAGGTACTCAACAGACAGAAACATTGTAAGACAGGTTTTTAAAAATTTAGAGATTATGAGAACAAATTTTATGTAGCACCTTTGTAAGGGTTTACAAGGTGCAACGGTGCATTCAGCAGACATTGTCAGACACACCAGGGCAAAACCTTTCTCTTGGCGATAAGAGTAAAGTGGCTTCTTTTACGTGCATTACACAACACACAGGACCTACGGCTTTACATCCCATCCGAAGGACAAAGCAATAATGGTTTAAAAGTGTCTTGCTTAAAGACACAAGTGTCACGACCGGGACTCAAACCCACACTCTGCTGATCCGAAACACCAGAGCTTGAGTCTGGTGCTCTTAACCGCTCGGCCAAGACACACCACATATCAAAAGTATTTTGAAATTATGGCATTTCCACCTTATGGTAACGCCTGGAGTTCCAAGTTTCAACAAGTTTCCTGGAAAACATATCCTCAGTAGATCACAGAGCATATCCTCACTAGATCACAGAGCATAATTTCTTAATACATGTATCCGAAGAAAATTTTGAAAAACAGCAATTTTTTCTCTCTAAACCAAGCAAGAAATAGAGAAAATCAGATTTCAGATTAAAGTTTTATCTTGTAGTAAGAGGATCATCGCAAACAAGTGTTGAGGAAACTCATTTCTTGCACTATAAACCTTTCTATTGCAACCACAGCCCAAGCAACTATGGGAAGCCATAAATGCAAAGCAAAAACAGATAAAACAGTTTGTAATAATGTTACACAAATATTCAAAAATCGTGTTGAATTTGTTGGAAATAAAGCAACCAATCATGGGATGGAGGCCTACATGTATATTTCATTTAATTGAAAGTTTTGCAGAAATTTAGAATTTGGTCACAACATCTGTTAACATGATTGAATGTTTTGCTAACATCCGGCCGTCCACGCCAACCAGTGCATTTCTTTATCAACAATAGAAAATGCCTAATAGTGCAGGTCATAGTACATGTATACGTACATTGTTACACTGCATCTATTCTCTACACACGGGAAGTTCCACACCAAGTAATGGGCACAAAAATGTGACATGGGCAGATGGTATTGGAACATGTGATAGTAATAACAAAAAGAACAAGACTGTGGTTGATGTAGGTAAATGTCTGACTATTTAAGAAACTGGAGATATACGTAAGGACAGCGATATTGTTATCATTTGGTTGAAGTTCTAAAAATAAAATAAACATTGATTGGCCCAATGTTGTCCAGATACCAAATTCTACAGACCCTTAAGGATTATGTAGTTACCAGCCAGAATTAAGAAAGCCCATTCCCTGCTTAGTTATGAAATGATAAGTTTGAACAAAATTTATACGTAAAAACATGGACAGAATTTTGTCACAAAAGTGGCTGTCTTATGTTTGTACATATGTACCTGACTTATTTTCCATTGTTATTTCCTTTACCCACAGCAATGTTTCAGTTTGACTGCATACAATGTTAGGAATATTACTGGCATAATGGGTTTTTTTTTTTAAATGTTTATGTTATCCATTTTTCACATTCCAGGCCATATGTCTGTCTTTGTTACACTTCTAACACTTTTAACTTCACTTCACTTTACTTTATTTTCCACACAATCATGACAATGAATATGAAATAACACAAGAAACGATTACATTTGTCAAAATAGTTGACCATAACAGTAAATACTTAAACCATCAATGGATGTGGAAGGGGGTCCCTAGAAAGCAAAGCTTGTCGAGTAGAGGCCCCCAGTTACAATTATAACATAGATTAGAAAATAAGACAAATTAATATAACAATACTCACAAACACATAACGAGAGACATTAGTGTCATAATGACATACATTGTAATAGTACATGTAGCCTGGACAGCCTCTAACCCCCTAATTATTTCTACCAGAAAGCTTCCACAACCCATCATACATATACTCCAACAGTTTACTTATTGGAACAGTAGTGTACACAACCCATAATACTCCAACAGTTTATGAACTGGAACAGTACACAACCCATCATACTCCAACAGTTTATGTACTGGAACAGTACACAACCCATCATACTCCAACAGGTCCTGTGCTTCTGGACTGTGATTTAGTGGGTACTTTTCACAGTACTTGACCATCCAAATTTCAACAAAACCATCTGTTTGATTTTGGCAGGCCTGGGGTGGTTAGGGTTAGCTAATTAAATTAGTGTAGACACATGTGGCGAATAGCTTCTAACCCCATGAGAAAAGCTCAGTTATTAATCAAATAATTTTCTAACAGCTTGCTTTTATATTTACTCTAAAGAGAGATGGACTGAAGATGTTTTTCAAGGGAGGATCAACAGAACTCCATAACTTGGGCCCCATAGTTCACAGTTGTTTTAGAAAGTGTAGTGCGAGTATAAGATCGATGGAATTGATGACACTGCCTTGTAAAATAATGATGAACTTCATCATTTTTTGCAAACATAGAACAAATGGATTTGGGTAAGTTATTACTTTTAAGTTGATGCATGAGAGAGCCCAGCTGGAGAGAATAAATTTCATTAACTTCTAAAATACTGCAATCATAAAAAAGGGGAACTGTGTTAATAATAATAATATATAGTCTTACATAGTGCACGTATCTACCAAGAAGGTACTCAAGGCGCTTGAACAGACAAACAGTAAGTTTTTCCCGCAAGGTATGCGGGGCTACATTTTTGAAGTATGAGACCCATTCAGCATAGCACCATGTAATACTTTACAAGGTGCTGTGGCGCAATATGCTGCCGATCAAACCAGGAACACCGGGGCGAACCCCTTCTCTTTACGATAAGTGCACTGGGTTCTTTTACGTGCATTACACAACACACGGGACGTACGGCTTAACGTCCCATCCGAAGGACGAAGCATGTGGTTAAGTGTTTTGCTTAAGGACACAAGTGTCACGACCGGGATTCGAACCCACACTCTGCTGATCAGAAACACCAGTGCTTGAGTTCGGTGTTCTAATATCCGCTCGGCCACGACACTCCATTCTTTTGTTCACGAAAGTTAACATTTTTTATGATGCGTGAACCCTTTTCTGTAATTTAAGGATTCTATTAACATGACCGATGCCACTGTTACCCCAAGCAAGTATACCGTAATTAATGACCTTGTCATTTCTTAAGGTCACGGATTCAATTATTAATTTTTGCTAATAAGAGGTGAACTCAAGACTGTGTTTGGATAAGTGTTTACTGTTTGTATGGCCATATCACTCCAGCGCTGCGCTGCATGCTATAGGCTAGGCTTACTCAGCCCTGTACTTCCAACAGTAATAAGTAGCTGCATATATAATGAGCGTTTCAAATACCGCGCGGCAGCATTATATGACATACTCGGTTTGTGCTGCGCTCTGCGCTTAGAACTACATGTAGCTGCAACGGCTTTTCAAATACCGCGCGCCTTTTGCTATTTTTAGACTCAGCTGCCCGGCGCAAAGCTGCATCCTCGCACCCTTCGGCATTGTAGGCAGGGAAGGCCGGTTCAAAGGTGACTTTTCGTGGCACGAATTTGTCAAACTCGTTTGACGAGCGTGCGTCTTTAATGTTACTGATATTATTATTATTTATTCGGCCATTTCTCAAAAAACAAACATACATGTACAGTATACAAATAGTCTGTTTGCCCATATCAAGTTGCAACACAAATGAGGAAATGTCCAACCACCCCTTAACTTTGTACAGTATTTTTCAGTGAACATTCTGGCTACAGGAAATCAGCTGACAAATTGCATGCACACTATGATGATTCAGAAATAAATTAGAAAACGATCCATTAAACTAGAATGACTACGGAAATTACTGAATTCAAAACCAATACGTTTGTACGCCAGGACTCAGATGGCTAAAGAGTGTGGTATTTTTGCTGTTAAACTTAATATATTACATGTACTGTTACTATTGTGTTATGTTTGTGTTGGTTTTGTTATCATAACTCATGGAATGGTGGAGTAGAACTAATAAACTGAAGTATGACATAGCCCTAGCTCCAGATTATTGGGCTGTTTTTTAGGCCTGGCATTACACAGAGGCCACGGAGGCCATGGCCTCTGTTGCCCCTGGTCTTGGCCTTGGTGCCCCTTCAAAGTTCCCCATAGGCTTTTCCAATGAAAGTGCGTTTTGCAAAACGAAAATGGCCTTGCCCTCTCAAAGATGAAATTCCAGGCCTGTGTTTTGACTCTCTTTTAACATCGGTCTTATAATATATGTTATACTATATAGGCCTAGTCACCATTACATGGCAACTATGGCAACTATTTGTGATGTTGACTAGGATTATATTATATGATGAGATCGATGCTAACTACATGTCATAGGGGAGGCGAGGACATCAATGGGTTTTCAAATTAGAGCGGGCATATTTGCACAATGAATTCAATTTCAATTAGGCCACATTAATAAAAAAAATTGATCATCCTTTTTTTTAGGGTTGCGGTTGGGAGGGCTTTTTTTTTTTTTTTCATTTTTTTATTGAGTTTTGTTGACATGGCAAAATATGAAATAAACTATAAAGAAATCATCACAATCACTATAAAACAGAGGATTTGTGTGATTTTTTACATTTTTAACTGTTTTGTTAAACCCCTTTAACTCCTGTTTGACATTTTCTGTAAAAATTTTCGAAAAAACTAAAACGCAGTGTAGCCTAAAACTAACTAAATATTTGAAGAATTGTTCTTGTTTTTTTTCCAAAATGGATATATAACCTTTCTTTAAACATATTTCAAACCTAACTGTGTGTGCGGCGGCGCAGAACGACTTTTGAATTCATGTTGTTTTTTGTGGCAATCTTTTTGACATCTTCAACAAAAAAGGTGATCAGTTTACCTAAACATGTCATAAAACTCACCAAGTATCAACCGACAAAAAAATAATAATACTTTTGAAGAGGCTTCGAGAAAAGTATTGTCACCTGTTTGACCAGTTCAGGATCAGTTGATTATATTCTGAATCAGTAGCATGCCCTCTGTTGCAAACCCATACTCCCATTCACACAAACTTCAGAAGTGTGTCCGCATGGACGTGGACTTCCTTTCTCCACTGAATGTCATGTACTGTAAGTTTCTTCAACAGCAGTGCAAAAACCCAGCGACAAAAACACAAAACAACAGCGCAGGCAAATGAAAAAGTGAAGTGTGTCTAAAAAAGCAACATTGACCCGAATGTCTACTCTTTACAGTCGCAACTCACTGAGACTCAAAGTTTCATTTTCTCACAAAAAAAAAGAATTTGTTGAAGTAATGTATCTTAAAAGCAATAACTAAACTTTCTTCAGCAGCCGTATGATTTTACCTCACAGAGTGTGCCACCATTTGACGCAATGAGATGCTTCAACAAAGCAAGACGAATGCTCAGTATACATTGTATATCATGAAATATTTCTTACATATTCTTAGCATTTTACATAAATGTTATTCGCTCTGGCATTCAAATTTTAAAGGTTTAACAGCGTTTTTTAACCAACTTTTTTTTATATTTAATTATGATCAATATCGCACACAAAAATATCGCACACAAAAATTGCCATAATTTATTTGTGATGATGTTTGGCACCTTATTTTGGGTTTGTTGGTTTATTTGATGATTGTTATTCTTCACATGTATCAACAGAAATTGGTAATGTTAGAAGGAATTTAATTATTTGGTTATAATTGCAAAGTTGTAGTGATCCGGAACTGGTCATTGATCCCGAACTGGTCAAATGACTGTAATACTATTTAGTGATTGTCCTTGTTAATCTATAAAGAGATCTTAACGTTGATGGTTGAATAAAATCAAAGAAATAAAGTAACGTTATTTACCTCAGCACTCCTATTCACTGCTGCCTAAATAAATACAGAATGACAGATGTGTGATACTAATGAATAGTATGCTCATTCAGTCTGTATACGAGACTATATAATTATTTTAAAAAAATGTTCGGCTTAACGGACGCCCCATAAATTTTAATAGTCAGATCTGAGATTATGTTTAGACCCAGCGCCCAAGTTACTGGTTCTAATCTGAGCTTATAGAGAAAGGACAGAGATGATCTGAGATAGTGCCCATCCTGCGCAAATTTTAATGAATGGTAAGGAAACAAAATCTGCACTATCTAGACAAAATGGCACACCGCGCACATTTTTAAAATGTCATTTTCAAAATTTCCCTTGCTCTATACATAGCGCAAGTCCGACTGATCTAACGTTGATGGTCGAGTAAACATCAAACAAAGAAATAAAGTAATGTTTACTTACAGTTACTCAGCACTCCAGTCACTGCCGCCTAAGTACAGACTGACAGTATGTATCGCCTTAACATGCTTTATAATTTAGTCCATTGATAATTAGTGCCATGAGAAAGGAAACAGAACAATCGCACACACACCTTCAACCAGACCGTCGCTCTCTATACTACGACTGTATCTTGCAGAGCATGCATGCAGCGCATGTCTCGCCGCCTCTGATGTTATGCATCAACCTCGTTCCCAGTTGTATACGATCTCGCCGCGCCATTATTTTTCCTTCACATAATGCCTTGCTCGATCCCCTGGAAGTGCAACTCGTTCCCAGGGATGTACAATCTTCCCGCACCATTTTATTTCATACATTTGACCCCATGCCCTATGGTCTATACGTGCCCGGTTGCTCGAAAAAAAACACGCAAAATGATCAGTGGCAATTAATTAAAAACTTAATACAAATTTAATAGATGTTAATTTTGCAAAGGGATACAGATTATTATTTTGGTTTGATTTTAATACAGCATCATCTGTCAATTCGTAGAGATGTTCACAAAACTAATTCTCTTGGCGGAAAATAAGCCACATAATAGGCCATACCTTTGGATTTTGGAACAGTTCGATTTTTTTAGTCATAAATGTAGACATATACAATACAGCGTTTTTGAGATATCGCCGAATAGGAGTGGTTGTGTCCACGCAGGAACCCGTAATTGGAATACATAATCTGAGAAACGTTTCATGCAGAAACGTTTCTCAGATTAAAATGTTTTTGAATCCCTCTCTCTAAAACCACATTCCTTGTGAAGGAAATCGTTTCTCTATCAACTGCAGTGCTTCTATTCCTATACCTGCATGTTCTTACCAAGTAAGTTTTTATAATGGCCATTAATTTGTGGAGTAATTACCAAATGTAGGCCTATACCCTCCCTTAAATCATCTGTTGGACCGAACTGAAACTAACCGAGCCATGTCAGATGTTTGTTTTCGGATCTCAACAAATTCGATATCCCGCATTCACGGAGTTCATCATTGTACAAACGACCTTTTTATTTAGTTTTGAACAATTCACATTGGGGAAATTTTAAAATAATTCCATTTTCTTTCAAATCTCCATAAATTTGTCATGAAGTATTTAGCAAAATACGGGATCTCCAATACCCGCCATGATTATACAGGTATACATGCCACACTTTTTATTTATTTATTTATTTATTTTATTTTTTTAATCTTTCTTCTCTCTTCTTTCTCTTTTTTTTTTAACTTAATAAAATAGGCCTAGCTCAACTTCTTATTTTTAGTTTTTTTTAGAGGGCAAATATTAATGCAATTACATCGAAAATCTCCCGTAAAAATAGACCTACTGTAAAGTAGCCTATAGGTAAAAAGGATCCAGATAATAAACTAACATAGACATGTACGTTTTTTAATGTGCCCTTTTTCAATTATTATTTCAAATATAATTTGCATATCCGTTTTGTTACAGGTTCAGAAGCATTCCCTGATGGAGAAGACTTTATATGACAGTATTATGACATCTGGTAAACACTATAAGGCTTAGTGTGGAAGAACCTCCACACATGTAATTAAAGGGCTTTATACGTTTGGTATGAATCTGAAAATTAATGGCAATAAAAATTTACTTGGTAAGTAAGAAGTACAGCAGCTTTGGATAATGCATTTTGAGAATTTTTTCACTTCGAGGTATAAACTGCGGTTAGGCTATGGAAAAAGATATCACTTTTTTATCCCAACAAATTTTAATCTGAGAAGCGTTACTGCACTAACGTTTCTCAGATTGTGTATTACAATTGCCGATTATTCTTCCTGCGTGGACGACCGCTCCAGATTTTCGGCAATACACCAATCCTTCGCCGATCTTGAACTCTTGGTGGCAGCAGAAATGCCTCCATTACTGCGGTGGTACCTGGGTGGTACTGTGCTGCCTATCGATGAGCTTAAGGGCTGGGCTACACTAGTTAATTTATAAATGGTTATATGTAAATAATGGTTGTTTATAAATAATAGTTACATAAGTGGCAAGGTCGTACCACCGCAGTACCACCGCAGTTTGTCTGCTGCCACCAAGAGTTCAAGATCGGTGAAGGATTGGTGTATAGGGATAATCTCAAAAACGCTACCACTTTTTGAAATGAACTTTTCACAGGTTAGTTTTATGGTATATATCTAACAATAATATACAAACGAAAGTATGATCTTGAATAATTATGGTCCAATTTAAAAATACAACAGGGTTGGTAGGCCTATGTAGTAAGCTTAATTGGTAAAACAAACAAAAAACCGGTAAATTGGTGTATTTATTTTGCCGAATAATGTATTATGTAACACCTGCAGTCATGGGGCAGATGAGGCATCTACTTTTATTAATTGGGCCCGATACTTACTACTGCATTCTGCTTACACAGAGCCCTGTAAAGGACATTAATTGGCCGTAAGCCCAAACTTCTGCAGTAAGCTGAGCCATGAAATTTGTGCCCTGGAATGCTGAGATTGGGCCTACGCAAATCTGTCGACAGCGCTATACGAGAATAGCGCCCTCTGTAACATGAAGTGAGGATCTCGTAAATTTGTAAGCCAAGAATATGCAACGTACGCGTTATGCAGTCTGTGTCTAGTAATGTTCAGTATTAATTTGTACACTAAGTAAGCAGCACTAGAAAAAAGCACCCTCGATTATCAAAATGAGGTTTTATTTAGTCAAGGATCCCCGTGTTTTGTAGCGTTTCTTTGCACGGCGTCTAGTTGGAGAGGAAAGTACCGGCCTCGGCCATCACGTTACGTGCCGCCACTAGCCCCCATTGGCGAGGCCTCGTCTGCCTCGATATCATAGCTGGGACCTGTGAAAGAGGAATGGAAATAAATGTCAGTTTTTAATTAATCAAATGGATACAAAATAATAATGGACCCTATGCAATGATGAAACAATGGAGATTGCACAGATTTGTACGCTCAGCGCATGCACAGGAAGGGCCAACGAGCCACCTCCTTTTGACATCTGTGCGAGGGCGCCCTACTCATATGACGTCATATGCATAAGGTCTATTAACAACTGCATCTGAGAGTAGTATTGGTTTGGTTTGGTTTGGTTTATTTTGTATCATATTCTCAAGAACAGATTAACAATGCATATGTGACCAGGCACCTTTAGTGCATTGTCCCTGATGAGATTTAGTTGTGCAACCCTTTAAGCACTGCTGTTGCCTAGCAACAACTACATGTGGTGAACTTGGAGGTGTCCAGCACCCAGTGCCCAGCACTGAGGGGCACTTTTAGTTTTACACTTTTCCACTCACTCCACTATGAGGTGGACATGACCTGCTGTTAGCACTGAGTTGATTGTTTGAGAGTTAAGGAGTCCGATGGTTTTCCATTGATGGTTGCTGTGTTTCACCACCTGTAAATCGTCCTCTGTATCAACCCTTTTTTTTTAGTATATTCTTGATTATCTTCCGTTGCATTAAAATCTCTTGTAAAAGAATTTACTGTGTCACACATATAAATAACAGAAATGATACGAGGGATCCAGGTAAAAAGCATAAGCTTATGCAAGACCCGGAACCCAGTAATTATAAATTTAGTCATTAAATTAATACATAAACATAATAATAATATAATAATACTTTATTCAGGCATGTCACAATACAAACAGAAAATACACATAAAGTAAAAGACATAGTGTATAAAAATAAAAAAATATGAAATATGAAAACATGCCGAATGTTATCAAGTAAAGCCATTTGGTTGGAAAGAAAAGAAAAATACTAGTATAATTTATGGTAACCTTTATCATAACTATACTGAGGGTTGTATGAGAACTCGGGTATAGTAAAGCTGTCTCATGGGACGTTTTTACATCAAGTATTTTATTTTACGCCAGCAGACATTTCTACTTTTGACCCCTTGCACAACGCGCAGTGCACTTACAAGCGCCTATCCTGGTGCTATTTTGAGAGTCAAAATACACACGAAGGAAATGACGACAAAGGCAGGCCTAAACGCGCATTTTGTGGAGGTGCGTTTCCGCGTTGCGCAAGGGGTCAGTACGTTTCTGTTTTGTTTGAAAGCATTAATAACGTGTTGGTATTTCTACTTTCAAACAAAGATGCAAAGTGGGCAAGTGTAACGGTTGTTTCTAATATAATGTCAAAGCAGAGTTCTACGGAGGAGCTAAACAAGTGCCACCCACTTACCGAGAATTCAGTCATCGAAATAAATCTCAGTACTTTTCACTGCTCGTAATCTTTGTAAGCAGCATGGAGCTCCGTAGAGTTGAATGAAGGTGGTGACGTGTCCGAAATGGCGGCTACGGCTACAACTGTATACTTTAATGCATGGTGACGCGGCAATCCAGCCATAGCCTTAGTCGCCAATTCAGACACGGCCTCTAAGCGTTTAGTTTTTTCTACACTAACCTCCGATGCTTTGCCAACCAAACACCCAGCATTGAGCAATCCCTGTTTCATAGCTCTCGTCTTATCGTGGCACACGCCCCTCGTGGCGTCCTCGACTACCATAGTCCGGTACCCGAAGCTTTGGGCATCCATCGCCGTGCTGCCTACGCAGACGTCGAAGGTCAGACCACAGACGTAAACGTCAGTGATCGCTCTCTGCCTCAATTCGGCAACCAGTGCCTCGTTGACTTGTTTTGTATTATCCATGAGGACAGAGTAGCTTTCAATTTCGGGGTCAGTGCCCTTTGGGGCTATGATGTGGTTGTCGACTATCTGAAATGAAAATTTTTGAAAAATTAAATTACCTGTCACACTATAGCGACTTCAGCTACGGCCATGGGCGCTGAACAACAACGATAATTTTTTAATAATTATTAAATTTTTGTTCTCTTTATTATGTTTACCAGAAATAAACTCCTTACTTTCAGATCTGGATGAAACTCCGCTCCGTTAGTGCCCTCGATGCAATGTACGGACCACAAAATCTGATCAACTAATGGCATTCTGTCAAACACAACTGTGTCAAACATGCGGGCGTCTTCAGCTTTTACCTTCGAAGGGAAGAAAACATTTAGAATAGTGGGAAGAAGCAATATTACACAATAAATAAATAAACAAATACAAAGAATAAACTGATGTAAGAAAAATTACACATCAAGAACCTTCTGATAAGTACAACTATTTGTATCGATCCGTTTTGGCTAGATAGTAGTACGTCCATGATGAAGGACCGTCCCGGACGGAACCGACAAGTCCAATATTGAACAATAATTGTTTCCCTCATTATAACTTCAAGTTTGTGCATAATTATCAGGACGTCATTACAGCCTTCAATGCCATTGGTCAATACCTTGCTGGATGGGTGGAGTCTCCTCAGATGCAGATTATCATAGAATGACATATGATTGGGAGGGTGGAGGTCTTTCGTGTATACAACAACGTCAAACTGAACAGAATCCAGCAGCCTGTGTTAAAAAAATACCACTAAGATTATTACTAAATGAAAGGTATCAATTTTGGTTGAAAAATATTGTTGCCACACTGGCCGATGTCATGATTGTATAACGATGTTTCTCCACAATTCGGTATGTTCTTCCCATGTAAAATACATCGTCAGTTTAGTTTTAGTTGCAAACATACTCGAAATCTCCAAGATCAGAATCGACCCGAATCTGAGCAGTGATGCGCGAAACCCATTCCCAGGTCAGCTTGGCTCATTTTTTCTTGCTCAAATTGACTCGGTGTCCGAATTGGGCTTTCTTTTAAAACTTCTTGTAATTTTGATCCTCAGACGAGTTATGCAGAACCCAAAGTTGACCTGAACTCTATGGCAGCCAGATCAAAGGTCAATTCTAACTGGGGTTATAATAGTTTATTAACTGGTTAATAACCGGTACAACGTCGGCTCCCTCTTGACTGGCTGCACAGTTCCGAAGTGCAAGTGAACCATCAATGAAGTCATTTTGGACGTCAACAACAATCAAAGCGGACTTCGGTGTCAATATCTGAAAGCAAAATACAATCCCGCAGTCATCTGGACGAGTTAGCCATCAGACACTTGGGGGTCGGGGGTTCATACAGAATTTGGTTGTCAAGCATCGGCTAATTCAGACAGTCCTTTTCTCAAATTCCCTGGTGAATTCCAAATGCCTCGACTATCCTAAATAGCTTGACCACTGCATTCAGGGACCTCCAGTTGTCCCTCTTTTGTTTGTACTCCAACCTTTAGGCAACAGCTCCCATTGGTTTTGTACACACTTCCAAAAGGCCCTTCTGTTGTTTTAACGCTACATAGTACGAAGTGTGGACCTGAGAACAAAGGAGGTCCACATAATGTAGGGACTTGAAACACTATGTGGACTTTACATACGAAGTGTGGACCTGAGAACAAAAGAGGTCCACATAATGTAGGGAATTGAAACACTATGTGGACTTTACATACGAAGTGTGGACCTGAGAACAAAAGAGGTCCACTTAATGTAGGGACTTGAAATACTATGTGGACTTACACACGTCCACACAGTAGTTTTTGTTTACAGTGTTGGAGAAAAAGATTTTCCTTAAAAAGTGCACATAACAAAGGAAAGTCCACAGAGTGACTGCAACACAGAGCTTTGAACACACTAAAACACTATGTGTGGACGTGTGTAAGTCCACATAGTGTTTCAAGTCACTACATTGTATGGACCTCTTTTGTTCTCAGGTCCACACTTCGTATGTAACACTTACACACCTTTTTCAATAGTTTTAGTGGAGGTCTAGTTGTGAAAGACATCTATAACAGACATGTTCATTTCTATTTCTATTTCAGGAACATTATCTACAACTGGCTATATTATGTGTTAATATTTTGAGTATAATAACGGTATCGTACAATGAGAGAAAGCACTAATTTTAACGTACCTGATTAAGCCAGTGCCTCCAGCAGTGGTCGAATCCTTCCCGGGTGATATGCCCATTAAACTGAAATACAAATTAATCCATGTTTTGAAAAGACAATAATATGCAAGAGGGGTCACGGTGGAATACCTTTACAAAATTAAATTCAAGGTTTTTTTTTACGGGGATAAGTCAGTTTGGAGATGAATGTCAGATTCAAAAATTGATGGTTAAAAATGTACTCCTTTATTTTATTATGATGTTGTATTTTAAGCATATTCCGATCCTGCAGTGTGCATGGTATTTCAAATAAAGTAGGAATTGAGGAGTAGGCCCGGTACGTACAGCAAAGTTTGCAAATGTTTTGTATTTTCCTCCTTAGTCTAGCAATTTGTTCATTTCACTTGGCGAATTTTTTTTTATTTATTGAATTTTGTTAAAAGAAATAAAATAATAATAACTGGGATGTGGCGAGTAACGAAGATGTGCTGTAGGCCTAATGTCAACAGACCTACTTTTACTCATTATTGTTTCAAATTCATACAACAATCTATATCCACTTGTTTATTATAATGGCTTCTAAGAGCAACAACAACACAACTCACCCCTTTCCCGCCCAAAACTTTCATCATAGCCATTGATTCCGACCTAGACACGACGCGATCGGTCCCCTCGATCGTGAAGAGATCACAACAGAGGTTGTGAAATTCATCTTCGTTGAGGGCGCCATCCCTGGAACGAATAAAACGGAAGATGGTTAATCCGAAGTACTTTCAGTAAACACAAATCATAGAGTTAGGTTTTTTTCACTTGCGTATCTTTAGAGATATGAAATTTGAAAGTTTGATCGTTTTTTCTGCCATTCGTAAGTCATTATAGGAAGGGTAAAGTCTGCATAGGAATTGGAAATGTCATGGGGGTAATTCTGGCAACCAAAATGTAACAGTAGGCCTAGGGCATTATGCCTAATGCCATATTTTGTTGTCAGGAGCCATTTTATTGCATACGACCTTCTGTTACGTACGGTACTGAGACCATCTGAGACAAATAGTACTTTATGTGCCTGGAAGAAGGGCCGTAGAGCCAGTCTTCTTCTTGGCGCTGGCGATCATTATTAGTCGTGTGACGAAAATAAAATCGCGCGAAAACACACGAGACTTGACACGTAATACTGGCCCATCACGCCGGTTATCCGCGTTTAAAAGAGAAATACGATAATATGCCGCGGGCCACATTGTTTATGGGAGATGGCAAACTCAAGTGGTGGTTAATTTTTTACATGTGGATAATAAAATTACAATGATAGGCCTAGTGTCCTTTGGACTTTGTGTTCATAACATTTACCAAAGCCAGCATAGCCTATGATGGTTTGACGACATTGCACGGGCAGGATTGTGTGTGTTGTATAGGTTGTCATCACGATATTTAATACCGTTGGTTGTTTAAAAGCTGCACAATTCAAAAATGGCTGAAGAAAACAATATAATGATTCGCATAACAGGCCTATCCCTTGAAATTGTGCGGTTTTTGTGTAATTTCATGACAAAGGATTGTCCGCTTTTTGTAGAACCAACTTCCGTTGATTGTATTTCCAGATGCAAATTCATGTTTTTTAATCACAACTCACTAATTACACGAAACACTGTAGGTGTTTTAGTGCATGAACAACTCAAAAAAACAAACGAATTCCAAACAGCAAAATGTTGAGAGATCTGACGGCAATGTGACCCGTAACATGAAAGTGGCTAGGGGCACACCCGTGAGCAACTTTTAACACTCTGATAAAGTTTACCATTGTCGGGCAGGCAGCACGGCAACCATTCAATGGCCATTCACACCTCCTTGTCATACTGGCAGCAGTTGGAGAGAATTAGATTTTAATGATACTGCTCTCTCTAGGAGTAACTTGCATTAAAACCTCTGACCTCGTTCGTATAAAACAAAGAGATTGATGAACTTGTGAGGGGGAGTTGTTCGCCCCACTGTCAAAATGTTTTACCCTCTAAAGAGATATCATGGGTTTGCAACTAGGCCAAGTGTGGATAGCTAAAAAGTTGCCATACGCATACTTACCTGTCCCCGTCGAAATGGTTGAAACAAGCCTCTCTCAGTTGTGTATTTTGAGGGCTAAACCCTACTAATGAACCAAAACCGCTCCACGTTGCCATGTCGAAACATTCAATAGAGTTCGCACCAAGATCAGCTACTTTGTAAAACTGGTCCTTTACTTAATATTGTCCCATATGTAGGGCACCGACACAATGTGGCTGTGGCTTTACGAAAAACATCCACATCAATGACGATTTAGTGATTTGCAAACATTGGCCTACATACCGGTACGTGATGGGGTAAAAGGTTACCCGACCCGAAGATTTGTTATAAACCTGTACGGTATGAGGCTTTTCTTTCCCCCTTTCTTCGGTCACAAGAAATACTTGTTCATTTCTACCTGGGCCCAATTTCATAGAGCTGCTTAAGGTGTGTTAACATTGGTAAGGTTGAAAATATAAATGTTCACAGATTTGCACATAACTTACATGGTATAAAGATGGTAATGGTGGAAAACTTCCCTTGAAATAGTTTTGCTTGAAATGCCATAGTTTTTAGGAAATGAGTAAAACAACTGTCTTTATCCTGCAGGATAAAATCCGATGTTAAAAAATAAATAAAACACATGATGTTTTTTTTCACTGTTTTCTCATGACTCTGGAGACCGATTTAGCTTAAACTTTCACAGGTTTGTTATTTCATGTATATGTTGGGTCACATCAAGTGTGGGTACTAGTCTTTGACAATTACCAATGTTGTACACACCCTTTCAGCAGAAAATAATTACTTAACAATTTTCTGCATAGCAAATAATGAGCAGGATACCAGTCATACAGTCATGTGACATGGTATTTTGGCTTAGCTACTTTTTGTTTTGCTTAAGCAGCTCTATCAACGATTTTTTTTGAGGGGAGGGGGCACTAATTCTGTCTTGCCAATAGACCCCTTGCATGTGACGTCACACGCTCAAAAAAGCGCCCTCACTGGGGTCAAAAAGCGCCCTCACTGGGGTCAAAGGACGCACATGATTGGACGAAAGCTGTCCTTTGTGCGTAAAAACGTGCGCGTGAGCTCAGCGCCCCTGTAGCGTTTCGCGTATGCAAGGGGTCTATTAAAAACATAATTTGAATATGTATTTTGTGAACCAAGTCCTTGCGAGTTGCACCCCCTTCAAATTACACGCGTAGCCAAAGGGGAGCTCACGGAAGGCAGTTTCTATTACACGTACATAACATTGTTTGGTTGACACAATCCCTTTTCTGTTTATTTACAATCTGTCACTAGACTAGGATGACTCATAGCATTGAGCTTTGCTAGCTTGGCAGTGGTGAAACTCAAGGGGATTAGATCTGCACACAACACAATGGGCCTATACATTGTACACAAATGAATAAGCTTCGGCTGACATTGTACACAAATGAATAAGCTTCGGCTGGAGCCCAAGCTATCCCACAATTGCCTGCCTGTACAGCGCTCAAGATTAAAGGTGACTTTAGAATGTCAAACTAGAGGGTTTCATTTAGGATTACATGTAGTTTCAGCGGAATTGGCCCAAACATTTTTCAGTAATAAAAAAAAGGAAAAAACGTGCCTTCCGGAGTCTCACCTTGTCTTCCCGCAAGGTTAATAATAGGCATTATTATCTATATAAGGCTTCCAAGTGGTACATTAAATCAGTGTATTTAATATCTTCAGCGCAAGTACCCGGATGACTGATCAATATTGTTTCCATGGCCCTTTTCGAATCCACGGCTTTGGCTTTGGATTCGGCTTCAGGCTCCGTTCTCTCGTCTGAATCCCTGAACGCACGGGTATAGTCAAAACAACTGAGCGGCCTTGCTAGCCTGAGCCGAATCCGAAGCCGAAGCCGGTCGTTTCGAAAAGGGCCCATATTGCTCTGTCATCTTGGAACTTCGTGCAAGTACCCGGATGACATTTCAATATTGTTTTCGCTGGGACGCAGACGCGCTATATTTTCCGTATTTCACGAGCGCGCGTGTGATAACGAATATATCTTTTATTCCTGAATATTCTATAAAACTTTCGATTTTTGTGAAGTTTTATGTCCCGTCTTTTTTAGCAGGTAGGCAAGTTAAATTTGGTTATTTCGCTAGTCAGCCTGTATAGATAATACTAATTATATTGTATGGCTTTGTTTTCGTGTGATACAAGAATATATTGCTCTCGCTATGACAATATTGGACTCGTCTTTGACTCGTCCAATATTGTCATAGCTCGAGCAATATATTCTTGTATCACACTCAAAGCCATCCAATATTAAGGGAATAAAAGAGTGGCGACGAGTTCTTAAACGGCCGTTTAAAACCGGCCGGGTCGTGGCCGTGCGATAAAGGCCCGAGCCGAAGGCGAGGGCCTTTATCGCACGGCCACGACCCTGCAAGGTTTTAAACGGCCGTTTAAGAACGAGTCACTACTCATTTATTATTTGTTAAAAAGTGAAAGAATAAGGAAAATCGGTGGTAAAAAGACAATCTCTGACATCGAAGTTTGTACATTTTCAAAAACTTTTGTAAAATTCTGTTTTGTGCGCGTTGGGTTGTGTGTACGCGTGTGTACAAAAAGATTAGGCTACGCGCGGGAACTAGAGCCATGCATTGCGTTCCGCGTAAGTAAATTGGCGGAGCTTGCGCGTCCAATACGCGAAGCCCAGCCGGTTATAAACACTCTTGGCTGTGCATTATCATCCGTTTAAACACCCCACGTGATGTGCTCTCCACCAATAGGAATAGCGAAACTGTCTTGGGTATTTATGAATATGTAATTATCATCCAGCAGGCCTGAATAATCGATTCTGATTGGTCGATCCATAGCAACAAGGAGTGTGATATAAACTTATACTTGCACGGCTTATATCACACCCTGCGTATTGCGTGTTCTAACTACGCATCAAGTTTGCTTGAAGATAAATACGTTATCACACGCGCGCTCGTGGAATACGGAAAACTATAGCGCGTCTGCGTCCCATATCCAACTCGGCCTTCGGCCTCGGTGGATATGGGACGCAGAAGCGCTATTTTCCGTATACCACTCGCGCTTGTGTGATAACTTATATTGACTGGTATGCTCTTTTCAGCTAGGTGGGCGCGTGCGTATAGACCCCTTGCATAACGCGCAGCCTACTCATGTGCAAGTCTCGCGCGTATTCGAAACGCCGCAGGTACGCTGAGGTCACGCGCACGTTTTTACGAACAGAGAACAGCTATCCCGCAATAGACCGTGCAAGTCTCGCGCGTATTCGAACATTTTTGGGACCACTTTGGTCCCCCGTGCGATCCTTTAACGCGTGACGGAAACATTTCACGCGCTTTAACGGGTCCCAATGTTCGAATACGCACGAGATTTGCACAGTCTATAAGGCCACATTTAACAATTGTATTTGTTATCCCCTAAAAAAAGGTCTTTTTAATGATCTTTTCAGTCAAATTTGCCTCCAAGATTTTTCAACTGATATTTTTTCAAAATCCATAGGTTGGAAACAATGAAAGGTTATTCATGTTGGCAAAAAGAAGAACAATTCTTCAAATAGTTACTTAGGCTACACTGCGTTTTAGT
Organism: Plazaster borealis; assembly: GCA_021014325.1. Classification (NCBI taxonomy): domain Eukaryota; kingdom Metazoa; phylum Echinodermata; class Asteroidea; order Forcipulatida; family Labidiasteridae; genus Plazaster; species Plazaster borealis. The sequence goes on along the minus strand of CM037457.1, from coordinate 17,123,664 downwards.
TTTTTGAAAATGTTTTCAGAAAATGTCATAAATAGGAGTGTTAATTAATACATCAAAATCACACGAACCCTCTGTTTTATAGTGATTGTGATGATTTCTTTATTCTTTATTTTATATTTTGCCATGTAAAAAGATAAAAATAAAAATGCCCTCCTACCCCCACTTCCTACAAAAAAAAGGACGATCAACAATGGTTTTTTGATGTGGCCTAATAGTATGGTCGCAAATGGTAAGAAGTACAGCAGTTTTGGATAGTACAATCCTTTAAAAAAAACCTGTTCACTTCGAAGGACTGCAGTTACGGAAAAAGATATCACTTTTTATGCCCCAAAATTTGAATCTGAGAAGCGTTACTGCAGTAACATTTCTCAGATTGTGTATGATTCCAATTGCAGATTATTCTTCCTGCGTACGTGGACAAAAACCGCTCCAGATTTTCGGCAATATCTAAAAAACGCTACCACCCTTTGAAATGAAATTTTTCACAGGTTAGTTTTATGGTATATATTATGATTGAAACAAACAAACAGTGGGTTCCTATTACCAAAGGTATACAATCCAATAGACTCGAGGCGCGAAAATAACTGATAAAAACAGGGGACCAGTCTAGGGTCGGTGTTATCCGGAAATCAACAACAGAGGGCGGTATACTCCTCTGTCACAACAAGGAAACGAAAATGGGATTTCCCTTGAGCGTACAATGTTGATTATTCCATTTTCCTGACTCAAAATTGTGCTTATTTGTCTTTTCCTTTTGCAAATCTCATCATGTAAACTGTTGTAGCCTTCCCCGATATCCGTTGGCCCTTCATGATCAGAGCTGTTCAAGCAGAAGTCGATAAGATCTCCTCTGCTCTGGTGGTAAGATTATATAAATCATTTATATCAATCATTGCACATGTTGCAATCATTCTGTGAATGCTCCTTCGCTTCGCAGTAGCAGTGGCACTAGCACTAGCACGTAATGTACGTAGCAGAGGCCTATAGACCCAGTAACTGGGGCCATCTGTAGTGTTGACATCTGCGGCTGTACTACCGCAGATGTCAGAATTGTTTACAATATAAAACAAATTCTGAAAAAAAAGTACACAGCGCCCCAGTACTGCTGTGCTGGGTCTACTCTCCTGAGTCCTACTAAGGTAAGGGGCCTACTTATTTTCTTGTTATTTAAATAGAGCAAATATTGTTAAAAATGAATCAAGTTGTGTACTCTGCTGAGGACCGATTAGGAAGTTGACAGTTTCGTAATTGGTTTGGATGGGGATGCACAGTATAAACAAATGCAGAACAGGAAATGGATCTTTACAAGGGCCCTAATCCTCCTGTACCAGGGCCAAGTTTCATCAATACTAATAACAATAATAATAATGCGAGATATTTATATAGACCCATTGCATAACGCGCAGCGTACTCACGTGCGCCTATCCTGGGTGTCATTTTGGGTGTCAAAATCGTATACAAACATGCACAAAAGTGAGTTTTGACACCCAAAATGACGCGCATTGTTCGGAGGCGCGCTCCGGGTCTATAGAAATCAATGGATCCCCCTTGCATAACGCGAAACGCTACAGATACGCTGAGGTCACGCGCACGTTTTTATGCACAGAGAACAGCTATCGTCCAATGATCTGCCTCCTTTTTCAGAGTGTGACGTCATATGCAATGAGTCTATAGCGCATAATGCAAAAGCCTCTATGCTGCATTGAGATTAAGCTATTGGGAAAGTCAATCCCTACGCCCAATCTGATGAAGTTATAATTTAATGACCGTTGGGAGGAGGATCGAGGGTTATAAAATATCGCAAAAATCTGTTTATATGCAATGTTTTTTGGTTTATGAAACTGTTGAAACCAACCGTGGTTGAGATCGACCAGCTACAATTTATCTGGGCCCAACTATAGTAGATCTGGGCCGAACAATAGAGGGCATAATGCTGTTGGTCTCAGCCCATTTAGTTGGAGCAGAACATTTCTATTGTCGAGGAAGTTTAGGTTTTTGTTTTAACTGAAAAGAGTTACGATACTAAAAGGGTACTGTACCAGTTGATGGCAATATATGTTTATGCCTGTAATTTACTCTATTAAATTTCTCCTTTACTTGCCTTAAATTTAGTGCAGTTTTTGTTCTGATCCATTCATTTCCAATTCTGTGTGTAATGCATGTTTTCTTGTTAAATGGATGATTCAGAGTTCTATTTTTGTCATAATGGGTGTTAAAACTAGGCATCTCTTTTAAATATCGTTTAACTAATACCCTTGCCATGTCTATGACCCTGTACTAGGCTCATCCAAAAACATTCTTTTGTATTTTTACCTGAAAAACATTCACAATGATTCCTAGGTTGGGCAAAGAGAACTTGACCATTTTCCTTTATATTTTTTTTGTCTTGCCCTTTATAAAACCCTGATATTTGTGTGCATTTTTTTATTTGCAGCTTTCATTGTATTGTTCTCACTCTTCTAGTCATCAATCCAACGGAAGCAATTTTTCATCATGGATTTGAAGTTGCTCTCAAAGGTAAGGTATCTTGGTGAGGTTAAGACATTCAAAAATAGAAATCACTGCATCACACAAGAAATGAAACAGGTCATGTTTCAAACAGCCATAAATGAACATTATCGTCTCTTGAAACATTTTTAGAATGAAAAGTAATAAAACACTGAAGGCTGGGGGTCATTCCATGTGACATATTGACATTTGACTTAAGGGAAAGGTAATGTACACGTTTGGTAATGACTCGAAACAAATTTTACCATAAAAACTTACTTGGTAACAGGTAACGGAGAGCTGTTAATAGTATAAAACATTGTGAGAAACGACTCCCTCTGAAGTAAGGTAGTTTTTGAGAAAGAGGTAATTTCTCACTAAAATAATAAAAACTTCTTGCAAGAAGTTTTTATTCCTATCTGAAAGCACACAAATTTGTACAACAAGGGTGTTTTTTCTTTCATCATTTTCTTGCAACTTCGATGACCAATTGAGCCCAAATTTTCACAGGCTTGTTATTTTATGCATATGTTGGGATACACCAAGTGAGAACACTGGTCTTTGACAAACCAAACGTGTACAGTGCCTTTAAGCTGAAAATGTTTAATTGTACAATCTTCTTTGCATTTTTGGGGAGACACGCTCTGTGCATCTCAGGCATGCAACTTTCAGCTAATCAGCTGATTTCCTCCTTTTTGGTTTCTCAGAGCCTGTGCTGCTAAAAATGTTAAAACACATGTCTTTAGAGTTTCGCTGTGCCCCTTTTTTTGACAACCTGCAGTCGCAAACCTATTGGTCGCCCTGCTTTTTTTTTTAATCAATTGTAAAAGTATTTGTACATCATGTTGTGAGTAATTGGGTGCCGTTTATATTTGCAAACTCTCATTACATCCCGATACCCATAAAGCATGTAAGCACAAAAACTTGCCAAGCACAGAACACTCTTGCTTAAGAAAAATAGGTTACCAGCCAAAATACCATACAGTTTACCATTGATGTGACTGGTACCCCACTCATTTTTTGCTTAGCAAAGAAATTTGCTAAATATTGTGACTTTAATTTTTGTTTGTGACAACTCCATGATCAATCCTGGTATAGACTAGATTCAAGTTGGAGTTTGGTCCTTGGGGCAACTTTGAGGCAACCAGCTGCACTGCATGCACTACACTTTGGTAGCGCAGGAGTTATTTTTTCTAACGATGTCTTACAATACTCCAGACAATTAGGTGGAAAATATAAATGTGAATGCCTGTTCTTCTTGGAGATTGCTTGGAAACGATTGCCTTTAAACTGCCCCATGTGACATGGCTCTAAGTCTAAGCATGTACAATCCACAGTAAAACAGTTTTACAGCTTTAGGGGAAAATGAAAACCTGCACGGGTTCAAAAAAACATATCGTTGGAGTATTCGAGCGACAAAAATAATAACAAAATGCTGTTTTTTGTTTGTGTTTGTGGGGTTTTGTTTTTGGAAGGGTCGGGTGAGGAGGTTTGGGGGGGGGTTCTTCAAAAAAGGTGTTTGATTGCTGTTGAATTTGTCTTGGACAAACATTGTACAAGTATGCATTCCTAGCAGAAGGTCCAAGTTAAACAGCCTTGATGTCCGTCCACCAGGCACCCAATGATGAGTACCTAAGTGTGGAACTTCCCTTTTACTTTCATAGCAAATTGTAGGATTCATCTGGTTAATGTTGGCTTCAGTGACTGAACCAAGAACACCAACTATAGTTCAAGTTGACTCTGAAGAGTGGAAATGTGATCCTCCGTGTGACAACGCCAGTGGGTAAGTTCTGAAGATGAAATGTCTCAAGTTCTGCAGAAGTCCGTAGTGTATAAAGGTGATGAAAAACAGATGACATGTTTTGGGGGGTTTTCAGAAGAGAATGTTTGATTCCATTCCTCCAGAGTCTCACAGAAAAGTACCATAAAGACATGTATTTGTCTTCAAATACAGCCCTTTACATGGGCCGCATTTCACTTGCGGCTGAATGCAGCACAAAGCACAAAAGAAACAACAAACATGTTACGGTGTGTAACTGCCAAAAATAGACAACTGATCTATAGGCCATGATGCCTTCACTGCACTAAGACAATGTGTCCCCCCTGCTCAGAACCCTTGCAACCACTCCAGCCCCCCCCCCCCCCTGTGAGATCAAAGAAAGCACTGTATACAATTCTATGGCAGAACAATAGTTTTATTCAAATAAGTCTGTGAACTTTATGACTCAATCATAATAAATGGGAGGAAGTGTGCACGCAACCAGCATTTCCAGTTTATGAATGCTGCGGTTAGACAGTACATACTCTCAAAAATAACATGTTCTAAACCTAAACCATCAGCTACATAGTGCACACATTAAATTTAATTTTCAGTGCATCAACTAATTTACAAAGAATTAATTGGTACAGTATAAAAAGCCCCCCCCACATTATTGTTATGCCCCCCCCCCCATATACAAATGTCTAGATGCAAATTCTTTACAAGGTTGTCTAGTTTTCAAAAAGAGTGATCTTGGTATTTCAGAGCATTTTGAGGCAGTTCATTCATTCATTCAAGAAAGTTTACATCAGACCATAATCACCACATAGACATAAGATGTTGTCATATAATAATGTTTGAGATGTGCTCTCTACCTTAAAAGTGGGTACAAATAAATGCACTGCCAACTTCATTGCATGTAAGGTTTCATGTGTACTTCCTTAAAACTCTTTGTACTCCTTGTGTCTGCAAGACTCTATGGCTCTTTTGTACACGTTTATGGTAATTAGTCACATTGTTTCTTATCTTAATGCAAACAAGAACTGTGTTCCATTGGTTTGACTGCAGGACTTGCAATCACAAGGTCGTGGGTTCGAATCCAGCTGAGCTAACCGCTGGTTTCACAATGACTAGAATAAGTATTGTCGTCTAATTACTGAATCACAATTTCTTGATTTGTGCAATTCATAATCTTAGACGTTAAAACCAATGTTTGTATGAGAGAGATTGGCTGTAGCCAGCTTGGTGTTTATATCCCCTTGCAGGGGAGTTTGCCGAGTTCCCTTGACGCGAAGATCATCTGAACAAAGAGCGTACTTCAATTTTAATGGGCATTGAAACACAAATAGTATGAACAGAGTGAAGCATTCATTTGGAAAAAAATACTTTGTTGAATAATGTTATTCTTTATTTGTATTTTGTTTTTCCTTTTATCTCACCAGAAAGTTTTGTCTACTTCGCCAGTGCATTAAGTGTGGACCTTGCCCAAAAGACCCATTCGATCTTGCCCAAAATGGATATCTTATAGTGTACACACCATGCCTTCAAAATGGGTTCTGCCCAAAAGTATGCAGTACATACCTTAATTTAGGAAGTCATCCTCTAGCTAACGAAACATTTTGTGAACAGATCAATGCGCCAAAAGGTAGGAGTTTCATGGATGTTTAAGGGAATCATAATCTATGGATTATTAAAAATAACAAGAACCATCTGTTTTGAATGTTGTCCAAGATTTAACACGAGGACCAGTCAGAATTCTCTCCAAGTGGTCCGGCTGGCTAGTTCAGTGTGAAAAGCTTACCTTCTTTCATGTCTTTCATTTGAAAAATTGACGAGTGAAAAGGCTTACAGACTAGTAAAATGACAAGCTAACTGGTCCTGCTGGACAGTCACTCAAAAAAGTTAAGGACAAACCCTGGATTTGTAATAAAAGATTCAGTACTTTAGAAATCATTTAGATCATTGTTTTGTTTGTTGTACATGACCATAGGCCGTATCTAAGCTGTAGGCTATGGCTACGGCTATGGCTACGGCTATGGCTATGGCTACGATTGCTGAAGAAAAGGCCTTGGATAGATTCTTCAATGTTGTCTCAGCTGCCAATAGACTGTGCAAGTCTCGCGCATATTTGAACTTCCGGAACCATTGTGGTCCCAACCATATGGAGATTTACGTGGGCAAGATTTTGTTTTGTCAATTATTTTAATTTAACGTGGTTTTCGACCATGACAAATTTTGTTGGGAATGTAATACTTATTGATAACAAAATATGAAAGTCTATGGTTGTTAAGGCGTCAGCGTCAATTTTATGTCCGTGTGACCATCGCGAATCCACGTAAGTGGGTTCTGAAAAGTTAAGATCAAACAAGCATCCTTGTCCCCGAGTTTTAAATATGCTTCAATAATAATTAGCACATTATTTGTGTATTTATTATAAAAACTAAAACTGATTTTATAAACATGTAATTAGTATTTTTGTTGTTCAGATTTTGTCATTAGATACAATTTAAAACAAAGATTTGATTTCAGAGAAAAAAATCTTCTTCGTTTGACGTGTTTTCTTGTTCGGATCGCGCGAGACTTGCACAGTCTATGGACATAGCTGTAGCCCAGCCAAAGTCACATGATTCAGACATGGCCTTGTACTAATTTCTATATACAAGAACATCCTTCAAGTTTATATGTTTGGATTTTTAAAAAAGGAAAACATTTGGGTTTTATTTTACTTCTATTTCTTCTTCTCCCCCGCAATTTCCCAAGGTCACATAACCTTCAAACTTCAAACCTAGTTAGATCTTTACCAGAAGAAGACACCGCTGTAGTGGCATTATGATGATTTCAATAGGTGTCAAATTACATGTAATTAAAGTTTAGTATTTGACAAATTCATTGGCCTGGGCCCAATTTTAGTGGCCCTGCTTTCCACAACATTGCCATCAAATTGGAAGAGAACATTTTGTTTTACTGGGCAAAGTGGGCATATTCATAAACTCCAATTTACCTCGCACACATTAAAATCATAATACAGTATTTGTAGAGGGTTTGATGCTGATGTATGCAATATTTTTACCTGTTTTATTTCACAGTAACGACAACTCAATCCACGACAAACATAGTTGATGAAACAACTACCACAAGTTCTACCGGTAAGTGTGATACCGTCTTGTCTTTGCGAATTATGTTTTAATAGTCAATACCTTACCAAGACTGAAGACAATGTGATTCAAAGGTCTCCACAGGGGAATTCTAAAAAGGGGAATTGTGTGTACAAAGTGTGTGGGAGGGTGGTAAGTACAGGAACAAAGGAAAGAACAAAGAAGTCTCTTCAGGAAAATAGGAATGTGTGTACCAACACAGCTTATTCACCCAATTCAGCTGGTGTCATCACCCACGATTAATGTTGGTTGGGAGTCAGATTCACGACTGCACAGTGCTTGTTTAACCCTAACCCCCATCAGGGTCCCTCCACATACCCTGCCAAATACAACAGAATGCAAAACAGTTGAAATGAGAACCATGCCAAATGCAACAAAATGCAACAAGGGATTTTGTTGCATTGTGCAGGCATGTTTTTTGTGTTAGGACTGAGCAAGGGGGTTTGCCCTGCTAAATGCAACAGTATGCACATAAGTGTAGTGGTGACTACAACAAAATGCAACACCAATATGAAGTCACTTGACTGCTAAATGCAACAAATTCAGTCAAAGAATGACATCTGAGTTGACTGCCAAATGCAACAGATTACAACAACTTTTACCATTTGGTGCATATTGTTGCATTTAGCATGGTTAGGGTTAAGGCAAGGCCTGTGCGTTTAGACGCGCACCGTACAAGCAGTAACTCCCAAATTGGCAGACCATAGGCAGACAGTAGCCGCAGTGTATGACTGCACCAATTTTGTATACATGTAATTATATCCCTAAAACTATCCGCACTAAACACACTAGTGCAGAGATACAGCACTTTTGCAGGGGACCTGACTCATCCGAGATGCAAAGTATGAACCAAACAAAATTACAATGTTTACAACATGGTCCTGCAGTATTGAATCAATCAAAATCAGATTGAAAGATGTTTCTGCAGATTCTAGCTATGTTTTGATCACAGTTATTTTTGTGTTTTGTTTCTTCATTTTAACATACAATTAAAATGTGTACGCTTTTTGTAGTTAGACTGAACAAATTGCTACTTCTCAATTACTTTTGCGATGCATCTCTTATTTGATGAATGTTGGACTTTTATTTTCCTTAAAAAAAAGAAAGGCCTCTCCGGCAACTGGTAAATACATTAATTATTGACCTTTCTAATATGGCATTTTTACCATTAGACTTTGAAATGGGATTTGCAAACATTCAGAAGAACTGAAATAGGATTTGCAAACATTTAGAACAACTGAAATAAGATTTGCAAACATTCAGAAGAACTGAAATAGGATTTGCAAACGCTCAGAAGAACTGAGAGAGGATTTGCAAACATTCAGAAGAACTGAAATGGGATTTGCAAACATTTAGAAGAACTGAAAGAGGATTTGCAAACATTCAGAAGAACTGAATTAGGATTTGCAAACATTCAGCAGAACTGAAATGGGATTTGCAAACATTTAGAAAAACTGAAATATGATTTGCAAACATTTAGAAAAACTGAATTAGGATTTGCAAACATTTAGAAAAACAGAATTAGGATTTGCAAACATTCAGAAAAACTGAAAGAGGATTTGCAAACATTCAGCAGAACTGAAATGGGATTTGCAAACATTCAGAAGAACTGAAATGGGATTTGCAAACATTTAGAAAAACTGAATTAGGATTTGCAAACATTCAGAAAAACTGAAATAGGATTTGCAAACATTCAGCAGAACTGAAATGGGATTTGCAAACATTCAGAAGAACTGAAATAGGATTTGCAAACATTCAGCAGAACTGAAATGGGATTTGCAAACATTTAGAAAAACTGAAATAGGATTTGCAAACATTTAGAAAAACTAAAACTGGATATTGCAAAAACTTTTGAAAAACTGAGAGGATTTGCAAGCATTCAGAGAAACTGTTAATCAAGAACATCTTTATATATATTGAAGAAACAGTTTCCAACCAAAAATGTTCCAAGAGGGAGTACAACTAGTCTGATGAATGTGAGCTATTTTTTTTTTCAGGTACAACATCAGTGAAACCAGAAGCAGAACCTACCACCACAAAGCATCCAGTAAAAATTACAGACATTGGCAAAGAAGGTAATGAAAAAACAACTATTCTTAAGGGCTTTCATATTTTACAGAGAAAATCTTTCCAAAAAACTGGTACTTATCTAATTTTCTTGATCCATACAATTGGTCTTCAGTCTCACAACACACTAGACACATAAGCACTTCTCTTTTGATAGTCATGAGTTGATTTTTATTTTATTTATGCCAATGATCATCACCAGTAGAACTTCCTTCACAAAACTGGAGATCTTTAATTTGGTTTTGTCCATATCTTTACCTATTAGATTTTCCAGGGTACATGTACGTAGTTGCCGTCGCCATCCTCTTCTTCGGTGCTGTATTGTTTTTTGTTGGATTTCTTGGAATAAAAAAAATTATCGAGTTCACTAAGCCACCTGGCTCCTCAACATGCTCCCTCACAGAGGATACTGATCCACTCATATTATGTAAGTGTTTCGGGCCTTTAATTTCATCTCTGAGAGGGCAAGGCCATTTTTATTTTGCAATTGTCTATGGGAAACTGTCAAAGGGGCACCAGGGTCAAGGCCAGGGCAACAGAGGCCTTGGTCTCCAGGTTACTCCAGGCCCGGTGTCTGGTTTATTCCCCTTTATTATTCTCCATCAATTCATTATCACAAACTCTCATGACTGCATGGAAATGTACAAGTAACTGAGTGTGTTCTGTCATGTCAACTGCCAAAGCAATTAGCTCTGAAAATATCGTGAGACATAAACCTGTTCTTGTGGGTATTCTGGAACCAGTTTGGTCCCATGCATTTACCCTATTACCATGCTAAATGCAACAATATGCACCAAATGGTAAAAGTTGTTGTAATCTGTTGCATTTGGCAGTCAACTCAGATGTCATTCTTTGACTGAATTTGTTGCATTTAGCAGTCAAGTGACTTCATATTGGTGTTGCATTTTGTTGTAGTCACCACTACACTTATGTGCATACTGTTGCATTTAGCAGGGCAAACCCCCTTGCTCAGTCCTAACACAAACAACATGCCTGCACAATGCAACAAAATCCCTTGTTGCATTTTGTTGCATTTGGCATGGTTCTCATTTCAACTGTGTTGCATTCTGTTGTATTTGGCAGGGTATGTGGAGGGACCCTGATGGGGTTTAGGGTTAATGTATGAAGGAAACCAACAGGTCCCATCTGCATTTGGCAAAATTGGTGAATTAATGTTAGACTTACGCAGTCTGTTGTTTTGTGCAATAACAATCAAAAGGTATATGACTGATCAGCCCAGTACTAGTGAAGGGCCATCAACTTGGGTCAAATGTCAAATCACCTTAATATTAAGCAAACAAATTGCTTAGCACAAACAACTCCTGATTAGCAGAAACAGTGGATTGTGTACGGTACAACTGTGCACAGAACTACCTGTTTACTGTGCATGCTGGATGCCAATGCAAAAATGTGACGATGATAATATGATTTGACCAATTAAAGCCAATTAGAAGGAGGGTTAAGAGGTACTACATGTATATCCATGTACTGGACACACTTAACCCAAGTGTGTTTGTCTTTTCCAATAGATAAACCATTGGAGATTGAACTAGATGAAGAAAACAAAACAGCCACAGTGCTAGGTTTGCAGAGGCTCAACTGCACTGCTCTGCAACTTTGTGCATGTCTTTACAACCCTGACCGTCCAGACCAAAATTGGAAACCAACAGATAGATCAGATGAGATGCAACTAGAAGGGGTAATGATTCCACACCAGAGCTATACTGTGAAGGCTGGTAGAGTAATTAACAGAAGGGAGTTTGAATGCATTGCAGAGGGCAAAGTCGACACTGAAGGTAAGGCATTGTAGACAAAGAATGAGATTTGTGATTTTCAAACGCAAACTTGAAAAGTGTCAATCTGAAAAGCTCACTGAATATAAATTCCATTCCAACAACATAAAAGCAAATGAATTTGACCTCTCCTGATTCCACATGTTTTAAATCTAAAGTAGGGCCTATAACAAATGAAAAAAAAAACATTCTTCTAGAATTCTCCAATGTATTTTTATCTTTCTTCTAGATTTCTCCAATGTTAGTGTTACCCTGGATGAGGAGTGTTCAACCACAATTGAAAACATATTCACAAATATTGAACTAAGAAAGTCCCTTCAAACTGAGCTATACCAACCAAGCATGATTGATGTTATTGTACAAGTATTTGAATTGACAGGAGATAGCTTTTTAGATTTCAAGCATAAAAAAGATCTTGGAATACTCTTTGATGAGACACTGACATCACAAAATGTCATCTTGCATAGTAGCGTACATATCCTGATGAAGAATCTTGCCCAACACGTTGAGGCCAAAGACTTTGTCAGGAAGATTGCCAAGAGGGACACCGAGAGGTACTGCAAGAAGTGCCTGGAACTCCTGCATAGTATGTGCTGTGGGAATCTTGACGCAAGTGCTGTAGTTATTGATCTTCCTTCTGTTTGACCATTTGAAACCATTCAAAAATCTATTCCTCACATTTGCCCGTATAGCTTTGTACACACGCTCTTTACCATTGGATCAAAGAGTACACAATCATGCATGATCAGTGAAGCATGTACTGTAAATGGTTTTGGATTGTGAAACGGTGGGTTCCATAATTCACCAGATAGTAGCAGGGTTACAGAATATTATACAAAAATGGAGGCTTATTTGATTATTGATATTTAATGAGCCTTGGAATGAAGCGTAAATTGTACCTGTACTTGGAATGAAGGTTCTTAGGTGTTGATGTTGGTGACTTAGGCCTACTACAAAACTTACTTTTAGTATGACCTTTGCAGTTTTTGAAACTCAAGAAGTCATGGAGTTGTAACTATTGGTTTGCTTTGCATTCAAGAAGTAGCAAAACAGTCCAGGGGCCTTTTTTATTTTCTATTTACCATTAAAACCCTATTACTATCGTATACTCTCTTGCCCAACTGGTCCTTGCCACACAATTCTACAGGAGACTGTGGAGACTAAGTCCACAGTGCACAAGCCATGTGGGTTTCCTGATAATACCAGCTGTAAAAACAGCAGAAACCCATGCACCAAACGCTAGCATAGAAGGTATGGCCCTATTACTATTGGTGTGCCCTTCAGCCCAACTGGTCCTTGCCACAAACTTCTACAGGAGACTGTGTGAAGATCAACTCCACTGTACACAAGACATGGGGTTTCCTGATAATAACAGATGCACAAACAGAAGAAACCCATGCACCTAATGCTAGCCTGGAAAGTGTGGTAATTTGTGGCAGTCTGTGGTACTTGTATTGGAGGGTTTTAACAAACTAACCTAATGTATTAGGTCATGTCAGAACAAGGGAATGTGTATGGGGTTGTTCTAACGACTTTGTTCCCAGCGTATTTGTTAAAAGTTGTTTTGCCATTAATCATGCCTTATGAAAGTTATTGAGTTTTTTCATGTTTATATTATTCAATCATTACTAAATTAAAGAGGCGCAATGTTGTACACTGCATGGCTGAAGTGTCTACCCTACTTGACACATGTCAAGAATTACTTCTCCTTTTTTTAAGGAATTGACAATTAGAAAGCTGTATATATGATTTGACAGCAGAGGCAGAGGACGACAATTTGTCTGACAAGGGTTTGAATTAACATACATTGTCAATCCAAATTTTAAAAAATAGAACCTTCGCCATTTTTATGTGCAAACATTTATTCAAGGAGGTGGTGCAAAAGCATGGAGGTAAATTTTTTCTTTGGTTCAAATAATTTCTGCTGACAGTGTAATAAAAATTGAAGTTGGAATCAAGTTCCATTAATTAATGCATGTAGGTCTGTGAAACAGATTCGTGTTGATACTTTAATTTTAAGATTCTGTGTTATGGCATTGTAACTGAAATTTAAATTGCATTATTTCCATAAGTTTGATATGTAGCTGTACATTTTTATTTTGTTATTTATTTATTGTTATTTTTTTAATTTTTTTTTACATTGTTTCATAATCAGCTGTACTCAGTGACCCAGGGCTCGAAATTCACACTAGACCTTAGGCCCAAGGCCAGTGATTTTAGCGTCGGGCCAGTAAACTCACGTCTTGGTCTTAAACTGAATAAAAAAGACAATCTTCTCTCATCGCTTGTTCAAACAAAAATAGTTTATGTTGTACTGTTCAATCTTTTCTCATTGGTTCTGGTTTAGTAAAAAATAGTCTGGGCTCGATTTCACAAAGCTCAAAGACTCATCTTAAGTTGAGTTGTCAATATTACCATAGCGATTTGTTATTGTGTCATCACACTTTGCTTAGCAATTAAGATTGATTCGCAGCTAAGATCAATCTAAACTCTTTGTGAAATCGGCTCGGGTCTATTAAAAGTTATGAGCAACCGGGGTCTTGTGGATTTTTCATGTAAATTTCGAGCCCTGGTAAACCCCTAAGTAACAATAGTTTCTGAACGGTTTATATTATCTGTAGATTTTTTTAAGAATTTATTTTGAAAACTGAAGTTTGTTCATTTTCCTCGCTGTACATAAAACTGCATATCAATGTAGATCGCATGGCCAGGAACATTTTCATTGCGTTGCTGAATACAACAAAAATGTTGCAGAGACAGGTTACCAGGTTGTGTTGTTCCAGCCTGGCTCTCTACAAACTTTTTGCATAGAATATCTGAATGAACCCTAACTAGCCCAAATCCTTCAAGGATTCAGAAGGTTTTAAAGGACACTGCAGTGGGGGAGGATTCAGAAGGATTGGGGCCCTAGTGGGTATCTACTAGGGGAGGATTTAGAAGGAATGGGGTCACCAGGCTGAACTTGACATCAGAGGAAAGAGACTGATTGGGGTCTGGTGCAGCTTGGCCAAAATGGGATCCAGGAATCTTGGCTTTATGGGGGTCATCAGTGATGATGGGGTTCCTGTCATAAAAGGATCTAGAAGGATTCAGGTCATTCACCATTAATAAGCAAAACCAGGAGGACTTAGAAGGATCTGCAGACATGATATTTGGCCCTTTGGAAAAAGTTGGAAAAGTACAAGTGTCGACAGTTACATATTAATATATTATCTTGCTTTTATAGACTTTTGAATGGTATTTAATAACAAAAATACTGATTTTTCTGAGAGGGAAAAATGGGAAATTAGATTAAAGTAGAAAGAACATTATGCTTAGGATGTGGGTCCTTTGAACTTTTAACTCTCTACGTCTGAAGGATATAGGAGATTTAAGACTATGTGTAAAGCAAAAGGACCCAGTCAGTTTACAGAGCAATATTTTGTTTAAATTATTGAATATTTAGAGCACAGTGATAAGCTTATTACACAGAAACATGACACACTGGTGTGTTTTTGGCTTACTTTGAATCACCAGTGCATGAATCTAAAAAAGCAGGGATGTGAGTCTTTGCTGACAAAAAAAGGGGGTCTGAAAATAGGATCTCAATTTTAGGAGGTATGCTAAAATGATGGCATTTCCACCTTTTGATATATTACCCCTGGAGGTATAGATTTCAATGGCCTTCTGGGATCTCAAGCACCATTGAAGTGATCAAAGAGCATAAATTGCTTTACATCCGAAGAACATCTTTTTTTCACAAAGCAGTGACATGAAAAATGTTCAAATTCAGATAAAGAGTCTGAAATGTTTCAAATAAAGCAGTCTTGTGTTAATTTTGTATTCATTTAATTATATCACATCACGCAAGCTTCATGTCCCATTTTGGATGGTTTATAAGATATTCAATAAATGAATTTATTGGGAAGTTACACTGTGCACAATGTGTTCATTTGTATTGAAGTAGTTATGTCTTGTACATGTAGCTTAATTTGTATTTATACACTATGTAGGGCCTACATGTAGCTTACATTGAGGAAGGAAATTTGACAGTTTACAAAATCATTTGGGGATTCCATATAGAGGCATGCCAGTGAAACCTTGATGGGATGTATTGCCTTGAACCAGTGAAGGCCACAGGTTTGGTGTTAAAGATAATACAAAAATAATATTTTTAAAAGTCCCAATTTCATTAAAAATGTGTTTAGCATCTGATTAAAATTTCTTAGCAAGAATAGTTACCTAATATTTTGCCATAAAATTACTTTTAGAACGGACTAGCGCTATGATTGATTGATTGATTGAATTTATTCGGATAAAAATACAGCTCAATAACATGCCAAAAATACAAGTATACATAACAGGAGAAAAGACAATGAAATAAGATAAACCAAAGTAGAACACAAGCTAGAAATACTGCACAAAATTATCCAAGGAAAGGATAGCCCCAACAAGCCAATAACTTAAGACTTATTTCCAATAAGTCTTAAGTCCTTACAAACAAATTGCAAAAAACACCAACAAGAAATGGAAGTACCAAAAACAGACGAACCTAGTCAAGAGCAAAAAGATGAATCATGGAAAACAAAGCAAGAGAATAATAAAAAAATAATTAAAAATAATAAAATCAATAATTAATTAAATTATTATTATTTAAATAAATAAATAAATAAAAAATAGGATGGAAACAAAAAAGGAACCCAAGCTATGCTTCCTTCGAGATGGCTTTTGTGGCAAGGTGGCATTTGACTAGTTTTTTAAATTGTTGCAGGCTAGTAGAAATTTTAATAATAGCAGGTAAATTGTTCCATTCTTTTATGGCGGTAGCAAAAAAGTAGTGTTGATTGAACTGGATGAGATTGGGACTATAAAATTCAGATTACTGGGCAGGTCCTAGAATGTTATTTTATGGCTATGAATGTTGTTTATTATTAAGCAGTGCTAAACTTTTCATACCTAAGTAATCAGGATGTGTTACCATTGTGTTCAGCAAAATTTGCTGCATGAACAGTTTTATGAAATTCTACCCAGGTGGTATAGGCACCTTCCACATTGCCATTTCCCCCTTCCGTGACCATTCTTGTTGCACTCTTTTCTACTCGACGAGTTTAGTTTTTGAGCAATTATTGTCATTACTTTGAAGTGGAGAGTCCAAAAAGGTACCACTTCGTATTGCACAATTTTCGGCTGTTGTGTCCTACCTGTCATAACCCAACATTTATTGTCACATTGATGTGCACTCACCATTGGCTGCGGATTGCCCTAGTCTTTGCTGAATTCTGGATTGCTTGTCCATCCCACATGTGCACAAATACTGCCTGGGGTCTGTCTTGTGAATTGTTTCGTGCACCAGTTCGGTGACTGCATGGTCATTTTCAGTTTCACCACAGGGCATGTAGCTTGTTGATCCACGCCATTGTCAATCATTAGAACGAATGGTAACTAATAATAGGCACAATCCAGGTTCCATTTGCACTCAGCAGAGTGACCTATACACTTCAATACAATATTTTGTATCCATTGTTCAGTTCTTCCGACTGCCAGTGCTGAGCATTTTACCCTTCCTTTTACAGTACCGTAAATAGTGGACACACTCCGGTACATATGAGTTCACGAATGTTACTTTGTCAATTGTAGCTTTTAAGATTCTCAGACACACTTCTGCCAGCTTCTTAGCCTACTTAAAAAGACCGCTTCTGGATAATGATGGCGAGGGGATGGTGAATGGCACTTGGACAACTCATGGTGGCGCTCAGACGGTCAGTGCGTTTGATTAGCTTGCCCGGTTTAGTGAGACCCTACAATTACAACTGTTTGAACGTCAACACCCCTATAATTCATATCATAGGACGAAACGAAACTACTTTCATCCCCCATGTGCAAATTAATAGTCTGAAACATCGTCATGGATTAACGAAAAGATCGTAAATTAATTATTCACTCTGTGAAACTGCAAATTATTTTACAAGCTCGTGTTAATACGTTACACAACTTCCATGATACAAAAATACTTAAAGGCAATTGAGGCACTGTTTTATTATAAATGGGTGAAAATGTGTGTATAACTTCCTGAAAGTTAGTCTGGATAATGAACAAAATGGGCATTAAGAAAGTTTATCGTCGTGACGTCATGCACCCAGGTGAGATCCAAGAAACCCGCTCCACAGCGGGTTACTTGGGTCTGACTCTGACCTATATTTTTGTCCAATAAAACGAGGTAAAATTTGGTATGACTCACCTCACAGTTAATGTCCACTATTATTAAGCAAACCAAAATAAGTGACCATCAAAAAATGATTGGTTGTCCCAGGGATATTAGGAAAGTTTCACGGAAGAAGAAAAAACAAATTTCTCGATGATCAATAAGATTGCTACATTTCGCGTAACTGATTTTTTTCGCCTGCCTGTTTTATCATGTTAGTTATCATTGAGCACCAGCCTGTGGTGCTAAATAAATTGCAACAGCTCTTCAAAGTGTTTTTCAGCAGATTAATTTTTTTAATTTTTTTTTTACACAAAATATTACACAAAACAGCAAGATTTTATAAAGTTAAATATATATTTATCATCCGTTTAGGCTGGCTACTTTATTTAATAATATATATATATATATTATACCTTTTTGTGTGTATTATTAGCATTGTTTTAAACTACTGACCGTTCATACAGCTCTATTTTTTGTACAAAAAGACAAATACATTCAGCCCCAGCCTCGCCCAACTGCCCTCCATGCTGAAACATACGTCACCCTTACGCAGACTAGTGGCCTTTGTAATCGTGGCTATGATTTGTCATTTTAAGGTGGAGCTTAACTCTAAATCAAGTGTAAAGTTCTGGAACGAAGGTCATCTCCTGTCGGTGTCAACACCGGTGTAAATTATCTGTAGAATAAATAATATGACTATTGTGTCTATCAGCAGAGAAAAACCTTAAGGTTAAAGGGACACGTTGCATTGATCGGGCGAGTTGGTCTATAAAAAGCATTTGTAACCGTTTGTTGTAAAATGCATATTGTTAGAAAGATGTTTTAAACGTAGAATGCAATGATCCACACAAATGTGTCTCGAAATTGCGTGTTTTTTTCTTTTCATCGTGAACAAACACGGTCGGCCATCTTGTGGAGTCTTGACTCCAAAAAATGGCCGACCGTGTTAGTTCGCAAAGTAAAAGGAAAACCACGCAATTTCGAGGCATATTTGTGTGGATCACTGTATTCTACTTTTATAACGTCTTTCTAACCATATGCATTTTATAAAAAACGGTTACAAACGCTTTTTTTAAACCAACTCGTCCGATACAAGGCAACGTGTCCCTTTACTAAGAATTCAAATGTTTGTTTGTTTATTATTATTATTTCTTAAAGCCTGCATTACATCGAAAGTTAACGCAGCTGTGCTGACGACAAAATTGATAGACGTTCTGTCTTATAACAATACAGTTCCCCCTAGATTACAGAAAGGTTTAAGCAGAGAACAATTTTAACAGGAACTAATGTCATAAGGTATCAACGTTTCCAACACATGGTTGATATTTTTACGATTAAAGGCACTGGACACGTTTGGTAATTACTCAAAATATATATTAGCATAAAAACTGACTTGGTAACGAGCAACGGAGAGCTGTTGATGTATAAAACATTGTGAGAAACGACTCTCTCTGAAGTAACGTAGTTTTTGAGAAAGAGGTAATTTCTCACTAAAATATTTGAATCTGAAAAAGACTTCGGCCCTGAAGCCTTTTCAGGCATCTGAAAGCACACACATTTGTGCTACAAGGGTGTTTTTTCTTAAATTATTTTCTTGCAACTTCGATGACCAATTGAGCCCAAATTTTCACAGGTTTGTTATTTTATGCATATGTTGGGATACACCAAGTTAGAATACTGGTCTTTGACAAATATTACCAAACGTGTCCAGTGCAAGTAATGAAGGTTTTGAAGAAAACACTACTTATATAAATTATTATGTAAAAACAAGTTGTAAACACATAACACACATACTTGGGTCTAATCACACAAACTGTTAAAGAGGAAGGGAAATGTCGAATTTAATTTTGTGATGTACTCATTTTCCAATAGATAGAGTCCTCATGTGAGTGGGGAAAAAAGTCTCTAACCTCACGTTAAAATGGTGTAAATTGCCATTGTATTCGATACCCAGCTTCCAGTGCAAAATTTGTCAACATCCAAAACAAATCCCTTCCTCTTTTGTGCTGTGGCTTTCAAAGTTTATGACGTCACTGCCAGGGCAAATTTAAAAAGAAAAGAAACGACAACTAATACAAGTCCATGTTGGTTTTTAGTACTTTGCTTTAGTACTGTGCCAAATATAACTCATTGAACTGAGCAGGTCTACAGCTCAATGGTATCCTGCTCGAGTCCAATGTCGTCGTAATTGAGCGCCGTGCCGTTTTCATTCAGATCCCATGGTGTCTCCTTCAATTTGACGGTATCGGGTTGTCCCTTTGTTAGCGTCCGTGCCTTGGCCACGCTACGCGCCGCTACCATACCCCATCGAGGGTGTCTCGTCCGCTTGGAAAGCATGGCTGCGACCTGTTTATGGATTTAACAACAGACAGACTTGTGATCAGCAAGCATGCTGCGTCTTTTTTAACTCCTTAAATTTACAACTTCACGTAAAGTGGTCAAACATTTTTGTAGAAGAAGGTTTAAGCTATAACAGTGGGTAAGCCTATCCTATACAAGTAGTGGAGAGTTAAAATGCAAATAATGGTTTTTTTGTCGTATGGTTAATGGGAATAACACTCTACAAAACCTCTTTTCAGCGACGGCGCTGCCGGGTAGGGGTGGGGACAGGGGCAGATGCCCCAATTACTTTCATTTTCCCCCACTCCAATTTTTCCCCAATTCCCATCTAAATTTTTCTCCAATGGCCGAAATTGAATTTAGCCCCTAAACATTGCACCCACATTGATGCAATTATGTTCACGTTACACAGGCTCAAGAATAACACTGGAGTTAAGTCCGCCATAGTAGGAAGTCAATGCTTTATTACATTAAAGATTAAAGTTTGCCCCTTCAATTTAAGCCTCCCCTCTCCCCCTCCCCAAGATTAACAGGTGCCGCCGCTGCTCTTTTCGCTTTGTATACCAGAGTTACCCGAACAATAAAAAAGGTAAGAAAACTTAAATTAGTCCGTTAAATGTAACTGTTTCCACTAATAGAGGATATAATTATCCCAAGAGAGTCTTGGTCGACAACAACTCTTTCTGCCGAATATTGTCGAGTAAAAACAGTAACTATTATTTAAAAAATTACCTCGATTGCAACCCACCTCTCCAGATGAGGACATAGTGCCCACAGCTACAAATTGCGATCGAATTGGGGTTTGTTTAAAACTCAGAGGTAGTCTGAATGGTACAGCGATGACAGCCTAACGTTAAATGCTTTAGTCAAATTGCATAACTGTTCCGTGGTTAAAAATATATATAAAGTGTACTTCATAAACACCTACCTCTGATGTATCGCCAACTAGACACCCGGCATCGAGCAATCCCCGTTTGGTATCTCCCATTTTCTTATGGCACACGCCCCTAGTGGCGTCCTCAATCACCATAGTCCGGTAGCCGAAATTCTGGGCGTCCATTGCCGTGAGGCCCACGCAGAAGTCGTAAGCCAGACCGCATATGTAAATGTCAGTGATCGCCCTCTGCCTCATTTCGGCAATCAGTGCCGTGTTGACTTTCTTTGCATTGTCCATGAACACAGAGTAACTTTCTCGCTCGGGATCCGTGCCTTTGGTGACAATGATGTGATTTTCCGCTATCTGTGTGAGTTGAACACCGGTATAAGGATAAGGGATGAGATTGGACTAACATGACCATTCCTGAAAATAGCTTGCGGGCCGGGTCCTGTTCTATACATGGAACCTCTCAGATAAGGAGGTTTACAAACTCTGTCCATCGCCACAAATGAAAAACTACAAGTGGAACCTATTTCTTTCTCCCTTTTGCGACTGCTTTATTTATTTCTAGACATTTTGAAGGCTCAAGGAGGTTTTCAGAAAATCCTAAATCAGGAAAAATCTTGAGAAATCACATGCTTGAAGAAAGTAAATTACAGGTAGTATCCAGAAACAACAACATTAACTTTCTGTGTATTTCCTGCATTTCCAATGCGTGTAGTGTTCCCATCTCGGTTGGGGTCCTTTTGGGGTACAGTGTTGTATGATTTTCAAACTGTCTGCGAAATGAAAAAGAAACTGGTAATCAATTCCTAGATATAAACTGCCTGGAACCGGATTAACAGAGGGCATGTTTCCGTGAGGGGTCCTTGTATAATGTCATGCTCGTGTATATAAAACATGCCCATATGCACACAACGAATCAGTAACCAAGGAACAGTCATGATGTAATATTGTGAGGAGGTTTGTGGGGATACCGTTTACTTAACACTCTCTATATATATATATGGGTTGATGTGTTTCTGAAAAGAACCGGTACCGGTAGTTTAGCAACTCGACGTTTCGATCAATATTGATTGCTCTGATCGTCTTCAGGAGAATGCTGGACTTTTTTAAAGCTTGTTGAAGCATGCTGGACTTTGTTGAAGCATGCTGATTTAGTGGTTTAGATGAGGCTCAGCTACTATGCAGGCTTAGCAAAAAAGCAAAGTCCTAGGTCGGCTTTTGATTGTAACAGAATCTCGTGACTAGGGCCCGATTTCATTAAGCCCTTAAGCACTTAAGTACACAACATTGCTTAGCACCGAAAAATCTAGCTTAGCTGTGACAGGTAGCCAGTCAAAATACTACTTGATCTGTAACTTGTTTGACTGTTTCCCTGCAATGTTTTGCCAAGCAGAAAATTGTTCTGTTGAAAGGTTGTAAAATCTGACCACAGTAACATTTGCCGTGTTAAATCAAAGCCAATCTACTACTAGTTTAGCAGAGCTGCGTAAGTCGAGTCAGAGTTAAAATTAAACCAGGGGTCGATTTCACAAAACTCTTCCTAACTTAGGACTAGTCCTAAGCAATGCTAAGAGATAGGACTAGTCTTAAGTTAAGACCAGTTACTAGTCCTAACTTCAGATAGGACTATGTCTTAACTCTTTGTGAAATCGGCAGCAGGGTCAGTCACGACATTCACAAACCAATGCATAAGCCGCGTCTTAACCAAGCGACTTCGGCTACGGCTCTTTCCTTTGGCTGCGACGACAACGTTGGAGAATGACTTCTTTGCGCCAGCCACAGCCACTGCCGAAGCCGTTACTTTGGGCACTGTCTTAGCTTCTGATAATTTAAATTAAGCTCCTTTACAGTTAATTCATTCCTTTTGTCCTTTTTACCGGATTGTTAGCCCCATCGCAAGTCATTCTTAACCCCAACTTTCCAATTAAATTTTTACAAGATAATCATTCAAATCAGAGCACACGATTAACATACCTTTAAATCTGGATGAAACTCTTCTCCGCGTGTACCCTGTACACAGTGGACCGGCCACAGAATCTGATCGACTAATGGCTTGCTGTCGAACACAACTGTGTCGAGCAACTTGGCATCTTTAGCTTTCACCTATGATTAAAAAAAAAAGCGAATTAAAAAGTTCCTTCGTGGTTTGCACTCTGTGGAATGAGACTTGGAGTGTGATAGAGGCTTCATTTCTAAAGCCTGTGCCAACTTCACACAGTAGGTAATTTGCTCTGCGAGTGCAACTTTCTTTTTCTAGAAAAAGTTTACAAGCAACAAGAAAAATGCCCACATTTTGGTTGACAACTGTTTTACTTTTTCAGGAAATAAGTTCTTCTTCACTTTTATAAAGCCACGGTCAAATTTTACTGTCTTGAGCATGCAGCTACACCATTAGCCAAGAGCAAATAGCCGTGTAATTGTTGCAAACACGTGCAATGAAAATATAACCATAGACATTGCATACCATATTCCTTTAAGAATAAGGTTTTTTTTAATAAGGACTATAGGTTTTGTATTTGTTAAATGTCCTTTTAAATCTCGTGAACAGATGTTTTTATAAAACATTATCATACCTTGCTCGATGAATGGAGTTTCCTCAAATTTAGATTGTCGTAAAATGACAAATGATCGGGCGGATGGGAGTCTTTCGTGTATACAACTACATCAAATGTCAGAGCCCCCAGGAGCCTGCGATAGTAAGATGAAAATGACTTAGGCCTAATAAGATGAAAAATACATCTTCAAGAAAATGTGAAATTAACTAAAAACAGCTGCGGACCAGAAACGATTGTGATCACAATATGTTAAAATTATTTAATGTTTTATAAGAGCTGATTGTACAAAATTGGTCCGTAAAGAACAGAGGACGCTTTCACTTACGCTTTTCGATCATCGCAAACGCCGAAACCAATCGCTAAATCCAAAATCCATTGCAACTTAGCGATGAGGTTTGGATAACGATTTCACTGAATCTTTGCGACGAATTTGCTCATCGCAAATATATTATTAGCGATGACAATCTTGCGATGACTCGTTAGTGGCCGCAAAGTAAAGTTCATCGCAAATTTATGACGCCATTTTGTGTTTAGACTTTATTAGCGGTGTACGTTTTGACGTAGTTTAGTTTGACCGTAAATTTAAGAGTAAAATAGCGTTTTATTTACTCTTCGCGGTCTTTTACTGGGAGACCCGGGATACCAATAACGCAGTTGGCTGATGACACCTTTCAGCGACCCAGCGACTGCTGCCGAGAGAGCTGTTACAATCGGTAAAAAAAGCATTTTACCTACAATTAATGTATTGATATTGCATCCACAAATCTTCCTTTCCGATTTAATATTATTTTCCACAAATTTTTTCATGCATTATTTGGAGGAACTGTTTTCCTGTTCTTTTGCTTAAATTGAATTATTAGAAAGGGGGGAACATAGGCGGAGACCAGAGACATTAGAGTGCCCATTTTTTTTAAAGAAAAAGACCGATCAACCTACTTATTTATGACCGGTACGACGTCTGCACCGTCATGCCGGGCAGCACAGTTTCTCAGAGACAGGGAACCGTCTATAAAGTCATGCTGAACGTCCACAACAAACAGAGCAGCTCTCGGAGTCAATATCTAGCATGGAAAACCATTAGTCACTCTACATCTCTTTTGAACAATATTATATGTATTTTTTTATTTCTTAAGGTAATTTCATCTCTTGTAGTAGCATTTTCCTTTTGAGTTTTAAAAGTCCAGTTCTTCCACTTGTTGTGATTATGATTTAAATCTTTTTATTCCCTTTTTTCCTTACAATTTTGCTAAAATATTGTCCGTGTACTTTTAATGATTTTTTCAAAAATGTAAATTTAAAATGCAATGCGGTCGTCGTTGGACCGCAAATTTGTGAACGTTTGTATAAATAGGCCTACACCATAAAATTAACCACAAAACCATAAAAACAATTCCTGCATACTGACAGCAGGACCTTGCAGCCATAATTATTCATTACACTCGTTAAATGGTGATTTTTATATTATTTACTCGAAAAACTGGTTGGTTATTTTGTTTACTATTATAGAACGGCCGCCAGAACAGTGGCGTAAGTATGGGGGAGTCACATATAGAGGGCGTTTTCGTGTGTTACAATAGGCCTTTATCTATCGATTAAGTGAAACTTGAACGGAATATCTTTTAGATGCTCTTACCTGTTTAAACCAATACATCCAACAGAAATCAAAGTCTTCCTTATCGATACCAGCTTCCTGTAAACAAAGAATACAACAACATTATTCGAGTTTTAAAGTTTGGCAGTAGAAATGTAAATTATTTCACTTCATCAAAACAACTTAACTTTTCCCGCTTTTTAAAAGTTTTTGGTTAATGTTTGTGACGTAGTTCAACGTGGGCCTAGCTCACCCAAAGTTTACCACAAAATGGAGAGAATACTCTAAGATACAATGTTGTTAACATAAATTTTAAACACGCCTCTGGAGGGTCGGCGCATTGATTCGGTCAATATTTACCGGGGTGCACCCCTAGAAAGCCCTACCTCTTGCCCTCCCAAAAGTTTCATCATGGCCGTTGAATCTTTCTTGGACACGACGCGATCGTTCCCATCGATCGTGAAGAGATCGCAACAGAGGTTGTGAAACTCATCTTTGTTGAGGGCGCCATCCCTAAAACAAAAACAAACAAAACAGAAGGAAGCAGACTTGTTATCAGCACTCTTTAAACTATATACTGTGTTGAATTCACACTTTAAAAAGTGTGGTCAGTGACAACTCTACAAAAAGTTAGATTTAACAATAATATGAACAAGTTTAATAAATATTGTCAGAGTTAAATCGAACACACCATATTATTGCAACTCCTTTTTAATCAGAAGAATTTCTCTTTACAAAGAGTTGTCACTCACCGCAGTCTTTACAGTGTTGAATTTAACACTTAGTTTTTAGAGTGCACGTGCTCATTAAAGGTAATAGAATGTTGAGAGGGAGTGTATCTATGTATGGATATTCGAACAATTATCTGAAGATATAATGCCCCCTGCCCCGGATCTGTGCTGATTTTCTTTAACCCCACAATGTAAAAAACAACAACAACAACAACAACAACAACACAAACCATACACGCACGCACTCAAAACAAACACCCAACAATGTACCTCTCGCTAGCCCAGAGACATTATACAGACATCTTTAGTAGAACGACAATGTGGGCTTTCCCCATTTGTTTTCTATTATTCCTTTTCTTTAATCCTTCCTGTTAAAAACATTGTGGGGTTAACCCCGCAACGTAAAAACCCACAAGAACAGTCACCTATCTAAAGAAAAATCCCCCACATATAGGCAGACAGAAAGATTGTCTGTTCTTTTTCAATTTGTCAAATACAAATCGAGTGTCTGAAATATTGACAATTTCTCACACAAGGCAGTGTTCCAGACAGAAATGTACTTCTTCAGACAATTGATGAGATTAAACATGGGTCTTTGCAATTTTTTTAAATACCGTAACAACTCATGTACCAAGCCTGTAAAACACAAACAGTCGATTGTTTCTGTGTATGCTGCAGTGACGCAGTGTCAAATGTCAGTGACACACACAAAGCGCATGCAGTGATGGCATTTCCTCCTTAGTAGCTGATTGTATTAAAATATGCTCCGATGAGATAAACATGCACTTTTCACAGACCTTTTTTTCGACTTCATATATCGATTGTGATATGACAAGTTTTCCTGTCTACATGGCACGCCTCAGCGATAGCAGGAAATGTCGGAGTTGTTGTTAGTTACCATGCATGCTCGTGTTTTTATGTGTACAATTTGGGCAAATCAACCCTCTACCCCCTTAACCATAGGATCCCCATACGGCCATTATGTTGGGACTGATATAGAATTTGATTGTCTGCAAAAACAGTAAACGACTAACATCCAAGAGCGCTGAAAAGGAGCTTAATACTTAACAAAAACGGCAACTACGGTTTTAATTGGCCGAAAGTGCCCCCTAAAATTGTATCCTAATTTCGTTGCTGATGAGAGTAAAATAAACTGCATGTACTGCTAGCAACTTACAGCCGAACAAAGTTAACATTGTGTGAATTTCTCGAGCCAGTATATATCAAAAACCAAAATGCATTTCACTGTATATAATTAAGTGTATATGTGACAACAACAAAAACAACTATATTTCGCGGGATATAAATTATAAAATTGCATTTCCAAGTTTGGGAAACCACTGGATGATATTCTCCTGCTAAATTCAGAATCTTAATAGGAGGCAGATCGCATAATATTACATCACAAGCAATATTAATGGAAACATTGAATTAAATGCAGATTTATTTGTACATTTATTCAATCATAGAGTGTGGGTCCTTTCTCTATGATTCAACAGATCATGGCTTACCCGTCTTCGTCAAAGTGTGAGAAACAGGCGCTTTTCAATTCTTTATTTCGAGGGTCGTACTCGTCCCCGAAACCGCACCAGGTTGCTGCCATCTCTCTCGATCTCCCCTACCACCTGAACACCTCTCCAACTTTATCAATCAACTGTCTCTTGTACTTCGCTGAATAAATTAATACAGATTACAAATTATGTTAATTGAAGTTGTACACCACTCAACTGCTCCTGTGATAATGAATAGAGTATACTAGGGAAGGAGGTTGGTTTTCACACGTACAGGCTGCATTGCTAGGAGAAAAATGCATTGAGCAATCGAAACAGAATAACTCCTCGAAACAACCCCATTGCGAGAGAACACGTCAAAATGTGGTCAGAGATTATATGGATGTTGACATAAATCATTTACCGTCAGGATTAACAAATAGAACACACCATGGCCATTAAAGTGGTCCGTGTTTATAGCATTGAATATGAAGACATCATAAACCATGCATAAACGCAACCATGTGTAAATACTGACCTATATAAATTGCACCAAGATTGAATATAGTATAGTTGCTCTCTGATCTATAGTGTCACTTTGTTAAAGTTTATTGGGGAATTTTCGTCCTCCACGCATGCCCTGAAACTCAATTATATTAAATCATTCAAATATACAATGAGTGGCATTATTGCTTCTTTTCGTGAATTAATTATATGCTTGATTAATAAGGAGTATCACCATGGAGTTGATGCACGTAGATCACATACTTTCATCATCACAACACATTGCACTGGTCCCTGCGTTGGCCTCCATC
Organism: Plazaster borealis; assembly: GCA_021014325.1. NCBI lineage: Eukaryota > Metazoa > Echinodermata > Asteroidea > Forcipulatida > Labidiasteridae > Plazaster > Plazaster borealis. The sequence goes on along the minus strand of CM037457.1, from coordinate 17,095,814 downwards.
TTGTTTATTCACCTCCATGGTTTATTCTAGTACCTACTGCAGACGTATCCAAGCCTATTTATAAACGCAGAATACATACCCACTGTTTTGAGCTAATAACTACCGCAGTACCGGTATCCTTCGCCAGCAGCCAGAGATTATATTCTCTGCAGAATCTGTGATTATGCATTATAAGCTGTTGTCATTGTGGTCCTTGCTCTATGCACACACATTGCACATCGTGATGACGGTTTATTGTTTTGTTTAAAGTCTGATTGTGCGTGGCATGGGATTGATTTCGCTATTATTATTATTATTACCCTAGACTTGTCCAAGTATGCCGTCAGTTCATCTGAATTCTCAACAACGCAAGTTCCTCTTCTCACGGTACAACGTGATCGCAAATTCATGTCTTTACACATACGATTGGGCCTTTCGTGCAAACTCGATGTTGAAAACGTGACACGGTGAATTGAAAAACGCAGTCACATCACATCGCGTTGTGTCCAACAACGTTCGACTGAAACAAATTTAATTGAAAGTGAGGTCACTGTCGCTTCCTGTTTTGCGAACAAAACTTTTATCTTTGAACCACACTGGTAAACAGTGTTGTTGCTACGCATCATTGCTCTGTGAATAACAGCACAGTTTCTGGGCAACACATTTTCCACATTTACGTCATAAAGCACACCGTCAAGCTGCGTAAAATAAAATGATACGCGCGTATGTAAAGTTTGGGAACAAGAATAAGTGCTCGCAAAACAACGCGTCGACATTTTACCATAGAGTGAACCACGCGCGTCCTGCAGCCACCCGGCCGGTTGACGTAAAGTAGCATTCGTTAAAAAAGAAAAGATGTACACAAGCTTGCTATTGTATTGAATAAAAACAACTTTCTAATAATATCTGATCCGAAACCAACCATCCTTTTTTGAGCATAATCACATCAAATTAACAATTATTTCACACTTCTCTTTTCGAAAAAAAGATGACATAAAAAGATGAACAAATAATTATGTTTAGAAACTTTTCGCTGACGTTACATTTCTTTAGCAACGCACTATGGCCCGATGAACAAATAATTATGTTTAGAAACTTTTCGCTGACGTTACATTTCTTTAGCAACGCACTATGGCCCAATTTCATAGAGCTGCTTAACGGTAAGCAAATTTTCGTGCTAACTGGGCCTAATTTCATGGCACTGGTTACCAAATAATTCTGCGCTTATGCGCATTGTAACGTGTGGGACGCAGCTGGGCGTAAGCGCAGAATTCCGCGGTAAGCAGAGCCATGAAATTGGGCCCTGTACTGTAGCAGAAAAAATGCTTGTTCATAAGCGTATTTCACAGGTTAGCAAGAAAATTAGGCGGCCATCTTGCGCGTTCACCGTGGATTTGCATTGTTCCGTCATTCATTTTCATACAGTAAGCACCGGAAGGTTAGCAATCCTTTTCGTGTGCTTACGGTTAGCAGCGCTATGAAATGGAAACTCGCTCAGTAAGCACAAAATCTATGAAAATGGGCTTAGGTCTGCATGCTGTGGGTACTTTGCACATTACGCTTCGTACAGTACGTGTACCTGTTTTGTTTCGTCATAGCATAATGTTCGCGCAGTTCTAGTAACGTGTGTGCGTGACGTGAGCGTGACGTGAGCGTGTAGAACCCTCCACAGCGAGCGTGGCCAGCGATTAAATAGTGACGTCATCTGAGAATGGTCTATGGTACAGCCAAATGGAGGTGGGGGAAGTATCTCTGCGCATACCAGAATTAAAGAGAGTATGATGCTGTCAGATTACGGCAAGGCTTGTAGAAGACATGTCAGCTTAGACAAGTGAGCCACAAACACGGAGAAGACAAGTGGGAAAACAAAACAAAAATACTTATTTGAGGCCAGTGCTTGCAACGTACACAAAGCGGCACACCTTAAGAGCCAGCCAAGCCCCGTCTAGTTCAGTAGAACCTGGAAGCAACGGGTAACTTTTGGGGACACTATTATAGGCCCAAGTTCGCACAAGCTTAGGCCCATTTGTCGACTAGAGACCGGTAATTGTCTGGTACCCAACACATTATGTCTTTGAGCATGAAGTTTACCACTGGTTGGTAGCCCTTTTCGACTTCGGCTTCGGCACTGGCTCAGTCACCGTCAGCTAATTCGAAAACGTATTCTTTGGATAGACCCATTGCATATGACGTCACACTCTCAAAAAGGAGGCAGATCATTGGACGATAGCTGTTCTCTGTGCGTAAAAACGTGCGCTTGACCTCAGCGTATCTGTAGCGTTTCGCGTTATGCAAGGGGGATCCATTGATTTTTATAGACCCGGAGCGCGCCTCCGAACAATGCGCGTCATTTTGGGTGTCAAAACTCTCTTTTGTGCATGTTTGTATACGATTTGGACACCCAAAATGACACCCAGGATAGGCGCACGTGAGTACGCTGCGCGTTATGCAATGGGTCTATACGTGGCTTTAAAGAGGTATGCAGACGGGGCCTTGGCCTTGCCATGAGGCAAAGCTACAGCCGTAGTTTGAAGAAAAAACCCATTAATCTTAAAACACAATGGTAACCAATGCAGTGAGAGTTACCAAAATAATCTAATAAATTAACCGAACTCGACTTTCAAAAAAAAACATATAGTGTGGCCCTATAGTGCTTGCTAAGCTGAAACGTAGGTTTATGTTTTAGTACCCTTATTCACGACTTGAAAACGGTATGTTTTTGTGCGTCTTGTGGGACCTGACCCATTTCTGGGTCAGATGACCTGGAATCTGTGTCCAAAATGATAGGGTCAAAAGAACGCAGAATCCGAGTTAAAATCACATTTGTAACCAGTTTCCAGGTCAACCTGACCCAGAAATGGGTCAAGCCCCGTGGGACCGGAATCCGGGGCGCGATTTTTTTTTCCCAAACGACATTGCTATGATGACCTTTTTTTGTTATGATTTTGATTTTTTTTTTCGATCGGAATGCGGATGTTGGAAAGAAATAAAATATATATAAAGAGGTAAATAAAAAAAAGTTTGGGAAAAAAAATTCGCGGGCTAATAACCCGGGAGTTTTGAGAGTGTCCGCATAACGTCACAATCCCGCCTGTGTCTTTTCGTCCAACAATAAGAAGCCAAACTGTACATACTTGAGAAGTCACTCGTGAGCAATCATATGACGTGTTCGTGTTACAAGATTCAAAAGCATTCAACAAACCCCTTCCACTGAAAAGCCGGTTATGCCTCATTCCGTTGTCATGGAGGCGTGTAACTAAAGAAATTTTCATTGGAGGTGGGGCGAGCTGGTGCAAAGACACAATGGGGGTGGGGGCTATTTAGTGTGTTAAAAATTCATTTGTGCCATTTTCCCCCAGATATCCTTTGGGGGCAAGAGAGGGGGTAAGGGTCCTGAGAGGGGATGGGGGTGCACCACACTAAATAAACTCACATAGCAACCAACGCTAAATGATAATTATTCAAAAATACTCAAAAAATCGTGTAAGTCCCTCAGCCTATCGAAAACCAATCAGACATATTTCCGGACAACTAAACTTCAGAATTATTTTCAATTTTTGGCAGGTCAACCGTTTGGAATTTTTGCTAACTATACCCCAGAAGAAAAAAACACGATTTTTTTGTTTTTTCCAAAACCGACTTGCTGCCAGTTTTCGTGAAGCACTTTATCAAGTCTCAAATTTATCAAGTCTCCTCAAAAGTTGAAGCACAGAACCCCCAGGTTGTGATAGATTCTTATATACACAATCTATTAATTGCATGACCCCAAAAACGTTATAATTAAAAATAGGTTGTGGGTTTACAAAAATACGATAAGTAGCTTGGCGCATGAATTCTGGCTTATTCAGTGTGGTGAACCCCGGGGCTCCAGTCCCCGCCCTCTCTGGGTACGCCACTGTATGAACAGTTTCTATTGAAAAGTGAGTAGGCCAACCCAGGGTGCGTAGTCCGCAAAAACTTTTGTAATAATGTAATATGCTTTACCGGTACTTTTAGTATACCAAATGCCACCGAGTGGTGACACGACCTTTGGCGTTGCAAACGTTGTGTAAAAGAAGCTCTGGATATACGCCTGTAACATGATATATAGTTTGGGCTGTTGTACCCTGTACAACATAAATCATTTTCGGTAAAAATGGCAGTGGCCGAACTGATAACTGAGAACACGGGTACCGTGTTACTCTTCGTGGTCACACTGGTGGTGCTCCTTCTGGTCCAGAACGCGAGGAGACCGGCTGGCTTCCCACCTGGACCGCCTGCTCTACCCATCATTGGAAACGTCCTCTGTAAGTATGAAACCTGAACAATATTCTTGGCAGAAAAGCTGCAAATGCAAAGAACATAATAATGTTATTAATAATCACTAGATGACCAAGAACCAAGATTGCGCCGTCCCTTGTGGACATCAAGTACTACTACTGAACCCCGATTTACGAGAAAGGGCTTGTTTACTTGTCAAGAATAGCACAGATCTTCCTTCTTCTTTTTTATCCCCTTTTCCCCCTTACTTTTTGTATCATGTGATCCAGGTTTGATTGTGTTTGTTATCTAACGATGATCAGTGGCCTCTATTCGTTACCATGAATCAGCAGTTGCCTTGTTGTGCAGAAACTGATGAAGCAATGAACAGCCCTGTTATGGTATCAGGGCAGACTTGACCTACATGTTGTGTAAATAGAATTTTCATTTACATAACAACACGGATGCCAGGGAGACGGCCAACCAGGAGGCCAGAAAAAAAACACATAGGCCGCGTCTATCACTAATAGTAATAGGTTACAACCACTTCAGCATTTTATGTAATAATGACTCATAATTTTGCAGTGCTCGGTACGGTACTGGTTTATAAAATGCAAGTCATATGAAATCTTAAAATAGTTTTCAAAGTACCCACTGTAACCACGAAAAATGGATCACTTAAAAAATATTAATAAAGTTATGGGGATTGCAGCGAGGACCAAAGATCTAATTGACGAGTCGCAGATTTTCCTTAAATCACTGGGACGGACACTAAATTTGTATTGAAACAACAACCAGAACTTTAATTAATCTTCGAATACTGTTTGTAAAAAGACAATCCAAGAAAAATAAACTTAATCCAGACCAAATGCCAACCGAAGATTAAAATCAAGAATACAAAAAAAAAAGGAAAACCAACACAGCACTAATAGCGAATTACTCTAAAAATACAGAATTAACATATAAACCAGATTATTGAGCAGATTTCATTGAAGGGCAGGAGTGTCCAATGAAAGCACATGCTTTGTCTTAGCTGCCTAACAGCTCACTGACTTGCTACATGTAGCGCTACATGTAGCACATGTAGACAGTGAAAAACAATGTAACAGACTGGCGCGCCTAGCAACATAAACTAATACATGTGGTAAAAGTTGTTGTGGAGTCAGGGAGCTAACAGGGGAGCCACTCCTATAAAAAACAGTAACTCTGGGGGAACCACTTTGCAAAAATAAAATAAAAAGGATAGATATAAAAAACACAGAGTTAAATTTCACTCCTCTACACAACCAATGTGATTCTTACTAGACGAAAAATGTGTTACCTATGTTTGAATGGAATCGAAGCTTCGACTTTTGGTCCAGCAACGTATTTATTTTTAGTTTGAAATTAAAACTAGAATCAATGGTTTTTCATTCGAAAGCTGCGAACGATGAGCAGTGGCGGAATATCAATGAATGTGCACCCAATGTTGTATTTCGGTACTAGGCCATATGTCCCGTAGGCGTATTTTGTTTTACACCGCAGCGAGGGGTTTTGTACTGTAATACTGTCAATTCCGTCTTGAGATAGGAGACTACGTCTAACCCTAAACCCTAACCCTAACCCTTACCCTAACCCTCACCCTCATAACCCTAACCCTAACCACAGGCATAAATGTTTGTAGTCTCATCTCAAGACAGGAATTGGCAGTATTACAGTACAAAACCCTTCGCTGCGGTGTAAAAACAAAATAATGCGCCCGTAGGAGGTTAAAGGGACACGTTGCCTTGGATCGGACGAGTTGGTCTAACACGGTCGGCCATTTTGTGGAGTCAAAAAGTTGACTCCACAAAAGGGCCGACCGTGTTTGTTCACGATGTAAAAGGAAAACCACGCAACTCCGAGACGTGTTTGTGTGGATCATTGTATTCTACTTTTAAAACTTTTTTCTAACCATATGCATTTTATAACAACGATTACAAATGCTTTTTATAGACCAACTCGCCCGATCCATGGCAACGTGTCCCTTTAATATCGAAGGCTTGTATTATTCCGACCAACCAGATTGTTCAGTGTGTACAAACCGATGAACAGTCTGTCATTAAAAGTTAATACACAAGAGGACGCAAGGCATTAATTCGTGTTGGAAGCGATGGGTGGGTGATAAATTGAGAAGCACCTCGGAGAGTTTTATGCACTCTGATTGGTCGAAGACTGGTCACGTGGGGTGTATTAACTGGGGGTGATATAAAGACCGGCTCTGTGAACTAGCAAATAAATGGCCGCTAAAACAAGCATAAAAGTTGTTGGTTCTAGTCACAAACCCGGTCATACCACGCAGTGAAGACCGGGTTGTCACGCTGTTATTCCCTAATTGACAGCTTCGGTGGCATTACGAGGGAGCTGAGTTGTTTGCAATGTATAGTGCCACGAGGTTTGCCGACAAAATTACCGAGTGCCGTCGGTCTATCCTGCAAAACTTTGGCAACACACTAAAGAGGGGGTCAATGTGTGTACACAAAATAAATGTCAAATAATTTTAACAAGCACAACTATTTTAAATCATTCAGCGTTCAGGAGCACAGAGCCACTATACAAGGTGTTTCTGCGATTATCGAAGAAGTACGGCCGAATATTTTCCCTCAAGCTAGGCAGCTTCTGGGTGATTGTTCTGAACGATGTGGACGACATCAGGGAGGCGACTATTAAACAGCCCATAGAGTTCGCAGGACGACCCAAACTCTATTCAGGTATATAGTGGAAAAGAGCCAAACGAAGTGTTGACGTTTTGATTGTGTCATAAAAGGGCGGTTTCAAAACGACCTGAAAAGAGAGGGGGCTTGGAAGAGCCCCTGTATTCAAGAACCATTTTCCTTCAAAATTTCATTTATGGCTTCAATAATACATTTCTGATGCATTTTATTAATTGTTAACATACGAACCACATTTGCTTGTGCTACCTGTAATGAGGTTCGGTTGCTGTTGTACACATAGTACCGGTAGGTTTGTTTAATTTGTTAATTAAATGTTCATTAAATGCCCATAAATGTTAAAACAAAACAAATTGCCAATATTTTTGACCGCGTGAGGGCGCTTTCTTCAGGGAATGTCTTGCAACACAATTACAGTTTCATCTTATTTTAATTGCATGTATGTAGTTTTCTTGCATCAATGAAGAAATACATAAACATAATAATACAAACAATAAAAAGAAACCGTTTACTTGTTTTTCATTGCGTAAAAATTGGTTCACAAACGCCCTCACGCGGTCAAAAATACGGCGAATTCAGGAAATCCACCAACATACAATCACATGTCAATAACAGGAGATGGATGCACTGGGTTTAGATCGTTTAACCTGAAAATCCCATTCCAAATGCATGCCTCAGCCCCAGCGGGAGCTTCTGTGTGTAAATCTAACATTAGCCTCAGGGGGCCACTATAGTGGCCTTTGCCAGCCTGGTTTGATATCATCACACAGGGCCTCTAACACTAGTAACAGGGTAAGGGTGATGTGGGCCATTAAAACAACCGGGATGAATTTGGAAGGTTTTCGGCGGGACGTCAGAGCAATCCCGTGGGTCGTCGTCAACCATTCATAAAAATAGCTTGAGGGCAGACAATATGCATCTCTCGCCCCTCTGAGGGGGTATTACTATTAGGCATGAAAATAATGATATTATGCTTTATAACCTGGGTGTATTATTACGGTTTCCCAAAACCTACTTTAAATCACAGCACCCATGTTAATGAATTCCAAATTACGTAACGAGCATGGAAGGGTTAAGACGAGTTAAACGAGGACTCTTTCTTGTTTATGTTTTCAACGGCAAGATGTTTATTTTGTATTTCGTCGCTCTCTCGTTCACTTTTCAGCTGGCGCTTGTTTATTTTGTATTTCGTCGCTCTCTATTTCACTTTTCAGCTGGCACTTTTTCAGAAGGGTTTCAGAATATCTCGTTCACTGACTACAGCCCAGAATGGAATCTGCACCGGAAACTTGGAAACGCTGCACTGAGGTTGTGTCATCTTTTCTCTTAAACCGTTGTCTCTAATGTGTTGTGACCAGTGTTGCGGGTGGGAGACCGGTGCCCCCCCCCCCCCACACCACATATATAGTCTTGATTGGCGACGTTTGTTTTGTTAACGTAATCGCCGATCGCCACACGAGTTACTGGAAAAGAGATATCTGTATCAGACAAACAACTGGATCGGCTTGCTTTTATCCTGATTCGCAGACTTGCCCAGTCTCTCCGAACCAGTCTATGTGGCGCCCTCTACCGGTGTCTAAAACAAAAACTATAGCGTCGCCAATCAAGACTACCCCAGCCCCCACCGAAACCCCCCTCCAACAATGAGGTCTTGATCTTGATTTCGGTTTCAGACTACAACGCTATAGTGTTGACAACGACACATAACACAAAATGTTGGTATTGTTATAAAATATACTGTATACTGTGATTGTTGAGATGCTTGTTAGGCTTTTGTTCTTCTTTCATGCAAATTAATTATATTTTGTTCTTTTCCTTGCAGACATTTTGCACAGGGTGCCAAGATTGACGATCTTGTGCACGGCGTTCTGCCCGGTGTAGCTGGGGTACTGGATAGGTCTCTAGGCAAGCCATTCGACCCTAAGCCGGTCATTGATCACACCATCTTCATCGTACTAGCTACAATGTGCTACGGCAAACAGTAAAGGAAAACTATTATTGTTATTATTATTTCATTTGATCACAGCATGCAAAAGAAAGATCCCATTTTCCTTTGTGCCGGTTACTCCCCGAGTCGGGCTACGTCCCGTAGCCTTAGATCTCAATGGTCTTTCTCAGGATCCTTGCTGTTCACAAAAGCGCCGCCTTAAGTAACAGATCTACCCTCTTGTCTCTATTTCATCATCTTTTATTATTATCAGGCTGAGTATTATTATATATTTCTGGTAACGAATCTAAGGATGCCTCATTAGTGAACTTAATCACTGTAGCTCGCAAGCCTGTGGAAACCTGTAAACAAGGGTGCTTGCTATGTGAGCCAGAAACACCGGGGTTAACCGCTACTCTTCCACGATAAGTGTTCTATGTCCTTTTATCGTGAACTACCAATCTTGGGGACGTACGGCCTATATCCCATCAGAAGGTCAAAGCAACTAGTAAAACCACGACCGGGACTCGAATTCAGACTCTGTTGATCAGAAATACTAGGAGCTTGAAACCGGTGCTCATAACCGCTCGGTCACGATACGCCACAAAGTGTAATGTAAATTTTAGGCAAAGCTTTGATTTAGTTTAGTTTATTTGTAAATACACCGTTTTATGCTGTTTTCCAACCTCCCAACAAGGTTGACTTAAGATCACAAAAATTAGTCAACACAACAAATCGCTTAGCACAGAAGTATCTTGCTAAGCAGCAGCGGGCATCCGATCTAACAGTTATTAAGTGCGGAAGTAACCCAAGAAGTTACACAAATGCAGGAAGGTTCCACTAGTTACTGGCTACAAAGAACAGGTGGCTCCACTTTATCAGAGGGTTAGATCTGGGTAGGTCTGTACATGGAGGTGATCTATGGTCTGTATATCTGTACAATGTTGTGCAGAAAGTATATAGTGAACATATTTTTCAGCCCCTCAAAAAGCAAAACTACTCAACTCTGGGACCTGATCCATTTTAGGTGGAATGGTCCGGTCTAGGATATCAAGGACTTTGACTCTCCCCTGTAGGGCATTGCACTTTGGAGAAACAGTGAAATACATATAATGTGCCATGACTTTTACGGTAGTGCTGCCAGCGCTCACCTACGGGTTTTAATGACTTGTTAAACAATTCATGACTGTTGTTTTGCAGCTGCATTCGATGTTATGTCATAAATGAAGATGCACGCAATGAGTCGCGAGTAGAGTTTAATACCAAACCATCTTCAATTTAGTTTAGATTTTAAAAAACAATACTAATATTGCTTGGCTGTATTCTTTTGTCCACAGTTACCATTTCGAGGATCCGCATTTGACAAACTGGTTTGATGTTACCAAGTCCACATTTAAGACCTTGGGGACTGGTCTCCCGCGAGATTTCATCCACAGTCTCAAGTATCTCCCGCGTCTTCCCCAAGAGAAGACACTCCGCAAGCTGATCGATGAATCCTTGCAATTCATCTACGATGAATTCAAAGGGCACCGCCAATCGTTTGATCAAGGTACCAGTTCATTATTTGTGGTTTCTTATATAAAGACGCAACATAATGCTGCGAAACGAAACCAATTTTGTTTCCTTTTCTTTTTGGCAATGAACATATAATAATTAAAAAGCTTTAAACAAAAACCTGTTTGTACATTTTATACCAAAAGCAAACGGAAGGCCGTCTGCCCTTTTAAAACACTCAATGATGCCATCGGACTGCATGCAGTCCAATGTCCGATTTTAATTAAATAATCAGTACTCCGCCATTTTTATTTTTTAATCTATAACAAATTCAGCATTCCTCGTCTACAGCTAGCCAAATAGCCTGGTAATGTCTTGTTACACTCCGGGGTCTTTTTCACATACAAAAAACCCATCAATGACCAGCTATCCCGGAATTCCCATAGGAATTGCATAGCAGTTGCTTGACTTTTGGGTCAATAGCCACCACGGGTGAAATGAACCATGGTTTCCAGATGGGTTTTTCTGCATACTTGTACAACGGCTGCAGTGACCTGGTTGTTTAATTGGATGAATTGAGTAGGGTCCATATCTAATGGTTTGGGCTTTGAAATTGATTGGGTTCTCCACAAAAATTGGCCTCACCGTGAGATTTGTTGTTGATGATGTCACGCAGGGTTAATATAAACCCAAGTGTTCTGGGTTAGACACCAGGGTCCTGCAGTTTCATGCTTAAAAGCACAGCAGGTACTGTATAGCAACTAGAAAAGCACAACAACATTAGGCTTACCGGAATATAAGGTTTAATAAACCTGCGTATACACCGGGGACCAAAGGCTGATCGTCTCGTACCTTCAGGTAGATTCTGTAAAAAGATATTGTTTGAATAAATGAATAAATTCAATAGCTCGAATACTGTGTTTAAAGTGTGTGTACTACATTGGTAAGGTTGAAAATATAATGTTCACATATTTGCACATAACTTACATGGTATTAAAATGGTCATGGTGGAAAACTTTCCTTGGAATAGTTTTGCTCATAATGCTACAGTTTTTAGGAAATGAGTAAAACAATTAGTTTTTATCACATGGTGATAAAATCCAATGTTTAAAAACAGTGAAAATATTTAAAGGGTTTTTCACTGTTTTTTCATGACTCCGAAGACCGATTTAGCTTCAACTTTCACAGGTTTGTTATTTCATATGTTGGGTCATATCAAGTGTGGATACTGGTCTTTGACAATTACCAATGTTGTACATTTGCTTTAAAGGCATCACGTTTGGTTATTGGAGCCTATTGTTAGTTTCAATTCAAATTATATAGTTGTAGATTTATACCATAAAACTAACCTGTGAAAATTTCATTTCAAAAGGTAGTAGCGTTTTTGAGATATTGCCGAAAATCTGGAGCGGTTATGTCCACGCAGGAAGAATAATATGCAATTGGAATACGCACTCTGATAAGCGTTTCTGCTGTAACGCTTCTCATGATTCAAAGGTTTTAGGGGATAAAATGTGACATATTTTTCCATAACCGCAGTACTTCGAAGTGAAAAGTTTCTCAAAATGTATTATACTATCCAAAGCTGCTGTACTTCTTACCAAGTAAGTTTTTATTACCAGTAATTATCAGAGTCATTACCAAACGTGTACGATGCCTTTAAAGGCACCTGGCAGTGGTATTTTGTCAAAATAAAGCTTTTGTCGTTAATATTTACATTTTTATGAGTGGAATCTGAATAAACAATTAACTAGGGTTAAAAAAATGTGTTTTTATTTTAATTACAAATTTAAAAACAGGCCCCCGTTTACATGACGCTGTTCGTGACGTCAATCGAGGCGCGGGATATTTGAAGAGAGTAGTCTGGCCCTGTACATTACGTCTGGGTACCTGATCAGTATGATGCGTTTTCGTATCGGACGTCACCCAATGCAATCCTAGGACACGTGTACAGTCGACGTTTATACGAGGTTTTTCACCGGTCCCGAACTGTCCCATGCGCGTTTCTATGTCTTAAAAAACGGAAGATACGAGCACGGTCATAACGAGAGCACGGTCATAACGAGAACACGGATACGAGGTATTTTAGCGGCCCAGTGAGGACAAATCGGATCGGCGTGCCGCGGCGCGGCATACAGCTCAAGTCGATCCGAACACCAGAAACATGTTCGCTGCAGCGCTGAAAACGACGTCGGACCGGACGACTTTGCCCTCGTTAGCCTGACTTTCGATGCCCGTAACTGCCTATATTTGGGATCTGCAGGAAACAAATGCTAGCTGACCCCATCTTTAGTCGTTTTGCTGCATCCAGCAGCAATACACCTAGTCGGCATTGCCAGAAAAATGCACGAAAAATCCCTTTTTTGGGATAACCAAACGAAACGTACAAGCTCACTACTTGCACGTAAATGCAGGCAAGTTCGAGGGGGTCGATGTTCGATCGCGGCGAAGTCTGCCTCGATTGACGTCACAAAAAGGGATGGGCGGAGTCACCCCCAAACAACTTTATCTATTTTTTAAACATGTAAATCGTGACAAACAATTACTCAAAAAATTGTTTTATTGTTAATATACATACTCTTATGTAAAAAAAAAAAAAAAAAGAACTTTAAGCGTATTCGGCCAATAGGCCTAGTTCCGAACTTGGTCTGTTGTATTTCTAGTATGTCTACCGTACCGGTATTTACCGGTAAGTTATTTGAAATGTAAATTTTACTCCACGTTAATTCTGGTATGTAAATGAACAATATTAAATTGATATCACAATTCACTCATGTTCATGACTATTGTATTTTGACAGAGAATATCCGCGATTTGTTCGATTCATTGATCGCTGCTCAGGAAGAGGCCCTGGCCAAGGGTGGATCTAAGGCCGAGTTTCTGACAGATACCAGGATCATTCAAACAGTCTCGGACATATTTGGGGGTAAACAAAAACACATTATCTGTATTAATTAATTGCATTGTGCATCTCCTTGCAGAGTGCCTTTTTTGCACATGTACAATAAAAACCATTTATGTGGCGGAAGACCTATATACATGATTTCCACTGTTAATGTACGATTGTCACGACTTTCGCAAAGATATGCTGCCACCTTCGACTCATAGTCTCCTATATCCATAAACACATTATCTTGTAACAGAACCCTCGCAAGGGGTCTATTAGCCCGAACATCTGACGTCACACTTCGAGGCCCCTGTCTTTATCCCCAAGGATAAAGACAGGTAGGGGGGCTACTGGTTTTAGAGACCCAATGATTTCATTGGATACAAGGATTTCATTGGATAAACGTGCATTGACGTAAGCTTTCCACATCTGTGTTATGAATGGTCCGCTCCGAAGTTACGCTTGCGCATAAAGACAGGGGACCAGTCTAGGGGTCTAGACCGTGCATGTCTCGCGCGTATTCCAACATTGGTGACCCGTTACAGTGCGAGAGTTGTGTCCTTCACACGTTTGAGGCAGAGCGTACTTTTGGTAAATACTCCACAAATTAATGACCACAAAAACTTACTGGGCAAAGAGCACTGGAGAGCTGTTGATATTATACAAGATTCTTGGAAACGACCCCCTTTTAAGTAATGAAGTGTTAGAGAAAGAGGTAATTTTTCACCAACAACTTTAAATCTGAGAAAGGCTTCAGGCATAAAGCCTTTCTCAGGCATCTGAAAGCACACAGTTCTATGCAACAAGGGTGGTTTTCTTTCTTTCATTACTTCTTGCAATTTCGATGACCAATATTGAGCCCAATTTTTCACAGATTTGTTATTTTATGCATATTTTGGGATACACCAAGTGAGGATACTGGTGTTTGACAATAGTATATCATGCCTTTAAAGCAATGTAGCCTACGTGGGGACCAAAGTGGTCAAAAAATGTTCGAATTATGCGCGAGACTTACATGGTCTATACCACCAGCATAAAAACCTTAATTACGTTACGTACATGCATCTTACGCCCTTCCTATTATTTTCACTTCCATGTTAAGCTGGTACCGCTACGGTAATCCCAACACTGTACTGGGCCATTGCTCTTATGATAGAGCACCCAGACGTCTTGCAGCATGTTACCAAGGAGATAGATGAGGTCATAGGTCAAGACCGTCTTCCATGTATCTCAGACCGAGGCTCGATGCCTTACACTGAAGCTGTATTGCACGAGGTCAACCGATATGGGTCGCCGGTTCCTGTTGGCTTGCCGAAATCCGTGACACGGGACACAACTTTCCGTGAGTACACTTTTTGAGACACCATCTCTGTCAGGTCCCATGTGTGCAATAGTAATAACGTACACTGATTCAAATCTATATCAGAAAGTGGACCAGACTTTTTTTGCCCTTCCAGTCTCACTTTGGTAACACTGATTTAAATGGGAGTAATACAAGATTGATGCCCCATGATAAAGGTATAGGACGCTTTGGGAACGCTTATGGGGGACTGCTGACTTACAGGGCAGACAGTTGGGGGGTTTTCGGCAATGTGCACAGAATTATGGTAAACAATAGGCACTTACCTGATATGTCTCCTGCAACCTAGCGTCCTAAAGTGCCCAATTAAGCTTAACCTGTCTGAGGCCTTTAATATTGGTCCCTTGCCATTGCCTGGAATAAACAAGTCAGGTCACGCACAGTGAGTTTCTTCGGACCAGTGGATGTTTTAATGTATCATTTTGTAATATTCAAATAGAATGTTGATATAAACACGAACATTCAACCATCGAAACTTTGAAAAAAAAAGCATTTTTGATCCTCAACGATTAACGTGACGTATTCATGCTCGGACTATCAATTCAAGTAAATTCCAAAAATTAGAAGTAGGCCTTCTATAAGTATAAGCCTGCAACACGATTATGAACAAGGCGAAACACAAAAGTATAGTCATAGGAAATACCGTAAGTTGGAATAAAAACCTATCCAATCGGTGCCAATTTGTCCGTTTGGAGATTATCTTTAAGTGTCTGGATTTCTCCGTACTCAGCTATTTAAAACCCTTCTGTGAGCCCCGTCTCTTCCTGCAGGACGTTATGTATTTCATTGCTTGCAATGCCCAAAGCGAATTGAAGAGCTTGATATCCTAGACGGGACCAATCCACATACTAAGGGGGTTCAGTTCCCAGGGTTGTCTCTTGCAAGAAGTTTTTATTCCTATCTGAAAGCACACAAATTTGTACAACAAGGGTGTTTTTTCTTTCATCATTTTCTTGCAACCTCGATGACCAATTGAGCCCAAATTTTCACAGGCTTGTTATTTGATGCACATGTTGGGATACACCAAATGAGAACACTGGTCTTTGACAATTACCAAACGTGTACGATGCCTTTAATGATCACTGTAAAAACCTGAGGAGAAGTACAACATTAATGTGTGATTTTCGGTAGACGGCACTCAGTAAATGCTTAATTAATTCCCCGCTTGTTTCTGGTACAGGTGGCTACAAGATCCCAAAGGACACACTTGTAATGAACAATGTGTGGATGGCGCATCACGACCCACAGCAATGGGACGAACCTTTGAAGTTCAAACCAGGTGATTCATCAGTATATTCTATCAAATTATTGAAGCATCGTGCAAACAGTGATTACGGTACACTGTGTAAGAATGTCCATGGATCGATACTATTATGAATCTACTACTATCGGTAATATCAAATGAACCAAATGATCATGGGAAAAGTCTTGTGCAAATCAATCACTTATCAATCGGTGGAACATGAGGGTGTTCATTTTAAAGACAGTTTGATTCAATGCATGAAATGAAGACCAAAAGAAATTCTTATATTCCTATACCTATACTTTCATTTGTTAGAGAATGTTTGTTGGTGTGGTGTTGTGGTTTTTGTTTGTTTGTTTGTTTGTTTGTTTGTTTGTTTGTTTGTTTGTTGGGGGTGTTTGATAGTTTTGAGGGTTTTTTAAGGCATCGGAAAACACCGTGTGCACAGTACTTAAAGGTAGGGTCATCGATTGGTTTTCGGCAAACATAATGCTGATTTAGTGGAAATTGTTGTCAATAAAGATGCAATAAAGTCACCTGTGAAAGTTTCAGCTGAATACAGTGTCTACTTGTTGAGAAAACAGCTAAAACAAATTCCACTGTATTCTCATCAAGAACGTCGAACCCATCCACGTTTAGCAAGGTGACGCGGGTATCCGAACCGCATCTGCGGCCACAGCTATTACAAACGGACACCACGGGAAATTGAATCTCCAAAACTAGTCTTGAGTTTTGGAGATTCAGATTTGTCGACATACTTTTATTGATTTCTAATCAAAGGGGACATTTTAGACGAAATAATTTCGCGTGATGCTTGCCAGCAATAACATCTTCATAACAAGTAAGCTTTCGGATACAATTTTTTTCGGGGTCATTACCATACCTTTAACACACACACACCGGTATACGGGTATCACTAAGGTAATGTCCTTTTACCCAGCTGCAATATTAGTCATTACATAACATTACATTCTTCACGGAGCTCTGGAAGGGCCATCCGACATGTTGATGTATTGAGATAATTTTCTGCTGGATGGTGACATCATAACCGTATGACGACATCCTGAGATGATTTATCTCGGAATGAGGTTGATCCTAAAGTAAGATGTCATCTTCCCACTCTTACGATGTCGACATCGTGAAAGTACAAGATGTCGACATCCGTAATAAATTATCTCGGGATGGCAAAATCCTGAAAATGTAAAGAACCCGAGATAAATTATCTTGCGATGACTACGTGCTACGTTCAGGATATCGTCATCCCGAGATAAAATATATCTGGAAGAGGACACTCTACTTTCAAGAAGTCGTCATCCCGAGATAACTCGGGATGTCGGTCGTCATCTTACGTTTATGATGTCATCATCTTGAAGTGAATTATGTCAGGATTTCAACAAGTTGGGTGGCACTCCCAGAGCTCCATAAGTCTTACCTGCTGGTTGTATGTTGTTTTCCCACTATTAGAGCGTTTCCTGGACGAGAGTGGCGCCCACGTTTTGCCTAGACTGCCAGCTGGTTATATGCCATTCGGTCTCGGGCGTCGCGCCTGCATCGGGGAGAACTTCGCAAAGGGCGAGATTTTCATTCTGTTCAGCTGGCTGTTTGCCCACTATTCCTTCTCAAAGATGCCTGGAAGAGAGGACGAATCCCTTCAGTCCAAATTCGACCTTAATAATGGTTTTGTTAATGTGGTTGCCCCTTATGAAGTCATTGTCACGAAGCGATGAAGAGGGTGGGCAACATGCGTTCTTCAAATCTCGCAAAGTTAATACGAATCTGGGAATTATACGTTTTGACAAAAAGTAGTAAAAACAGAATTAAAATAAATACTTGATAATTGGTAAGCTAGTTACACTACACATGAGGCATAACAAATACACAATTTATTTAAGCCCATTTTTGTGAACTCAAGGTCTGCCATTTCGGGAGTCAATTTGCATGTAAAGGCTGCATCCAGCCTCGTTCACAGGGGTGATCGATCTCGTCGCGCCATTTTTTCCATCCAGGCTGCGCACCATATCGATACCTCTCGTTATTTTTCAGTGTTTCCCTTCCAGGGGTTAGTGACGAGAGATAACGATACAGCACGCTGCTCAAGGTAGCGAGGCTGGGCCGCATCCGAATCAAGCGGTTTTCCTTTTACTTCGTGAAGTAATACGGTCCACCAGTTTGTGGAGTCAAAACTCGGTTTTACAAAATGGCGGACCGTGTTAGTTCACGAAGTAAAAGGAAAACCACACAATTTCGAGGTATGTACATGTATGTGTGGATCATATACTTCTTTTAGAACATCTTTCCAAGCAAATACATTTCATAACAAATGCCCAATCCGAAGGCAGCGTGTCCCTCTAAGCCCAGTTCATACTTCACGAAAAAGCGAATGCGAAGCAAGTTTTTGTGACAGGTCAATCGGGAGGGTTGCTTTTTTCAAATTGCAGAAAGTATATATAAACGGGGCTTTTAAGCCTGAAAATCCACCACCCTAGCGAAAACAAAATGGTATACAACTTCGCTAGAACTAAAACAAACTTGAAGAGTAATTTGTTTATTGAAATATTTCCACGAGTTTTGATCAAAAGTTTCATTAGCGAAATCAAAATAGGCCCTTAGTAATTTTATATTATAATCATTTGATTTGTTGTAGAGAAATAGTTCATCTGAGTTAAAATCACCTATTCGGGGTTTTTATGTTTCATTAGGAGACTTTGGAACGCTAGGTGGCAGCAGATTTAACAGGTAAATGTTCATTGTTTACGTAGTTCTGAGCATGCGCACATTACCGAGAACGATGAATTTACCTGGTAAGTCTGCTGCCACCTAGCATCTCAAAGGTCCCCCATTGGTTTCAGCACTACGAAATTATAATGGTTAAAATTGATTGTTTATATACAGTAGTGTATACACGTTTATAAGTTTCAAAATGTGTTGATAATAAGCACAAATACACACTGATAATATTTTTTAAATGATTAACTTAAAAAAGGCAAAATGATATTCCAATTGGTTTCAGCACTTAACAATTATAATGGTTGGAATTGATTGTTTATATACAGTAGTGTATACATGTTTATAAGTTTCAAAAATGTCTTGATAATAATCAGCACAAATAAACATATAATATTTTTAAAATGATCATTTTAGAAATAGGCAAAAATGCATTTCGTTTGTTGGTTTCGCTAAGTATTCGATTTTTCAATTTATTGTTTATTTTTATTTTTACACAATTGTTAATGTAAACAATATTGCTAAATCACTAGTGCATAGTTCAGCAGACTTTGATAACCCAATATTTTGATAACTAAAGGCCTATCTCATTCTGTTTAATAATTGGGGGCAAGATATCAAAGTTTTACAATTAAAGCCAATAATATACAAATAAAATTGATGCAAATTGTGTTCATGTATTATAGTTCTGTGTGAAAAATTGTGTTAGTTACTGTAGCTTACGGTAATATAATTACCACATTTTAAATTACTTGATAAGGAAAGGGGTTGTACAACCTAAGAAGCTCCGGGTCACGAACCCGGTACTGGGTTACAGTGGGGCCTGACCCATTTCTGGAACAGTGTGACCTGGAATCTGGGTCAAAGTGACCAAGAAAAGGGCCGAACTTACGCAGACCACTTTCCGGGTCAGCCTGACCCAGAAATGGGTCAGGCTCCCTGGGACCCGGGGTCGCAGGTTAATCCTGGGGTCAATTTCACAAAACTCTTCCCAACTTAGGACTAGTCCTAGGCAATGCAAAGAGATAGGACTAGTCTTAAGTTGCGACCAGTTACTGGTCCTAACTTCCTTTAAGACTAGTCTTATCTCTTTGTGAAATCCGCCCCTGACCCGGCTGAGTTTCTAGAGTGTATTTGGGCGAAACCATGCAAAGATTACGTTCAACTTTAGGCCTATACTGGCGATCACTTCAAGCTTTCAATGTCAAACCACACTAACAAAATGACAATGTTATTTTCACCTATCGATCAGACGACCAAATGAAATGCGACATAATGTTTTGACTTTGTTTGTCGGAGTCTTCCATGCTCTATATGGGACATGTAGGGCCTACCTTTCAACTATATTGACGTGATTGGCAGAGACACAGAATTTGAAACTTTAAGACATTCCAAACACGCTGAGGGATAAAGACTCATGGCGTGACGTTGTGAACGGGATCTCGGTTGCGACCACTAAATGAGGATGATTATATTGCGATCTGGCTCCCCCAAACCCCCCCCCCCCAAAAAAAAAAACAACAACAACAACAAACAACCCAAAAACAAAACAAAAACTAAAATGGCCGAATGGGCATTACATACTACAAGAAGAACAATGAAACAACAAAAAACAATCTAAGGGAAACGTATGCGTCTTGGGATTACTCTTACAGAACTCTTATGAAGAGAAGTCCCCAATGTTAATAGGAAGACTGTTTCTGAACAGCCGATTGTGACAAGGCATCTCTTCCACATATAGAGTAATAACAATAGGCAGTTCTTTTAGCGCTAATCACACCCCAGGGCGTCTCAAGGCGCTCATTATTTATTTTCTACGAGGCATGTTCGAATTATAAGAGCTGTTCGAATTATAAGACCCATTTTTTAACCAGCACAATTTAAAGGTTTACCGTAGGTGGTGGCGCAATCACGTAAGTCAGGACAGTACACTTTACGTAAACTCAACACAGCCCAGTGTCATTATAATCGATTGCCCAAAAGATTACCGAGTCCCTCGAAATTGAATGAACAATGAGCCAACAAGGCCGTGTGGTGTACAGCAGCAAAATAGTTACGGTACCATTTTAGTCACGCAATGTGCGGGTACCTGCAGCAACGGCTGGTCACGTTTCTATTTTTCATATAATATTTTGATCACGTCACGTCAAGATGGCAGTGGCCGAACTGATAACTGATAACACGGGTACCGTGTTACTCTTTGTGGTTACCCTGGTGGTGCTCTTGCTGGTCCAGAACGCGAGGAGACCGGCTGGCTTCCCACCCGGACCGCCTGCTCTACCCATCATTGGAAACGTCCTGGGTAAGTAAAGGCCCCACAAGTAAACATGTTGTGCAATTGTATTTGTAACTCGGCTACTATATAAACATGTACAGTAATCTAACAACCAAACGTATGAATGGTATAATTTATAACACTTTGGAATATCAACCAATAGGCCTAGATTATGAATAACACCAAATTATACGCTGGAATTTTACGTCTATCTAGCTATATAAAGAGATTCTCGAAATAGAAAACTAAAATGATTAGGCTATACTCAGAATCGTTGAATCATCTGCTGTATGTTTGCATACCGTCTATAGACAACCTGAACCATATCAAACACTCCTACCAATTTCCAAACGGGAGAGCAGGTCCACCATGGGAAAGATTTGGACTTTGTATTTGAGTGGAGCTTGAACCTTTTCGGGACCCGTATATGCCATTTGCCTTCACTACAAACAATATTTATCTGTGCCCTGGTATTTTACCCTATACAGTTAGGACCAATTTTAAAATTTCTCAACACAGGAATTGGTCTATATAAACATTGATAAACATTTTTTTTGGTTGGGGGATGGGGTGGGGGTTAAAGGCTCGATGTAAACAGTTTGTGTCACCGATTGGGGACGCACATTGTAACGAATAAAATATAGTATCCAATTATTTGTGGACAATTGACTTGAAAAAAAAGAGGTTTCCCACGAAGTTCTCAAAACGAAAATTGGTGAGAAAAAAACACACTACGGGACACCTCGTAGGTCAATAAAAGGAGAAGTCACGCATCACTGAACGTCGTGACAGAGAAAGGTCACCGCCATACACAAGCTAAACCATACTTGGGTGGGTGCCAGTTCTTTTTGTTCCGTTGACACGCAATAAAAACGATCAAAGCGTTTACTGCAAGTGTTCGATCTTGACCTTGTTGTACTTTTTTCGTCAGTTATAACAAAACTTGCAGGGTAAATCGTTTGATTTTTCAGAACCACAATATTTCAGTTCAGCTCGACACCAGAGTAACATTTTGACCATTAACAAAATATTAAGTGCATCTGTCGCTTATTTTAGAAATTTGCCATTGTAAATTGTAACGTTATAAAATTCGGCCAGCGTGCACCTATCTTCAAAGGATCAAACAGCGCGGATTTAAAAACAATTTTCAACAAGCGACTTTCAGACGGAAGGATTTCTCAAAAGAATGAGTGCATAAACCCCTCCCCAATTTCTACAACTTACTGTTTTCATAATGTAAGTCAGTTTGAAACTTGCGCCATCAAACTGCCATAATCACACTACAGACTAAAATTCATTTTGGCCAATTGCGTATTACGAACATAATCATAACCTTCCATTAATTTTTCGGTTTTGTTTTTCTTTTTTATTTCCCTTTTTTCCCTTTTTGACCCCTCCCTTGAAAACATTTCTGTATCCGCGCCTTATACAAAAAGGTACCTTTAAAGGCTACCAACTGAAAGCTGGTACCTGGGTTCGAAGTGTCGGGCGTAATCAAATCTTGTCATTTATTTTATACACTGATTTTGATTTTGATTCACAGTGTTCCGATCGAGGGAGCGAATTCACCAAACGTTTCTGCGATTATCGCAGAAGTACGGCCGGATATTTTCACTCAAGCTCGGCAGCTTCTGGGTGATTGTTCTAAGCGACGCGGAAGACATCCGCCAAGCGATAGTTAAACAGCCGGTAGAGTTTGCAGGACGACCCAAACTCCACTCAGGTAAGACTGCTGAGGTCTCGCCTATCGCTGAATCACAGCTCTATCTTATACCTCCTCCCCCAAAACCCCACCCTAAATAACTAAACAAAACACAACCTTTAAAACACGAATAACGTCACCGCTGATTCTGTTCAGAACTGTCTTTTTTGCCATATAAGGAGAATCCAGAAGGTGTTCATATTGTTTTCTTAATGGGATTGTATACGTTTGGTAATTGAAACCCACTGTTTGTTTCAATCATGTAAATTAACCTGTGAAAATAAGGTGGAGCGTTTTTGAGATAATCCCGAAAATCTGGAGCGGTTATGTCCACGCAAGACTAATAATCTGCAATTGGAATACACAATCTGAAAAACGTTACTATCAGTATTAAACGCTTCTCACATTCAATTTTTTGGGGAAATAAATTTATATCTGTTTCCATAACCGCAGTATTTCTAAATGAAAAGTTTCTCAAAATGCATTATATACTATCCAAAGCTGCTGTACTTCTTACCAAGTAAGTTTTTATTGCCATTAATTTTCAGAGTCATTACCAAATGTATATACAAACCCTTTTAAATCGTATTATTCACAGCCAGCATTTTCACGGAAGGGTACCAAGACATCGCTTTCAGTGACTACAGCCCTGACTGGAATCTCCACCGCAAACTGGGACATTCCGCACTCAGGTAAAACTCTATGGTCTTATACGCGTGGTGTCTCAAACTTTTAAAAAAAACCACCCGATGTGTCAATAAAAGGAGAGTTCGGTCACAGTAAAAAGAGAAAATAAAGTTGTGAGATTAAACAAATCTTCTAATAAATTAACTGTTAACTTAAAGGTATCGTACACGTTTGGTAATGACTCAAAACAAATATTGGCATAAAAACTTACTTGGTAACAAGCAACGGAGAGCTGTTGATAGTATAAAACATTGTAGGAAACGACTCCCTCTGAAGTAACGTAGTTTTTGAGAAAGAGGTAATTTCTCACTAAAATAATAAAAACTTCTTGCAAGAAGTTTTTATTCCTATCTGAAAGCACACAAATTTGTACACAAGGGTGCTTTTTCTTTCATCATTTTCTTGCAACTTCGATGACCAATTGAGCCCAAATTTTCACAGGCTTGTTATTTGATGCATATGTTGGGATACACCATGGTCTTTGACAATTTCCAAACGTGTTCAGTGCCTTTAACATCTTTATAGCCAAATCTAACTTTCGAGAGGTTTCACTGATTCAACACTTAGGCCTAATAATCACAGTCACAAAAACCGCATACACGTATACACATATTATATCTCTTCTCAAATTGTAATACACCGTTCTTTGTCTTAAAAAATACAATAAAATTTAAGGTATTTTTTTAACTTACAGGCATTTTGCACAGGGTGTCAAAGTCGACAAGCTCACGCATTGTATTCTGCCCAATGTAGCTGAGGTACTGGATGGGTCTCTAGGCAAGCCGTTCGACCCTAAACCGCTCATTGATCGAGGCATCTTCATCATATTAGCGACACTGTGCTACGGCAAAGGGTAAATACTTTAACCGTCAGTTGCGAAAACGCACAACTTGTATTTATCTTGACATTCGTATACGGCATGGATGATACAACATTGATTTGATCGATGAAGGCCTATACACTCTAAACAATTCCCTCAGATTGACCCGTTTTCCGGGTCACAGGGGAAAAGACACAATTATGGGTCAGTATGACCCGGTATCGGTCAAACTGACTACAACTGTGTCAAACTGACGCAGAATCAAAGTCAAATATCCCTATTTTTAATCAGTTTCCGGGTCAGCCTGCTCCGAGGTCGATGCTGCTGGCCGTCAAAGGCGCCGTTGCAATGTGCCTGCATCTCGAAAACGTTGTAGTCTGCATCCTTCGCAATTCAGCTTCTCAGCTGCGAGGAAGGTTGGTTCTTACATGGAACAACCAATCAGACTTCCAACATCACACAGGATATCGAATATCAGACTTGTATCTTATCATTTTCATTTATCTCCATTTAGTTACAAATTCGATGATGAAAAGCTGACAAAATGGTTCGCCTTAAACAAGGAGATCCAAGTTGCTCTTGGCGGTGGTCTCCCGCGAGATTTCATCCACAGTCTCAAGTATCTTCCGCGTCTTCCCAAAGAGAAGACATTCCGCAAGCTGATCGATGAATCCTTACAATTCACCTACGATGAGTTCAAAGGTCATCGCGAATCGTTTGATCAAGGTACAATTTCCATAATACCTACGGTTTCATAGAGACGCAACATAATGCTGCGGGGGAAAAATCACCTCTGTTTCCTTTTCTTTTGGGCAATGACACCAATAATGGAACAACTTGTTTTTAAATTTGATGTATATTTTAAACTTAAAAACATAAGCAAGATTCACTGCTCTTTGTTATGGGTTAGACACCAGGGCCCAATTTCATAGAGCTGCTTAAATAAACACAAAAAGTAACAAAACACAACAAAATTATGATAATCAGAATAAGGTTAAACGCCCCGATTAAATACATTTTTTTAAGCAATAGCTTGTTTTCTTCATTTTCCAAATTGAAACCTTTTCCTGTCGATAAAACCGATAAGACCATTGATCTTTTTTCTTCCTTTGATGTAACTTCGCATAAATACCCAATCTGTTTCTCACTTAAAAGATAACATTCGCGATCTATTCGATTCTCTGATCGCCTCCCAGAAGGAAGCGATTGCAGAGGGCGGATCGACGACACTAACGGCAGAGTTTCTGACCGATACACGGATCATTCAGACGATTACTGATATGTTCGGCGGTAAGTAGAATGTCCACAGAATAAGTGTTACATCTACCTCTTCTTCAATATACTACGGCCATTCTAACCAAAATACAACTCTTTGCCATCGTATCCCCCCGCCCAAACACACACAAACTCTAAAAACTCCTTGGTCAGAATCCGGGTCAGAATTGACCCGGATTCCAGGTAACAGGAGGCCCGACCCATTTATGGGTCATGTGACTCGGATTCTGTGTCAAACTGACCCCAAACTATGTCATGACGCAGAATCCAATATTTAAGTCGAAATCCTCATTTTAAACCAGTTTCCAGGTTTGCCTGACCCACAAATTGGTCAAGCCGCCTAGACCCAGAATCTCGGTAAATTCTGGGTCAATTTTGTTACAGTGCATGCATGGCCCCCATTAAAACGCCACTGTTGATCAAAGGGTTCAATCTCTTTCCGACTTTTAGCCTCAGTTTGAATTGGTTGCGTAAATTTGCACACGGAAGAAAATAACCTTTTTTAAAACCACATTTTAAGGTCTCACGCACAATCACACAATCTCAACCAAAAATTCCGAAACGTTTATTTCTTCTCGACTTAAGCTGGTACGGGTACGACAATCCCAACTCTACTCTGGGCCATAGCTATCATGATAGAGCATCCACAAATCTTCAAACGTGTTACCGGGGAGATTGACGAGGTCATAGGTCAAGACCGTCTTCCAAGTATCTCAGACCGGGGCTCCATGCCTTACACCGAGGCCGTACTTACCGAAGTTAACCGATTTGGTTGTGTTGCTCCGATCGGCTTGCCCAAGTCGGTGACCAAGGATACCACTTTACGTGAGTAAAATACTTATGGTAATCTATAATAGAGGATAAACACCTCTTGCAATAGTTCTGTAATTCTGGTTGGCTGAAACACTGTCATGTGGGGTTAGTAGGCAAGTGCATCTATTTGGACCACTGTGAACTGGACGCGCGTCAAGAGTAGTTCCCGAACAGCGCCATCTCATGATGACGTGAACAGTGTTTTAAAGGGAAACTTAAAGGCATTCCTTTCATTGTTGGATTGTTAAAGGTCGACTAACTCACGACCTACTCAAATATCAAACTATAATTGTAGATCTTTGACTTTAGATAGTAGTAATATTAAGCTTACGTCTCCCTATGTTGTCAGAGTGATATTGTAAAACAATTTTCGTTTCCGACTCTGGGTCTGAATCTAGATACAAATGTATCTTATCTAAAGAACTGACATTAATCACAAGAACAAACTTGAATATGTCAATTTCATCGGTTAGGCCCCACATCATTTTGAGAATGGAGAGTATATTTAAATTAACACTTGATTTTTCTTCCTATATTTGGGGTTTTAATTCAGTTGGCTACAATATTCCTAAGGATACCATGGTGATGATCAATATGTGGGCGGCCCATTATGACCCAAAATACTGGGACGAACCAACCAAGTTCAAACCAGGTAAGACTTAAATGCATTGAATGGAAATCATCGCAAGGGCACTGCCAGTGTAGGTAAACATCCAATGCATAGCCAAGACTTTATTTTGTAATAAAACTGGAATTTTTCAAAGTGAGAAGTAAATAGGGCCTTTTACCCAACCGCGGCTACAGGCTCCGGCTCCGTTTGATGTCCAAACCATACACTGCTCCAGAAGGGATGATGGGGCCCAAACCGGAGCCCCAGCCCGAACATCTGACGTCACATTTCAAGGCGCGTGAATAACCCACATGGTTGCCTGCCAGATGTACCTATGAGCTCCCCATGCCATAATATTTGTCTGTACACACACAGAGCTGCATAGTATTCCAGCATTCTCCTGAAGACGAGCAGAGTATACTGTTCGAAACTTCGAGACCACACCGGCTCTTATCAGAGCCAACACTCCCACAAAAGAGTTTTTAAACAATGGTTGTACCCGCAAGTTTACTAAAAAAATTTAGTTACTTCTAAAATGTACACGCGTAATTTGTATCAGTCTGGGGTGCGTATTGGCGGCGGTAACCAAAAACTGTTTCGGTTGTTGGTCGTTGGTTCTGCTGTTCAGACTGAATGATAACCGAGCTGTGAGCTCGGTGACCGTTTTGGTTATGACGTCAGAAACAATTATTGGTTACAGCCGCCAAAACGCACCCCTGGATGCGTCATTGCATGTCTATGTTCATCCAATGAAACCATTGGGTTTGTTAGACCAGAGCCTGCCTTTGTCCTAACGTATAAAGACAGCTCAGGTGACCAGTCTACCGGAGCCCAAACCCAGGTTTGGAAAAGGCCCCCAAGTTACTAAAAAGAGGGCGCCCTATGTGGCCAATTGAGACAGAAAGTAATTAGAATCAATGAGGCTTTAATCTTTCGAAGCCATTGTTCATGAAACATTATAACTTTGCACTTTAGTGGTTGTTTGTTTTTTCGTTTGAGTGTGTGTTTTATGAATCAAATAAACTTACATTTATGTGTGCTCGTTTAACACTCAATAGAACGCTTCTTGGATGAAAGTGGCACCCACATTTTGCCTAGACTGCCAGCTGCGTACATGCCCTTCGGTCTCGGGCGTCGCGCCTGCATCGGGGAGAGCTTCGCAAAGGGCGAGATTTTCATTCTGTTCTGCTGGCTGTTTGCCCACTATTCCTTCTCCAAGGTACCTGGGAAGGAGGATGAGTCTCTCTTTGTATTTGACGAGGTGAGCGGGTTCAGTCACGAGCTTGCTCCCTATGAAATAATAGTGAACAAGCGAACATTTTAAAGAAAATGGCACATAAAGTTGCATGAGGTTGAACGTCAGGCGGGAGCCTTCTACATGTGCCATCGTTTAGATGGTCACTTGTTCGATGCTGAGAAAATATGACTGTGTCGTTATCTTCATGATTTAGCGGTTGGTATACAACGTGTATATAAAACTATCCAATCACCCGTTGAGACTGGGCTTAGGACTAGTAGGGGTAGAAAGGTGAAAAGAGCGATACCAGAGTGTAGGTTTTGGAGCAGAATTTCCCTATAATTTGTTAAAATTACGCACATAAGGGACACGTTGCCTTCGTAATAGGCGCTTTGGGCTAAAACTCCTGAACAAATAAATGTTACCTATAAGTACAGTAAAATGTAAAAGAAAAAAAAAAAAACCCAGCAAATGACAAGAGGTTACTGCCAATAACACTATAAAACATTAATCCACAGTGAAAATAAAACCGACAATAATAATAATTAATCGAAATAGAAATAATTATAGGAAATGAATTGGAAATATGGAAAACCACACAATTTCGAGGTATATTTGTGTGGATAATTATATTCTACATGTACTGTTGAAACATCTTTCCAACCGTATTCATTTCAGATGATTCTTATTCTGTCTTTTATATGCATTACAATGTAGTTCTATAATTTGTGGAAATATGTTAGTGGAAATAAATGTGAATTGAATTGAATAACAAACGCTAGCGCGCAATCCGAAGGCAACGTGTCCCTTATATATATTGTCGAAATTCAGAACAACTAAATGTACATGAATTGGAAACATATGTAATCATTTGCATCTGGACCACAATCGTGAAAGACAACAATATAAAACATGGGCCTATTTCGGAGATCTGTATAACTATATGACCAAGATATAAATAACAACCGTATATCGTCGGCTCATTGCCATAAGTTCATTAATTGCAATTTCATACTCGTAATGATAAAAAAGGTCATTAACTGAAAAAGGCGTATAAATTTCAAGCAATTTAATCAAAATCAACAAATAATTTTTTTACTTGAAAATGAATGTTTCTTTTTGCCAAACAAGTACTCGGAAGACCACTCTCGATTAATAAACCCCATTTACCAGGAGCTCCAAAACATGCAAAAGCAATTTTATGAAATCGTGCAAATTACACTCGAGACCTGAGCAGACGATATGTTATGCCAAATAATTGTCATGGATACAGGATGTCGTTTAGCTAACAAGTGAAGATTACCAAGAGGAAGAGGGTATTGAAACAACATGTTTCAGCACTTTGAAAGTTAAAGGCGATGCGGTCACCATTAATGAGATAACAAAAACACTGGGGAAAGCCCCTTATTATTTTATTTTCAGGGGATCCTTTAAACAGCTACTTCAGCGAATTTTGTTAACGGGAATGCTATTTAAACTTTTTTTTATAATGTGTTTGTTTATCATTTAAATGTAATTTTAATATTTGTACACTTGTGAATTTTTCGAAATTATCGATCAAAAAATTAGGCCCCAACCTGAAGGTTTTGAAAAACTATAGAAACACTTTTGCCGTTGACGGCGTGCATCGAAATGACAATACTTTGACGTCATTTGTGGAATGTTGCTTTATTATACCTCGATGCTGCAACAAAGCGGCTTTGTACAAAATGGAGCTCCCACATAATATGACAACATGAGTGATGACGTAACAGGGCTTTTCGCGAATCTTTCTGAAAAGCACCGAGAAGCTTTCAAATTTATTGTTTTGTACACAATTAAAAACTGTCTAATCTCATGTGAACTAAATTTCCTTATTGATTGAAAACATTTTTAAAGAATTTCCGCCAAGATCACCTGATGCCGTTTTTGTTCAAGTAGGTCTTTTAAACCCCTCATGGGCAAAAATTGTATTATATTTGGGCCATTTCAAGTATCCCAACCCCGTATGTTTGGACAGCAGGCCTCAATGATATACGTGTCAAACTAATGTTTTCTGTTAACGTGTGCCGCAACGTGTAAGCGCCCATATCGAGAACTATTCTCATCAGTTTACCTACAGGATAATTTTTCATAAAAACAATATATTTTATCCATGTAACTTTTTGAACTATATATCTTTATAATTTTGTAATAAGACATTAATGCATAATTGATTAAACTGTTTCGCGACATGAAACTATTGTAACTTTGTGTTTCAGTGCGTCAGAATAAAAACATATATATACAAAACTAAAAACGGGATTTTGTTTGTGGTAGATTCCTTATGTATTGTTTTGTTTGTTTCTTTGTGACGACTGGGATTTGTGTTTTCTGATTGAGTTCAATTTAGCCTATATACTAGGTAGGGACCGTCATAGATTTATCAAGGTAATTCTGATTTGTATACAAAACTATCAAGAACGATACAATAAAAGTCACATGTGAAAGTTTCAGCTGAATACAGTGTCTACCCATCTTGTTGAGAAAACAGCAACAAACAGTCACGGTATTTTCACAAGAAATTCCATCCATGCTTAGCGAGGACGGTGACAGCGAGTACCAGCCGCATCTCCGGCCGCATTCGCGAACGGACACCAACTCTCAGAAATATGAGAAACGACTCGTGCATAAATCGTTTCTCAGATTCAAATGTTTTTGGTGAAAAATGATCCAAACCTTATTACTTCGAAAGGAATCCTTTTTAAAAACAGTTTATATAACTATCAACAGCTGCGGTGCTTCTTACTAGCAATTTTTATGGTCATTGATTTTTGGAGTATACAGGGTGTCCCAAAAAAAATGATGCAAGTGAAACGCGCCATCTTGGCCAAAAAATGTCCAAAGTGGATTTCATGCGCTTGTGGTTAATCAAACATAGTTCTTGATTGACAAAAGCAAAAACGACGAGACAAAGGGTATTATAAAGCCAATACTATAATCTTAAAGTTGGTATAAACATCTGTAGCAAATATTGGACATTTTTTGGCCAAGATGGCGCGTTTCACTTGCATCATTTTTTTGGGGACACCCTGTAGTTACCAATCTGTGACCAATGGAGAGAAGACAAGAAAGGAAGTTTCAGTTTTAGATGTGGGAAGAAAACCCAAGAGAGTTATTCCAGGGAAAACCAACGCAATTAGGTATAGGACTGAAAAACCCAATCCTCATAGTGCCCCCGGCGGGATTCGAAACGGGGTCCCAGAGGTGGAAGGCGAGGAAAGATACCAATACGTCAACTCGACCGCCCATTGACAATTAACAGGAAAGTGTGTGGCTCATGGTTATAATGCTTCTAAACTCCTTCAAGGAAAATAGAAGATGCAAATGAGATTTACAGCTTCATGACTATTGTGGATTGTTGTATTTCCTTCCTCTATCATGTTCATGTCAATAGAAAAGCAGCCGCCCAACCAACCAAATTGTCATTGTGTTTTCTACAAGATACACATAGCCTACACAGCACATAATGAACAGGGTGTTGTTTTACACATGTCCGTTAGTCGTCGTTAACATAAATGACTGTGTACTGTTATTATTTTTATTACATTTTTGTGCGCGCAATCTAAATCCGAGGATGTTCAAAAGCGCAAAATACAATAAATTCCATTGAAATTACATCAAAATACATACAATGTACCCAACGAAGTACCGGTACAAGCAGGGAAATTGAATGTATAAAAACAGACACTTGCCACTAACAAGGGGGAAAAAACAATAACATGATAACCACACTAGTAAAATAAAGAATGAAAAGAGAATAAAACTTGACAATGTTCACAATAATAATATTGAGGCTGTAACATCAGAGTATTTGCCTCTTTAAACAAGATCAGTAAGTATGTTCATTAATTTTCTTTTTCTAGGTATAGTCGTGTATTGCTGATTTATAGGCCAAACTTATCGATAAAGGTGCAATAAGCACCTGTGAAAGTTTCAGCTGAATACAGTGTCACTTGTTGAGAAAACAACAGCAAAAAAGGCTGTCACTGTTCATCAAAAACGTCGAATCCATCCACGTTTAGCAAAGTGACAGTGGACACCAACCGCATCGCTGGCCGCAAAATTCACAAACGGACACCACGAAAATTTGAATTGCCTGAAGGCGATCTTTGGATATTCAATTTTGTCGATATATTTTTTTTCTTTTTTCTAATCAACGGGGGGCACTTAGACGATGCAGGATGCCGACTACCATTACCATTATTATAACAAGAAGGCAGGCTTTCGAATAAAGATTACACGATTTCATTTTGGGGTCATTACCAAAGTATGACCCTACCTTTAATCATTCAAATGGTTCTTTCTACTTTCACATACACATTTTCTATCATCATATCATTTTCTCCATGATCCGACCTCAACATTGTCTAAGAAATGCTTGATTGAATAAAAATCATTACAATGGTGTGGTCGAGGGCTTTCCACAGCAAAAGGCTTGATTGGCATTCATTGGCATAGGCCTACATAGGTTTGTGTAGTAGCCTACAGAGCAAGCCACAATTTTAAAGCATTATAATTAACAGACAACCACCGGTCAAGTGTCAAGTAACTCAACATAATATATGCCTACAATACAAAAATTATGATTTCTGATTGACTATCGTACACATGTCAACAAGATTTATAACAGCGGGGTTTTGCGATGAGAAGATAGGAGTATACCCTATCAATTCCTGAAGGTTTCAAGTATCGTAATTAGTTTAGACCATAAACAGGCAACATTTCATTTCCTAGGCCTAAACGATTTTAACTAGCAATAAATCCATGGGGGTGTTTCATCGGATCATTCTGATGTCTTGTTTCAAAAAATAGTGCCGTTGAAAACTGAAAGACACTGTGTGTTGCATAGCCAAAAATGAATAACAATGTCGCATGTCTAGTGATAAAAATACAGTAATGGGAGAGTGAAGACAGAGGGGAATTTCCCACGCATAATAGTAAACAATGGCGGGAAAAGTGTGTGGCTACTCTGTCAAAACGCGGCGCTGACGAAAACCCCTTCAAGGAAAATGGAATATGCCAATGAGACTAGCTAGCTAGTCAAGAGGCTTATGTCGCCAATGGAAAAGCAGCCGACCAACCCTTGGATGTTTAGAGGTCAACACACACAAGTAGTACCACTACATCAGTAAACAGTCTATTCTTCCTCCATGATGACATGATGTTGTTCTATGATTGCGTATGCCTACTTCCTTATCGTTGAAATCGCTGATTGTGTGTAGTAGTAGAATGTCAGCATAAATTACTCTAACTTATCAGTGGAGCCTCAGACTCGTGTGCATTGTAATACAGTAAGTATGTAAATTTATTGAATTTTGTTTAAAAACTCAATAGTACAATTTTGTCTTGAGTTACTCTGTACATGGAGGAAGGAAATTCCCTTCCTCCATGCTCTATATATAGCTGCAACGATTGTATTCTACGACCGATGAGGAGAGTGGGGGTGATGGTTATCACAATTATGTCTAATCACTAATGCATAATTAAAGATACAAAATTCTGCCTTTTTTATTATCATATTTTTCCATTAAACCCATAGAAAAAAATGATCGAAAGATCAGCCCAATCAATTACTGTGGGGGGGGGGGTGAGGTGGTCGGGGGTTTATTTTAATTTACTGATTAGATTTGTGTAAAATTGAAGGAAAGTGCATTGGGTTTTTTGGCCAGTGAAACGACACAAATAGGGTTTATGCTCTGTAAATGATGTTTTCGTGCACATGTGGCTTATTTTGATTGCGGCAATCCAAATAAGTAAGAGTGATTTGTGGATCTTATCCAAAACACTATAAATCCTTGACTTTGAATTTGATGGTATTCAGACAAACTATTGTTCTATTGTATTAATTTAAGTGGCCGTGAGCTGACATGTTAAATAATAATTAAGAACAAAACAAACTTCAATATGTGTCTTTAAGCATCATAATGATGATCATAGCATGTTATGATGTGTT
Organism: Plazaster borealis; assembly: GCA_021014325.1. Taxonomy (NCBI): domain Eukaryota; kingdom Metazoa; phylum Echinodermata; class Asteroidea; order Forcipulatida; family Labidiasteridae; genus Plazaster; species Plazaster borealis. The sequence goes on along the minus strand of CM037457.1, from coordinate 17,061,878 downwards.
ATTTTAAAACCATCAACCTCAACCACAGATCGATTTTGTATGATATTATGCAAAATGCTTGCATCCATTCAGACTGTAAACATAACGTTGATGTCAAAGGACATGTACATGTGTCTGAATAGTCCGCCACAGGTTTCAAGTATTTTTAATTAACACTAGTAAATAATCACCTGATAAAATTACATACACATGATTTAAACTCAAAATCTAATGTAGTGCAATGATGTCTGCATGGTTGGGTGGCCTGTATCAATCATGTCAAAGGGATTCTTCACTGCATGGCTTTTTAAATAAAAATCCTTCAAATCCCAGTCGAGGTTATAATTAATTTAGTAAAAGTTTCATCTACATGATTCCAACTCACAACAAAAATGCATTCATTCATATTTATTTAAAAAAAAAAACCTGGCAGGCCAGCACAAAGCTGAATTGTGTTGCATTACAATTCAAGAAAAACAGTTAAAAATTGCAGAAATGAAATAGAAAAAATATCAAAACTGATATATTGGGATACAGAAATAGATAAAATTGCAAATAAAAAACAGGTTCATTTTTAACTGCAATTTTTCAATTTTGGTTATTTTTTCAAATTTCCAGCTTAAAAGTATCAACAGTCTGAAAAAGCAGAAAAAAGCAATTCAATTTGTTCTCCAAAAATGTCAAAAGCATACTTCAGATTTTACAAATAAAATCTTGTTTTGCGAGACTATTGAATTATTTTCAGTTATTTGTGAGTAACATAATGCACATTTGTATGTTTTTTTGCTGTGGTTATATAAACATAGACAACATTTCACAAGAAGATGATTCATTTTTAAAAGGAACAAGAGATAGAAAATCTATCCCTTCCTCTTTTCGGCTGGGTTTGAGGAACAACACACAACAAACTTAGTAATTCACCAAACCTTTCATAGAATATTCTGGTTTGAATGTGTGTGTTGTTTATTTTGCACCATGCAAGTGTTAAGTCAAATGCATTTTCTATTCAAAGAATTTAACTTTTGATTAACTTTCTGAACAGAAACTAGCTGATATTTCCCAAACCAGGGGCTGGAACTATTATCTGGAAGGGACATAACACTCGGTTGCTGCTGATCTAATCTAAGGGGTCGTCAAATCACTCGTCCATCATGGCTGACCAGCTCTTATCATGGCCATTTCTTTTGGCCGTGTTTGTGCTGTACATACTTCAGATAAGTAAGTTATACATTAGCTAATTTGGAGAGTTTCGCCAGTTTGACTTTCTTCAGCAAGTGCTTGATGAATTTAGGTTTGGTTAAAAAAAATATGGAACTGTACTAAAATGACACATATGAAATTCTATCTAAATTCTGGTGGCGTGTCGTGGCCGAGCGGAAAGAGCACCGGACTCAAGCTCTGGTGTTTCTGAGTGTGGGTTCGAGTACCAGTCGTGACACTTGTGTCCTTAAGCAAGACACTTAACCACATGCTTCGTCCTTCGGATGGGCCGTAAAGCCGTTGGTCCCGTGTTTTGTGTAATGCACGTAGTGCACTTGTCGAAAAGAGAAGGAGTTCGCCCCAGTGTTCCTGGTTTGATTGGCAGCATAATGCGCTACAACGACTTACATTACATGGTGCTATGTAAAGGAATAGGTCTCATACTTCAAAAATGTAGCCCTGCATACCTTGCGGGAAAAACTTACTGTTTGTCTGTTCAAGCGCCTTGAGTACCTTATTGGTAGATACGTGTGCTATATAAGACTATAGTATTATTATTATTATTATCATCTACATTCTAGAAATTTTTTATTTGTGAAAACCCGGAATGCATTTAACAAAAATAATTAAAAAATATCTGCTAGCTTCCTAATATAATATTACAACATTTGTTAACTGCAGGACTTTTAAATGCTGAGGGAAATTCAACAAAAATTGATGAATGCAAAGGTAAGTATTATTTGGATAACTTTAATATAAAATCGCAGTTTGCTTAATAAACTTATTTTAAGAACAGATATTTGGAGGGCACCAATCACAAGAAATTTATGTTGCATGGTTCGCTGGTAACCAATTTCAGCTAAGCAAGTTTTTTGTGCTTCGCCAGTGTTAGTTTTTGTGAAATTGTGCCATTGATGGAGAAGTGGTCTACTATGAGCACCAGCAAGCCACCCAAAGGGCAGGGTTGGCATCAAGTCTGTCAGCAGGGCAAGTCTTCAATCAGATCACATGTTTTCTAGGACCAGTCTTAAGTCAAGTCCCACGTGTTCCAGTGCCAATTTTTAGTACCAAAGGCCTTTTCCAAACCTTGGCTTGGGCTCCGGCTCTTGCTTGGGATCCTTCGTCAATTTTGGAGGAGTGTATAATATACGTACATTATGGTTTTTCCAGCATCAAATGGAGCCTGATGCCAGAGACTAAGCCAAGTTTTTTTTTTTTTTTTTTAAGCCCCAAGTCTTCAGGGACCAGTCTCTAGTAAAATCCCAATTCTTCCAGGGCCTGTGTCAAGTCTTCTATAGGACCAGTCTCAAGTCAAAAGTCTACTTTGAGGACCAGTGTCAACTCATGTCCCATGTCTTCTAGGACCAGTCTCAAGTCCCAAGTCTACTTTGAGGACCAGTGTCAACTCATGTCCCATGTCTTCTAGGACCAGTCTAGTCCAAAGCCTACGTTGTCCCATGTCGTCTAGGACCAGTCTCAAGTCCCAAGTCTACTTTGAGGACCAGTGTCACCTCAAGTCCCATGTCTTCCAAGACCAGTCTCAAGTCCCATACAAGTCTAATTCCAATACCAGTGTCAACTCAGGTTCCATGTCTTCTAGGACCAGTCTCAAGTCAAGTCCCAATTCTTTCATGGGGCACTTCTCCAGTCAACTCTGTCTTTAAGTTAAGGGCAAGTCTCAGAGCTCATTTCTCAATTCTTTCCCAGCATTTCTCAAGTCAAATCCCAAGGTAAGTTTGTCAAGTCCGAGTCAAGTCCCAAAATGATGGGACTCAAGTGTGGCTTGAGTCAGAGTCTCATGTATACTTGAGCTCCTACTCTGCCAAGGGCAAGCTGATTTTAATATTTTAATAAAAAGGTTTATCAGTAAGAATTATGTCCCGCAAGACAAATCCTGTCTATGTGAAACCTTTTTATTGTTCTGCTCACTCAGTGGTTGGTGATTTATCTCTGGATGGATTGGGTACTACTGATAAAGGAGTTGTCTTCGTCTGTTTCAACAATGGTGGTACCCTCGAGTGGGGAGTTATCTGTACCAGCAACTGGGATGATGTTGATGCAAAGGTACATTGATTGTTTGGTTTTTAGAACACCAATCCATTCCGACAGATATGCAGTGATTGTGACATCCTATGAGGCCAATTTCTTAGAACCCATGAGAAGCACGAAGGTGCGGTTATAGACTTGTAATTTTTCCCCACTTTCATGAGTATCGATAGGAAAATGGGTGCATCACAAACTCAATTTGACCTTGGACACTCTCTTTAAGATGAGGAGACCAAACATTGATGTGGAAGGCGTAAGGCTGCTATTATCGTTTCTTGTAATCCTTGAGGATGCAACCATATCAAAATCTCTTTTATTTTCGACGAAGTATTTGCTTTGAGAAGAGCCACTCTTTTGTTGTCAATGTTTTGACTAGCTTGCTCGCTAGTCGTCTGGTAGAGCAAGGTCGTGGACATAATGAGAACAAACCAAAAATGTTATAAACCAATCACAAGAAATCATCAATCAAGCAGTCAACATTTATAAAGTGCCTAAATCAAAGGTTTGCTACTGATCATAAACACAAGAGATTGAGTCCGGTGTTTTTAACTGCTTGGCAATGACGTGCCACAATCTACAGATCATTCTCGTACTTATTTTCTAACAGGTAGTGTGCAGTCAGCTTGGATATGGGGGCTCATCAAAAGCAGTTAAAAATGCGCAGCATGAATTCCTGTCAGTTTCTGCGCTGTTTAAAGACGTCACCATGGACAACGTCAAATGTATCGGTAATGAGACGAGGCTGATTGACTGCAAGCATGGCTATATCTGCAGTAACTCATTTATGAGAAACCTAGCTGGTGTCCAATGTAATGACAAAGGCAAGTGCTCTAACAACTACTCAATAATTTGGAAGTTTCAAAAAGGATCATAGGTTATTATATATCTATTAAATATGTTTCCACATCAAATAATTTTGTTTAATAAATTTAAAGCTCAAAAGTAGAAAATAACAGTTACTATTTCATTTTATCACAGCATGCAAAAGAAAGATCAAATTTATCTCTGGTATTGAACCCAAGGTTGCCTCATTAGTGAATTAAATCACTGTTGCTTGCAAGCCTGAGGAGACCTGTAAACAAGGGTGCTTTCTATTTGTGAATCAGAAACACCGGGACTCTTCAACCATAAGCCTGGGTTCTTTTCCATGCACTACCAAACCTAGTACAAGGGACCTACGTCTTAATGTCCCATCCAAAGGACAAAGCAATTATGGGAAAGTATCTTGCTCAAGGAGACAAGTGCCACGACCAGGACTCGAACCCACACTCTGCTGATCAGAAACACCAGAGCTAATACATTTACTTGTTGCTATTTGAACCTAAAGCAAATAATTCAATCAATAGAAAAAAGTAAGGATGTCACTGTACAGGTTAGACTGGTCCCCTGTCTTTATCCGCAAGGATAAAGACAGGTACTGGTTTTACAGACCCAATGATTTCATTGGATACGATGATTTCATTGGATAAACGTGCAGTGATGTAAGCTTTCCACATCAGTGCTATGATTGGTCCGCTCCGAAGTGACGTGTTTGTCAGCTCCACCATACAGCATGAACTTTTTGATCGCCCGCTACATGCTGCGCGCGTGTACATAATGTTTGTAATGTAATGTTGTTTATACACAACGTAATGCCGGTACCGCATGTGTGTGACTATACGAATCTCTGTGTGAATGGATGCAAGGTCAAAGGTACATCTACCAGGATCCCTCCATTGGCTCAAGGTCGCTATCTGGCGTTATTCACGAGCCTCGAAGTGTGACGTCTGATGTTCGGGCTATACACAGGTTTGCTCATTGCCAGTGTCTTAATTAATGGCTGAGTGAACTGTAGAGGGAGCCAACATACAAAAGGTTTAATTTGTACAATAATTATTTACCCCTTGCACTGATGTCACTGACTAGTGTCTGTCTGTGGTCTGCCATTATATGGAGTCATATTTGATTTGAAGATATTTTGGTGCTCGCGTCCTCTGAAATGCGCACTGGCACAGTAACACATCAGGGCCAAATTTCATGAAGCTGTTTAGCCGAAAATTCTGCACAGCGAATTTCTTTGCTAAGCAAGAAATGAGTGGGGTACCAGTCACAACAATGGTAACTGTATGGTATTTTGGCTGGAAACCTATTTTTCTTTAATGCAAGAGTTTTCTGTGCTTAGAAAGTTTTTTTGCTTACATGCTTTATAAAATTGGGTCCTGGGCCCAATTTCATAGAGCTGCTTTAGCAGAAAATATTGCTTCAAAATTTCTGCTAAGCAACAATAAGCAGGATACCAGTCACAGATGCTACATGGGAAATTGTACTATAGCTGGTAACCCTTTTCTGGTAAGCATAATTTTGTTGTGATGAGCTAGTTTTTGTGCTTAAGCAGCTCTATGAAATTGGGCCTTGAAAGCTGATTCCCAGAATAGTGCAACCAAGATTTGTCATGGTGATGGAGTCAAGTGAATTGGGTCAATAAGCCATCATGCATACAATGGTAATCATTTATTGTACACATGTACTTTCATTCCATGCCTCTTGCTTTGAATGAACACTCCTTCAAAGATACATTTTTTTATATAATTGTTTTTCATTCTCATAATTTCAATCAGGTAACGATGGCGGCGGTGGTTTCAGCAATGATTTCGACGATGATCAGTATGATAATACATGGGATTCAGGAGGTGATGGTAGCTCCAGCCGCCCCAGAGATACTCCAACCATTGTTGTTGTTGGAGTCATTTGTGTGATCGTCATTGTCATTTCGGGGATAATACGCTGTATGAAAAGAAACCAGCGACAGGCAAGACAACAAAACCACATCCAAAATACTACTTTGGAGAATTTCCAAATGGTGCCCCCTAACCATCCCAGCAATTATCAAGTTGGGCAGCATCCCCCTCCAGGTAGTGCTGTCCCAAATGCACAGCACATGTACCCTACTAAAAGCCAGGCTGGACAAATGATGCCCCAGTCTTATCCTAGCCCTTACCCAACAGGGGCAGACCAGCATCCCCCTCCAGGAGGGATGATCCCCCCATCCCAGCCAAACCCTTATCCAACTGGGGGACCCGCACAGTACCCGCCCCCTGCTGGAATGATGCCCCCATCCCAGCCAAACCCTTATCCAACAACTGGGGGACCCGCACAGTACCCCCCTCCTGCTGGAATGATGCCCCCATCCACACCTTTCATTCCCAGTAATGTGGGTACAGACTTTCCAAACTGTCCACCACCATCTTATGATGACACTTTCAAATCAGAGAAGCAATAAGAGAATGAACAGAATCTTGGCCTAGATTAAAGTTTTAAATTCTGGTTGCTGCACTAATCTGTGTCGTTGAGCACACTTATTTCTCACCACTCACGAGTAAATGGGTACGTTTGATGTTTTTTTGGCTTATAGTTAATCACAAGTATTCACAAGTGGCGCCATACTCCATAGGCGTTGACAGGCCTGATACTTTGTTGTAATAAGAACAAGGCAGTTTTTACTTATAAAGGGCAACTCTATGAAAGGAACTACAATCCCGGCCATATCTCGTTGGGCCCCCCTGCCCCCTTTCAATGTTGAATCACATTGTTGCACGGTCTTCTGCGTTCCAGTCAACATTGAGCGGGGGGACGGGGGACGGGGGAGAGAATGTTTATTGTCAGACAGGGAATGGTTAATGTAACGTTAGGAACAGGTGGCCCAAGCATTTTGGCCGGTATTGTAGTATAAACATTCAAAGTAGCACCAAGGCAAAGACCAGGGGCATAGAGGCAATTTGCCTGTATTGTCTCTGAGAGGTATCGGGCATGAGTTGAGATGTTCTGAGGATTTTTTTTGGTTTGATGGTTTGATCAGCTTACTGATTGTGAAATTCATACTATAGAACCATTTTGTGTGTGAGGTATTTCCCTCTAAAATGAAGTCATATTCGAGAAAATTGTATCTGAAACCTTAAAAAAAAAACCGCAACAGCTGATTTCGGTTGTTACAACCAAAATTAAGGACAATGTTTTCACATGCTGAAAACTTGTGCATGGTTTTTACTATGTTATCCTGACTCACAGAACGGATTGAGCCAAAAATGTCTACAGGTTTGTTAGTGTTTCATGTATTATGGTTGATCACATAAAACATAAACACTGTCTGCAACTTTTTTGTCAGCTCTACCAATCCTGTATAATACGTGAGGTGCTTTTAATGATACTTTGTATAAAGGTAGTGTGTACAATATTTGTAATGATAATATTTGTTCAGTGACAAATTTTCATCTGTAAAAATTGTCTTAATTCGGACTTTGGCTGCAATTACGTATAATAAACCAACCATTTCACTGTAATTTAATTCAATTGATCAGCACAGTTCACATTTGGGCATTTCAAAGTGTGTTGCAGCAGACTACACAGTCTTGACTTAAGGCTACACTTTTCCATATTAAGACAATAATTATTCTAAGTAAATGTTTTATTAGGTTTTTTTCTTCTTCAATTCAAGGGAGCGGGTTTAAAGCATTATATCCTTTGTTAGTCGCTTCAAGTATAAAAGTAATACTTTACATTGAAGGCAAACGTTAAGTGTGTTTGTTATCAACTGTTTTTAAACTATTTTAAATTGGAATTTCGGTAATTTTGACCGTTTTTAAGAACTTTTGAGCAACCATTTGCTTTGCTGGGTGACTCTCTAGGGCCAGTTGTTGACCAATATTCGTCAAATTACAAAAACTGGTCAAGGTGAATTATATTTAATCAAACGAATTGCTTGTTTTGAAGCCCTCAAACCGCCAGGTGGCTGGCGCCTGTCTTGCTTTTGCGAGAGCAGGATTTAAAAAGAAACACATTTTTAAACTTAATTTCTTACACAAAGTTGACAAGAATTGAATTAAAAGAATGTTTTAATTGTATCATTCCTAAATTGTTGAGTCGAGAGGTAAACTTTTCACGAATGCACTGCCGAAAATGCAGAGTACCTTGAAGTTGTCAACCCAACGACGGCTCGAAACAGAGCAAACAACCCTTCAAAAAGAGACCGCACAACAAAATTAATAAATATTGGAAAATATAGTTGGAATTACTGCTTACCTTCTAGGCTTTCTGTTTTGAATGAAAATTAAAGTAAACTTGTCAATTATTGTTGTATACACATAGGCCTATATTGATAAATGCAGCACCAACTATATTGATTTTGTGGAACATTTTGAGAAACGATGCCCTTTCTAAGGAATGTTTTTTTAGAGAAAGGGATTAAAACAAATTCAATCTGAGAAAATGTTTCATGCATGAAACGTTACTCAGTTTGTGTGTTCCAATTACGGATTATTTTTCCTGCGTGGACATAACCGCTCCAGATTTTCGGCGATATCTCAAAAACGCTAACACCCTTTGAGATGAAATGTTCACAGGTTAGTTTTATTGTTACCACGATAAACTGTTCACGGCGACTGCGATCTATCGTTCACTATTTGTTGTGAAATTTAATTTAAATGTTAATCTAGTTATACAGATGAATCTGAACTTTGCACGCTGGTGAGAGAATTTCATTCACTTAAAAAAAAAAGTGGAAGTGGAAGTGGAAGGGAAAAACATCAAAATAAGTATATTGGCTCATTTTGAACGAAGTTTTGAAATTAGAAACATTTAGTCATATTTTGTATAGCTTTTGTAATTATATCATTTGTACAAAAATAATATAGCCTATATATATATACTTCTTCATATAAAAGTCATTTTGTCCAACGTGCCAGTGTCTGATGAGACAAAGTTAGTCCATGACCATCTCTGATACACCATTCAAAACCATTCAGGGGGTGTACTCTATACACAGATAGCTCACCACTCAAAACCATTCGAGCAAATGGTTTTGGATGGTCAGTCAACTCATAACAAATTGTGTTGGCAGTAGGAGGGTTCTAAACCATGTAAGTTATGTGCAAATCTGTGAACATTTATATTTTCAACCTTAGGGGGGCCTACCAATGTTAAAGGAACGTTACAGAACTGGTAATTAAAATTTTCTTTAAGATCACAGATTTACATAAAACTTACACAGTCTAATGATGATGATAGTAGAAAACATCCCTATAGAAATATTTCTGTCTGAAATGCCATATTTGATGAGAGTTTATCGCTCATGAGCGTTTTATTCATGCATTGTATAACACGTGCAAATGTGTAATCGGTTTTTCACTATTTTCTCGTGACCCAGATGGCCGATCGATCTCAAACTTCTACAGGTTATGTCAGTTTATGTATAATATGGTGGATTATATAAAGTGCTTACTCTGTTTTTTTAGCAAAAACCAATTCTGTAATGTTCCTTTAACTGATCCACTTCAGCCGAGGGACAATAAATTGGGTTTAATAATTATACCATTAACCAATTTCGAAACTGTTTGTTTTAAAAAGTTTCCCGAATGCGAAAGCATTATCCAATAGAAACCAATTATTTCAAAAGCCAAGGGGCAAACATTCCATACCGGTACAAGTGGGCTTTCCTTTTATGTTACGTGCACTCCAAAGGTATTTTGTAAATAATTCATTTCTAACTTATTAAAACTTCCCTTATTTTTGAAAATGGCATTCTCTGAGATGTTCTGCATCTGAGATGTCGAGGACTTATGGGAGGACGTAGAATAGTGTAAATGTTGTTTTATCAGTTGCGTAACTGTGGGGGGGGGGGGTTATAGTTCTCTCTAATTGATGTCCGTGCTCCCCAGACATTTGAAATCTGGATATTTGAGGTTAACAACTACAAAGTAAAATGTTACATTTAATCAACTTTAATGTGATAATTTCAATGTTTTTAAAACTGTATTATTTTACGTTTAAAATATGCATAAATTTCCAGTGCTCCGTTGTGAATCTCACAAGTTTTTAAGATATATTATTTGTTTTGAATGAAATAATCATGAGTTGTACTGTAATATAATATAACTTGAAACTTGCTTAGCACTTCAAAGATTCCGGTATCGTACAGTGTGGATAACAGTATAATGTGTAACGTCGTGTAAATTTGCACGGGCGTGCTTTCATGTTGCCATGATTGAGCTTCTCTGTGCGTTTAATGTATACTGGACTCTAAATAAATTCTTTAAAACATTGTGCGTAGGGCTTATATGGTCCGATGATTTTGAAATTGTGCATCATGATTGGAAACATGGGTCTATATGTCATCAGCGCCAATGTTATTCAAAATATATCTTGGGGTAAAACAGTTCTGTCTGATTTGTTTTCTTCTTGCAACATCTTAAATGGAAGCTAATTGTAAATTTCCCGAGTCTATAAAACTGCTGGCTATTTATAATTAAAACCTAAATTTTCGGATAAAACCAGCAAATAATCGGACCTATTAAAAATCAGACCTATTGAAAATCAGAACTGTCTTAAAGTTTTGATTTCTTTTTAAATAAGAATCTCAATTGTTTCGTGTAACCTCCCCCAATATCATGCCGGATCGTATTCTATTTGAATCGCACAAACATCAAATTAACCAAAGTGATCGTGAATCAAGATTTTGACACCCGGCTTGAGAATAGAATATAGTCTAACTTTGCAAACGTTTTTTTCATTGCACGAATTAATAATAGTCTACTGTGAGAGGAAGACAGGGGGCGGGCGCGTAAAAGATGAAAGGGGATCAAGTTATGTTTGCCTTGTTTCCAAGGATGTTTGCATTTCTAATCACAGGTTAAATCCATTTATATTTAGGTCTCGTATCTTTTCTATGTTTACGTACCAAATAAGATAATTACTTTTGCTACTCAAAGCATCCGGCTTCAGCTGATGAATATTAAATTTGTCAAAGTTCCAGCTTTCGAAGAATATTTGCAATTTTGTATTGAAATAACAATGTCTACTTTATTATGCCAAACGGATGAAAGTTTTTCTTTAAAAAACAAATAATAAAGTTAGTGTTATAGGCTTGTTAAAAAAAGGAGAGGAAAAAAAGTCGCATTCAATTGAAGTCGGCGCACGTAGGTCTCATCCTCACAATAGTCTAATTGAAATACCGGTATCTTATCTAGTTTCTATTTTTAAAACTGCAATTTTAATTCAAAAGCACGGGGATAATCTTTCCAATCAGGTTAGGCCAAGCAAAATAAATAACATGCTGCTCGTCCCCGCCCGCTCCGATTTTGGACGCCGAATTGATTTTTTGGTTATTTGTTATTAAAACAAAATATAATAATAATAGAAAAAAAAAGTAGAAAAAAAGTATATAACATCAACACAAAAATATCGGAACCCTTACTGTATTTTCTGGTGTATCCTTCATTTTTATTGAGCATAATCTTTCTTGCATCATAGAGCAAGGACGTTACGTAGGCCTATACAAAAAATACTATTTCCACAACGCAATCGTGAGAAAATCTTCATTTTCGAAACCTTTTCTTTGCCCTTCACGTTTGCATGCCTATAAAATACCCTTTTTTTAAAACCAGATCTCGCCAAAATTAGGCCTATGTTTTCTTAATCTTGAGGACAAACAGAAATACTCATAAACCATAAAAACCATCTTCAAATATGTTATGGCGGCCATCTTAGACATGGTGGCCATCTTGGGGAATTTTGGACCCCCACTCCAACCTTTTAAAAAAGTCCGGACGAGCAACTTGTTATTTATTTTACTTGGCCTTAATTCCATTTTTTATTTAGGTCGCCATATCAAACTTGGTATTTTTAAGTGACCGCAAGAGATAACTACTTTTGCGACAATAAAAGCTTCATCAGCTAATGAATTATTTTACTACCAAAGTTCCAGCTTTCGAAAAATATTGACTATTTTGTATTGAGATAAAAATATTTACTTGATCATTTTGCCCTATATTATATAGGTAGGGAGGGGCCTATAGGTGAATCGTTCCAGCTTTGAGACCATAAAATGGTTAAACTAAATTGCTTTTCTCTAATTGCCATCAGTCAAAACTTCTTTTTTTCGTCTGAAGTTTGATTTTCTTCGTAATCAAACAACTTAGTAAGATAATAAAAACCTTTAAATAGTGTCCAAAATACATTTCAAAACAATCATTATGTAACCGGCGTTTTTATATAATCACTCTGCTGCAGAAGCAGCTATTTTACATAGTGGGCGTTGGGATGCTGGTACGCAAAGGCAATACCTTTGCCGACACGTTAATCAAAGCGCGGTTACCAACTATTATTACGTTGGTCACATGACGAGGAGGTCACGATCACATGCACACACTCGATAACGTTTGTCAACAAAAACCCGTGCGGGCGGCGGGCGCATAAATAAACTGCGTTGGCTGATCAGCAGGTCAGATATTTTTCCCGACAAATTGAGAGAACCATAACAACGGACAATTTCTGGTTTAAAGTTTAAAGTAGATAGAACTGCATCGCTAGATACGTGGAAAGGTGAGTATGTTGTTAGTGAATGTTACATTCATGATGTGATGGCGGTGTTACTTTGGGAGAAAAATACAACACAAACAAGGAATATCGTTTTGCGATTTATAGAAGATCGAATCGACTTCCTCCATGGTCTCTCTATGCTCTAAAATCTAATCTAGCATGTCTTGTGTTGTGATTGTAAACCTCCATCCACTTTGACACTATGTATACCCGAAATGCTGCAGTACAGTCATAATGTTAAAGTTTTTAAACCATTCTCCTTCGGCGATTTATTCACACAGTTATGTCAAGATGTCGTCAGCATGCATTTGTCAGTGTAAACGTTTGTGTCACTACTGACTTTACATAATGTAAACGTCTGGTGGTGGTGGCAACGGTTACTGACGTCCTTCTCTGTGGTAGCTAGGTACATATGGTACACCAGGGGCTACGTTCATGTGGTTTTGTCACTACTCCAATGCACATATACTTTACAATATTCCCGGTGGAAAGGCTCTTCCTTTGGCGAATTTTCCTCCTTTAATCTATATTTATGGTGGCAGTGCCAAGTGACTGGAGGTGGGAAGGGGGTCAGTTGTGTTTGGTCGCACTACTTCTTAGCGTCAACTCTAATGATTTCACAATAACTCAAACTCGGGACAACTCCATTATGACAACAAGTTTAAAATACCTTCGTCTATCCATGACACTATTTTTTCGTCAATGCAATATGTGTGTGTAGTGTATCAAAATTTAACAACCTTTCAAAAACATTACAGAAACCATGAGGTTAAAGCTCTATGGGTTTACAGACCAATTTAATTACATGCACATGATGACCTCATTGGAGAAAGGGGGGGACCTCAGGCAGCATTCATCTAGAGGTATTAATATTATCCAATCCTGAGTGTTTCATATATTTTTAATAGTGTGTCTTTCCATTTTTCATCATCATTTAACCTCTCTATATATGTAGGTAAATTTTACCCCAAAATATGGGTTTTTAATTGAAAATCCATTGATCACTTTAGACCACTGGGGCTACAATACACCATGTAAATCTCACCCATATCTGAACATTTTTAGAACTTAGTGTTCTCGTAACATGTAAAGGGAACGAAACTGTTCACTGTAACTTGTCAAAACATTTGAAAAAGGACTCAAAATTTACACTGGACCGCAGGCCCGAGGCATAACACCAGTAAACTCATGACTGGACAAGTCCGACGGTCTTGTGTTTTGTTTCAAATTGAGTTTGATTTGATTGAGTATCTCTCAATTCTCTCAGTATTGAAGAACACTTACCCATAAATCATACACAATGAGATAAATCTTCTGTAATAGTGCTAAGTTCAAATTAAAACAGTTCAAACGTTAAACTTTGGTATTTTATTGTTCTCGTTTAAATGTTGGTCTTGTAAACATTTTGAAGCCCTGCGGTCTTGTGGCTTTTTCCCCCTAGTTCGAGCCCTGTGAATACCGACAGCACGGTATTGGAAGGGAAACCCTTCATTGATTATTTTGAATCTATGAGGCAGGACTTGCCCCTTCTTCTCAACATACATTACACAACTGTGCAAATTTGTTTTGGGGATGTTAGCTTGGTTTCAATCAAAACAAAATGTACCGATCCCATTTTAGGCAGTTCAGTGAAGAATACTGCAACCACATAGGGGGGCCTATGATTGTAATAATTTTACCAAAATGTAAATTTCCAGATTTGTCATTTTAAATGTATCAGTCACGATTTTGAACTAAGGTTTTTATACATCATTTTTGGTTTAGCAAAGAACATGAAAGCCTCATAAAACTAATCGTGGACAAATTTCAGGGGGGTGGGGCACATTTTCAAGAAAACATCATATAAAGGTTTATGTTTTGTCTGGAACTTTCTCTGCATTCAGAAGTACTTTTGATCATGTTAAAAGCATATATTTTGATTAGAAAATTTTAATTTCAAATAAAACCTTTATTCTTCTGTGCAACATCAATGTCAATTTAGAGTTAGAAATTAGAAAATTAAAAACATGTGCAGTCAATCTGCTAACTGCCTGCTGCACAAATTTTACTACATGTATGTGTTAAAGTTGTCTTTTCTTTACGATAATGCTCCTTAAAAGTCTAGAGATGCTGCGTGCTTACCCCATCAGAACAACTTTTTTAAAACAACCACATGATCAGCACGATGTCTGCCAAATTTGTGGATCTTCAGTGCCCATGAAACCAACCTATTGTGTTTTTCTATTGTTGCAATCCTATTAGCTCAATTGAAAGCAAACATGAGTACAATACCCACTGGGGGTAATGATTGTTTCATTCATACATACATTGTACATACCTGTTGTTGTAACTCTGTGCTTATTGCACACGTGCATCACATTACTGTGCGCTTGAATGTCTTGGCAAGAAGCCTAGAAGATCTCTATCTGGCTGCTGGCCAAAACTGACACATCATAACAGGAACATAACACTGCCAATGATCCCAATGTCGCATTATACACAATCATGCCTGTATAAATGATAGCATTTTTAATAGATCATCAGTTTGTTTAATTGTATAGTGTTTAAATTTAGCAAACGTTTGAGATATGATGCTTTTCATAATGCTTTATGTCTAACTGGTGTCCCATGTGCACTTAATTAAATAAAAGTCTTGCTCTGTGAGGGTGTGGGCTTAATGAAAATTAAAATTCCCCCAAAATTCAAACAAAAAACACTTTATATAATAATAATAAAGAGAGATTTATATGTACTTGTGTGCATTTTTTCCCCATCTCCTTTTTTTTCCGCCAAGACAATAATTAGATAAAGGCATTGATTTACACTATTACAGACCTTTCCCTGTGAAATAAGTTTCACTGCATTTATAATCAGATCAGTTTTTGTACATGGGAAGTTGTTAATTTTAATGTGTTCGCTTGCTTTGCAGATTTGTACACACTTTCATGAGATATTTTTGAGAATTGTTTTTGATGGTACCAGTACACTATGAACTGGCTTCAGTCAGTACTTACGGTTTTCATATTTTTCACCAGTTATAGTGGATGCAAGTATTAGAAAGACTGGTATTTGGATTGGGTACATGTCGGATAAAAAACATCATTGTTTAATTTATAATTTTTAGTCTGAAAGCTTACTGATTATGAAGTAGTAGAACCGTTTTTTTCTTTTGATATTTCCCTCATGAATTGAATTTGTATTCAAGAAAACTTTCTGAAAACCTAAAAAAAAAAAAACAGCAAATTTTGGATGTTACAACCAAAATTAAGGACAATTTGTTACATGCTGAAAATTGGGACGGGGTTACATGTCAAAGAAATTATGCCAAGGCCAAGCAGCCAAAGGCCAGTACAGAAATAGCTTAAAGATGTGTATGACGTCTGATTTGACCATCTGCAATGAGAATGACACATAGGAAGTGTTGGGACTGCATGCGGTGTCTGACGTCATCAAGGTTGATGTGACGAGGACTGGTGACGCATTCAGAATGCGTGACATCACAGACTGTCATACCAGTGGGGTCAAAACTTCAATGTTTAAAACTATAACCTAGCAGCAAATATCAAAGACAGAAGTTTCAACGTACTTGGGACGCAGATTCTATTAAATATATTCACTGCTTTGTAGACAATGCAATGTTATTACAATACTACATAACAAACCGTACGTTTAAAACAAATATTTAAATCACAAAGTTTAAAGCTTCGTGAAGTTTGTATGTTTAATGTAATTGTTTGAAGATTATTGTAAGAAGGAATTTGGTAACTTTGATGAAACATGAGATGATTCAGGGATAAAGAACATCATTTTGGTTTTACCCTCACACTGAATGATCAATGTGTAGCAGTCTTCATAATTAACTAGTTCTTATAGCGCATTTTACAATAACGTATCAATGCGCTTTACATTAGTGCCCTGGTCATTGGGTTAATAACATTCCTTAAATCTTTCTCAGCTCCCTGGGGAGTATACAGCCCCGGGCTCAGCCGTGGCGCTCAGAAGGTTTTTTCAAACACAATATCAACCTCTACCCATTGCAGGTACCCATTTATACCCCTGGGTGAAGAGAAGCAATTATATAGGGGCCTAGTAAAGCAGCTTGCTCAAGAACAAAAGTGTCATGGCCGGGATTCGAACCCACACACCAATGACTTAACCACCAGAACTTAAATTTGATGTTCTAACACGCTCAGCCATGACACCCTATGCAATTATTGTGTCAACTGAATTGTCTGGGTACATGCTACACATGTACTAATTACAGGATTTGAACTGGTCCCTCCTCACTGGGTACACTGGGTGGTCAAGACATGTGAATGGGGGAGGGGTGTCATGGATTCGAATTCCACTGGCTGGAGTAGTCTGTGCACATCTAACTGCAAGAGTGTCAGCGCAGCAAAGTAACACAATCTGAGTCCCTAATGGTAACAATCGAGATCATGGTGAGGAATTGGGTCAATCCAGGTGTACAGGTGTTTCATTTATTAATGACAGTTTAGGTGTGTAGGTATGTTTTGACTTGGAAACTTACTTTTCTTGATGACCATTGTGTTTGTTTTCTGTACTCAGATGGCATGTGAAATGAGAGAGGAAAGCTGCTGTGCTGGGCCTAGCAGGGCACCAGCAAACAACAACGTGGATCCACAGGATAAGAAGGTACATGATACATGGTGCACTTGTGCCACCACCTTACCACACCCCACCAACCTAAAAATACTGCATTTCTCAGTACAGGCCTGAAGTTTCATCTTGGAGAGGACAGGGCCATTTTCATTTTGCAATAGGCACCTCTATTGAAAATCTTAAAGTATGGGAAATTTCTGTAGGGCACGTCATTGGCCAAGACATGGGGCAAGAGAGACCAGGGGCAAGAGAGGCCATGGCCTCCGTAAAGTTCCAGGCCTGCTAGGCCTACCTTGCAATCATCTGTTAATGACAAAATTGGATCCTGTATTGTTTGATTTGTTTGCTGAATTAAGCCATAAATGGATGGCTTTGGCTGTGGCTGTGGCCAGATTGTTGAAAAGGCCCTTTTTCAATGCTGTCACTGCAGCCAACAAATCTAGCCGTAGCCAAAGACGCTTGGTTTGGATGTAGCCTTATAGTAAGATATTCATGTTGCGCTGAGCATAATGCATGGCTGTCAGCACACTGAAAGACTAGTGTGTGTACTGTTAGAAAGGAGTCTTTCACATTCACACTGGTAGGGGTCTAAAGGGCTGTTCATTTGTGAAAGACTCAGCTATTACCAGAGTTTGTCCTTGACTTTTTCAGTTACTAGCCAGCCATGACCAGTTAGCTTTTCATTTCACTAGTTCAGCCACCTTTTTCACTAGTCCATGCTTTCAAATTATGTCGGGATGCCTTTCAACACTGAATTAGCCAGTCGAACCACTT
This sequence comes from Plazaster borealis, assembly GCA_021014325.1. NCBI lineage: Eukaryota > Metazoa > Echinodermata > Asteroidea > Forcipulatida > Labidiasteridae > Plazaster > Plazaster borealis. Next base: position 17,043,929 of record CM037457.1, on the reverse strand, counting down.
GGAGAGAATTGTGACTGGTCCTCAGGTGTTTAAACTAGCATTTGGCAAGGGGACAACTGTTAAGGGCGAACGCTAATTACATGCACTTCTCTTTAACAAAAAACACAAACGAGTTAAATTACTAGAACACACCACTGTTCAGAATACATGAAACAAACAATCCACAATGAAAGTGCCCCTCAAGAAGAAACGTCTGAAAATGGTGAATAAACTGAATGTAAACTTGTTTTCATTCATTAATTTGGAATGTACATGTACAATGTAGTACATAAGTAAGCCCATGTCCAAATCAGTGAATTTGGCTATGGCTAAGGGTCACTGGCTACAGCGACAACATTGAAAAATACATGCAGATCTTTTTAGCAGCCTGGCCATAGCCACTGCCGAAACCGTCAATTTGGAAATGCCCTATAATTTCCTGTGATTTCTTTGTTGGCAGGCACCACGCGCAGAGTTGATGAACCAATGGGCTGACACCATCAAGAAGGTAGTGTTTATAGTGGGAGGGGCCATCATCGTCTTTGCTGCGGCGTGCAACTCCCTGACTTGGCACATGCAGTCATTCTGGGGAGCCACAGGGGATTTCTGGAATCGTCACTGGATGAAAATTTACAACAAGTTTGGAGGGAATCTGTTCTTGCTCAGTGTGTTTGGTAAGTGCAGTTGATGATGTTTGATGTAAAATGTGTTTAGTCATGTAAGAAGAGGTTTCAGTATTCTTGCTAGAAATGCTGCCTAACATTTTGAAATGAAACTGGACGTCGGGGTTTCTAAGTGTTGTTTTCATAACTAATTTGCTCAGTTATAACTTGGTAATCACAGTATTTGATTATGGTTATTATTCATTTTAGTGATATAGTGTTTACAATTACCCCTACCCATGAACTACGCTATATGTAATTACATACACGCATGCTTACAGACACTATTGGTTGGCAAAGGCCATAGAGTTGTGCACTAGGCAGACGCACAAATGGCGTATCCGTTACGCCACCACCATCCCCATACAAAAAGGCATGATGTTCCCTCATTTTGCCAACCAATAGTGTGAAGGCGCATGCGCAATGTGCATTTTACTTATTACGTGGGAAAGGTCTATTGAACTTAATGAATACACAGCTTGTAAATTTGTAATAGATATAATAGTTGCATTAGGATAAGGAATAGGGCCTAATATTTTGGTTTGACCTTACACCAATGTGTGGATGATGAGCACTGTTTACTTGGTGCTTTCCCAAATCTGGGGGGGGGGGGGGAGATGCCAAACATGGCGTGTCGTGGCTGAGCGGTCTAGTTCACTGACCCAAGCTCTTGTGTTGTCAGCAGCAGAGTGTGGGTTCGAATCCCGGTCATGACACTTGTGCCCTTGAGCAAGGCACTTAACCATAATTGCTTCATAAAAAGTTAGGTATTGCATTCTGCTCTACCAGCCAGGCTCCTAGTGGATGATACCCATGCCTACATCCTTACGAACTGCGAAGGGGGTAACCCTGTTTCAGCCCTAGGAGTAGGTGGCAACGGTGCCCCTGGTGGCAGTTGATTTGAGCTATGGCAGTTGATTTGGGTTAGATAGCCCAAATCGGTTGAGAAGTGGCTGTCCGACCTTGAGATGTTAGGTGATCTCTCATAAAAAAACCCTGTAGTTTGTTATTTGCTGTAAAGATTTAAATAAATGTTAACTTTCATGTACGTACATATGTCAACCTTGTAATTTAGTAGTTTTTGTGTGATATGTCTTTGCAGGTTCCCAAGTTGTGACTATGTCATTTTACTGGCTGTTCTGTGGACTCTTCCTGATCATTGATGTCACAGGCAAACCGGCCTTTGTTCTGAAGTACAAGATTCAAGATGACCAAAATGTGCCGGTAAATGTCAGAGGGGTGAAGTTAATGTAGGCTTGACCAAGGCCCCAACTTAGGCTTGATTATTCCCTGAAAAAGCTATCGAAAGCAGAAGTATTTTCAGGAGAATCAGATGAAAGATTAATCTCAGATTCCCTGTACTAGAAAGAATGTTTTTGTGAGAAGCTGCTTACAAAGGTCTGAAGGAACTTGAATAGAGAAGAAGAGAGAGAATTGTTAAGTTTTAGATGTTGGTGTTTTTCTTGGTTTTCAAAGCCCTACTGTGCAATTTGGAGCATTCTATATGGTTTTCTTTTCATGTTTTTTGTGAAACTACCGTATAAAAAAAAAAAAATTTATATATATATATATTTTTTTGCGAATCGGCCAATTCTTTTTGCGTATGGGCCGAAATTTGCGGCGGACAATTCGCGCGTATCGGCCTGATACTCTAGCTTGTGCATGGGGAGAACCCTGAAAACCACTCCACATGGGAGGTTCTGGTCCGAGGTGTGGTATGAAATGTAGTCCCAAGGGGGGGAAGTTACCACTATGCCAACCAAAATGTATAGAGACTGAAAGCCACTCCATTTGTGAGGTTGTGGTCCGAGAAAGTTCTTACCACGGTACACAATGGTGAAAAGTCGCCACTATGTAGAATCAATAACCCTCCTACTATATAAACAATCAAAATCGTCCATACTGTTTCGAATGATACATATGCACTGTAGCCAGCAACATGATATCATGTGGTGAATGCATCACAGGACACACATAGTTCTGTGGCCAGTTGTTCTACCATACCACAGGTTCTGAATGATGAACTGGCAAATGTTACGTAGAGTTAGAAGTAATACAAGTTGTGATTTGTCTTTCCTCCTCCAGGTTGCCTGGCCCAAGCTCAAGAAGGCTCTGAAGACAGTTCTCTTTAACCAGATGTTTGTCAACCTACCGTTCTCCATGGTACTTCATTTCATCATGAAGTGGCGCGGTAGTAACATCAGTGCTGATTTGCCAACCTTTAAATGGGTACTCCTAGAGATGACTGTATTCCTAATCTTCGAAGAGATAGGATTCTATTACTTTCACAGGTAAATATTGATCAATGTGGAGCCATTTTTGGCTGGGCAAGAACAGTCGGGGCCCAATTTCATGGCTCTGCTTACACGATCACCATACTCCGCTTACAGGGCAAGCATTGAATTTCTGCGCTAGTTTTGTAAGTGAAGAATGTTAAGTAACATGGAGTACGCACGCGCACAAGCAAAAATTCCTTGGTAACCTGTTATGTGAAATATACGCTGTTTTAGCGAGGGATTCCCTGCTTCCAGAGCCATGGTTGCCATTGGCATGTGCAGCACTTATCAACCCTAACCCTTAAAAAAAATCCTCTTCAGGAAGTTGTCTGAGTGAGGAGGATTGAGGACTGTAGGCACAAATAGTAGTAGTTGCCTATCAAACAAAACATCTTGGTGTGGAGTGACATAAGAGTGGAGGATAGTGAAGAGTTGAGGTCACCTGTGGGAAAGTGGGACCTAAGGAGAACGGGTCAAGGGGAAAGTGCTCTTTCAGTTCAGGTTAACTTGTCCACAAGTTTGTATTGCTGGTGTCAGTACACCTTTTGTAAGGGATTTTTTTTATTTCTGAAGACTGAATCTGATTTGAGTTTTAGCGACACTGGTTCGAGGAAAATAATGAAACCAAAAGCTTAATCACAAACAAACCAGATCTTTGATAAAATGTTCTGCTCTGGTACCCAGACTTCTTCATCACCCACGTCTCTACAAACACTTCCACAAGAAGCACCATGAGTGGACCGCACCCATTGGGTTGACAGCCATCTACGCCCATCCAGTGGAGCACGTCTTGGCCAACATGCTACCGTCGGCCATCGGCCCACTCATCATGGGCTCCCACTTGGCAATCCTCTGGATGTGGTTCATTATCGTGGAGGGATCAGCCATTATTGCTCACTGTGGTTACCACTTCCCATTGCTGCCGTCACCAGAGGCACATGATTTCCACCACCTGAAGTAAGTTTCATCGTTTGTATTATTTCTTAATCATGTATGTGGCCGTGCGGTTTAGTTCATCGGACCCAAGTTCTGGTGGCTGAGTCACCATGGTGTGGGTTCGAATCATGGTCATGACACTTGTGTCCTTGAGCAAGATATTTAACCATAATTGCTTTTCTTCACCCAGGGGTAAATGGGTACCTGTAAGGTCAGAGATGGTTCTTGTGATTTTTTTAGCTTGGTGCACTACATACATGTATTTGGCAGCACATTTTGTATACCTTAAAGGGAGCTGAGATGGTTTAGGGAATAAATAAATGGCCCGGTGACCAGTGGTAATGATGTTTGAGCGACATGAGAATCACCGATTTGAGCGCTTTGTAAGAAGCCACTGTTATTATGTCTGGCATTGAACGAGCTGGCTCCAGTTGTGCCTTGCACTGATATAGGCCTTAATAGAAGAAGCCTCTTTGAGAGGACGAATGAAGAGACGAATGAAGAGGAAGAAAAACATCAAAATAGACAGGATCCATGTCAGAGCTTGGGACCGAAAAACCACCAGATGTGAAAGGCAGAGAGCTACCATTCTTCCAACCTGATGAATAAACCCTTGAATTTTTCTGCTCAGATTTCCAAATTCTTAATCGAGTGCAGCTTAACAAATACATGTTTGCAGATTTCCTTCATGATCATGCCTTAAAAAGAGGATGTTCAGATTGTAGAAGGTCTAGTGCAATCCAAGATCCCAATTTTCTTAATGAAAACACACTTAGAAAGACAAGTTTTTCACAGTTATTTTAAAATAGTTGTTACAATTTTGATTGTTAAAATGAATAAACTCTTTGCATCAACCAATGTTCTATTTTATTAAATATTTGCTTTTGGGTGTTGATAATGATTATTATTTTTATTTTTTTTCATTTAGATTCACCAATTGTTTTGGCACCTTGGGCATTCTGGATCGTCTGCACGGCACAGACAATCTCTTCCGACAAAGCAAGAAGTACGCACGCCACATCTTGCTCCTCGGCGTTGTGCCCCTCTCCCAGACATTCCCTGATGACCCAAAGGAGAAGCTGGAGCAGAAAACAAACTAAAATGGTAAACTCCAACCCCCCACCCCCTTTCAAGGTGCTAGACATAGATCTCAACATCCCGAATTATGACATCAATATTTTGCTTTTATTCATTAACCTTCCTAAGATGAGTCTTAGCCTTTCAGAAATCTAAAATTGTAGACAACAACCGTCTCAAACTTGCTGAGTTCTTTTGAAACTGGGCCTTACCATTTAATCAAAGAGTTTTTTTCTGTCTCTGGATTCATGTAGTTAATAAAACTCTTAAGGTATAGAATGCGTGCAATGTTTCAGCTGATCAGCGGAATTTCCTATTTTGTTCTTCTATACTGCCATTACCATAGAAAACTGAAAAGCACTACAAATTTAAGCGAGGTTGGCCATTTCCTTTTTGTTCTGCAACTTCAAAGTTGCATGTCTGGTTACAGTATAGGAAATTTATCAGCCTTATACAATGTTATGTAGTTCAGAGGGTTCATTGCTTGTGAGGTACATTTAGTAAGAGCTGTGCAGTGGACTGTTCTGCCAAGATAGAGGATCAATCACACACTAAATTCATGGTATTTTGACTCAATACCTGTTCCTGCTGTACCAAGAGTTTTATGTTAGGCCCAGGGGCCAATTTCATAGCGCTGCTTAACGGTAAGCAAATTTTCATGCTAACTGTAGCAGAAAAATTTGCTTAAGCGTAAACGTATTTCACAGGTTAGCAAGAAAATTAGGCGGTCAGCTTGCGCGTTTACCTTGGATTTGCATTGTTAGGTTATTCATTTTCATACAGTAAGCACTGGAAGGTTAGCATGCCTTTTTGTGTGCTTATGGTTAGCAGCGCTATGAAATGGGAACCCGCACAGTAAGCACAAATTCGGCGGTTAAGCAGCACTATGAAATTTTGCCCCGGGGATACTGTTGTGTTCCTAAACTTACGACAAAACTTTACATCAAGAGAAATACAAACTTATGTATATAATCAGAATATTATTTAACCACTATACTATGATGGGGGAAAACCATTGTTAAAGTTTTTGTTAAATGTCTGATGTGTCTAGTGCCAACCAGTATAAGGAGAATTATCAAACTGGACCAGTTAAAGATGAGCGGAGGTGTTATAAATATTACCTGTATATAAAATAAGCTGCAGCACAATGCAAGATTATTAAAGAAGTGTATATTGCACAAAGCAAGATAGGATATTATCTTATTGTCTTGTGTCATCAGGCCGTCCTTTGATTTAGAACAGTTCAGACTGAAAATCTAAGAGTGTCTTAAAATGTATAAATAGGCCTATACTCTGAATCTTCACAATATAACAATAAAATAAATTAGTCATATTTATAAATAAATGTAGATAAGTGCAGAATTAGTGAAAGGAATTAGAGTATCATCTCCCGACAAAAGCACCCTAGTTGATATGTTGAGAATGAACTAACCACAGCCTTATTTCATAGAGCTGCTTAAGCAGAAAACAGTGTTCAACAATTTTGTGCTGAGCACAATTATGCAGGAGACCAGTTTGAAATGGTACACATGATATGTTATTTTGGTAACGTTTTTCTGGTTAGCACATTTGTTTTGTGAAACTATTTTTGCAGCTCTATGAAACTGGGCCTAGGTCATTTGAGAGCCATTATAATTGTTCACAATTTCGATCTCTGTCAGATAAAAGCTCCAATCTAACATCAATTCATGATACTAGATGATTAAAAAGTGTGCACAACATTGGTAAGAGTGAATATATTGATGTTAACAGATTTGCACCTCTTACATCTACAGTATAAAAATGGCCATGGTGGGAAAACTTCCATTGGAATAGTTCTGGTAGAAACACTATATTTTTGAAAAATGAGCAAAGCAATTAGTTTTGATCTTGCAAGTCCAAAAAGAGATGTTTGAAAACATTTAGGGCCTGTAGGTTTCCCCCTTTTTTTCTTGTGACTCCGATGACTGATTTCAGAGCTTAAACTTTCAAAGGTTTGTTATTGCATGTATGTTGCTCCACATAATGTGTGGATGGATACTGGTCACTGTCAATGACCAATGTTGTATTCCAAACCCCAAAATTATCAATGCGTTTTATTTATGGGAATTTTAGTTTAATTGCTTTCAATTGATTTTTATTCATTTCTGTGATATTTATAAATTTTTAAATATATGTATAAATTATGTATTAACGTTTATATGCAAAATTATGTATACTATACAAATAATGGGTACAAGTACATATGAGTGCATTGTCACAGAATATAACCACGAGGTGACTAACAATTTCATAAGGCGAGAATGGAAAAGCCAGATTTCACAAAGTGATTATATTCTGAGACAGTGCATGAACAAAACGCATTCAGTATTTGTTTTATTTTACTCACACATAGATCCTCCTCGTTTGAAATGTTTTTACAATAAACACAAAACAGACAGAAACTTGTCCACCCCCACACTCCAAAAATTCTATGAAAAAAACCTTTCTAAACAGTGTGGACACCAACCTTGTCCGCCATGACAAAAAGGCGGGGGAAAGACTATTTTTGAAACGACGCTGCAAAGCGTCGGAAGCATTTTGGAGCATTGTGGCAGCATACATGCTAAACTAAAGGATGACAGGTGACGCATGTTCCACCAATCAATGACAAGGATCTGTGTTTGTGGTAAACCTATATAAATGTAATTGGTGGCCAAGGAAATGTGTGCTGAAATTCAATGTACATAAACTTCTAATACATGTAGATTAAAAACTCCTGTCAACTTCAACTATTGGCATTTTTACAAAAAATGTTTCTGAATTCACCAGAATCCATGAGGGTCCAAAGTTCATGGCTCTGTTTACTGCGGAATGTGCTTACAATAAACAGTCTCTGGTTATAGGATTTAGCCCTAATTGTCTGCCCTAGCTGTCCAAGCAGAACATGTAACGTGAAGTAGGCTCAAGCACAGGCCAAAAATTATGGCTAATCCGTGAAATGCCCTTAAGTTAAATGCATTAAGCCCCAATTTCGTACAGCTGCTTTATCAAAATAAAATAATGCTTACCAGGACAAGGTTACCAGCCAAACTACTATGTTACATGTACAATTTGTGACTGGTATCCTGCTCATTTTTTGCTTTGCAGAAAATAGGCAATATTTTCTGCTTTTAAGCTTCTCTATGGAATTGGGCCCAGGTATGGTTCATGTATACTTTCAGTATGTATCTTGGAAATCTTGTTATTTCTCTCTTGCTTCTTAAGCAAATAAACAACATTTTAAAAACATGCACTGTAATATTACCAAGTAACACTGCATTATTTTAAAAATCTAAGCCTTGAGCACCAATTCAAAACATGTTTTTTTATGTCAGTTTTAACTAGATCAAATAGTATATGCACTCTTTCAAAATCCATGTAGCACCAAATCACTAATGCTAACTATCCTAAATTCCCTTCATGAAAATGTCCGATTGTGGAGGAGTGAGGACTGTAGGTCCAAATAACTACTACATATATATCACGGGGCCAGGCATACCAATCTTCAGAAATGTCAACTTGTTAACAAGTTTACATTGTCTGGTAGAAGATGCTCTCATATCAATCTTATCCAAGTCCAAACATGTTGGTGTGAAGTGACATAGGAGTGGAGGATAGTGAAGGATTGAAATGTGCGAGCGTGATGCGCCATGCACAACTCTCAACCAATGATAGGTCTTCCTTTGACCTCAGTGAGGGCGCTGTTTGAGCTTGTGACGTCACATGCAAGTGGTCTATAAGGGTTTTTAATAGTTTGTAGAATTAATGCACAGGTTTATAAAGGGCCAGTAAAAAAAACAAAAAACTTTTTACTCCTGGGAAATCATGATCTGTGATTAATGTAGATTCTTAATAGAGTGGTTTATTTTAAAATGTGAGATCAATTTAATTTGTATAAAGCCAAAGATATTAAGCTCTTCGCTGCACAACAATGCAAATGCTAAAGCCTTTATTACATAGGGTATAATGAGTGCTGTGTGTAAACTATGTATGTACTATTTTGTTGGCTTTTGGTAGTATGTAGAACTGGGTGGTATGAAAAATTGATTACTATAGCATGTGTGTAATTGCATGCTTACAAATTATATATTCAGAAATGTTTACGAATTAACGCGTCATCACTCTTATTTTGGCTGAAAAGATTAAGATAAGGAGTTTTGTGAGCAAACTTATTTAGATTGTAACAAAGATATTTATTATTTTTGAAGGCCTGTACTACATGTAGATCCTCCATGACTTTCATTAAAGTCTGAAAATATTTGTCTTTGGACATTTCAGAAGCATTTTACAAGTTCTTGTTTACCCATTTTAAGTTTAAGAATTTTATTTAATTGCCATTCAATTCATTTGTTAGTATTCTTACTTTTAATTCCCTAGGCCATGGAGAAAATTAGTGACAAATGCTTAGCTTGATTTTTCAAATTGGCCAAAATTGAGTGACAGATGCCTTACTTTGTGTATTTATAACAATTCCCAAGTGGAATTGAGATGATGCTTAATAAAAAGCTTGTAAGTTTTCAAAATTAACATTGAAGTTTTGTGATGTCATATTACTTTGTGTTTGCTCTCCCTCCCCTTGTGTTAGGATATTAAGCTTCTCTGCACAACAATGCAAATGCTATAAAAGTCATTACTGACTATAATGAGTGCTGTATGAACTATGTACTATTGTGTTGGCTTTTGGCAGACTTATGTAGAACTGGGTGGTATGAACAATTAATTACTATAAAGCAACTTTTCTTTGTTTAACTTCAAATTATTTAAAATTCACCCAGTCAGTTTCCCTTGTAGTTTAGGCCTATAACTTGATATTTGAAATAAAAAAGTTGCATCCCCTGGCTTCCACTTCCTAGGCTGTATCGTAAACTTGGGTGTATGATCCCTAGCTACATGGCAGCTATGTTAAACGGTTGGATGGTTTCTGACTGACACTCCCGAACATAGATATTGACAAAATAGGGAGACCGCCAACATAGGGCTAGATAGCTCAGTTGGTAGAGCGCCGGCAAGTTAAACCAGAGGTAGTTGGTTCTAGTAAATTTTTCTTTGTTTGACCCCAAATTATTTAAAATTTACCCAGGAGTCCCTTGTGGTTTACAACTTGATATTTATTTGAGACAATTTAAAAGCATCAACACATTGGTTATTGGGCTGAGTTTAATGAGTTACTGAACCCCATTCCTGGACCTTCAATTCAAAAAAAAAAAAGTGTTTGCAATATGTTAGGCCTATACCTATAAGCAAGCTAGAAGCTAAAATCCGATAAGTTGTGGTGGTTCTGAAAAGAATCATTGATACAACAGCTCAGGATGCACTTTATCGAAGGCGACAAGAGCAAACTAATGTTAATAAGCGATGTCAACTCGTACCCTTGCAAACTTAAACCCTCGTACAAAATTTGCAAAAGGTTTGAGTTGTCTGAACTGAAAGTATCCAGTTGACAATAGGCCTACTGGGAAAAAAAAGAGGTATAAGTTTGCAAAGGTACGAGTTGACTTATCTGAAGTTTTTTTAGTGCAAATATACAAATTTGCGAAGGTACGAGTTGACCCTTCTTCCTCTTCTTTCTCTCTGTAAATAATTTGTAGGTACGAGTTTAACTTAACTGTTGGCTAGAGTTTGTGATGGTTGGTAGAGTTCACTTTACTGAAGGTACAAGTTAAGACCCTTCCATCTTCTTTTGTTTGCGTGATTTAACTCGTGGTAGAGTTTACGAGTGTACAAGTTGAATAACCTGAAGATATGAGTTTGCAAAGGTACGAGTTAAACTAACTGAAGGTACGAGTTTGCAAAGGTACGAGTTAAACTAACTGAAGGTATGAGTTTGCAAAGGTACGAGTTAAACTAACTGAAGGTATGAGTTTGCAAAGGTACGAGTTAAACTAACTGAAGGTACGAGTTAAACTAACTGAAGGTTCGAGTTTGCAAAGGTACGAGTCGATTTTACTGAAGGTACCAGTTTGCAAATGTATGAGTTTGTGATGTACAAGTTGACTTAACTGAAAGTACGAGTTTGGGATGGGTACCGGTCAACTCGGTCCGAAGTCAACTCGGTCCGAAGTCGAGTTGACTTCGGACCGAGTTGCCTTCGGACCGAGTTGACTCATAACGGAACATAGTACGCACGGAGCGATCAAAAAATAAACATTCACTACACTGTGCGTGCGGCGGGAAGAGCACGCGCGATGTATGTCAGTTACGGGCTGTACCACTTTGACACGGGGGTGGAGTACAATAATCATAAGAATGGGCGTTGCGTATTACTGTGATACTCGAAGTTTCACGCAGTCATTGTGGTTTAAGACAATAAAACGTGAGATAAAGCTTACATAATTAGCTATCAGATCCAACTTTTGCAATGACTGCATTAAACAGTATTTTTCTGTATGGACACCCCCACTCTCCCAAAATGAGCTGTCCTTGTACTAAGTCAATGGCCATATGTTTACGTTAACGCGCGCTCGCACACACAACACGGAAAGGGTTATGCTGCAAAACTATGGACAGCGTATGTTCCGTTCTAGGGCAACAGGTTACAGTTAACCAATCATCAAAATTGTTACATGAATGAACATATAAACTGTTCAGCTTCAAGAAGCCGTTTGATCCAGGCAACTGCGCGGCGTAGTTCACGAGTTATGGCAGGTTATGTAAAACGAGTAGAGGCAATTTCGATAGTTTTTCACTCCCCGCCATAGGCGCGAGAAAGAAAGTCAATTTGTTTAAATAAAAAGGGCAACAAGTTCCCTATTATATAGAACTGAACAACGTACATGAATTGAAAAAGAGTAAGTTCCTCTTCAAAATACTGAGTGATCCATAAAATTTGCTTGTTGCAATCTCGAGTTATTATGAATTTTGTAAGAAATTATGCATTTTAAAAGTATATTTTGTGCGTATTCGGGGCCGGACATAAAACGCTCAATGCAAATGAGCGCTATGTTCCGTTATGCGGACCGAGTTAACTTCGGACCGAGTTGCCTTCGGACCGAGTTGCCTTTGGACCGAGTTGACTCGGACCGAGTTGACTACGGACCGAGTTGACCCATAACCGGGGTACCGGTCAACTCGGTCCGAGGTCATCTCGGTCCGAGTCAACTCGGTCCAAAGTCAACTCGGTCCGAAGTCAACTCGGTCCGAAGTCATCTCGGTCCGAAGTCAACTCGGTCCGAAAAATTAAATAAAGTGTGGTTGACGGGGATGTGGCGGGACGTATAGTACGCTGTATCTCAGAAATTAAGAATAATCACCGTAAAAGACAACTTTCTGAAGCATAATTTAGGTAAACTAAAGTGAAACAAAATGGTAGAAAATGAACTTTTCTTTGCAGTTTGGGTAAGACATTTTTTTTCATATGGTTGAAAAATTATACAATTTAAGGAATTTTACTTGTATCCTTTTAATATACCTTTTTAAAATTATATAATGATAGGCCTAATTAAGTTCAGTTTTTTGGACAACCAGACATACTCTTTATGGTTTTCAATGTTTATGAAATATTTCTCATTAGAGTAGATTTGGTATACTATATTTTGTATTATTTATTATTAGTGTAGATTTACTTGAGAGTTTTGTTTTAATGTTTATATTTCTTTCATTTAAACGTTTTCCTTAATTGTCCTACACTTATTTATTTTATGTGTTTGAATTTTATCTCCTATTTTTCGAATAAAAAAAGTCATACACTAACTGCAAAAGATTTATTTTTTAAACGTGGATTATTAAGCCCTTTTAATTTATGAGATTACATAATAAGCACAATTATGATACTTATCTAAACAATTTCGGACCGAGTTGGCTTCGGACCGAGTTGACTCGGACCGAGTTGACTACGGACCGAGTTGACCCATAACCTTTGGGATGATTCGAGTTTGCAAAGGAATGTGTTTGGGATGGTTCGACTAAGAAACTAATCTGCAATGGTCAAGTTAACTGAAGGTGTACCAGTTTGTGAAGGCATGCGTTTGTAAAGGTACATGTAAATTATGAGTTGACCTGCTTCTAGCATTCCATCCATATTAGGGAAGGGCATTGGCATAACCAGACACTTCACTTTGGGGGGGGGGGGGAACACACTATTTATTGTATCAAACCATTCACTTGTTTGACACAACCACTTTTTCGATAATGTCAAAAAATATATATATTGTGGCTATTTTATTAAATGAGATAGGCCCTTCTATTTTGAGCCCTAATGAATTCATAAAAAGGCGGTCAGATCATTTAGCATCATTTCCGATGTCAACTGTGAAAAAAAGAACCATTGTTGAAAATTAACGTAAGGTGTGCGTGAAATACACACCGGTAACAATCATTTAACAACACACGTGCAAAGAAAATGTCCAGTCAAATGCTCACCCCAGGAAAACTGTGTGGGTTCTTCTTCCAAATTGGCGGACGTAGAGTAAATCCTTGAACAGTGTCCAGTTACCGCCGGGCCTCATGGAGCACAGTTACCGCCTGGCCTCATGGGGCCCAGTTACCGTTCCGGTCTTTGAGTGTTTTGAGAAATAGAATAACTTTCTCTTCACCCTAACGAGTAAACGAGCCGTCCCCACATCAACGCCGCCATATTTCAAAATGTGCCCGCCGCCACACTTGGGTAAAATTTGGGCCGCCTTTTTAGCCAAATTAAAGGGCGCCACCAAAGACCAGGGCCCAATTTCATGGCACTGGTTACCAAATAATTATGCGCTTACGCGCATTGTAGCGTGTGTATTTCTATGGGACGCAGCTGGGCGTAAGCGCAGAATTCTGCGGTAAGCAGAGCCATGAAATTGGGCCCTGATTTGGAGTGAGGACTCGACTGATTATCTTTTTGCATTAAAAGGCACAGGACTCGGACATTGTTTATCTACTGAAATCAATTATTTTCAACACCGAAGCAATTAAGCTCCAGTTCTAAGTCTTTCAATTTTTAACCTCAATAATTGAGGATTGTGTTTTAATTAAAATGAAGCAGTAAAACACATCAGTAAATATCAAAGAACATCGCAACCTGTTTTGTTTTTACCAATTATTTATTCTCAAAGTGGACAGGGTTGAAACCACCCATTTCCAAATCAGCACTGTACAAAAATAATGCATATAAACGTTTTTGCATTAACCCTATTAGCCTGGCTGCTATAAAAGCATATTAGCACAGTTATTGAGTAGAATAAAGTTATACTCAAGGTAGATCAGCCAAGTTATATCAGAATACTTTTTATAAAGTTATACTTAAAGATAGGACAACCTGCCTGTAAGTAGTTCATATCGAGTTGAAAACATTTAGCAACATACAGGAAAGAAATATAGCATCAAATGAATAGTATTATGTACACCATGAGATTAACTATTGACCATATTTTTGACCGCATGGGGCGCTTTGCATCACAATCACAGTTTTATCTTATTTTCACATCACTGTTGTTTTCTTGTATCAATGGCCAACTAAATAAAAACAACAATAATAACAATGCAAAGAAAATCGTTTACTTGTGTTGCGGTTCACACACGCCCCGATCACGTGGTCAAAATTACAACGAATTAAGCAGCAGAAAATAGTTACAGCAATTTATAATAAAACATTTAGCCAGTCTACGAAGTATAAGTTACAACAATGAAAATAAGTAAACTGCACACTAGAATAGTATGCCTACAGTAGGAGAGTTGTTTTACAAAGAACACACACAATGACAACACTATAAAATTATACATGAAGTCATCAAGGAAAACAATAATAACACACATAAATTAAAATAAAGCGAGTTTTGAAATTTAGAAAATACAAGTATAGTATTCTACAATAACTGCTATAAGTTAACAGTCAACTTGGATATATAATTTAAATTCTCTATATTTTAGAAAGCAAAGCACACCAGCTGTGTAATGTTTGAAGCAACTGATTATTTGAACCGTGGGGGACTTGCATATACTGTTCATTATACAGACCTGTCTGTTATTCTATCACTTCTGAATTAAAGGACTTCGGCTACAGCTAAGGCAGTTGGCTGCAGCCGCAACATTGAAGAATTGGACGTTTCAGCAATTCGGCCATAGCCATATCCGAAGCCATTAATTCAAGTAGGGTCCTAGCCCTGAGCTTTCAGTTGAAGGCTTTAAAAGTGGCTGACAAAAGCCAAAGCCAGAGCCGAAGCCAGTGTAGCGTTTTCAAAAAGGACCGAAGCAGGCATCTGGGGCCGATTTCACAAAGAGATAAGACTAGTCTTATCTGAAGTTAGGACCACTAACTGGTCTTAACTTAAGACTAGTCCTATCTCTTAGCATTGCCTAGGACTAGTCCTAAGTTAGGAAGAGTTTTGTGAAATCGACCCCTGGCATGTCAAATCTTGTCACTGATGCATAAGTCAATTAAAAAATCCAATACACAAATGCATATCTTATGTACATGTATACTTTTAAATAGTGACCAATACAAAGACTAAACTGGTACCCTGCAAACAGGATCTAATTTCATAAAGATAGCAAGCAGAAAACCATGCTAAGCAAATTTGTGCTTATTAACTTTTAAGCTTACAACTTTATTGAAATTGTTCCTTTTTGTATAATGTGAATACAATTTACAGAGTATAAATGTCAGACCTCTTTTGTTTTTACACCCTGATTTGTTATTGTCCACCTTGGTGATGAAAACAGTTATAACGAACCAATACAAAATAAGTGGCTCAATGTTTTTGGGCCAATACTTATGTCTTGTAATCCTATAATCAGGGAAAGAAACAACCTGGTACGTTAATCCGGAGGTCGCAAGTTCAAGTCCCACAGGTTCACTCTCCTTTTCATTGTGTAACAATATCATAGCAAAACAGTACAAGCATTAATATTTAGAGAAAAGGGTTTAAAGCATTTTTGGGAGGAATTGGCGGGCAAGTTGACTGAAGAAATGAGAGTAAGTGGCAGGCTAAGGACCAAGATTGGTTGACTACAGATTGGAAGTATTTCGTATAATAAACCACTAAATAATGCTTCATTGAGTGTGTTTATCAATAGAAAAATAGTATTGGAAGATTAGTTTAAAGATGTAAAATTTAGAAGGAATAGTCACAGAGAATGTATGATACACTTGCGTATTTGCACTTTATGCAATTTAGCATGGGTGATGACGTCAGGAGGTGAATTGGTCAATATAGGAAGTGACAAATATTAGGGTCTATAGCACCACAAGTTCAATAATTGTAAAAATATTTCCCTCTTGTGTAAGTTTGTCAGGGCTATGTAAATTAATATCCTAGGCCTACATAAATAATACTCTGCTCAATAAAACCATCAGTCAAGACAGCATTATTGGCTATCCTCTAAAAAGTTTGAAAGTAAACTCGCTAAAACAAAACAAAAACTGCAGTTTTTGAAATCTCTTCCAAAAATGATTGTCGCGCAATATGTGCATATCATTTTCACAAATGATAAACCATAGGGGAGAAATATTACAAAATGAATATATTAAATACCATAACATAATTTAATTGTTTTAAAATGCTTGTTGTTAAAAACAGTCCAAAACATTATCGTGCGTGTGAACTTTTGTTAAAATAAAGTTCAACGTTTTAATGCTGTTTGAATACATGGAACGAAAAAGTTAAAAATAATTTGACACTTCCTTTTGGTAAACTGAGATTAAAAGAGCTGTCTTCTGATTTAAGAACCATTTTTAAACCACGGTGGTTTTTTTTTTCTTTTTTTTCTGAAAGCTTTGTTCAGCCAAATTGTGGCAGACTTTAATTTCAACTTTGACACAGGTTTCCTTTGAGAAATCTCAAAACATCATATCCGCTCATCTTCTATTTTCCTTTTTCAAAAAGAGAAGAACCCTTTACCGTGTTTAAGCTACATCATACTTGAGTTACTGTACAAGTCAGTAGCTCTTTTTACATCAATATTTTGCCACTTCTCCACGTCTAAAAGCAGGAGTAATTACTTAAAAATTAACAACAAGAAAAGAAGGTGGCAATAAGTTACAAAACTTGCTCCCCGACATTGCATTAATAATTCATTAACGAAGAATAAGATTTATTACACATTATTAATTGAATATATTCACATATTTTGAAAACCACGATCTACTTATCCATGATTTCTTCTGGGAAAATGTCCACTCTCTATGATACATATATACATATGTAAAAAAATGATTACAAAAAGATCTGTTTAAACTTTATTAACATTAGTTTATCATTACAATGCTACATACAACTATTATTTGTTTTAATTTAATCTGCTTCGTTATATTATATGGCACATCATTTTAATCCAGCCAAGAAATTCCAGAAACATGTAAAATCTTTCTCCTTCAAAAATCCAATTTGTCACGATTTTGTTACGATCTTGGAAGTCAAGCAACCCGGCCCAATTCCATAAAGCTGTTTAGCAGAAAATTATGCTTAGCAAAATTTTTCTGCTGAGCCAAATTCAGATGGGAACCGTTCACAAACAATATAAATTACATTGTAGTTTGGCTGGTAGCCTGTTTCAGTTAAGCTAGGTTTTACAGCTTTATAAAACTGGGCACTGGGTCTAAATTACTTGTGTGTATGCACGTGGTTTCAACCACTGAAACAAAAACCCAATCTGTTATTTCATTCAACTCCTGGGAAAAACAAAAACAACAACAACAACAACAACAACAACAACAAATGAATAGCAGACATGAGATATTGGGGGTTCATGCATAGGGTTAAACTGGAAGGTTTGTTTTCAAGTTACTCCATCATAAAGTGACTGACGACAAAAACAATACAAAAAACATCAAGTCCTTGAAGTGAGTGAGATCACTTCCTGATAGCACAAATTCAGTCGATTTCTGGTTATGCATCTCCGCTCCTTCAAAATCAAGTTTGCGCATAAAATTGTATCTCATCTCGAACTTTTGGTATCATCAATCAGAATCAACAGTAATCTTGGCAAACGTCAGCAAACAAATGTAGAAGAATAGTAGCTTGACTTCTTGGAAGCACTCTTAAAAGCATGCTGGTGGACATTAATACAGCCCAACATCCTAAACATTGTCACACACTATTTAGGTTGTTGGGGAACTGCTGGAGCAGGAAGTCTTTTTTGGCTTCAGCTGGTTTATAAACACCAGTTTTTTAATCGGAAAGACAACATTGTTTCTCTTTCGTCAATTGTTTTCTTGTTGTGTAGTCTCTCTGTTTCAGACTGGTGACTGCAAGTTTTCAGGCACTCTGAGTAGTGTGATGGAGTTACCGTCAAAAGCTACCTCTGGAAAGACCTCCGGGTCTAATGCATAATGACCTTCATACCCTGTCAGGAAGCCATTTTCTAAAAGATTCGTCCTCTCCGAGGCAGTCCAGTTTATCGTGCCCCGGCGGTTGTTCACAATTTTCATCTTTTCGTTTCGCCAGGCTTGCGCTATGGCTATGTCCTTAGCCTGGGATAGCACCATGGTCCTGGCAGTGTCTAATGTTACACCGTACATAAACTTCCAGGTGATGTGGTCTGTCAGCAGTGTGATGATCGTGATGTTGGCTTGAGGTGAAGATCTCGCAGCGATTACCATTGTTCCATCATTCAAGAACATGTTCAGACTCGCAACCTCTGGGATGAGATCCAAGGTATCAAGGTCCTCCTCCGCATCATTTGGTTTCATAAAATATCGGACATCATGACCGTCCTCGGTATGGCGCAATCTCTTCAAGATTTCCGCTCCGCTAACAACGGAAATAAGTTTCTGAGTGGTATCTCCGATGGGTCCAAAGGCCTCGACTGCAATCTTGTCTTGCTCCAATGTGAGCAAAACGTTTCCTCCGATGAGGGCGGGGGTACTTGTGAACTCCACTGGGGGGATGGAGGGAGATCTTGAGTCAGTGGCAAGATGGTCAACTGGGAGTGCCTTGAAGTTGGTGTACATTAAGTCCATGTGGAGGCCAGCTTGACAGTCCATTGCAGTAGATGGCTGTACAATAAAAAAAGAAAAAATTGTTAATTAGGATAGAGGAGAGTGAGATGGGAGAGAAAGTCTGTATTCATAACAGTAATTACAAAACCTGTGGAAAATATGAACAGAAAATCACAGAAACGGACTAGAAAATACTTGGACAAAAACTATCCTAGTACAACAATATCATTGACTCTCTTCAGCAGAGGAAAGCACTGTACACGATGAACACGATGACAAATTAAGTTCAAATAATTAGATTTCAATCATTCACTCATTTATTCATTCTAAGTTTTTACACAGCAGCCAAAGGTGTAATTGTGAGACAATCTAGGAAAACAAGTTAAAATTGCACAGATATTTAAAGAATACAAAGAAGTAAACAAATAAATCAAATAGGACGGGAAAAAAAGAAGAACAAAAAAGTAGGTGTAAAATTCTGCTGTACAAAAGCAAAATAGAAGAGAAATCAAAATGTAAGGACAAAAAGTAGAATTGAAAGTCACAAACAGTGTGAATAAAAACAACAGGAGAGGCAGGTTAAATTATTAGACACATCAGGCCTGCACTTTCATCTTTAAAAACGGCAAGACCATTTTCATTTTGCAAAATGGCATTTCATTGGACATTCTTTAAGTCTACAGGAATCTATTGAACCAGGGGCTGAGTTCACAAAAAGCTAAGATCTTGATGATCTTAACTGTGTATCAATCTTAATTGCTAAGAAAAGTGTGATGTCACAATACAAATCACTATGGTGAAATTGACAACTCATCTTAAGATGAATCTTAGTGCTTTGTGAAATCCAGCCCAGCACCAATAAGGCCAAGACCAGGTCTTCACTTAAGTCCAGGTCTCAAAAATCATCATGCATTGGCATATATATTTTGTTTACAATGCAGAATATAAAATAAACTATTAAACTAAACTACCAACTATTAAATAACAACGACGTTGCACTGCAAAGGGGGAGAATGAAAAAAAAGAAAACCAAAACTGACCTTTGACCACGACGTTGCTATAGCGCTATCCTTCCATGGCGATCGGTAAGAATCAACTTTCTCTATCTGTCCGTTACGATTCAACTGTGGGATCATATTATTGATGTCATAACCCAACACTGGGAACCAACTCCAAAGATCTGAGGAAGCAAGAAAAAAGACCAATTATTATTTTTTTTTTTTTCTTTTTACCTACATACTTTGCAAATTCTTAACCCTTTCATTACCGAATTGTTTGGAGATAAACGACCGCTGGTGCCCGCATTGTTTGACCATTCAAGCGTAAAACACAACAGAATGCTTTTGTTCAAAGGCCATTTTTACGAACTCCATTATCTCCTTGAAGATATTGTTATACAGTAAAGTAAGTAATAACAAAGTTCTTACTCATTGAATTCTCTTTCATATAATCCAAAAATCATTGTGACTGTGACCGATCAATAAATGTCAATTTTTTTTTGTCCTCAGTGTGATCTGTAATCACAAACACTTTTTTGTACACAAATAACCATATGGCACTCCGTAGGTGTTTGGCGTTTCGGATCTTTCAACTCCAAATTGAAGAGATTGCATAATAGAAACCTTATTTTATTTTACCATCACAGCTCAACTCTTCTGAATTGTTTGTTGTGACGCCAAAATTCACATCACATTCGCATTCGCAGGAAGTATGAACCGGGCTTCAGTCGGGCTAAAGCTCTGGGCCTGATTTCATAGAGCTGTTTAACAATGTTCTGTTCGGCAAAAATAAACAGGAAACCAGTCACAGAAGGTATGTGTGGTATGGTGTTTTGGCTGGTAACCTTTAAGCAAAACTGTTTTGTGCTGAGGTACTTTTTGTGCTGGAAAACACCAGTAAATTTCTAAGATAATTTTTCTTACCTGACAGGTAATGGCTCTCTGTGTCACTCCCAACAAAGATATTCCCGCTGAACGTGTACATATTGAAGGCTTTTGTCCGTGACGTCTGCGTGATATCCTTGAAGAACTTCAGGTCAGGAGAGGTCCAGCGGCCACTCAAAGGATCATAATCTCTTCGATCGAAATGAACCAGCCTGGTCAGGGGGTCGTAGATGCCCCCCTGGAAGCCAATGTGTAAGAGGAAATCGGGGTTGGAATCACTCAGGACCTGTCCAAGAGGATCCAGCCTGATCTCCTTCAAGATCTCGCCATTTTCGTTGAAGATGGAAAGGGGTGAGCCGACGTGATTCGATGTGACATACAACTGCCTCTGACCCTGGAGAAGTGCGAATAGGAAACCCTGAAGGTCGTATTCTAATGTGGTCATCTCGCGCGCTGAATGGTCATAAATGTGAGTGACACGCGTTGGGTTTGTGATGTCACCATAGAAGAACTGTACCTGCCGGCCGGTGTGGTCTTTCCTCCAGATGCGACGACCGATACCATCGTATTTGTAGCGGACATCGTACATACGGGGTTTGTAAGCATGCATCAGGAGACAGTTAGAGTTATACTCAAAGAACTCCTCCCCCCTTTGGGATAAGACGCCGTCCATGTCAAGCTGGTAGTCCACGGTCCCCACCCTGGTAATACGATTCTGGTCATCATAATCTAACGTCTTCATTGAACCCTGGTAACTGATGGATGCCATGTTGCCGTTCTCATCATATGTGTACCTCCACATCAAGCGCTGGTCCACCCAGACTTCTTTGAGTTGACCGTTTGAATCAAAATTGTAATCCGTCTGATGAGTGTCCTCGGTGTTTGTGAGTATACACCGGGCAATACGCCCCGTTGTATGATAAAGGAGTGACATACTGACGATGGTACCCACTCCGCCTAGCTGGTAACTAACATCCTGCAGCAATGCGTACGTACCAAACTGTTTCCTCAACTGCAGATAAGAGTCGGCGATGATGTGCGTCACGGCATCCGGGTAAGTCACCGAGAAGAACCCCATCTGTTTGATGCGTCCCGTCTCACCGTCGTATATCAACTCCTTGAGATGCAGAACTGTGGTGTTAAACTCGGCCGCGATGGAAGCTGCTCGTAATGTAGCATCGTAGACATAATCAAACCGGGCGTGCATTAATCCTTCAAACCCGGTGGTGCGCACCAGCATCTGTTCCACCAGGGGTCCATTGTGAATGAAGCGCATTGAGTTTCGAAACTTCCCCTGTTGCAGTTCAATGGACTTGACCTGGTCCGAGTTACCATGGTAACTGTACTCAACAGATGTCTCTTCGAAGATGACATCGGCCATGCGATCCTTGTTATCGTAGAGGTATGTCACGCGCCGCCCGGTGCCCGGAAAGAACGTACTCAGCAGGTAGCCCGATTGGCTGTGGTCCTGCATCACCCAGGGTGTATTGTCATCACTTGAGTGAATGTTTCGGGTGTAGCCCGGTGAGACAATGGTTTGAACAGTATGGCGCATTCCGGTCGGCATGGTAACCATCTCGAGGTTGCCAGAGTTGTCATATTGCATAGTGTAGTGCTGGCCTTCTGGTAGAGTGACTTCAGATGGCTGCGACAAGAAAAGAACAAAATGAGTAGAAAGATGATGATACCTTCATTGCACAAGTCAAGCACCAACGATATGATTACAACATTCAATCACTAAACAAAATCAGGATATTTGTTCAAGAACACAAAATTAAACAGGCGGTAATTCCAGGTTAGCCTCATGGTTTGTTGAGGTTTTGCTCACTTAATACTACATTTCTCCCCAACAAAAGAGCACAAATCCACAAATTTTATGCCAATCTTTTTTTCATGTAATACTTCCTCACTTTTCTCCTTTTAAAAATCTTTTTGCAGAGTTATGTTTCTAAAGCCCTCTCTTTTAAACATTGAAAATTTCAATGGACACAATGGATTGACTTGTTGTACTGGAACAGAGATGTGACATATGCAGAACTAAAAAAGTAATTTGAGTATAAAACTGTTTTAGATTGAGACTGAAATCTCTTCTTGAAAGAAGCGATGATTCTGAGAAGACAAGAGGTTAGATTAATCTCAACAATTTCAACAATGTGCTCAGTTTGTCTTCAGGATAAATAAATAATTATTGCCAGCACCAGTGCCTTTTTATATTTGGACTCCAGTAAAGAAACTTACCTGTGCAGCTCGGCCATATCCGAAACTCCACAAGCTGTTGTTTCCATGGAGACGACTGACCAATCGACCCTCCACATCATAGGAAAATGCCTCAAACATCAGCCCCCTCTCCCAACGGGCCATCCGGCCGAGCGGGTCATAGGTAGCAATGGTTAACTTCAGGCCATCCACTGGGCGCCATTCTGTGGGAAGTCCCGCTGCATTGTGGGTGATAATGAGTATGGGGATGCCGTCTGCGTTCTGCAGGGTCTCCTTCTTGGTGTAGCGGTTGTACTCCAGGGTGAAGACATGCTCTCCGTTGATCTGTGGAAGTCGTTCATTGTATCTCATTAGTGATCAAATACATTATTCATTTAAAGGGTCTGTATACATTTGGTAATTACGCATAAAATTAACGACAATAAAAACTACAGCAGCTTCTGATAGTACAAAACATTTTGAGAAACATTTCACTATGAAGTAATGTGGTTATGGAAACAGATATCAGTTTTTATCAGAAATAATTTGAATCTGAGACAGGTTGTGTATTCCAATTGCAGTGTTTTCTTCCTGCGTGGACATAACTGCTCAAGAATTTTGGCAATATCTCAAAAACGCTACCACCTTTTGAAATGAAATTTTCACAGGTTAGTTTTATGGTATATATCTACAACTATATAGAATTGAAACAAACAGTGGGTTCCAATTACCAAACATTTACAATCCCTTTAATACAGACTTCAAAGATCAGTTTTAGACACCCTGACTCACTTCAGTCATTTGTTCACCTTTGTTTTGTTTGAATTTGTGCACAAAAGAGCTGGGCTCGATTTCACAAGGAGAGATGAGTTGTCAATATCACATAGCAATTAAGAGTGATGCTGATTGGCTAACCAAAAGTGACTGCTCTGTGCACATGCTTGTTAAAAATCTGTGAGTGCTGTCATCAAAATGCAACTTTTTTGACGCAAACCACTTCAAATGAATCATGTTTTTTACACGGACACCCTAAACTGCATACAGTTACACATGTCACAAGATCAAAGAAGAATAAGGGGGGACCAGTTGCTCTACGACTTGATGCGTCTTTTGATTGCCCGCTCTACGTACGTCTCTAACACAGAATGGATCAACTAAAGGACCAATTAAAATATCAAATATATATTTGGAGATTTAAAAATGACACTTCCAAGGGTTATGATCGAGCAAGGTATTCTGGTACAAAATGGTGCGACGAGATCGTACACCATCGGGAAGAAGGTTGAGAGAACCAAGGCACTCACTCTAAGTTTTCTGCCAATGATCAGGATCTTCTTCCTATCCACACCTCCCCGGCGGCCGTAGAAACGCCAATCCAGCCGGTTGACCAGGTCCTCCGGTAGGATGATCTTACGTTTAGTCATGACAGCGTAGGGGTCGTCCTCATACACAGGATGGGAGTCTTTCTCAAGAAGGACGCTGACACCGTTAGGGTAGCTCAGGGAGAACTGGCCGTCATGACGGGATTGAATGATTGTTGCCATCAGGTCAGCTGTTTTAAGTTTAGAAGAAAAAACCCAGATAATGAATATTTTTTCGCCTCCACTTTTCATGGGTGAGATTGAACAAACAAAAAGGACAAATCTGAAAATTGGATATTAACATCCTCTTCTTCTACAGATGAAGCTCCCTGAAAAAATAGTATGTCATATTTCAGAGGTTTATAGACTCTTTACAACACCACTAATAGAAACATTTGATCATAACAAGAGCTGAATCTTTCATTTATTTCACTGTTAAGGGAGAAAGCTGTTGTAACGACAAGTTACTCACCTTGTAGAAGTGTCTGCTCAGTAAGCCAAGCATGCTGTAATGTAGAGCTGATGAAATTAGCGCTTCCCGGCTTGGTCATTTCGACGATGGAATGGGAATCGTTGGTGCGGGATCTCAGGTTGGTGACCTGACCGGTGGGCCACGTCACTTTTTCCAGAAGTCCCTGATCATTATAACTATACAAAAAATAGAAATAAATCCCGCTCTAGTAAATTTGTCTTTGTTCACCCCAAAATAATTACAATTTACCCAGTCAGTTTCCCTTGTGGTTTATTACTTAATATTTGAAATAAAAAGTTGCATCACCTAAAAGGTGATCCCTCTCCTGCCACTTCTCAGGTTGTATTGTAAACTTGAATGGGATCCCTGTTTATACGGCAGTTACAGGTTGATTGGCTTATGACTGGCACCCCCGAACAAAATAAAGGAGACCGCCCATATAGGGCTAAATCAAGATATGAGTCTTACAAGTCACATTTGCCACTTAGGGGCGATTGTAAATATGCAAGTACATGTATGGAATACTCACTCGTAGACATGTTGCAGCACATTGCCACTGTACTTGGACATCAACAGGCCTGCTCCATCATCATGATACACCAGTCTTGTAACTTGACTACCGTCACCATTGGCGATCCTCGTCAACATACCATTCTCATTGAGAGTCAACTCCACGGTATCCCCACTTGAAGGGACCAGTTTCAACAGAACACCGGCCTCATCACGAGCTACTGACAATTCGGTCCCGGGTCCGTCAGAGATGGACTTAAGCTTCATGTTATTGTCGTAGGTGAAGTTAAGTGACACCAGCTCAGTGAGGGTGTCACGGGAGGTCAGGTGGAAGCCGCGTTGGTTGAAGCGGTAAATCTTGCGCCGATCTGGTGAGGAAAGCTCATAGACGTTCTCCTCCATCAGTTGAGGTATATCCAGGGTGACCTTCCGGATGCGGAGATTGCCCTGATCTGCGATGAGGAGGTCATCGTTGGAGTCGACAGCCAGCGCAATCGGGGTGTTGAGGTTGGCGTCCACGGCAAAGAGCTGATCCTGGTCGAAGCAGACGCATTCGGAGTCCCGACAATCGCATTCTGAATCCCTTCCAGCGTACCAAGAGATGATGCCATCGGTGGTGATGCGGCGGACGCGGTGGAATCTCAGATTGTCTGTCTCAGCGACGAAGAGATCCCCGATGCTGGAGAAGGCAATGGCACTTGGGATCATGAGCTCTTCCTGCGTGGCAAGCTTTGGCCCAGACTGGATCCCACTGATGATGTGATCCTCATTGGAGGGACCTAACTGCGGGGAGCCATTGAAGGGGCAGTTGTGGGGGACACCGGCAACGACCGAAGCCAATCCATCTGTGCCGATGCGCAGGATGACTCTTTCATCAATCACATAGACAGAATCATCCAGGGGGTTGATTGCGATATCCGTAGGCCATTGTAACTTAACCTGTGTATTATAAATAACAAACAAATAATGAAGCATTAACAAGAAAAAAAAATGCAGGAGATTTCAATTTATTTCATTGCATTGAATCAATATGTTACACCAACATCCACTTTGCAAACTGACCACAAGCAGAATTAATAAATGAACTTGACTACCAATAACTAGATCATCATGGATAACTTACTCCGTTGAGGACAGAACACTAAATTGGAATTTAAAATGTTTAAAGCGATCTGTGCTCTATTGGAAATAAGGACCTGCTGATAATTCATGTTTCTGTGCATCATAAAACAACAAAAATTAAAAACGGGTTCACTTTTCCTTGTTAAAATAAAACAGGAGCACATGAATCTACCAATAAGGTACTCAAGGTACTCGAACAAAGAAAGACATTTAAGACAGGTGTTATGAGATTTTTTAATTATGAGACCGATTATGTAGCACTTTATAAGGGTTTACAAGGTGCTGCGGCGCGGCGCACTCAGCAGCCACTGTCAGAAACATCGCCTCAACCCCTTCTCTTAGCGATAAGTGTAAAACTGCGTTCTTCTACGTGCATTACACAACACACAGGTCCTATGGCTTTACGACCCATCAGCAGGAAAAAGCAATAATGGTGAAGTGTCTTGCTTAAGTACACAAGTGTCAAGACTGGGACTCGAGTCCAATGTGCCTGACTGCTGGGCTACAACACGTCACAAGCGTATGTTGGTTCCACACTGTTTTATTACAATTTTAAGGCAAGAACATACAATTCGCCGTACTTTTAAACGCGTGAGGGCAAATTTTTAGGCGATGAAAAGAAGTAAACAAACAGGGTTTTTTTCTTCATATTTGTTATTATTATGTTTATGTTTTTCCTCATTGATGCAAGAAAACTACATACAGGCAATTAAAATAAGATGAAACTGTAATTGTGATGCAATACATTCTCTTACGAAAGCGCCCTCATGTGGTCAAGAACTTTCCATTTATACTGCAAGTTGAACACTGTGATTTATGACTTTATATGTCAAAGTGGGGGAGAACCTTGAGGTTCTTTTGATTTACCTGATCGTAGGACATGGAACTGGTACATTTAGGAAGTCTAGTCGGACCGACCAGGGAGTGCGACCCAATTAGCGTGCTGATGATACCATCTTGAATCTTTCGGACCACAGTTCCATCAACAAAGTAGATTGTGCCGTCTCTGCCCACAGCAATGCCTGGCAAGAGAATACCAAAGAAAAAACGTTTACTAATTGTCATGCATGTATGGCGTAGGGTTTGACAGCAATTCTTAAGAAGTTTTCCAAGTTATTTATTTTAGAAAGAAAGTCAGTACACGAATCATATAAAGAAACAAGTATTTTCACAATCAATTTCAAAACAGTTTAACTTGGTTTAGGTTCTGTTTTCGTAACAAAAACACACAATTTTGGTGCCTTTTTTTTTTTTTTTTGAGCGATGACAAAAGTGTTTTGGGTGCGAAAAGAATCCCCAAACAAACAACCAAACAATTTTGGTGCCTATGTTTTTATAGAGGGGTGACAAAAGTGTTTTGGTGCAAGAAAATAAATAAATAAATAAAACAATTAAAAGTTGATGGAAAATTGCCAATGAATTATACATAAAACCAAACTGCATAACTTCTTTCAACATTTATCAGCAAACTGCATAAAATATAAGTCTTGAAGGAATTGGAAAAAAATTGAAGTCAAGACGTCACGATGTTGGCAGACAGCATGTTTCACAGCTAGGAGAGGTTACGCACCTTTAGGGTCCAAAAGCTTAGCTTCGGTGGCTGGTCTGTTATCGCCACATCCATCCGGGTCGGCTGGTAGACAGGGAGACCCGGTGCCAGCAATCAGGGCCAGGTTACTGGAGATGTTCGGAATGTTCTCCAGATTCCTGATCTTATAAATCTGACGAGTCTGTCCGTCTGAGAGATAGAGGGCGCCAGTCAAAGGGCTGACTGCAAGGTAGAACTTGTATGAAGGATTGTAACTGAAAACAGAAATCAACATAAAAATTGAAAAAATATGTTACATTTTTTCCTCTCAATCAACAATGAACATATTATTGAAAAATCTAACACTTTCGATCTCTGGCTATGCCCAGTGGTCATATATGGGTCAATGTGGCTGGCTGCCAAAAGGCGCCCTTACATGCCAGCGGCTCAACCCCATTGTAGCCACATTCTTCACAATTCAAATTCTCAGCTGCGAGTATGGATGATTAGCCGCCCAAATTTGTATTAAACATTGTTATTATGCCACAATCTACTGGTGTAATACCAATGGCAAAGCAAAATTTCACTCAGACTGGTCTGGATCCGGTGAATTTTGGACAGGCCTAATCTATTTCATTGTTAAAGGCATCCTACACGTTTAGTGATTACTCAAAATATATATTAGCATAAAAACTGACTTCGTAACGAGCAACAGAGAGCTGTTGATAGTATAAAACATTGTGAGAAACAACTCCCTCTGAAGTAACGTAGTTTTTGAGAAAGAGGTAATTTCTCACTAAACTAATACAAACTTTGATGACCAATTGAGCCCAAATTTTCACAGGCTTGTTATTTTATGCATATCTTGGGATACACCAAGTGAGAACACTGGTCTTTGACATTTTCCAAACGTGTACGATGCCTTTAAGTATCCAGAGTCAAGGCTCACCTCAACTGCAGTATATTTGTGGCATTGCCGTACTGGTCGATTCTCCTGATGAAGTTGTAATCACCAACATAAACGTCTCCCTGCGGGCTGGTAGCCAGAGCCATGGGGGCCAGCATGCGGTTATTCTTGGCCCGGCCGGTGCAAGACGAGCAGTCTTCGTTACGCTGGCGTCCATTACCCATGATGGACCGGATAAAGGCAGGCTGGGCATGGTAGTATACTCGCTGACCATTGCCAAGACTGAGAATACCTGAGTAATATTTGGAAACAATTTGAACCGGCTTGAGAAAAAACAGTTTCAGATGATTTTTATACAGGAATTCGAAAAAAAAGCATGTTAAATACATTTAGAGCGTAATATCTCAAAATGTTCTGACTTTTATAATAATAATTACTAGTTTTTATACAGCACTTCAGAGTCTTTATTATTATTCTTAAAGACAGGTTTTTGAAGTTTTGAAATTATTTGACCCATTTATGTAGCACCTCATACAGGTTTTTATAAGAGACTTCGGCGCATTCAGCAGCCACTGCCAGAAACACCGGGGCAAACCCCTTCTCTTGGTGGCGATAAGTGTAACTGGGTTCTTTACATGCTTTGATTATCAGAATTTTTTGAGCGGACTAAAATGGTTTTAAAGTATTTTGGTTTTGACAAAAACTTTATTGGAATTTTTGATTGGCAATAAAAGACGTTATTAAATGGACAATTTTAAATGCAAAATTTGAAGGTTTGTGTAGACTTCAGGAAGGTATCCTGTGGAAATGAAGAACATCCCATTCTTACCTTTTTCAGGGTTGTAGTTGTGGTGAACAGGTAGCTGCCACCCTCCTAGGTCCATGGATCCCCAATCTGCTACATCAATTGACATCCTCTGTTTCCTCCAGATTATTTGCTGACATCCTTGATACTCATAACCAACAGACACTGGGTAGATGGAAACAAAAAGAAGATCGTTACCGCTGTGTGTTACAAATGAGTTTTGTGGCCAATCAAGAGCAGTGTTCCTGTGGTAAATGTGATTTGCTGGCCAATGGCAGTTTAAACAGCCATCTCTGATTAGTCTGAATTCTCTGAAAGTAGTTCAATGTTGGGGACTTTGAGAAGCTACAATCCCGGCCATATCTCGTTGGGCCCCCCTGCCCCCTTTCAATGTTGAATCACATTGTTGCACGGTCTTCTGCGTTCCAGTCAACATTGAGCGGGGGGACGGGGGAAGGGGGAGAGAATGTTTATTGTCGGACAGGGAATGGTTATTGTAACGTTAGGAATGGGTGGCCCAAGCATTTTGGCCGGGATTGTAGGGCCAAGTTCGCATAACAACCATTTGTCGACTAGAGGTCGATCTCTGGTCGATATTGCTTGATACCCAACAAATGTTTTTGCGAATGACTATCAGTTAACAGTGGTCGTTAGTCAACAAACAGTCATTGTGTGAATTTGGCCAAAGTGGAAGCAGACATACCTTGTAGTTTAACTGAAATGTTAAACGCAGTTCTGAGAATGAGCTCATTTCCAACAATGATGAATTTACCTAGTGAGTCTTCTGACACCTAACACTCGGTAGTCTGCCTATAGCTTTAGTAAATTGCTTCATGACCATTAGGTGCATAACAATGTTTCAAATCACTGCATGCACGAATTGTTCATACATGGCCTAAAATTGAAGCTTCACGCAGATTTAAGTATGTGGAGAATGTCATATTACCAGGCCTGGAACTAAACAGAGGCCATGGCCTGCATTGCTCTGGTCTTGACCTTGGTGCCCTTTCAAAAGTTTCCCATTGACTTTAAGATTTTCCAATGGAAGTGCCTTTTGCAAAATGAAATGGCCTTGCCCTCTCAAAGATAAAAATCAAGGCTTTCATTACAAAAGAATGAATGCGAGGTTTCGACTGTGGCCAAAAAGATAACTCATCCGATAAAGAAAACCGTTGTGAAAAACCTGATCAATTTGCTATTGAAAACATTATAAACCAATGTCTACCTAAATAAAATATTTGCTTGATGTTGTACCTTTAGCTTTATAATGTAAAATGTTTCGTATGTCAAATCAAGGTTTGTATTACTACACGTTTGTGCAATCATCTATCGACCCCTTGCACAATGCAGAACGCACCTCAGCCCAATGCGCTTCAACCATTTCCACAATTTTGGGAGTCAATTCCTTTGTGTACATTCTGACTCCCAAAATGGCAGACAAGATGGTCGAGTGTAAGCGCACTGCGCGTTGTGCAAGGGGTTAAATAGGCAAGACGTACAATGACCCTTACCCATTGCAACAGCCCTTCCATACACCATCTGTCCATACACGTTCCTGCCGTTCCACTCCATGGTGTACTCCATACCTCCCTCTGGAAAGAGAGTGTCCCTGAAGATCCTGCCCTCCAGGCTGACGCTGACGTGCACCATCTCCAGGCCCATCGGCAGTGTGGACGGTGTTAGCTTGACGGTGAGTCTGGAGGTCTGGCCAGGGCTGTGGTGGCTGAAGTAGTCCAGGGTCAGTGTGGTGCCAGAGATGGGGACTTGTTCATGAATTGCCTGCAAGATAAAAACCAGAGGTAACCTCAGTTGAGTTTTTGAAATTTTGCTCAATTCAAAAGAGATATTTCCAAGCCATCCTCGAGTCAGTATAAAGGCGGGTTGCGTTGTGCATCTACGTTTCTTTTTTCTAAATATGTGTATTCCGGTTAACTGTTTAACCATTTCCAATCCGAACTATGAGCCAATCTGTACAAATTGTATAACAAATTGCAGGGGATTGAAAATAATGTATTGCATTTTCCACCAACAAAAGGGATGTCAATCATTCTCCCTGGATAGCATCTTGGGCTAACATTTTCAAGAAAAAGAAAGTAATTCTTTTTTTTACAAATCACTTTGGCAATATTGACATCTCATTTTCAGATGAATCTTAGTGCTTTGTGAAATCGAGCCCAGTCAACTAAGACAAAGATAAACCTGTTCCCTCACAAAAAAAAAAATATTTTTGCATAAAACTGCACATTTCATTTCAAAATGAAACCGGACTCAAGCTCTGGTGTTTCTAATCAGCATAGTGTGGGTTTGAGTCCCTGTGGTGACACTTGTGTCCTTATAGCAAGACACTTAACCATTTTTGCTGCGTCCTTCGGATGGGATGTAAAGCTGTGGGTCCCGTGTGTTGTGTAATGCACAAAAAAGAACCCAGTGCACTTATCGTGAAAAAAAAATGGGGTTCACCCCAGTGTTTCTGGTTTGATTGGCTGCATATTTCGCCACCGCACCTTGTAAACCATAACATGGTGCTACATGTATGTAAAGGAATAAGTCTCATACTTCAAAACGTAGCTTCGCATATCTTGCAGGAAAATATACCAAGTGCTTTGAGATGCCCATCGGGTAAGATAAAGCGCTATATAAGAACTCAGTATTATTATTATTATTATTATTATTATTATTATTATTATTATTATTAAATGATTCCCCTTTCAAAATATTTTGACCGTTGCTCTTAACTAGAACCTACCCTCTGATCCACTGAGAACCCCTCCTCACGACACATCCCCTCATCGCTACCGACAGTCACAACTTTCTTGAAGACCGGCAAGGGGAAATCCTCCCCCGCGCAGACCTCTTCGTCCCTCCCGGGGAAGATGTTGGCATCGGCCCCGACGTTGGTGGTCGCCGACAGCGTGATGTCATCAACATGGATGAAACTCTGTATGGGGACGTAGATGGATTTGACGCCTGGGTGATAGGGCTGGCGATCAAGGACTAGACTGATTGACCCTCCGCCTCGGACCATGAGGTCAAACCTGGTGGCAGAAACATTTGAAGACCGGTAAACTTTTGACGGTAAAGTTTGCAGGGCCCTTTTCTAACCTCTCCTACATAGAACCATTTTGTGTTTCTGTGTCAGTGGATCTACAGTTCTTGTCAGAATTGTTGATGTGCTTAGTTTGGGGGCACCATAAGAAATGAGAATTGTAATGGTTCCATAAAGGCATACTAAAAAATTGATTTTTTGCAAGATAGTGAGTGAAGCATTTAATTTGCAAATGTTGTTGTTCTGTTTTGGGGGGTTTGGGTTGTTTTTTTGTGGGGGGAAGAGGTGTCAATATTTTACTTCATCATTGAAGGAATGCACTTTCTAGGCCCCAAAAATATTGTTGTGTCAGCACGAAAAAAGTTGTATCTCCTAAAATAGCACTTACTTTACCCGCAAGTTTGAAATTGTCAAAATGTTGTATCTCGCTTAAAATAGCCTGGATGTGTCAAGATACAATTTTTTTGCATGGAGCATTTTCATGCGAGATACAACGTTTTTTGCAAATTCAAGATACAATGTTTTTGCACTGATGCGAGATACAACGTTTTTGCAAAATGGAGATACAATGTTTTTTCAAAATCGAGGTACACCGTCTTTGCACTGACGCGGCGATATGTATAGAAAAGAAACCGTAACTCACATTCCGTCTTGTCTGGTGTAGGTGTAGCCCAACGTTGTTTGGCCCTCAACATGGACTTGGGCACCAGCTATGGGTCCACCATCCTCACCCACTAGTCTGCCATGAATGACAGCAACGTGGCTAGAAAAGACAGCAACAAACACAGAAGCAAAATTAACAACTAACATTCAATTTGAAAAAAACAAAACAAAACAAGAACCAGCATATTAACAACTACAACAACAAAAAACTTCCGGCCTTGTGATCTCATAAAACAAAATTAATAAAAAAGACACAAAAATATCAGGCAGACATAAAAAGTCTGAATTCAGATAAATGTCTGAAATTTCTGATCCCTGCATAACCTTCATTGTAAATACAGGAATTTGTTCAAAAACTACACCAGACACTAACCTTGGATCCACATTGTCCAGCATGGCTCCTGTTTGTACACTGTCTCCCTCCACCAGAAACTTGTACCGATCGTAGAATGACAGCGGCGGGGTGACGAGGGACGCCACATCACGACTGAGGATGGTTCCAGGATCGGGAGACACCGTACAGAGGGTGCTGCTTGCACAGAAGTCATCCAGGCAACAGTCAGGGTCGAGGCAATCCCTCAAGGTATCTGGTTAAGATTGCAACGAAGAAAAATCAGGGGCCGTCAAAAGGCTCATTTTGATTTTGAAGGCGTTAAAAAGTTGAGACATTGTTAGAGAGAGAGGGGGAGACCATAATGATTGAGGACAAAAAAATGATTGAAAATGAATACAACCAGGCACTCAGTTTGAATAATTTGTTGTTGTCTTTATTTTCTTTTGAGAGAGTTGTTATGAATAATATTAATACTGCATATTGCAACAAATTTTCTTTATATTAAAGTATTACTGAGGGGGCAGGGGGTCTTAAAAAAGTACATCTTTAAAATACAGACAATTTTGGACAATCCCTTATATTAAGAATTTCATCTTGTCAATGAATAAACAAAAAATAAGCATTCAGATATTGGTGAATGGCGTTTACTCTTTTTTTTTGTTTACCCCTGATGCGGTTTCAGCTTATAAACACAGATGAGATTTGATGTCAGTGAAAAATCCTGACAATGGCTTGCTGGGTTTCCCCGTTATCTTAGACCATGAACCTCACAGATGTTACAATTCAGGAGGTTTACAAACTCTGTGCATCACCAGAAATACAACACATTGTTTGGACAAAATGTGGACTATTTCTCTATCCCTTGGGAAGGTAGTGCATTCTGCTCTACCAGCCAGGCTCCTAGTGGATGATACCCATGCCTACATCCTTATGAACTGTGAAGGGGGTAACCCTGTTTCAGCCCCAGGAGAAAGTGCCAACTTGCCTCTGGTGACAGTTGATTTGGGCCGACAGCCCATATCAGTAAAGTGCAGCCCTCACCTTGAAGTGGCCATCCAGCCTTGTGATGTTAGGCGATATCTCATAAAAAAATCCCTTTGGTAATTGCTTTACTTCTTTCAAGAAAATGTTAGTGCTCAAGGAAATTTTCAGAAAATCCTGAAATCAGGAAAATTTCTGAGAAATTACCAGTAACTTGTTATCTCAAGTGTGACATTTACCTCCATCGTTGTCTTGGCCATCAGAGCATGCGGTTTCCATGGTGATCTGACAGGCTTTGCCTCGGTGTGGACCTGTGCAGACACACTGCCACTTGGTGTCTACGTACTGGCATTCACCACGTCCATTGCAGCCGTCCGGACAACCCTCTGTGGAGTATGACAAACAATCACTTTGTGGAATAACGGAATTATGCAATTTTGTAAGGGTTTCCTGTCAAAGAGGAATCTTGCAAAGTAAAACCATGTTACGAGCATTTACTTTCAATTTGCGATATCCCTGAAAAAAAAGTTTATAGGCGGACATTGTTTCCAGAATAATATCAATAATGATACAATTACACAATATATTTGGACCAAAAATTGATCCCTTGACGTCTAGGGCCCTTTTCGAAACCACAGCTTGGGCTTAGGCTCATCAGTCATTTAGAAGATGTGCGCTTTCCTTACGGGTTTTCAATCAGGCGGACGGAGCCAAAGCCGAAGCCCCAAGCCGTGGTTTATAATTTTATGTCTCTTCCACAAAATTGTCACTTTGTCAACATGCTGTTTGGAGGACATTTTTCAAAAACAATTTCCCCAAAAGTTAGCTTACCGAGTCCACAAAGCCTGCCATTCCATCCAAGTTCACACACGCAGGCGTTGTCAACACAGCGCCCTCGAGGGGAGCAAGGTAAGAGACAACTGGCCTCCTGCGAGCAGCGCTCTCCTGTCCAGCCTTTCTCACAGCGGCACATGCCCACGTCGCAGTGCCCATGGACCCCGCAGTCGGTGTTGTTGCTGCACTCATGGACTTCTGTAACGAGTTGCAAGATTGTAAGATGTAGATTATGTATTATAGACATGGAAAGGTTTCTAAGGGAGGGAAAGGGTAAAGGACAAGAAATAGAAAAGAGGCACAAAGGCAAACACCATGAAAAAATTGTCATTTTAAAAGAGGCAGTAAGGCATTTTCCATATTACTGAACAAGAATAAAGTAACTGTTGACTGTGTGGCCCCTTGTGACAAAAATCTGCTGGAGGAGATTTGTTGGCACACTTCAAAAGAATGATAAAGCATACATGTTCTCACAGAAGCTGTTAGCCCTCTCTACAAATTTGAACAACTGCAGTGAAAACTGAAGGAAAGTTTAACAAATAGGAAAGTGTATATTTTCTAAAACTTGATTTTATAGTTTAGATGTAAGAGTCAGTCTCCTGATGAAGACTAGAACACACAAGTCGAAATGTTGGGAACATTGAGAGAAAACAAAAACCAACCATCCGGCTCTTTTCCAGGCATACAAACTGCAGATTGTAAAAAAAAGAGGAAATTTCCAGGAACAGCAAGACTTTTCACTGTGTTTTTAAATTTTCAATGGCACAGCTGAGAAACCTAAAAACGAGGTAACCAGCTGAAACGTTATCACCTGTTTTCATAGCAACCATTTCTTCCAAATAGAGATCAATCCATGGTGTACCCAAAAGAATGACAGTAATAAGAGTCAACTTACCCTCTTCACAAGCTTGTCCGACATATCCCCTCGAGCACACGCACTCGCCCAAGACGCACTGTCCATGACTGCTGCAGTCTGGCACAAAACACTGGTCACTACGCACGCTACACTCTGGCCCCTTCCAGTTGTTGAAGCATTCACAGATGCCGCGCATGTACTGTCCATGCCCACTGCAGACTACCGGGCAAATTCCTAGTAAATGGAGAAGATAATAATTTAGAAACCAGTTTGGTTGATGTGGCCTCCCCTGACCCAAACGGACGAAACCCCCAGGGAAGCTCCTAAAGACCTGATTACAAATGAAACAATGTATCACAAATATGAGGTTTGGTGAAACAACAGGAATTTTCTTCTGTCTGCTTTCTCTTTTGGACCATTTAAAGGCACTGAACACGCTTAGTAATTGTCAAAGACCAGTGTTCTCACTTGGTGTATCCCAACATATGCATAAAATAACAAGCCTGTGAAAATTTGGGCTCAATTGGTCATACAAGTTGCAAGAAATGATGAAATAAAAAACAACCTTGTTGTACAATTGTGTGCTTTCAGATAGGTATAAAAACTTCTTGCAAGAAGTTTTTATTATTTTAGTGAGAAATAACCTCTTTCTCAAAAACTACATTACTTCAGAGGGAGTCGTTTCCTACAATGTTTTATACTATCAACAGCTCTCCGTTGCTTGTTACCAAGTAAGTTTTTATGCTAATATTTGTTTTGAGTCATTACCAAACGTGTACAATACCTTTAAATTGTTCATCTTCATTTATTTGTATGAGTGTGCTTGATTTTGATAACTCCATTACTGTATATGCTGAGCAAATCAGCTTTCATAGAGTCCCAGGGTTTGCCCTTAACTTTTTCAGTGACTAGCCAGCAGGACCAGTTAGCTTGTCATTTCACTGGTGCACCCGCTTTTTCACTAGTCCATTGTTTTATCTTAAATGGGGACGCTTTTCAATAATGAACTATCCAGCCGGACCACTAGGAGAGAATTTTAACTGGTCCTAAGGTACATTTGGCCAGCGGAACACTGTTAAGGGGGAACGCTGTAGGCCAACAAAATGGTGATAAAGACTGAGTACCTTGTGAGCAGTCTTCTCCGACGTATGCCGGCTGGCAGACACACTGGCCTAAAACACACTCTCCATGGTTGCTGCAACCTCGAGGACAGCGCTGCCCATCATCCCACGTATCTGTCAAAGAGAAAGGGTGGAGGAAAAAACACAAGATACAATGATTGTTTGGAATGGATTGATAGACTAGAAACCACTGATGGACAAATAAAACACAGTGAAGTTGCCATCAAGAGGGTTAATGGTTGTAAATAAGACTTATAGTTATGCATGGTTGTTGTAATTGTAATTATTTGGGACCATTCAGAATAATCAATGTTTAAAACGTTCAATCTTTTTTCAATTTTTGTTTGACCAATCTATTTTTGTTTTACCACAGCTGATGATATTGCCATTACAAAGAGCCAACATTATCACAGATAGTGGACAATTTATGTATGTAATTTCTTTACCTCTGTCAGCTATTTCCAACACCACCTCCTCTTGGGATTCTCCATCGTTGTACACTCCAATAAACCACAGGCCTGGTACCATCTCCTCAATGAAAGACAGGGTTGTATCCGGTAGGACATTTGATCGCTTAGTCCTCTCGACACTGATGTCTTCCTCTGATTTCCTGACAGCGTCTTCAAGCTTCGCCCAGCTTTTCCTACCGTCTCGCTGGGGGCTAAGATCTCTTTTGCCGCGGTCCGTATCGTGCCACCTGCTTCCGGCGTGCACCCGCACAAAGTCGTACTCCGTGTGAGTCGGCGCCGCACGCCGCTGCCCAAAGATGGCAAAGTTTGATCGGAGTGGTATGGTCAAGTTCAATTGCACGTACTGCTGGGTGTTGACCGGAAGAGCGGATACCCAGAAGTCGCCCGCTGGGATGAGGACTCTGGTGGGCGTGTTGAGGGCAATGCCGGATGGTTGAGTGGGTAAGGGGGGAGTCTGGACAGCAGTGGTAGGGCCTGGAAAGGGTAACACACAATAATAAAGTTATTAAATGTTGTTTATTTTTTTAATGTTAATTTTGGACCCGAGAATCTAAGCTGTGAAGCAAAAAATACAGCTTGAAAATTCACTAGCTGGACTACAATTAACAGGGTAGGGTTACACTCATAACCAATGTACCATTACAAGACAGATTGGCCAAGTAAGCTATTTCTTTGGCCGAGTGAGCCAATATCTGTGCTTAATAACTTCATGTTAGCGGACCCCTGAGAGCGTGTGTTTTCCCAAACAGTGGTCGTGCTTACGTGTAGTTGTTTCGATGACTCTGTGGGTACTGGTTGACACAGCTGTTGACTTGCAATCATCTAGAATGCCCTCCACTGTCTCTACGTGGCACTGGTTGAGTGAGATGCTTACTACTGAGGAAGAATACAAAAAAAACACACGTTTGATATTCAAGCTCCAATTATTTCTCCAACGAAGGATTTATTTTTTTTAAGCAAAGAAGGATTTACAGCTGAGATGCTGCACTTTAAATGTGGTCAAGGTTTACAAAAGAAAAATACACATGAATATCCTATACAGGGCCCAATAGGAGTTGCCTAAGCACAATAGTTAGCTTAACACAACACAATTTTGCATATCCCGAAAATGTTCACCAACCAAATCATGTGTCAAGGTTTCAGACCGATTTCCAGTTTATTTTTCGTTATTCATAATTTTTTTCCAAGGCTTTGAGAAAGACTCTGCTAGGGTTTAGAATGAAGGGCTGATACAACTTTTTGCATTTATACCACAGGTCATTTTGGTTGGTAAGCAGTTTGCAATAGCTAGTCCTAGGGTTTTTTCTTAAAAGCTGAAATTTGTTTGGCATCATTTTCTGCTTACAGCATCTCTATGACATTTGAGGCAAGTCTCACTTCATATTTTCCACTAACTATTAAGCGTTGACACACAAGGTAATTTGAACAGGCAACTTTGAGACAACAAAACCACATTGCATACAAAAGGAACACTTAATTCAGTAATTTTGTAACAGCAATTTACTATCCAAAAGAAAAACATACCAAAATTGAAATGTGAACGTTTTTTCTTCTTTTCAGATTGCTTGGAACTGGGTGGAGGTCTGGAACTAAATGGAGGCCAAGGAGGCAATGGCCTATGTTGCCGTGGGCCCAATTGTATATGGCCCAATATTGCGTGACAGATTTATGCTAAGCAAAAATAAGCGGAGTACTAGTCACATATTGTGTATGTGAGATGGGATTTAGGCTTGTAACCCTTTTCTGCTAAGCAGAAATGTTTTGTGCTTAGCTACTTTTTGAGCTTAAGCATCTCTATGAAATTGGGCACTGGTCTTGGTGCCTCTTCAAAAGTTTCCCAATGACTTTCCAATGGCAGTGCCCTTTGCCAAATGAAAATGGCCTTGTCCTCTCAAAGATGAAATTCCAGGTTGCCTGCACACTTCCCTGTCAGACAGGACCCGTACAAATTCAAGAATTTTATGCTTACTGACCTGCTAAATAAATAACTGTTGCTAACAACGCACAGGCAATAACTGCTAATACAAGCGCCATGCATTTCCATGAGAAGCGATCCTTCAGGCTGTTCTTGGCGTGGGTGACTCGTCTGTATTTGAGCTGAGGCCCATTGCAGTTGGGTATCTTGTCGTTGTAGACTGCGGTGAACCTCGGGACGGGCGGTAGGGTACCGTTGTTCGGAAACTCATAGAAACCCCTTGTATTGGAGAAAAAGAAAAAAACCCTTAAATAGACGTTATGCACATGATGTTATTTGAGTAGGGCGCCCATCGCCTAGAGGTTAAAAGGAGGTTGTTCATTGGCCAGTGGAACACCGTTACACCGTGTAGTGCCTGAGCGGTTTAGTGCATCGGACTCAAGTTCTGGTATAGCTGAGTCATCAGAGTGTGGGTTCGAATCCCAGCCATGACACTTATGTCCTTGAGCAAGACACTTACCTATAATTGCTTCTCATCACCCAGGGGTAAATGGGTAAGTGTGAGGGCAGAAATGGTTCATGTGATTGATTTAGCTTGGTGCGATACATACTTGGCAGCACAGGCTGTATACTCCCCAGGGAGCTGAGATGGTTTAAGGAATGAAATATATGGCCCAGTGACCGGGTGTAATAATGTTTGAAGCGCAATGATAATTCTTTGAAACTGCGCTATATAAGAGTCACTTATGTTACTTAGCGAGAACAATGAATAGAGGGAGGGGGCTATGCCTCTGTGAGAATACATTAACTTGGTACTTTTGATGGCTTCTTGTAACGACTCTTTTACGCACCTTGTGGCTGTATTTTGCCTGGAGGAGTTGATAGTACTGTATGGATGAGGAGACATTAGCGTATCCTCTCGTCTATGAGTTGACGGCTGGAAGTTGTTCATTCTTGATCCATGCTCAAAGTTGTTGCCATTCGGACTTGTTGGGATCGCTGGAATTGCTGGCAAGAAGGGGGGGGGAGAGAAAAAGTAGACTTTTAGATCTGTGTCATAGCCAGAACAGCAGCTGGCACTATTAATCTACCATTTTTGGACTTGTACAATGAGCAGGGTTTGTAATTTTCACTGGACTGCAGGCATGAGGCCAGTCTGTGATTTTAGCGTTGGGTCAGTAAACTCATGGCTGGGCAAGTCCGCTGGTCTTGTGGTTTTCAGTTTAATAACAATACCTCACTGTCTATAATTATCATAAATAAATAAACAAATTATGCTTAAATGTTGACTCTTAGTCTGATAAATGTTGAAGTCAATGTTTGGAGTATCGAATGCTACTTACCCAAAAGACAAATGCGATAAAGCTTCTTTTAGTACTTGTTCAAATAAAAACAAGGTTTTCTTTTAAAGTTTTTTTACACACAACCTATTCCCACCAGCTACGGTCAAACATGACAAACAGTGCTGGTGGGCAATCTAGAATCTCATGAAAAAAAAAATGAAAAAAACCCAACAGGCTTTTAAACAGTGTGCAGTTTCTTCTGGCCTTGTAAAAATATTTCCCATTCTAGTCCATTGAAAGTTTTGAGCTACAATACAAGCCATGTGGTCTCGTGGATTTCTCCACCGATGAGGTATTAAACTTTTGACCCACCTCTAATTGGCATCGTTGCACTTATCATGGGCGTACTCAGCATAGGGTTAGTGATGACATTGGTGGCAGGCATGGAGTTTGTGGCGTGAAACGTGGTCTCCGCCTCCCCTTCGCTGCGCTCCAACGTGTGGTAGTACGGCGGAATCCCCATCCCGTTCCTGTGGGGTGTCAAGGTGTAATGGGCATTGACCGCGGGGTGTAAGGTGGAGGAACGAGCGGAGACGGGCGTTGGGTTCTGGGCTGCAAGGTTCAGTGTGGGATCGGAGGAAGTGTGGTGGGGTTTGGGCGGGACTTGTTGCATGGGAATGGATTGCTCACTTGATGCTGGTTGTTTGGGCTGCTTTGCTGACTTGTAAGCTGTGGCGGAGAAACAAGAATAAACACAAATACTATTTCAGAATTCTTTCTTTCTGCTGCTACATAGCAACTGTTCAGTTAACAACATTTCACAGTTTTAACCATTAACTGGAAAGTTTACCCATGTCATGAGTTTTAGAGGATAGTTATTAAAATGTTTAACCTCAACCACCAAGGGCCCAATTTCACAGAGATAATATTACCTGATAATTTTCTGCTTAGCAAAGATGAGCAGGATAACAGTCATAGATGATACATGACATATGGTATTTTGGCTGGTAACCATATTCTTG
Source organism: Plazaster borealis (assembly GCA_021014325.1). Lineage (NCBI taxonomy): Eukaryota > Metazoa > Echinodermata > Asteroidea > Forcipulatida > Labidiasteridae > Plazaster > Plazaster borealis. The sequence continues at coordinate 17,001,835 of CM037457.1, read as the reverse complement.
TAAGCATTTTGTTTGTGCTAAGCTACTCTTTTGTGCTAAAGCAGCTCTTAGAAATGGGGCCAAGGTAATAAGTCAGAGGCTTTACTTTACAAGCATTTCTTCAGAGATGTAAAACTACCTTAAAAAAGTAAGATTGCTCTTCCATACTAAGTATTCTGAGCGGTGAGTAAAGTTAAGATCAGGGCTCGAATTTGGGCTAAAATTCCACAACCCCGCAGGGCCTGTAACTAAAAATGTTTACCAGACCAGAAATTATTTTACAAGACCAGAATCTAAATGAGGAAGTACTTTCTACAAAGTTTAACATGTCAACTGTTTTTATTGAACAAGCACTAAGAGAAGATTTATCTTATTTGTTTTATGAGTAAGTATACTTAAAAACAGAATAGAAAGTTATTTAAGAGACTCAGAGTCAACATTTTAACTTTTTAAAATTTTATTTTAACATATTACAAAGTTGGATGTTATTATTCAATTGCCGGACTTGTCTGGTCCTGGATTTGCTGGCCCGGCACTGTTATCACTGGCCTCGGGCCTGCGGTCCAGTGTAAAATTTGTGCCCTGAAGATGATAACAATATTGTATGTTTCTTGGAGATAAGATGGTTTAGACTTCCAGTGATCTGCCAAAACTGGGCCCAATTTCATAGAGCTGCTTAAGCAGAAAATCCTGCTTAACAATTGTCTGCTAAGCAGAAATGAGCAGGATACCAGTCACAAATTGTACATGTGATATGGTATTTTAGCTGGCAACCTTATTCTGGTAAGCATAGTTTTGTTGTGCTTACATCTAGCTACTTTTTGTGCTTAAGCAGCTCTATGAAATTGGGCGCTGGTCTGCAACGGATGCAGGGCACACAGGGGCACTCTGTTCACTTTAATGGATCTCAAAGCAACGCATGATCCTAGAGCCTGTTAGGGTTGATTGAGTATACTTGTCCGATTTTGTATTATCAGGAGGAAACAGAGTCTGCCATAACCACACCCACCCTTAGAACCTGATCACCCCCCCCCCCCCACCTCAACTCCTTGGAGAATAAATACTGTCGCCGTTAATGAAAGAATGCTGTTGATTAAGCTACTGTTGATTTTCTGTCTGATCATCAAAACATAAAGGACAGAGTTTGGCGTGGGCCCAATTTCATATAGCTAAGCACAGCAAAATCATGCTTACCAGAATAAGGTTACCAGCCAAACTACTATGTCACATGTACAACTTGTGACTGGTATTCTGCTCATTTCTGCTGGGCAGAAAATTGTCAGGTAATATTTTCTGCTTAATAAGCAGCTCTGTGAAATTGGGCCCTTAGTTGTGGGAAACACTAATTCACTGGTGGATCCTCTATGATCCGAGCAAAGATCGTATCCGTAGTTCAAGGTGCATGCTTCCTGAAGACAATATCTTACGAATGCCGGTTTATCTCCCAATCATCAACGTTGTGAAGGGGAGGAGGCAAGGCTAGTTACTGTGAGCTCATCTTTTATGGATCAAGGCATGTTTTCCTGCACTCCGAGGTTAACAATTTATTTACTATATAGCCCTGAAAAATTCTCTTTGAGGGGGTATGGCAATTTCATTTAGTAACAGGTGTTTCCTTTGGATACTTATACAGTCTGTCATTTAGAAAAGGTTCAGACCAAGGCAATGAAGGCAATGGCTTCAGCGAAATTCCAAATCTGATGACAACATCTGAAGTCATCCTAAATTAGGATACACCTAGCGGGCCTCCCCAAATCTATTGATGATGTGTGAGACAGCACAGTTCACCACCGAAGACACAATAGATAATGTTGACTGTGATTACACAGAAAACACAATCACAAGTAACCGTTTCCTGTGTTTGTTTTCGACTCTACACCAGAGGGCTGTTGACTTGCACGACTAAACATGCAACGGCGGCCTAATGAAAAACGTGCAGGAGACTATACTGACCGCTGACTAACTCTGATAATATGTCCAACTCTTTGTTAATCCCTATGTTGATTTTGTCTTAAGCCTTAACTCAACAAACTACCTGTTCAGGAGAAAAATAGTTTCTTGATTTTGTCACGGGGATTAACTCTGTGGAATTTTGAATCCCTGGTACTGATTTCAGACGCGCAGACATTCTAATGAGTTAATCCCCCCATCAGCTTGTGGTAATGCAACAGTCTGCTTCTTGGAAGGATGTGCACTGGTGTGGGACTGGTTAAGAGTGTGGCATACTTCATGAATAACCAACAGATGGGATGTGGCATTTTGCCCTGAGGGAGGAATGGGATGGAATGAAAAAAGGGCAAACTTTCACATATTTTTTTTTTTGCACACAAAATTAATTTGTATCATTATAGATCTGGCTTGTGACAGTGCACAAGAACAAACTTCAATAAAATGTCATACAAAAACCTTAATTGCAAAATGTCAAATTACAGGTAGGCCCTATCTGTATGTAAATGTTCACAGTCACTAATACTGATTATGATCATCCACACAGAATTTATTATCCCGCAAAGTTTCTTGTGCTTTTGAAAACTTTTACACCGAAAAGAATAGTTTTGGTGATTAATATTGATCTCTTTAGAAAACACAAATCAAACTTGGTAAATTGTATGCCTACCCAGACTAATTGCCACATCTAGTAAAGTCAAAGAACTATCATTTTTCCCCGTGAAATTCCCCTTAAAATGTTGCAGTCACTCTGTGGACTTTCCTTTGTTCTGTACACTTAAGGAAAATCCTATTCTTCAACACTGTAAAAAACACTGTGTGGACGTGTGTAGGTCCACATAGTGTTTCAAGTCCCTACATAGGTCCACATAGTGTTTCAAGTCCCTACATTATGTGGACCTCTTTTGTTCTCATGTCCACACTTCGTATGTAAAGTCCACATAGTGTTTCAAGTCCCTACATTATGTGGACCTCTTTTGTTCTCAGGTCCACACTCCGTATATTTGTTAAAACACAAAACCCTGATCCAACACCATCTGGCAACTCAACAATACTGGATGGTGGTAAACCTTATCCCATGTACGATGTAAAAGAATAACCTGTTAACCAAGCACAGTCATCAGTCCAACAGATTCAAACAAAACATGCAGTTGGATTTTGATGGGTTGGGGATGGCTAGGGTGTCAATGTACAAAACCATACAGACACATTTTTTTTTTCCCTAGACTCTTTGTAAAATCTAATTTTAGTGATACAGTAGATGTTCATTCCGTGACAGAACCCCATAATTTTTCCCTTGTCATCACTTCAGAGCATTCCCTCTCCTGCCCTCTGAAAACCCTGAAACCCGCTCGAACTGTTTACAAAATGTTTCCACCCGGTTATATTTCCAGGTTATATTTCCAGAGTGGAGAGCAGACTCCTTACATAAATAAACCCAAATGCTTTTATATCGGCAGCCGGAGATTTCAGATTGATAGATGCATTTGTTATGACATCCATGGACAGATTCCAGAAATAAATCATGAATTTTTATCAGAGCGTCATCACACAATCCAGGGCATACTAAAAAGATAAGGCGCTTGTACGACACTGGCTGTGCTGGCAAAACTGGCTGGTAGGCTCATTACTCTTTTCAAAATGGAAAAATGCACTTTTGGAAAAAGCACAAAATTAAGGCCAAGTAGAAACAAAAAATAGTTGATTGTCCCTGCCCTCGTTCTTTTTTGAAGCCTCATCCCGGTTTTTTCCCCCAAAAATACAAAATTGTTCATGTAGTTTCAATTCATCTTGGCACCATATTTATTCAACGATTTATTTAATTTACCCATATTTTAGACTTCTAAGTTCTACAAAGCCAGTACATTTTTAATCTGACTTTTTCCTCCTTGAGCGAAATAATTTAACAAATAATAATAAAAAGGTCCTCATCCTCCTCTTTTTGAAAAAACCAGGATGAGCAACTGGTATATTTTTTGACTTGGCCTAATGTGACATATTGTAGATGGTTTAGTGAAAGGAATTTTTGAATATTGAAACTGAACCTTGACAAAAGTTGATTTCTTTTGCATATTTGAAATGTTGGATTCAATAGATTTGAGAAGATGACAACAATTTTCTTTGGGGAAAAAATCAATGTGAAATATTCTCGCTTGTATTTGAACTAGATGTCTCCAAACCATAAAAGTTCAACCTAAATCTCTGTACAATGTCTCCTCGATTATTTTACAAGACAGGCATGGAATTTGAAGGAGACCGCTGCCTGCCTTGGCCGAATTTCTTAAGGAGATCCATAAAAAGTCGCTGAAAAAAATATTTTGCTAGCTAAGTAGTTATTAGCACACAACCAGTAATATAAAATGTACATCATATTGATAGCGCCCTACAATTAGTACGTATATATTATATTTTGAAGCCCCATAAAATTCAGTTTACTAGTTGTGTATCTCCCAAAAGTATTTATTTTGCAAAGATAAACATGAATTTTGTTAGGAAGACAGTTATCTGAGGTGTAAGATTGTTTGTTTTCCTGATTTGCAGCCCTTTCGATTATTACAAATATGAAATTGCAAATACAAGGACTTTTGACTGGCTGCCTAATTTGGCTATGCAGAAAACTTCTGTGCTAAGCAACAAAATGGGTGCTTATCTTGGCCTTGTTGCGCCTTCAAAATGTCCCCAAACATCTTGAGATTTTCTAAAAGAAATACCCTTTTTGAAAAAGTAAAAACAAACAATCAAAAATCAAATCCTTGCCTTCCGTTTGTAAACATACTAAAAAGGAACATACCACCATGTGCCTGCAGGTAAGGTATTACAGCACAGATAGTGCATCCGTGAAAACAACCAATGATCTTAAGAGGCCTGAATACATGTAAATCACCACCTGTGGGATTTGAACCCAGGACCTACAGGTTACAAGGTCAAGCAAGTGCTGCCTCAAGAAAGAAAAAAACCTGGCCACCCATGAAGATGTTGGAATCAGGTTCCCCTTGCCAACAATAAGGAGTCTTAAGAATCATAGCTCTATCCTTCCATGGATGAAGACTTTACATTATAATTTCAAGTAAAGAACACTTTTAACAATATTTTTCAGCAACAATGGAAATGGGAGAGTGAAGTTCATGTAATATAAAACCCAGGTATCTGTTTAAATTTGCACCTAACCAAAAAACTATTGTCATTTAACATTAACTCAAAAACTTAATGCCAAAACATGATTCTTAACCATACAGATGATTATATTTGAAGGATCAATTTTTGTGTAAAGTACACAAAGAACTTGTTTCGCTAACTGCTATGAATAAGCAAAAAAAGTTGAAGTGGATTATTGATTAAGACAACTTACCTTTTGCCTTGTGTTTTCCCCTGACCCCTCTCTTCCTGGCCGGAGTGTGCCTAGGGCTGTCCTGCTCAAGTTCTGTCTCAGTCAGCGTTAAACTTGACCCATTGCTCTCTGTTCCAGCGGAGCACCCATCAGCCGACTGAACCAACAAATCCCAGATCAAAAACCCAAACAGAGAGAGAGAGAAAGTGAGAAATTGGAACAGGGCCCAGAAGTCTATGCTTTTTCTCTTATGTAGATCATGCACTTGTAGGATTCGTCACTTTGGTTTGAAGATTTCCCCCAGGGGGATTGGTTTTTCGGAGGAAGGTATGATACAGCTTTTCCGTTTCAGAAGTCAGCCGTTTCAGCGCGAGGAAAGACTTGTGAGGAATGGGAACGGCTCACCTCCCTGGAAATAATGTTTCCTTTTTCAGATTTTTCTGCACGTGGTCTACAATTAGGAATCCTCGCAGAAATTAACGCGTACACAAAATGAATGGCTTCCTGCCTTAATCAAATCAACACTTTCTAAGAAGGTTTTAAGACAGAAAGCAAGGGCTGTCCTATCTTGAAATTTTGCTCTACAATCAAGGACCTAGACTTCAAGTCTTTTTCTCAACCATAGCTAATAAGAAAGTTTGGTATAGTGCAGAGGAAGGTTAGGGTTCAAAAGTTCAGAGGCAGAAGCAAGTTTTGATGCCCAAGAATTTACTTTTGTCTAAAGGACTGCTGTATGGGAAAGTGATTGGGTTCACTTTGGAGGAATCTCCTGGCTTTTGTTTCTACCCTAAACAATTTTGTATGGGTAGGTATGAGATTATTACAGACTGATATACAAAATAAACAGATGCACTTTTTTGCACAAGGCCAATGATTTTCTTTCTTTTTTAATGGTGGATAACTTTCTCTTTGAAATGTGTAATTGTTGAGTTTTAATAAAACATCAATGATGCCTGAGACTTCACAAAAAGAATTCTGGAGAAGTTCCTTCTGCAGTTGAAATTGCATCCAAGCAACTTTCCATGAATGCACGTGGGTCTATCATATCAAATCCTCATTCATTAGTAATTTCTGTTAAAGTACTTAAACATTTGAGAGGATCACAGCAAACAAATTTAAACTTCAGAATAAACTTTAAGCAATTAAACCTGCTAGGAAATACCCTAGAGCTGTCTAAAGCCTTGGAGTGACTTTCAGCCAATACGCGGAGGCTTTTCTAAAAAAAAACTGGAAATGTAAATTTATATGATAAACCACAAATCCACGACTGGATAAACATATATTTACATTTGGTGGCCTGACCCAACATACACAGAGGAATCACAGGATGTTTAATTTACCAGGGAGACACTAATTGACTGCTGTCATTCAGTATGTTGGTTGACTAAACGACTACCTCAATACACGCTCTATGCAATACCCACATCAAATCGGAGAAATCTTTCCAGGGTCAATGACCCTTTGAGTCAGTGAGCTGACCCCCCTCTCACCCCATCTTGAAAGTTCATCTTGCTAGAATCAACCCCCCCCCCCCCCAATTCCTTCTGAAAAATTTCTTTCTGAGACCATATGTGACACCCTGCGTCATAACCATCCACTTCTCGGAAACAGTGAAATGGCGATAAAAAGTGAAGACAACTGAAACATCAGCCATGATATCAATCAATGTGATGTGATGTCTTAAGCATTCTATGTGGAGAAATACTTACCTCATATAGGCCCTAATTAGATGTTACTCAATACTTAAAGGATTTTATTCTCATCTACTTGATGAACTAAGCCCAGTTTGGGGTTATTAGCAGGAAGTGCCTGGTTATTGCACATTATGGTGAACCTGAGAGACTTCAGATATGCAGAGCTGCCAACATTTTGCATCTTGCAATCAGGGAGATTTTGTACAACAATCAGGGAGATGTTTAGAATTGTATTCACCATAATAGGAAAAAAGTTGCCATAATCAGGGAGATTTTCAAGTTTGATCATCAGAACTTGGAAAGTTTAGTTTATTTTCAGGAAACTTTTTTCAATCATGGAGATTTTGGCAGCTCTGGGTATGGGATGGCTTGTAATTGCCTGAGGACGCAAAAAGCAACACTTTAGTTCTACTATACCCATGGCTCTACCTACATGCTATTTAAAGAAACATTTTCATAACAGTGCCTTTGTACTATCCCAACAATTATGTGGAAACTGACATTTCTTCCTGGTTAGAGCTTGCCTGGAACTAGTTGCCTGTAAATTGCAGTGTGACATGGCCCTTACATGAGCTGAAGTTACACTGCTGCAGTTGCTTCTTCATCAGACGGCCTAAGGCCAAGGGGAAGTTTGACCTTATGACCTCAATCTAAAGCTCCAATTTAAATCCATTAACCATTTCTTATTCATTATGAATATTGTAAGTTCAGAATTAGATTTACAACTTTGATTGTACTGTACAAAAAACAGGCCATTTTTAACAGGTATCTGGGTGATTACATTCATAAATACATGGTGAGGGAATATTTACTGCAGATTTACAGGGTCAAGTTTGTAAACTCCAAATTTTGAATAATAAGAATTAGGTCAGCGGTGAAGGGTAATATTTCTTTCATCTGAAGTTGGTTGACTCAAAGTTGCCTGCAAAAATTGCCTGTAAGATGAGGCCCAAAGAAGTTCAAAAACTTTCAGAAATCAAACAAACCTGAAGAATATCGTCCGCCTCTCTGATGAGTCGATCAGCGCAGGTTTCAGCAGCACTCTCGGTATCTGCGTCTACGTCTGATCCAAAGCTAGTAGGTCGGACATAGGGGACTTTCAGCTCCTCAGGATCCCCTTGGCTGGTCAGGGAGTGATAGCTGGCAGTATCTGAGGGAGGTACAGCGGAGGAAGAGAAAAAGGGGTTGAAAGGTTTGAACATCAACAACTTGTAACCTGTTTTTTCTTGTTTAATTCTTTGGATGGACGGTCAATAAAGAATATGAGCAGAGGCCATCCAGGGAAGACCAAAAGTAAAACAAATTAATAAAAAATGTTATCAAAAGATGTGACTTCCATGGGCAAACAAGATACATAGTTGTGTGCTTGGAAGACGGACGTAACAAAAGTTTGACCGGAAAAAGGGTGTAAGCAATTATTGTCTTTCAAGAAAACTGAGTGTGAAAGTTTGATCAGTTTTCTGCCGTTCATAAGCTTTAATTATGCATGGGAATGGGAAAACATGTATTGGGGGTAATTCTGACAACAAAATTTTAACACTAACAGTAATGCTATTTTATTGCTTTTGATGTTTTGTTACTGGGACAAAAGTACTTTGATTGCCTGGAACTTGAAGAAGGGCAGTTAGAGCCTTCTGCCTTTCCTCTGTGCACACGACGACATGTCATAATTAAACTGAAAATAAGTTAATACATATACAACCGGACTTGGAGTTCAATATTGTTCACAAAATAAAAAAATAAATAACTACAGGTGTTTACCAAACTGAGTCACGTGTCCTTGCTCTATGCCTAGGAGAGTACGGAGTAGAAAGACTTTAATGCCCCAAAACACAGGAACACAAAAATTACTCTGAAATCACTAACCTAACTTATCAACCGATGATTAAATGGTTAAGACATGCCTGATCGCAATACCTGATGCCCGAGTGTTTAGAATATTACCTTAGTAAATCAATGCCATTGAACAGGAACTGTGCTGACCAGCGGGCAGAAGCGACTTCGACATTGCACAAACGAAGGAGGTCGATGGCAAGCAAAAACAAAGTCCAAACCAAAAACAGATTTAATGTTTCCAGCATACAATCTGTCAGCTCTGAGAAATAATAACAACCTCTCCTGGTCCTAGTGAAACCAACTCTGATGGAGTCCAAAGAATTCAGGAAGTTTTTGAAAGTCGACTTAACCCTTGAGTCCAGAGCAGTGGCACTTTAGCTTCCAAAATGCTGATCAGCAAGTCAAGAAGTGCCAAGTTGCATTTGATCCTAACTTCACACCACACACAGTTTACACGTACAATCTTTTTGTGCCCAGTTACAATCCTCCTCCACTGACAATGACTTCATGAACCCACTAATTGGTTGTCAATAAACTTGCAATAAATCCTCCAAGGTAAACAAGAAGTTCACTCAACCCAAGATTTATCTACAGCTGAGTTGTACCATCCTGCAAGATAGACCTTTGAAGCTATTGTCCAGTGCCCAGTTCCTGGTCACACTCCAGTGAATTAAAGACCCACAGCCAATGAATCTCCCAATAAACCATGAGGCCCTGATTGTGCAGGAATGCAACAATAGAGGTGTCAACCACCAACTCACCAGCTTCTTTTTTCTTCATTTGTATCATGGGACCAATCAAAAGCCTGATGTAAGACAGTCTGCCAATGGGAGATCCCCTCTGCCTTATAACTCATAAACCATGGAGGTTGGACTACCTCCATGCATAAACTGACTCTTTTTTTGGGGGGGGGGGGGTCTAGACAATTCTGGTCTAGACAAGGCCCCTTGTTGTACACTGCTGTTCCAGTAGATCAAAGACCTTTGGATTAACCAGAGGTGCATGCCTGTGATAAGCCTTGATCTTCATATTAACCACAGGAAACTAACAGGGTTCCTATCCAAGAAGCACAAGCATGGGGCAGGGCTAACCTCAATAATGCCTGTCCAAATCCATACACACTTGATTAGAATTGTGATACATGCACAGGAATGAAACTGTGAAAGTTCAAAGACAGTTGCAGCACCTTTTATTTCCACTTTAAGCTTGAGTAGTTAATACTCCCAAGCACTATGGTACGGTGTGTATGCATGGTGGTTTGGTTGGAGGCCAAAAAAACGTCTTGAAATTGGGTTATCTAATCAAACAGAAACCCAGCTACTCCGAGCGTTCAAATTAACCTTGTCCTAGGAATTCTTTTGTAATCATTCTTGCGGTGCATCAGGCTTCCAGCTTCTCACATAGCTGAAAGTTTGCACTTTCCAAAAAATATAGTTCCAAATAGACTAATCATTTTGAAGTCTGCCTTTATTAATCTAATAAAAAGTAACAGCTCTTTAGAAATGCAGGATACATTTTTTTTAAAAACTTGCGCAAGGAAATTATTTTGAGACATTCCTGCAGTACATCAGACCATCAGACTTCCAGCTCTTCACATAAAAGCGATTGAAAGTTAGCACTTCCAATTTTTTAAAATTTGATTGATCATTTTGAAGTTTGCCATGATTAGTCTTTGAGCAATAATGTTAACAGTGGTAGGGCATAAACACATCAGAGAGAAAACGTGGACACTTTTTGAATTGAGAGGTGAGATAATTATACAAGCTCCAACTGGGTGTTCATTCTGCCCAGCAGCCAAACATTTATCACAAAGGAACAAATATTATGTAGAACTTCTCTTTTGTGTGAGTCAAACAAACCAGTTTTAATATTAAAAACAAACATAAACAAACCATGCAGGTGCAGCCAATTTCAACAGGTTTTGGAGTTGACATACCTAAGTGCTAAAAGTTTGATCATGCTCTGTGGTCTACCCTCGTAAAAATACAAGGACAAAACCATCAGTTCTAAGCTATCTACTCCTTTTGTTGAATTTAAATTCCCGGCAAACTGTCCATTGTAAACTAAGAGGCTGTCCAAAGTTCTCAACATTTACACAGTCATATAAGGCCAAATAAAAATTCATGTTTAGCATCCCCGCCTGCTTCCTTTTCAGAGCCCGCCTGCTTTTTTGTTTTGCTTTTTTTTTTCTGAAAAAAAAACCCCTGATAAATTTTAGCGATCTCATTATTTTGGTCTCATTTTCTGTTGCATCTTGCCCAAAAGAAGCCAAAATATGTCAATTCCAAGTGGCGGCCATTTGAAAAAAGCTGGCAACCATCTTGAAAAATAGCCCGACCAGATGTCTTTAAAGATGTGTCATTAAAAGAAAAAAAGCCCCTCCTCCTTCCTTTTTTCGAAAAAGGCAGGAAGCTAAACATGTTTTGTTTTTTTTTTTGCTAAAGGACAGTCAACAGTTCATAATGGGCTGATCGTTTCAGCTGAGATGGGTGAGCAGTAACACAACTCGGTCAGTTTTTATTCAATTTTTTTTCAAAACCGTAGTTGCTTGTCATTCCCTTTACAGATATATACAAGATTGATCATAAAAAATTATTGATTGGTGGGGAAAGAGACATGGAAAAACAGTAATTTTTACCAATTTAAACGAGCCAGTCAGTGTGATGCGATTTGTTTTTGACCCTGATTGGTTCGATCATGGTTCAATTCGGCACTGCACATTAAACCGAATAAAACAGCTGTAGCATGACAAATCCATCCCCAGCACTGACTGTAAATGAGCCATGTCTTGACCCAGCAGTCAACACACCTCAAAGTGATCCTGTTTGTCCAATTAGATTCATAAAAGTGTCTTGGATATCCACCACAAATCTTAAATCATCACGGCTTTGCTGAAGTTTGATGGATTTGGGTACTGAGCGATTTCATACAGAAATTTTGTGCAGTACATTTAAGACCTAACATGTTTTGTGCACTTTGAATGCTCATATTGAGGAGCAAAATATGATTTTTTGAGTAGCAACTGATGTATTTTGTGTGGCGTTTTGCTTGGCTATATGAGGGAATTTGTTCACTACTGCACAACCAAACCAACCATTCTTTGCATGAGCCAGGAATAAGCGGTAATAATGAAAGACAGTGATTAAATAGGGACAAATTATTGCGTGTGTGCAAACCTCAGGGGATGACATGAGATCCATATACAAAAACAAGGTACCAACACTTCTTTGAATACCACAAAAGGAAACAAAATCCCAGGTAAATCATGGGGACATTTTAACCACCATTGTTAATGTCTATTTCACACCTGGGCCCAATTTCATATAGCTGCTTAAGCATAAAATACTGCTTAAATATTTTCTGCTTAAATATTTTTTTCTGCTTAGCAAAAATAAGCAGAATACCAGTCACAGATTATAAGTATGACATGGTATTTTGGCTGGTAACCTTATTCTGGTAAGCATAATTTTGTTGTGCTTAGCTACTTTTTGTGCTTAAGCAGCTCTATAAAATTGGGCCCAAATGCAATTTTCTGGGGGAAAAATGAACAGCCAATAATGCTAAACATGGGGTTATCTTACTTAATCTACCAAACAACAACAACAACAACAACAGATGAAATATCTACACACATGAAGGACAGGGAGATCTGGGGACACTTCTCTCCAGACATCATTGGCCGAGGACACCACTAAGCATATAGAAGAAGAAGCAGGGCTAGTTATTTTCCAGGAAATGACTGTTATTGAGAGTTTACCAGCGTTAGCAATTCAAGTGCAAAGGGTCAACCGAATTCACTCAGGAATTTCCCAGGAAAGTCGTCCAGTGTGACAGGGGGGTTATAAAGGCTCTAATTACCAGTACCGGTACTTCAATCTTCACAAGCCCTAACAATTTTGGCCACACATTAAGAACATTAACTTCTTTCAATTATTTCCAACGCCGTTAGTGTTGTTGGAAAAAACTTGATATTGCATCCCATTTCACAGTGCTGTAAGTCTTGATTCAAAACGTTCAAAACCACCTCTGACACAGAGTTATGCTACTGGTTCTTTGTCAGAACCATTAGATGGCAAGGGTTAATATCTGTTGGACAATTCCTAAACATTCAATTATCTGAAGTCTGGACAGTTGTGCGGTTCCTCCACAGAAGGAAACCAGCAAAGCCTCCACTTGGATGATCTCATTTCCAAACCCCCCCCCCTCCCTTTTCCCTCCACCTCCCCTATCACTGCCATGTGTTTCGCTAATCCCCACCGGCCAGTGGTATGCCAAGAAAAAGGGCCAGCAGGTTCCAGGCCGACTCCAGCCAATCCCTTCATGCCCTGGGTGAAGAGGAAATGGATTGGTGGGATTATGGTGGTTGCCCCGGGGCGATGTCACTAATGACACTGGAGTGAAAACGGAGATACTGCCTGGATTAGATGTGGTTCTTGGTGTGCTGGAAGGTGATTCCCATGATAAAAAATTTCTCCTAAACAAGAAATCGGAGATGAGCCACAACTTCTGCTTCCTCAACATCTTTCCTCTTGACAGATACAGAGTAAACAGAGGCAAGAGTGTCAAGAAGCTTCATTTCAGCTACTAAAGAAGAAATTGAAGTTTGTAAGACATTGTTTTAAAAAAAACGAAAACACGTCTTTGATTAAAAAGAGAAGACTGGCACCATGATGAAAATACCTCCAGTCATTTTTTCTGAACTGAGACATATAGATAAGTGAGAAATTGCAGACCTGCATCTTAGCCAGGAATTTGCAGCCTGGAATCTTGTGGTGGTGGGGGGGGGGGGTGGAGATGCTTATGGATGAAATACTTTGAGATTGTTTCAATGATTCTCATAATCCAGGTTGAATGAAGGGGGAAAATAGCAATTGATGTTTGTCTAGCATGAGGAGGTGAGACAGAAGAAAAAACGAGTCCATGACGAGCTACTAATCACGGGTCGTGCACTGCACTCATCGTGGTGTTTGCCAATCAACTACGTTAGCGACGAATGCACATAAAGTAGAACTATTCCAGATTGGATCTTGATGAATTGCAACAAAATACCCTGACAGAAAATTTTATTTTACCTTCCAAAATTCCCATATTTTGTTTGGGATAGCAGGATTGATGTTTTTAAAAAGGACTAACTTCTTTGAAAAGTAGAATTTAAAATGTGCAAATCAAAGACTGCATATCAATATTTAGCGCATGGACTGCATGTAACACTTGTGCTTTAAACTTGAACAATTTTTTTCAACAATAACATCCCGTGAAGCCAATTTTCTTTTAGGTATCCTGTTTATACAAATACAAACAGTCCACTGTGCTGACAAATAACCAGTCTATTTGTTCTTCCTGCCTCACTTTTAGATACATTATTTTGAATTGCAGAAAGGAACAGCTTACTTAATCACTCCTTAAATGTCTGGAAATGCAATGCATAACAAAACTGTTTAACTAAGAATAAATTTTGTTTTATCCATGTCCCCCCACCCCCCCCCCCCTCTCCCTGGTTGAAAGAATGGAAGCTGCTGCTATGATATAGGATCTGAATGGCTTCTAACTATCGGGTTGGCTCAGTGGTCTAGTGGTAAGACATCTGCTTTAGAATGGCAAAGGTTGTGGGTTCGAAACCCACCTGAGTAATATACCTGTGGAATTTTTTTTCTTCGCAGGACTCAGGAAAAGTACCGAGTATACAGTGCTTAACACACATCGGTGTTTGGGTAGAAACGCAAGTGATAAATTATATGTTTTTTTAACCCAACCAAATGATTTAATCAACTGACTGGAGAGGAGAGAAGAGCGAACATAATATTCAATAGCATTCCCAAACAAGAAGGGGGATGGAGGGACTTGGCTAGACTCCCCAGCATTGCAGGCTTCCTGACTACACAACGCATGATTTACAGCTAGTTTTTTTACTCCAACAAATTGCACTCATTACATTGTCAGTGTGCCCAGGCAAGTCCCGGGCTGGTGCCGGTTGATTTATAGTGGCAGCCGCATGCTATAGCAATGGAATTATCTCATGATCAGATCCTATACGGTCTGATTACAGACCTTCTTAATATCTCCTTCCACAAACATACACTAAAGATCAGAGAGCTAGAGAGAGTCAGTGATGCAACATGACTCAAGCCTGTTGACGGATCGGTGGGGATCGGTTGGTAGTAGTGGGGGGGATATGGGGGGGGGTAGCCACAGAGATGAGTATTCTGTGGTACTAAGGAAAGAATTGGCTTGAAAGAATGGAGCAAACGCACAATACAAAGGGTTAAAGTGATGTGATGTGATGTGATATGATTCAAGCCTGATGACAGACCAGTTGGGGTGGTTTGATGGGGGGGGGGGGGGTAGGTAGGAGATATGGCGCATGGGGGGGGGGGAGGGGCATACAGTCTGTGATACTGAAGAGAGATTTGGGTTAAAGGAATAGAACAAATGCAAAATAGAGTTAGTGATGCAGTTTTACTGATAGATCGGTGGAGATGGGTTGATTTGGTTGAATGGGGGGGGGGGAGTATGGGGGTAGCGTGGGGGGGGGGGGCTACCATACCAGAAGGAAGATGACTTGATGATGCATACATTATGAAGTAGACTACAAAGACAAATGGGTTTGAGTTTATGAATGGACTGTCTCTGCCCTATGTAATCAGAGCTACCCACAATTATCTCTGATTCACAGTGCATCCTTGGCTAAGGCCAATGCACTGTCTTGTAAGTACATGTATCCATGACTTGTTTTAATATATATTTTTTTTCTTGACGACTTTGCCATGACTGAATGATGAATATTGCATTAACAATGTCACGCCAAGTTGAAGGCAATGTTTTATACATAAAATGGATTGTGGGTTTTCTGGAGTGTGGAGTTAACATCACAAGCATGTCAGGGATCCCCCATCATGAATATATTAAAACTCTGTAAGTACTGTTTCAGAGCATCATTGGTAATGAGGCGATAACTTTTCAATTTATAAACAATGCTCTCCTCCCCAATCCTGATAACTATCGACCATTCACACAAGAAGGTACAGGTTTTCACTTCTAGCTAAAAAGCAGCAATAACGGTAAAATGAACACTGCTAAAAAAATTGTATTCTTGAATAAGAACAAATCTTATTTCCCAAAAACTTTTCTTGTGTCACTCCCAAAAATCTTAATAGAAATATATTCCAGGGAGTGACGCAAGAATGTTTTTCTTGAAATAAGATTTTTGTTCTTATTTCAAGAATACAATTTTTAGCAGTAAACAGCATAAAGCTTTGCTACTCTTAGGAATTCAACCAACAATCTGATGCATTTGTGCAGCAGTCTCAATCGTGTCAAAACAAAAATCTTCAGAAGTTATATAGGAACCGTACCTATTCCAAATCCCAAGAAAGTGACAAACATTTCCATGTGGGAGCCTTCATACTGGACTGATTTTAAAATCTTCTAATTCCGATTCTGATTGTGTTGTAAGTAATAGGCTTTGGCCACATTCACAGTCCAGCTAATCTGGCCGTTCCCCCTCCCCCCCCCCATCCTACCAAAATCAGTTTCCCCAGATCTCCGGAGTAAATTTTAAGTTATAAAGAAATACTTTTAAAAACTTCTGAATCTCCTAAATATTGTTCATGGTTTTTAAAAATCTTTTCAATGATCACAGTCCAGTGAACTATAAAATAAAATTTAAAAATATTGGAACTGGTATCTCTGGAGAGCCAACGGTGACAATTTGAAGTTACGACAAATTAATATACAGAGTATCATCCTGGTAATGTAACCTTCCTACTATTAAGAGGCTGACCGCATTATCCCAATTGCTTGGTGACTCATTTCTTACCACACATCTTCAGTAAGTTCTTGTTGTAATGGAAAACGCTCCGCTAAACTTGAGACGTGCATTGACAATAAATGTGTATTCCATTAGAATCAATGAAGCAGCCCGCCCAACCTTCCCTCCCACCCTCCCCCACCACCAGAAGGTTTATTTATGATTCATCTCTTTTCAACCAAATTGGGCGATAATCGTTTCATATCATAATGCATTCTGTGATAAAAAGCTACAAGTAACTGTCATTGTAACTGACAGGGACGCAGGGTTGATGTGTTTTGGTTGAGTGCCAAAGACTCCGCAGCCCGGTTATAAATTGTGAACATATTTTTTTTTGAAACACTTTGTTGATTGCTTCTGTTTGATGCAATATAAATGTTAAACAACTGTGTTTTAAAATAGCTAAATAATGGTTCTGCTTGGACAGTTTATTAAAGAAGCTTATTAAAGGTAGGGTCACAGATTGATTTTTGTCAACGTGATGCTTATTTCATAGGCAAAATTATTAAGAAAGATACAATAGAAGTCACATGTGGAAGTTTCAGCTGAATACTTGTTCTTCTTGGTTTGTTTTCCCAACTAACTGCAGCATCTTGTTTTCTTCAGACCATTGCAAAAAAAATTCCCATAACCACAGCCTCTAACCATGTTCTGACACAGGAATCCAAGGAAAACCAAGCAGGACCTCAGGCCTTTTAAACAGGGGGATTATGGAGTTAGATAAAGTGAAATCTCCCATCCAAAAGACTGATTGTTCATTACTTCTTCAGAAAAAACAAGAAGGGAGTGGGGGTGAATTCCAAAGACATGTGACAATGATCGAACACATGATGATGATCAAACTCTTCTTCATGGGTTGCAACTTTCTGGCAAGGTTGGAACACCAACGGGTTTCAACATGTTCACCGAAGGTAACCTGTCTTCGTTGCCAGACAAACAACTTGCCAAAAGTTGGGTAAGGACAGCAACAATACAAAAAAAAAACCTCAAAAATTATACTACAAAAATTTAAATCATAGAAAACTGAGATAGTGAATGTCCAGTAAAGTTCACTGATCTAGAGAAGTCACATTATTGTCTAGTGCTTTTTTCCTTTTTTTAAATTTCTTGTTAATATGGTTACAAATTCAATAACTAAAACTGTGGGGTTTTTTCACCTTAAAGGAAATTGTGCATTGATTACCATTAAATTCTGCTCTACAACTAGGCCCAGCTTCAAAAAGCTGTTTTAAAAGCAGAAAAGGATGAATAGCAAATTGTCCAGCTTTAAAGCAAAGATTCGCAGGAAACCAGTCACAAATAATATACATTATGTGGTATTTTGGCCAGTAACCAATTTCTGTTAAGCAAGATTTTTCTGTGCTAATCAAACAATTTGTGACGAACAGCTTTATTAGATTGGGCCCTGGCTGCAATCAATATAACATGCAAGATATATTGGTTCTTGGACAAAAGGAGGAATATTTTATTGAGTACAAGGGCTGACCTATACATGTACACATGGTGCAGGCTTTAAATACACTTTTCAGGCTATTTAATCATAATTTTTCTGATTTTTCCCGAGGGCAATCAGAAATCAGACTAAAGAAGGTAGATTATCATGCCTGCACTAAGCAGCACAATAAATTTGGGACATAATAATTAAGGCCGTTTTGATTCATTTTCCAGGTATGTGAGTAGCTTTAACAAAAAACAAAAAAAACAAAAAAACAAAAAAACAAACAAACAAACAAAAAAGTGGGGGTGGTGAACGGTACCCAGACTCTACCCCACTATTCTCCAATACCAACCTGCCTCATCCAAGGTACCACTGTTCATCCTCTCCAATCCTCTCTTGATCTCGCGCTCATAAACTCTCAACGCTTCGTTCGATCCGTAGCCCCTGTCACGCGAGTCTTCCTCCACGGAGGACGTGCTGCATGTTGTGGTTGGTCGCTGTTCACGAGGGCAGCATGCTGCTGTCGAATAGTCGGCAGGGTCGGTGGTGTTGTCGACAGTTGTTGCCATACAAATTTCGGGGTGAGAAGACAGCTTGGAAACGATTTAATTAAACTAGGAGGTTCTGTTGCAAAGATGAGAGAAAAGTAATTTAAGACGTTTGTTATTAAGGCAGGCAAAAGTCAAAATCATTTTGTTCACAATTCAACTCCACAATTAAAGCTAATATACAGCTTTGGAGATGATCAAGAGGAACGCATCTTAGAACTTTTGATTATTAACTTAAAATAATTAAATCCGAAATGCCGTGCTCATGAGAATTGTTCCCGGAATCTCAAATCTTATTTTGACCCTAACAAATATGAACAAAGTTACTAACAAAAAATTCATATACAAACAAATTAATTTGCAAAAAAAAAATGTATATATTTTGGAAAAACAGGCCTGTATGGGTTCCATATTTTCCTGTCAAGGTTAGTGCTTCCTTAAAGTTAAAATTTTGGTTCTTGAAACCAGTTAATTTCCCTTCCCAACATGCATATCAGTTGCATTGGAGGATAAGAGCAGAGACTTCTAAGACGTCTAATAGTTCTAATTGATGATGGCGTCACCTATCCACACTCATCAAACTGCCTGAGATTCACTAATGGCGTCAGGAAACACACATCAAACGCTTATCTACTCTAACAAAATGAGTGCTTAAGACTTCAATTTCAATAACTTGGATTTCATATCCAAAAGCCCTTCCCAACCTAAACCCCTCCCCACCCCCTAAATAAATAAAACAAATAAATAAATAAATAAATAAATAAATAAAATAAAATATTATATATAACTGTACAGAATTCACCCTCAACACTAGCCCGGCAGCGTGCTTTGTCCAGTAAAAAGAGCTACAGGCCAGTAAACACCACTTCTCAACTTGCCCTGTGGGCTACTAAAAACTGTGCAACCTACATGTGCCTGTTTAAACTGCTCATATTTCTTCCTTTTCAGATGTGAATAATACATTTTTAAAATGTGTTAATTTATTTTTGTGTTTGCGAATGTAACTTCGTTTGACCATTAAACTGGTTGTGATCGCTACCATTAAAACATCCCAAAGATACATTTATGACAATACATGTTTACAATCTGGGCTCCTAAAATTGCCTGGGCCAAGTGAAATGCACAGTTTACTAGCCCGGTTGGCTACTTTACAAAAAGCTTAAGCATTAGGACCGTACAAATAAAAATAATAAAAAAATTAAGAAAATGTATTTATTAAAAAGCATAGGTTCCTATTATAATTGTGTGGTTTTCTTTGAGAATAAAGACAAAACCGTGCTTCGGTTGCATGCAATGTAATAATTGTGTCCTATATCCCACAGTTAGGCCTAGGCCTATATACAAAACATTTCTAGGGCAATACCGAATACAACAAAACTAAGGGGAAATGTAGATGACATTTCTGGATCATGAATAACTACAAATCACTTACTGTCATTTCTCATTTTTTGTTTCTATTCTGGTTGCAACCAGTTGGAGTAATTTATTAATGTTTACACCAGCATGACTTGAATTTTGTGAACACAAAAAAGGGGCCATGGCGCTGATCTCCAATCCCCCTCAAAATTTTCCCACAGACTCATAAAAGTGACTTTTTTCTCTATAAAAACTGGTGGCCATACACCAGTAACACTATTCCGCCTACATATATGACAAACGAATTATTTTATGCAGAGTATGGATATGTGTGTATCTTTAGTTTTCTGATTTGGGGTTGAACAAAGAAAAATTTACTAGAGCGGGATTTGAACCAACAACCTCCGGTTTAACGTACCGGCTCTCTGCCAACTAAGCTATCTAGCCTATGTTGGTGGTCTCCCTATTTTGTCAATATCTTGGTTCTTTAGGTTTCTATTAAAAATGCAATTTTCTCATGAAAATGGCCTTGCCCTTTAAGAAAGAAATTCCAAGACTAATAACGGACTCATCTTTTGCAGAGTGTGGACATCCCAGCTGTCTACAAGAGGGAAAAACTTGTGTTTAAGTCCCTACAATCAAACAGATGCAATGCCAGTTTGCGGCATTACGAGGTATCCCTGAGAATTAATTGAAATATAACGTGAGTGAGCTTGAGCGAGTGTGTGGGGGTCCTGCACAGATGGGAGCCCAGATGCGCTGGATTATCAACATGATCTCATCGTTCCGTTATTGCAGTATCTGCCATCTTCATTAACAAGCTGTTTCCAATAATAAGACTCAAATCCGCAACAACATTTTTTTTTTTTTTTTTTTTTTTTACCGTTGGGGGAATCCTTGACATAAGGAAGTTAGTGGAATATATTTTAATAGAAATTTGAGAATTTAAATACAACTTTGTCATTCTCAGGTGGCAACGAATGAAATGATATGTACATTCAAACAAATGTGACAAATAACTGTTGCATAATTTCAAAAGTGAAGTATTGCAGAAAGGAAAATAAATTGTAGCACTTTAAAGGGTCTGTATTTGTTTGGTAATGACTCTGAAAATTACTGGCAATTAAAACTTACTTGATAAGAAGTACAGCAGCTTTAGATAGTATAATGCATTTTGAGAAACGTTTCATTTTGAAGTACTGCTGTTATGGAAAAAGATAAAACTTTTTATCCCCCAGAAATTGAATCTGAGAAGCGTTACTGACAGTAACGTTTCTCAGATTGTGTATTCCAATTGCAGATTTTTCTTCCTACGTGGATATGCACAACCGCTCCAGATTTTCGGCAATACCTCAAAAATGCTATCACCTTTTGAAATGAAATTTTCACAGGTTAGTTTTATGGTATATATCTACAACTATATAGGATTGAAACAAACCGTGGTTTCCAATTATCAAAAGTATACAACCACTTTAATGACTAACTAGTAAGAAATCTGCATAAGCTTTAGTAGCATCAACTACTTCATCAGATGCAATAAAGAAAGACAACTTCCACCAAGGTTTGTTTACAGTCAAGCACAGTCTAAACAAAGGATGGTAATGAGACAGTGTGACAAACAGCCACAGTCTCATTCAATCAGAATGAAGTATGAATGCAAACAATTTTTATCAAATTTCTGTGGATGTTTTAGATTTTCAGACCTGGTTACGCCCCAGTTTCATCTTGGCTCATACCAAGGTGGATTTAATTGCCAAGAACAACATATTTCACCAAACAGAAGAAGCATACTTTTAATCCCAATTTGTGAAGGTATCACAAATCAATATTTTGATATGAGACTTCCAGCTAAATCCATGAAAAAAGACTGTCATTTTCAGACCCAGGCCTGGAATTACACGGAGGCAACGGAGGCCATGGCCTCCGTTGCACCTTGTCTTGGCCTTGGTGCCCCTTCAAAAGTGTCCCATAGACTTTCAGATTTTACATTGGAAGTGTCCTTTGCAAAATAAAAATGGCCTTGCTCTCTCAAAGATGAAACTCCAGGCATGCAGACAGGCACTGTTGTCAGAAGTTTGTTCACATAGACAGCCCCAAAAGTTCCATGACTGTTTGTTTTCTTAATATGAAAAAATCCTATTAACAAAATATCACAAAGTTTTCAGGGGAATGGGTCTGTTTTATTTCAGGGGGGGATGGAGATTAGTGGTTTCTTATGCCAGGGATTAAGAGGGTTTCACTTTCAAAATATCAAACAGAAAAAGAGGAACAATGATGGTGGAAACGTGATCACTTTTGACTACTTGTCGACCTATCAGTCTGTACTACATCACCAGGGATTTAGAGATTTGGAACTTGACAATGCCTTCCCCAAAAAGATGGAGTGGTTGAGTTAATCAGTTCACAGATTTTTGTTTTGAGTTTTTTTTTTTAACATTCCCAGAGCCAAACATTCCACAATGTTGACTTGCTCAAAAAAGCTCAAGACTTGACAAAAACCAGTCCATATTTTCTTCTTCATCTCGTCAATAACCTGCGCATTTTAAATAATAGAGCAGTAGAGCGTACTATTGTTTATCTCCCCCCCTCCACTCATCTCCTCCACCCAAATAAAACAGACCCATTCCCCTGAAAAATTTGTGATATTTTGTGATTTGGGGGGAAAGTTTCAGCTGAATACAAGTGTCACTTGCTGAGAAAACAGCAAAATACTGTCACGGTATTTTCACAACAATTTCAAATCCATCCATGTTTAGCAAGGTGATAGCGGGTACCAACCGCATCTCTGGCCTCAGCATTCATGAACAGACAACAACCCTCAGAAATCTGAGAAACGATTTATGCATGAAACGTTTTCCAAGATTCAAATAGTTTTTGGGTAAAAAAAATTCCAAACCATATTACTTCGAGGGGAATCCTTTCTTAAAATTGTATATACTATTAACAGAAAATGTGCTTCTTACCAAGTAAGTTTTTATGGTAATTTTTGTTGTTGGAGTATTTACCAATCTACGACCCTACCTTTAAGTGTTCTCTAAATACCTGAACATAAATCACTGTGAAATTTTTGTCTTATCATACATGTAAACAATGCTTTAAGAAGCACCCTCACAGTAGACTCTTGAGAACAGAGTTCACAATCTCAATCCAGGGTTCTGAACTGGGTTTGGAGGATTGGAAATATGATCCTTGAATCTTAAGGTACAAGTGCCAGTCTTGATCAAGACATCTGGCTAAGGAACTATCCAGTCTTTGAACTGCAATTGGCGTTGAGACAAAGAGAACCATTTCAGAAAACGACCTCTTCACCAATCTGACATTTGGCTTGTTGTGATTTCTGGGTTTTTTAAAGTTTTGCTTAACAATCTGCAGGTATGGCTTTTTTCTCTGTAATGGAGCATTTGTTTATGATCAGAGATTACTATGGATCATCTAAATCTGGGGATTTAGGAGAAGCGCCTCTAATTGGTATCGGTATGCCATTCTGGATTTTTCCGAAGGTCGCAATTACAATGAACATGTTCATAGCATTTCCAAAATGGTCAGAGTTCGTCAGAAAATTATGCGAAAGGTAGCATATGCTGCAATTTTTATCACTTTGAGAACTGGCTACATAATTTTTGTTTATAAAATGCACCTTTCTTTTGATGCAATGCCAATCACCCCCACATGCACACACATGCACTAGCGCCATATTACAAAATCTTGGGAAACCGAGTACAGTTCGAAAATAAATCAAGCTGCCAAGATGGGCGCCATGCTGTAGCTTACATGTTACCAGGCCAGATTTTATAGTTGTGTACCACACTGCTTCATAATCAGCTCGCCATGGCGGTTGTCAATGTTGCTTTCACCAAGATTCCTTTGCGCGCCAATCATGCGCATTGGGACATGCATATGGGCTATTATCGACCTGGTAAATCGAGGGCCTTCTCTTCGTTCTACTAATGTTTGGACTTTGTTTGTTTTCATGCCACCTCCATTGGTTTTGTACACAAAAGCCAAGCAAGGACATCCTCAGACTGTGAAAACACCCGTTTGACGAAGTCATCGGTTTCAAAGGGTAGGCAAGCTCACACCACACACACAGCTCTGTGTTGCAGTCAATCTGTGGACATTTCCTTTGTTCTAGAATGCTATTCTTCAACACTGTAAAAAACACTGTGTGGACATGTGTAAGTCCACATAGTGTTACAAGTCCCTACATTACGCGGACCTCTTTTGTTCTCAGGTCCACACTTCGTATGTAGTGTTAAAACTTTAAGCATACACACCCCCTACAGGCAAGCACATCACAACAGTACTAAGGAAGTAGGCCTACACGTATAATGGGATTTTTTTTTCTGTATAAAATAACAAAATTATTAACAATTTTTTTTTCCCCTTTCAAATATTGACAACAGTTCCCTAGTTCTCTTTCCTTGTAAAACAGAGTTTCAGAAAACAATAGCTCTGGTGAAGAGAGGTGGAAACTTGGGTGGTCCATCAATAACTCATACATGTAGGGTGTAAAATTAAACTTTAAAAAAGCAGAAGGACAAAAAAACTTTGTTTTTTAACATTGCCACCTTGAAAATTAATCACTTGTTTCTTTGTCGGCTCAGCTATTAAAGGTCAAATGTGAATTTGGGAGTTAACCCTGACATGGGGTACTTTTTATGGGGTGTGAAGAGTTACATTTGTGCTTCTAAAGTTCATGTAGTACATCATAGCAAACATGCAGATTGATTCATAGCACTATAAGCAAAGGTCAGTGTTAGACAAATTTATCAGCCAGTGAAAGACAGTGGCCTTGGGCATGTGAAGGGGTTTAAGGTAAACATGATTGAACATTGTAATGCGCCCACTCCTTACAAAGTACTTTTTCTCGGTAACATACTCACAAGGGGCAGGGTCATGTAAAATGGGGGGGGGGTTCTTTCAAAAGGTTCATTTTCAAGACTTTTATTTTAGGTTTGAATAAATTTATATTCTAACCTCAGCTATTAGGGGCCTTTTCGAAACCTCGGCTTGGGCTCCGGCTCCGGCTTGGGCTCTGTCATCACTTTTGGAACAGTGTACACTTTCCAAGGTGCTTCAAACACTCAGATGGAGCCCAGAGCCTGAGACGGTGTCTAAGCTGGGGTTTGGAAAAGGCCCTTGGTCAGGGCTCTTCACGAAAAATGTTACCATCTGTACAATGGACTTTCTTTTAAAAGTATAAGGTTGTCGAGTTGATGTCTTATTCAATTCAATTTCACACAAAACTTGAGTAAAATGTTCCCTAGGTGTACATCAGTTAAAATCATACAAAAAGAGCGAAGGGGAAGAGTAGGTTTTGAAAATGGTTTAATAACTACTCTCTCTAAAATGTTATGATCAACTCATTTTCTGTCAATAATCGCTACCTATTCCATAAATCAGAAAATAACTTTTGACCACTTTATTTAAAGCATTGTGATGTCACTGCTGAAATTTACTGGGAGCAATTTATGGAATTGTTATTGATATTGAAAGAAGTTGATTTAACGATTTTCTCCCAGTTAACTGCAACAAAACTGACTGTGTTGAATATCTCTATGTTGATTCATCACATGCAAAACAAAGAGCTGTATTTTTTTAATGATTTAACTTTGGTTTCAGACTCGTACAGCTGCCCATCAATTTTTCAGATGTACGACCAATTAGTGAAGTTTCTGACATGTGATTTTTTTCCAGACATTTAAGTTTGATTCCATGAATCAGGCAAAGACATTGTTTCAATTTTGGAGGCACTAACAGATTTATTATCGGGTGGTCAGTAAAGGTGACGGTTCAACAAAGTTTGAGAAATCATAAAGCTCAATTATCAGCTCCACTTGAGCTGCATTCTGAGGAGGTGTCAGTATTTATGGTACTGATATCTTAATCTAGTAATGATGGTATGTTAAGTGCGAGCGACCAACACAAACTGAGACTGAGAGTGAATTATCAGGGCTCACCCTGAAAGGCACTGGACATGTTTGGTAATTGTCAAAGACCAGTATACATGCATAAAATAACAAACCTGTGAAAATTTAGGCTCAATTGGTCATCGAAGTTACGAGAAAATAATTAAAGAAAACACACCCTTATTGCACAAATTTGTGTGCTTTCAGATGCCTAAAAAAGGCTTCAGGCCTGAGGTCTTTTTCAGATTCAAATATTTTAGTGAGAAATTACCTCTTTTTCAAAAACTACGTTACTTCAGAGAGAGAGTCATTTCTCACAATGTTTTATACTATCAACAGCTCTCCCTTGCTTGTTACCAAGTAAGTTTTTATGCTAATGTATATTTTGAGTAATAATGCCTTTAACACTAGCGTGGTGTACATTGTCTAGTAAAAACTGCTAAGACCTAGTAAACACCACTTCTCTACTTGCCCTGTGGTCTTCTGTGCAACCTACTTGCTTAAAATGCTAAAGTCCTTTTCAGATGTGAAATAGCCCAGCATTTAAGAGCACCAGGTTCAAGCTCTGGTGTTTCTGATCAGCAGAGTGTGGGTTCGAGTCCCGGTTGTGGCACATGGGTCCTTGAGCAAGACACTTTTCTGTAATTGCTTTGCCTTTAGATGGGACTTTAAGCCCTAGGTCCCGTGTACTAGGATTGGTAGTGCACGTAAAAAAACCCAGAACACATATCATGGAAGAGTAGGGGTTAACCCCGGTGTTTCTGGTTCCCATAGCAAGCACCCTTGTTTAAAGGTTTCCTCAGGCTTGCGAGCTACAGTGATTAAGTTCACTTGTAAATGAGGTATCCTTGGTTTCATTACTAGAAATATATATTAAAATAATAATAACGAAACAACTCTTGTGAAACATTCAATGCAAATTCACATTGAATTCGCATTCACATTTGCATTCGCATTCAGTATGAACCAGGCTTTAGTCTGGAGATAAAAAATAGGCCAGGAAAATAACAGAGTTCAAGGAAATGAAGAAATAGCCAATACTTAGTGATATCA
This sequence comes from Plazaster borealis, assembly GCA_021014325.1. Lineage (NCBI taxonomy): Eukaryota > Metazoa > Echinodermata > Asteroidea > Forcipulatida > Labidiasteridae > Plazaster > Plazaster borealis. The sequence continues at coordinate 16,974,940 of CM037457.1, read as the reverse complement.
AATACATTTGCAACACATCCAGGAAAATAAATGTGTTTACAGAAATGTAGAAATAACCAAAACTGAGTGTATTAAAGACATTTGCCACTACATTTATGTTGGGCCTTGAAAGTACACTTTTTTTATTCCTTTCCAGAGATTGAATAAGTGCCAGTAATATTAACTAACAGATCAAAACAAACACGAAAAAAGCACATTGTGAGATCAAGCCAGATGCTCCCAATGACACGCTGCAACAAATCATCCCTCTGTTGGGACTGATTAGATATAAATCTACCCGGATAACACAATCCAGGACAGATCTTGTCTCCAAGAACAGGTCCCAGGAAAGCAAAACGAGATAACTCCAAAAGTAAAACACGAAATGCACGGGGAGAAAAAAAAAACATGGCAGCGTGTATGTCCTAATACCTTGACACTGTGACCTAATACTCTCAGCTCAGCATGATGACACAGACAATGATCCTGAAGACTTTCACTTTTCTCTTTTCCCCCCAGTGAGGTGCTTTTTTTCTTCTTATGAAAGCATGCTCGTCATGGTAATAACAGTTTTTAAGTGTAAGGTCGTTCTTAAGTTGCCACAAATTTGTAAATTATGACCAGGAGGGTTCGGTAGTTCTTGGAAAAAAGGCAGATTTATGTTACAGGACTTCAGTATGGGTGCAGGTGACAGAGTGAAAAGGAGAGGTCACTGTTTTATACATGCAGGCATGGTATTTGGTCCTTGGGAAAAAAAGTAGGAACATCAAGTACAATACAAAGGCTGACACTAGCTATGCAGGGTTCTCCCCAGGTTTGTTTCAAAACTGTGGGGCATTTTGCTCCCAAATTTTGGAAGTTTTGGAAGCGTGCTTAATTGAAACAAGGTCTTCGGAATGTTTTCTACTTTGGTGTTTACTGATTATCTTAGTTTTAAAAGCCCTACTGTGCAATCTGGAGCGTTCTATATGGTTTTCTCTTGTTGTTTTTTCTTGCGTATCAGCCGAAAATTTGCACATTTTTTGTAGGCTTTATTTACTAAATTAGACTTTTCAGGCAATTTAATCCAGGGATGAGAGTCCTCCCTGACTGTAATGTCTGAAACTATGCTCCAAATTTCAGGAGGTACGTTGAAATGATGACATTTCCACCAACTGGTAACCCCTGGAATTATAGATTTCAAGGAGCTTCTTGGAACAGTATCCATATCCTCACCACAAAAGCAACTTAGCTGAAGTTGAACTCAAAACAGATCACTAGGGGGTGCTCAATATAAAACTTAGTCTACAGTGCATCTGGCCACTAACGCCTGCGTGTTTGCATCCAGTTCGAGGAGTTTATGCAGAGTTAGGGACCAGAATCAGAACTTATAAACAAAATACCAGGAACATTAGCCACTTTGTTCAAGTACTCCATTACCTCATGAAACCTTCTACTGTACATATTTCCCCAGCTCAGTAGGTGAGCTCTCAGCACCCCAAGAATGTTTACCAAGCCCTAAACACACAAGTGAATTTATTATTTTGGGAACATTTTCTGCATGCTGGTGATGGCTCCCATATGCTCAGACCAACTCTCCGCCTCATCTTGACTGGTTGGCAGGGATTGCACAGTGGCAGGGATGGCGGGAGTTCAGGGATGGGGACCCTTGAGGTCCAGTAGGAGTAATTCATCAAGGATGACAGGTCCAGAGAGGGAGTTGGTATAGAAGTGAACTTAACACTTAATGATGGAAGGTGTCGGTGCGTTCAAATTAAAGAGTACACCTGTAGGACTACTCATAAAGGTGACAGAGGATTTCTAACAAATATGATATTTAAATGATAATAATAAAAATGAGTTTTATGAAGTGCGACATAGCGTACCGGTATTCAAGGCGAACAAAAAACACACCAGGAATTTAAGCAGCTCTATGAAATTGGGCCCAGTATTGATACTCATAATGTACAATCCTTTTGACAAAACCCTCAACAGTTTAAAACCAAGGATCGTGAAGACAATGACCTGAATAATGAGAATGCATGGATATTGAGCTTGAAAACGGAAAACTACAACACTACTTCAAATTGATTACTTTGGTAAGGACGACGGTCGTTGATTCCAAGAGCGGGGCTTGTGTGACATTTATTGTTTAAAAAAAAACCATAATTGAAAAGAGTAATTTGCGCACAGATTTCCTGTCATTGGATTGTAAAATTGCTGCAGTACTGGAGACCTCAATAACTTCAACCACCTAACAAAAAACAAGGTGCAGGGCATACAGTTAGTTTTTGACATTTTGACATGATGCCATGGCCATCTTTGTCATACTCGTATCACTTTATAATGAAAACCCACAAATTTGAAAAAAATTACAAGACCGTTTCTTTGATCGCCTCAATTGGGTCATGGATTTTCATTGAAGAAGAAAACAACTCAATACACAAATATGCTTCCTTGGTGTTTGGCCAAAGTTAAAATGACTTAATTCTAACCTGGTAAAATGTACATATTTTTGTAAAAATGAATACGACTATCCCATGTGAGCACTTAAATCTTCTGTAAGGTACAGAGGTCGGCACATTTCCAGAGAGCACAGGTTCTAGTAAATTTTTACATTGGTCACCCCCGCAATTAAGTTATACTTTAAATAGGGATTCATTCACAAATGTGTACCTACCCACAAGGGAACAGTTTGAACAGAGACAGTTTTGTACTTGTTGAAATTGTGATCATTATGAATGAAATGTCAAACCCGGTCTAACTGTAAACAAAATGCAACAAATTGGCATCGCTCTATAGAAGAAGATGAGTTTGTATCTCTTTTGACCTTTAACATATTCCAATCATTCAAAATACTAAATACAAGTTTTGCAGATGGTATCTTCAATCAAGACCATAAACCAACTTATGGGTTTTATGATTGATCAGTTTAAGGTTAGAGCTCCGCCATCAAAATCCCATCAACGAAATCACAATTCTGTTTCGGTTCATCAGGTTTTTTTTCTTCTTTCTTTCTTACTTTTCACATCTTCTTGTAATGAAAAAGAGTTTCTCTCTTTCCCCGAACAGGGACTGAAGGCTTGGGGGATTTCAAGGAGGGCGACACCATGGGGTTTAATTAGAGTCCATGACATCATGCAGCCAGGCTTGCAAAAATGTCTGGTACATTCTGAAGATTGTCCACACAGTGCAGCTACTGTACCAACATGTTCAATGGAAACTAGGGACTCTTTATGTGTGATTTGACATTAGCATCTATTGGTCCGATGTAAGGTTGGAAAAGGAAGGGGTGGGAGTGAAACCAAAAAGGGGGGAGGGAAGTATAACAAAAAATAGGAGATGTTCAAATAACAGATGTTGTCATGCTTTGTGTACACCAGAGCCCAATTTCACAGAGCTGCTTAAGCACAAATTCAGCAAAGCCCAAAAGATTTGTGCTTAATACCAGGAAAAGTTTACCAGCCAATATACTATGTCAAATGTACCAATTGTGACTGGTTTCCTGCTGATTTTTGCTCAGCGGAATTTTGTTAAGCAATATTGTCTTGTCGGATGAGGCAACTCTATGAAATCATGCCCAGGTCACAAGGTTTCGTCTTTCATAATATTGAAGACTTGGTTCAAAACAGTGTTATAAATTTTTAAACTCTGTTTAACAACTTGATTTCTAAATGTGGTATTTTAGCTTTAGCTTTCTGCTAAGCCAGATTTTCCTGTAGGCCTTCTTTAGTTTTTCATTTCTAGAAAGCTGTATTAAATTGGGAATTGGGTGAGAGAACAAAAAGAATTATAAATATTTTAAAATTTCATAAAATGTTCTTCCTTGTTTGCTTACTTTTGTTTCTTTCTTTAACTTTCAAATATTTCCCTAGACCCATCCACCTACATTTCCATAAAAACCCCAAACAAAGAGAAAGTGAATCTGTCCTGTGTCATGTGGATCATGCCGGTGACACAATCACTAAACTAAAAGTTCTCTTTTAAAACTTGTTTCGAACTGTTAATTTATTTCAACAGAGGGCTCACTCAAACCCAAAGGGTGATTCATGACTCTTAAAGGGAAGCTATCAAACTATGGAGGAGTCTACAAGAGTAACCATTAAACCGTTTCATGATGCTATGTAAATAAATAGGTCTTATATTTTGATCATAGCTCCTCCTACCTTTGTAGATAACCAGGGGGGGGGGCCTCACAAATTTATATGCTATCAGTCCTTGGTTCGATAACAAAATAAAATCAAACATGGTACGTATGGGACCCCAAAGGGACCTTTTCTTGTGCCTGCCTTCAACACAAAGTTAGTTCCAGTGCAAGCACCAACATTGTTGGATTTTAACTTCACTAGTCGATTAAGTACACATGGAAAAAACTGTCACCGACCGACTTTGTTCAGGGTAATGAATTAATTGTATGAAGCTTTTCAACTGCATTTAATTAAGGCTTCTCCGCCACGAATTCATCTCAATTCATTTGATATTATTAATCACTCATCTAGTCTTGTGTTTGAGGGTAATCTAAGGATCATAATGGAGAAAAATAGCCGTAACAGTTTCCTGAAGGATGAAATGCACTTGTCTATCAATAAACTTCTAGAACACTTCCGCATTATTATTAAATTCTACATGTGATGTCAATTAAAATTTCATCAAGTATTTTCCCTTAGGAATAAAAACATAGATCAAACGTTATGGACCATGTCTTTAAAAAAAGAAACCACAAACACACAAAAAAACAAACGCACAATAGACCTTATGCACATGGCATCATTAAAGTAGGACGCCCTCGGGTAGAGATCAGAAGAAGGTAGCTGATTGACCAATCCTGTGCGCCACATGTACATAAAGGTGCATTTACCTTTCATTATAGTTTTACCTCTAAGATGGCGGCTTGACGAAGACAATACAAAGGTTTATTGCCATCTATTTAAATTAATAGCACTTTGCACTAATGACGTCACTTTTGCTCAAAATACCCGTAGCTCAGACAAACTTTCCACCACTCACGTGATCACCACATCGGCGCGCCAGACTGCAGCAATATAGTACACGCGAGTAAAAGATAAAACACTGACAATTGTTTGGACATGTACGTACAATTTGACCGTTGGTCTGTTGTCTGAGACAAGGTTTTAGCCAGGATTTGGTAAAAGGGTGTCCAAATTTGCTGGAAATTTTAAAAAACTGGGTGTCCAAATTGTTAACTTTCAATACATTTACATGTAAATGATAGATAAAACAGGGTGTCCAAATTTAAAACAGGGTGTCCAAAAGACACCCAGACACCCCTCTGGCCAACACTATGGTCTGAGATCAAGGTACATTTGTGTGACGACCATCGAGCTTCTACTTTTAGCCTTAGTGCGGAGTGCTATTGAAAGAACTGATGTTTTCAAACTGATCACTTGATACAATAAATGAAAAAACCCAAAACAAAAAACTAAGCCTGATGGTTTATTCTTGTAAGGGACAAGGCAACTTTTCCTTGGTAAAGGACAACTCTATATAAGGGAAACTTAGGCCGTGTCTGAATCAAGTGACTTTGTCTATTGGCAGCAAAGACAATGTTGAAGAATAGGCATTTTCAGTGATCTTGCCATAGCCACTGTCGAAGCCATCAATTCCGACATGGGCTTAAACTTCTACTGGAACGTTTCAAGGAGTATTGAGGCAATTGCCTCTGTTACCTGAGGCTTGAAGAGACTCTGCGATTCTCGCGACACTGGCAATGTTCTCGCGAGACTGCTGGCCCCCGCGAGACTACTGTTTTCGCGACTACGGTCTCATGGAAACTAGTCGGGAGCCAGCAGCCTTGCGCGAGAGCAGTGATCTCGCGCGGACAGTCTTCGATCTTGAAGAACTGATTATTACGCTATCACTGCGACACGACTATCACTGGGAAAAACATTTAACGACTCGTCAACAAGTCTACCGTTGCCTCCGTGAAGTATCAGGCCTGAGACACATACATAGATGGCCAAGTACAAGGTGTCATTGAACTGGGTGTGCCCCCTCTCTCCCCTTCTCTTCACCAATTTAACTGCAATTGACCTGCGTTCCTGGAGGCAAGACTATAATAGCAAGGCTCCAGACTGCGCCCAGTTTACGCCCAATTGGGCGTCAAACAGTGGGTGAAATCCCCTTCCCAAGCATCCTTATTTCCATCAGCCCATTTGTTTTGAATTTCCGTGATCACACATGCCTTTATGTAAATGTTTTCAAAATAATACGGCAGTAGTCAACAAAAACTCAAAAGATTAGCCAGTTTTTCTTGAAGTCTTGCAGTTTTGATAGCTTGTGAGCCTTGATAGTTATGTGGAGGTGATTGGGGAGGGGGGAGGGTATAGGAAGAGGGGAACACCTCGGAGAGGGGGAGGGTATAGGAAGAGGGTAACACCTTGCCTTCCCCCTAGCCCCTAACCAATGTTCCTGTAAAGCAAAGATAGCAGGTTGTTCCAATCAGTCAGTGTTTCAGGGTCTTGCTAACTGCCTTCCCTGCAGAAAGCCCCAACAATAATGACATCCAGAGGTCATACGCCGCTTTTAATCACACATTATTAGAGTGTATCCAATCGTAAACTTAAGGTAATGCTGGCGGGTGAAAATACCATGGTTGAGTGGTCAGACATCCGTGCTAAGTATTGGGTGGGTTCTAACAACTGCCATCCATCCATGCTGCCCCCTGGGTTTCTCTCAATTTTAAGAGAAGTTCAAGTTTTGGAGACGAAAAAAACCTCCAAATCTCAATACTTATGGAGCTAAGATCAAAGTAACTATAGTTTATTTGATAATGAAAGTTAATTTCACTTTCACTCAGCTCAGTTTTGGTATCAGCCTAGTCCGTTTTAAGAAATCTTCAGTTGTAAACCTTTAAGATATAAGAAGTAAGGTACTTGTACATGTAATCTACTGATCGGAATGCCAAGTTGTTATACATGTACCACTGGCTCTTTTTTTACTCAGAACCACCACAACTCAAAAAGGAATTCATATCCATTACTGGAAACCCTACCTAAATGTATCTCCATGCAAAGTTTCTTATTACTTATGGTACACGCACATCATACAAACATACATTTCTACATGTACATGTACATTGTATGGTGTATTGGGCCAAAAATGCATAAAACTGTCTACTCTAAATACACATGAAATTAGATATTTCACCTTGAACTTTTGAAAAAGATACAATTTTTTAAAGAACAGACTTTGTCAGCATTCTATGCTTTAAGTTCCATAGTTTGAGTTTTTTCTCAATTTCATAGAGCTGTTTAAGCACCAAAAGTAGCTAAGCACAACAAAAATTTGCTTACCAGAATAAGGTTACCAGCCAAAATACCATGTCACATGCACTATTTGTGACTGGTATCCTGCTCATTTCTGCTAAGCAGAAAATTGTTATGCAATATTTTCTGCTTAAGCAACACATTTTTCTGAACAACTTTCTACAGGCAAATAAAAGCAGAAAACCAGTCAAAGATTGTATGTGACATGGCATTTTGGCTGGTTACCTTATTTGTAGTAAACAAAATTGTTCTGTCCATAGGTATTTTTTGTGCTTCAGCAGCTGTATGAAATTTTGGGCCCCTGTCCCCGAAACGCCCAAACTGTTTCATTATCATCGCAAATCTATTTGTTAGACACAAAGTATTCACAATAGTATTTATGGTTTTAATAGTTGATTCTATCCAATACAGGTCACGGGTGTCATAAAACGTTCAACTGCTGAGATAATTGGCAACCACAAGCGATCATCTCGGGGGTGCATTAAAAACACGCACTGCACCCAACTGCCTTGATTTGTGCTGAGAATCTTATGAATGTATGTGCATATTATGTACATTGCGTAGCATTATAAATACAAGAGGGTTCTTCCCATAAATAAGCCGGCAGTATCAAGCTACTTTAAGGCCTGACCATTCAAGCAGGTGCACAAATGTTTAGGGCGAATCGCAGAAAAGCCAATGGATGTTTTTGTACTATGAAGACTACAATAATCGTAGTCCGTTTGATTGGTAGAACAGAGCCTCTCTCAAACCATGTCTTCACCCCCATGCTCATACCAAACATTTACATACAGTATACAAACAAACATTGCGTTGGCTCAGTGCTATAAAAGTCCATTTCATATTCTTAATGATCAAAAGGTCATTAAATGAAAAATACATATAAATTTGAAAAAAAGTAAATCAAAGTAAACAAATAAATGCTTTACTTAGAAAATGAATGTTTCTTTTTTTTTGCCAAACAAATACTTTGAAGACCACTCTTGATCAATAAAACCCATTTACCAGGAGCTCAAAAAAAATGCAAAAGCAATTTTATCAATCCCATACAAATTGCACTAATGACCTTATAGTCCTGAGCAGACGATTGTATGTTCACACAAGTATGCCATTGATAGATGTCATGCCAAGGCGTCTCATGCACTGGATGAACAGCGTTCTCCCTGATTAGTGGTCCGCTCTCCCTGAACAGTGGTCCGCTGGCCAAATGCTAGTTAAAACACCTCAGGACCAGTCAAAATTCTCCCCAAGTGGTCCAGCTGGCTAGTTCAGTGTTGAAAAGCTTCCCTATTCAATACGGAATATGGCCTCGGGAAATAGCTGGCGGACTAGTTAGGCCTAAGCGACAAGCTAACTAATCCTGCTGGCTAGGCACTGACAAAGTTAAGGGCAAAACCTGATGAACATGAACAAGTTTGTGTTTCCCTTAACTTTTCAAAAGTCCTGAGAGAGAAAACCCTTGTTCTGTGCACATGTGCAGGGTTCTACCCATGCACAAACTAGTGTACAAACTAGTGTATCATGTTGATACAATGCCAATTCTGAGCCAATACGCAAAATGAAAAATACATATATATTTAGTTTTTTTTGTTGTTATTATATCTATTTTGCATATCTTTTAAGATCAAATTTAAAAAGATCATATACCAATTAAAATGTTCCAGATTGCACAGTAGAGCTTTTAAAACCAAACATTAACATCAAGTAAAAACATTCCAAGGACCTTCTTTCAAATTTGCAAATTTGCGGTCCAGAATGCCCCACAGTCTTGAAAAATCGTGCGGTCATGCAACTCTGAAATGTCACATATCCTCTACACATTCGTGGTCACGTATCCAAGAACTCTGAAAACGCTTGTGATATTACCGTATTGATAACATGAATGATAGACAATGAGAACCTATTGATGTCAGAAATTGGCAATAACGCTAATGAAAGACGGGGCTAGCCATCCTCCAAATCCCATCCCCGTCAAAGGGGGCATTAAACAGAGTAATTACTGTAAAGGAAATAGGTTTTATCTGGTAGCATCAGCCAAGAAAACTCCATCTTTGAAAGGCAGTGATGGTAGTGCTGAAATTAGGATACAAATGTTGGGAGGTATGTTGAAATTATGGCATTTCCACCTTTATAGATTTCAAGGAGCTTTTTGGAACAGTGTCTTCAGTCTTCTAGGAGATGTCAATCAAAGAGCATGATTTCTACTAATGAGAAGAAAATAAAAACGACTTTGTCCCCCGTCAGGCAGACATAGATATTATTGAATTCAGATAACATTTTGGGTTGAACAAAGAAAAATTCACTTGAGTTCAGATAAAAGTCTGAAATTTCTCATCCCTAAAAGAGAGAATGTCTACCAACTTTTAACAAAAATAATTAATGCATTTGTAGGCTATTAGCATTCTAACACATCACAGCGCTTTACAACAAATCAACTATAACTACAAACTAAAACAGCAAAGCAAAATAATGAGTACTGATTAAAATGAAAAGGTTTTAAGCATTCTATGTTAGCAAATTTGATGGGCTTTATGAATAAAGTTAGATCATTTTATTAGTTACTGCATTGGTTTTGCTGTCAACACCAGCCTGCATGCACATGTAGAGCTATGCAAACACGGCTTCCAATTAACCAACATTTGGGGGAAGTGTGGCTTCATCAAAATATTACAAATTTCAAATTTTACTTTAGCTTCATTTGAAGTTTGTGAACATGTAATATGTACATTGTTCAACAACTTCTAAATGTGTTTATTTTATCAAAATGTCTCAATTACATCTAGTGTGCCTCCATGCCAGGGAGGTAATGCAACCCAATCAAGCAAACATTCCCCGAGGGGGGTTGGACCGGGCGGTTCACCAAAGGGGGTGTTGAGCTTTTGCTACCTGCCTATGAAGAGTGGGCTTGACCCCCGTCAAATCAATCGAACCGGCAAGCATCACGTGGAGTAAATAATCCAATAACTGTGTACGTGTGGGTATCTGGAAAAATAATACTTGCATATATGAGGGAGATGTTTTTAACATCTGTATAACTTTGGATTTTTCATGGTGAAACTTAAGGGGGTCTGCGAAACATTCAATGGTTTCATTTTGAAAACCCACTAACCCTTAGAACTGAAAAGTCCCCTTCAATATTCAGGCCTGATACTTCATGGAGGCAACACAGGGTTTGCCCTTTTTACAGTGACTGGCCAGCAGGACCAGTTAGTTTGTCATTTCAATAGTCCGCCAGCCTTTTCACTGGTCCACACCTTTTACGGTTTTCTTTCAACACAGTCATTTTCTATGGTACCTCAGATTCCAGAGCAGGCAGTGGTTTACATGTAGCTTTTGGAAGCAATGAACGAGCCAGCCGGACCACTTGGACCCAACTTTGACCGGTCCTCAGAAGTTATAACTGGCATTTGGCCCAGTGGATGTTTAAGAGAGAACCCTGCATCACCTCCTTGTTCTTTGGTCATTGCTCTGGTGCTCCTTGAAACACTTAAATTTCCCCCATAGAGGTGCCCTATAAACTGCCTTGGCCTAATCAAGCAAAAAGTACATGTACCAGGCCTGAATATTCCACTTATTGCACTCACAGTCACAGGGGTCAAAATTCACAATGCAAACAAAGATGCTCTGCATCAGTGAAAAGATTTCATCTAAAACAAACAAAAACTCCCGGTTTCCTTTGGCTGCACAGTAGGCCAAAAGCCCAAGACATACTAATATGAACTTTAAGTGTTGTTTTTAATATTCCATTGTCAAATCTGGGGGGGGGGCACATTATCTCCAACCAGAGTCTATCCATGGTTGATCTTATTCACCAGATTTTCAGACCATGTCCCAATGGTGTACATGCACGCACGATGCTGGGTTTCTTTATTGGGGTGAGATGACCCAAAACTTCTGAACAAGTAAAACCACATGTGCTAGACCAATTGCCTAAACGAGCAAACCCTGTTCTACATGTGTTATGGGTTTTTGGTTCAGAATTTTATGTCAGTATACCCTTTGAAAAACCATTGGTTATATAAAACAATGGGGAAAGACAACAAAAACTAAGCAGTATGTATGGCTGAAGGAGTGCTTAGGAAATTACAAATGTACAGTGTATACACACGACTATCAATCATACTTGTGGCACACTTTATCAAACAGAGTAAGTTGGAAATTGTGCTCCAATTTTACCATTTTGTTGACGAATTTTATAGGGATGTACTGCAAGTTAGGCTACACTAATTGCTTTGTCTGGGTTGTTTCTCATGAAACAAACCATGAACAAACTGACACTACACCATGTACCTACTTATGTCCACCATCATGCTCAAGAGTGTTAAAGACAGAACACATGAGCGGACTTTTTAAAATATTGGACACACACTCTCCATCTTGAGACCAGAGCAACATGGCAATGTCCCCTTGAGTCCAGCTTAATCTATATCATTTGTCAATGTTACCCTTTTCTGCCAGAGGTTCAAGTTGGTATGGTTTGGCTGTGTGGTTTTTTGAGTTCAGGGAAAGAGATATTCTTCAGCGGGGAGGGTGAGAGGACAAGTCATTGAGGGTATACTAAGTCAAGAGCAACAGGGCAGTTTGAAGTTAGGGTTTAGGGCAGTTTGAAGTTAGGGTTTAGGTGATGCAAAAAGAGGTTAGACTTAGACATGAACACATGTATACAATGTACATTGAACAGTGCACAGAACATGTACATTAATGCTCATACCACTAGTGACACCACACAGCAGTGCCCATGTAGAAACTAGTAAAAAAAATAGCAATAAAAGAAAACGGCTTCAATAAATTGACGGGTTTTAAAACACCACTTTTTACTACCACAGTTACACTCTCTGTTTAAACACAGTGCTCCAGATAATGTAGGCCTTTACATTAAATACTTGGGAATTATGCCGACCTGATGCCTTTGTTCTTGTAAATCCAAGGCAGTTTTTCCTTAACAAATGGCACTTCTATGAGGAATTTTTCTACTGGAACTATTCAATGGGCACCAAGGCAATGACCAAGGGCGTGGAGGCAAATTGCCTCTGCTGCCTCCGTGAAGCGGGGATGAGATTTGCCAAATGTGGAAATTCCTGAAAATGGCTTTCTGGCCTGGGTTCACCCTTATTCTAGACCAGGAATGTCCCAGATGTTACAATTCAGGAGGTTTACAGACTCTGTGCATCACCAGAAATACAAAAAGCTACATGTTTGGACACAATGTGGACTATTTCTTTCTCCCTTTGGTGATTGCTTTTCTTCTTTTAAGGAAATCTGAACGCTCAAGGAGATTTTGAGAAAATCCTGAAATCCGGAAAAAATCCTGAGAAATCATATGCCTGCTGTGAAGTAGCAGTTCTTGTAAAGGCCAGGCAGTTTTTCCTTAGCAAAGGGCACATCTAATCCTCCATGACGACAATTTCTACAGGAACTTTTCAAGGGACACCACCAAGGCAATGACCATTGGAGGCAACTTGCCTCCGTAAAGTATCAGGCCTGATAATGTTCCCATCCAAATGGCACTTCATTATTTTGTTTTTGCAGAAAGCTTTGTTATACCAATTGTCTGCCGTAAGTATCTAGAAAAATTGTTTTCTTTTCTTTATCAAAAGTGATACTTTAAAGGAAATATCATCAATACTTATAAAGAGATCTACTCTTGGAGTCCATCCAGACATATCTTTACCAAGTTCTTTCATATTCGTTGAAATAATCTTCAGAGTAAACTTTCTACATACATTCAAATCAGACGAGCCTTCACTTTCACAAGTGTGTTTTCAATAAAAATGTAAACTTTTTTTTATTCAGAGACACCAAAATTGTTTTCAAAAACTGTCAAATCACCGGCTTCAAGACTCTTTAGGCTTACCTGCTTCCAGTGTAGCACATTGGTTCAGTATCACCCAAGAAAACCTCTTGTTGTTGTATAAATCAAATAACAGCAACTAACAGTACTTAATCTTGATCAACGTCATGGTTTGTTTTCAGTCCATTTGAAAGCACCAAAAAAGCATTATCTAAAGAAGCACTACAAGTTCAATCTACTATGATACTAACTGCCTCTAGAAAAAACTAAGACTTGACAACTGGTACCTGTAGGTGTATAAAATATACCTGTTCATGTGTGTTGTCTTGTCATTTAGCCTTCGAGAAAGATTCTGCCAGGGTCGAAACGTCAGGCCATTAACTATCTTTTGTATAAAATATAAGAACTGACTTCCCTCTCTGTCTACTATCAACAAATTGTTGACTTGAAGTATCAAGATAAATATTGAATCAACCCAAGGTTGAAGGAGTAAAATCACCCCATTTACAAACCTTTATCTACAACTGCACTCCACTGTGTCAAACCTTTCAATTGCATGTGAAAGTCACTTCACCCGAGGTTTTAGCCACCCGGTGTCCCACTAACCTTCCCCCCTTTTCGTCCAAAACCCTTATCTTGAACTCCTAATCAAATAAGTTTAGCATTTTTCACCTTCAGGAAACAGACAGAAGAAAAAGTCGACTTGGGATATCAAACAACAAGTCAACAAGTCATGGTTTATTTGCCATTTGCTGTTTACTTTAGTAGGGCACAAGAAACTGGAGTTAGGATAGGATGATGCGACATTTGACTTAAATGTTTGCATAACCTTAAAAATGTTGTCAGTTTGATGTCAAGTTATTAGAGACCTCTGTGTATGGATGTGAGGAAGGACACAGTTTCAAGGAGAAGGTCTGAGTAATTAAGTTTGCAATTTGCTTCTTCACGAAAACTGTACTCTTTTTCCTTCCTCATTTCTTTCTTTAAATATAAGTATTTCTGGTACCGTATGACACCAAGGGATCCCCATACGTGACTGGCACTAAAGCCCATGGGTGAATGGGAACTATTTGGTTAAGGGGGGCAGAGGGGCAGAAGGGTTGATTTGCCCGAAAGTTTACACAGATAAAAACATATAATGTACCATTTTCTATTACCGGCTTTCTCTGTCCAGTTTTTTCTTCTTGCTGTGCCTGAATTTTCCCCACTGTTTTGCCGGAATTTGGACAGGGCAGTTAAGATGACATTTTCTTGATTGCAAACATTTCAGGACAAACTGTTTTGTAATGTCGGGGGATTTGCTTCATCAACTAAATAGATTAATGGAACGCAACTTTTTCATTAATACTTTCTTTAGATCAGTTTTTGGGATGAATAAAGAAAAATCACAGGATTTGAACATGCCACCTCTGGTATCTTTCGATCAAAACTTTGAAAGAATGCTGAGATTCAGGGAATCTCAAGTGGAAATTGCACTCCTTTGGTAACTTTTTATAGTTAGTTAAGGAAAAAAAAGTACAATTCTAAAACAAATAACATACACATTCACTGCAAGAAATTTTGAATTAGAAAGATACATAAATACTTTTTATTTTGGGGAGACCTTCACAGTCAAGCCGCCTGTAAATGTCTGACATTGACCATGAAATTCTACCCCAACCCTTATCAAGCGAATTGAAACTCCATCATTCCCGACTACACTAAAAAAAAAATAGCCACGCCGTGACTCATGGGGGAATGGATATGACAGACAAGGCCTAGGGATGACATGATGTGCTAAAATGCATTATGGCATTATAATGCTTAGAGAGAAGACATCTTTGTTAGAATCCCTGACTGCATAATTGAAATCAAACTGATAATTAGGGATACAACAACCGGAAACAGTCTTCTTTTTGTTCACATGCTGGGCCCACTTTCATATAGCTGCTGAAGCACAGAAAGTAGCTCAACACTATGAAATTTTGCTTACTAAAAAAACGCTAGCAGCCAAAGTTCCAGGTCACCTACCCGTCACATACCATCTGTGACTGGTATTCTAATTTGTTGCTTACCGGAAATATCTTTCAGCAATATGTTCTGCTTAATAAGAAGCTGTATGAAATTGGGCCCTTGCCTAAAGTTTGATGAAAACAACTCAAGCTAAATAAACCATATAATCAAACAATCCATCTTTTTTTCCTTTGTTTCAACTTGAGATGGTATGAGCGCTTTGAGGCGCATGTAGGAATTGCTGAAGAAGGGTAAATGCTCACATGCAGGCCTTAAGTTTTGCTTTTTTTAATGGGCGAGGTCACTTACCACGTGAAGGGGGTGGGGCAATCTTTAAATTTTTGGAAATTCTTTTGTAGACAACAAACTTATTTTAGCCATTCAGGCAAAACAGCAAATTGCAAATACAAATCATCCACAGGGTGCATACTAAATTTATTTATACATGTATGATTATTTTAATGAGTACAAGTTTTTTGGCAGTAAACCCATAATTCCCCTATATTATTTATCAAATATTGACAGGGTTTGTTAAAGGTACTCACAATATTTTACAGATTATTCCTTGAATATTGTACAACAGTAAGGACAAATCTCTTTGTGCATTTTCAGCAAAGAAAAAAACCCAAAACAGATGTGAAATCAATCAAGCGCAATATAAAGATTAATAAAGACGAAGCATATCTCGCCCATATAAATGCACTTTTATCAGAGTCATGCTAATTGTTCCAACACAAGTATATTAAGTTATGAGGTATGACGAGGCGGGGAGAATGGGCAAAACAGATTTCATTCTGGGAATCCACCAGGGAAACAACTCATTGGTTTTTAAAAATTGGCGACATCGGCTAGGTTCTTAAAAAGAAAAGACGTTCTGGTTGATTGTAAACCCAATGCCTGCAAAAGGAGTAGAAGATCATTTTTATCGCAGCTATCGTTAAATAAGACGGTCACTCAAGTTACAGTTCTGATCTCGCTATAACCCAAAATAAAAATTGAAAAATTCATTGAGAGCCCGTCAAAATACAACTAGGGAGAAGAAGAAGAAACAGGACCGACTTATAAGAAGTCCCAGAAGGAAATTGCCAGACGACTGAAGATGTAAAGCAATGATCCCTAATCTTTATTCCGGATCCTGTAAAAATGCTGTAGGATTAGGTTATCTGATTCTACGATCCTGCAAACATCCACACGTAATTCCCAAAAATTAGACTTCATTACAAAACAGGATATGAGAAGGTGTAATCTTTGAAGCCCCTTGACAACTTTGTTCATATTCTGTTCATCTACTAATCTTATCTGTTTTCATCATCAAATTTTATTTATTTTTTCAAAAAACAAATAAACTAAGTTTGATATCTCCAGGGCTTTGCACAGAACTAGGTTGTTTTGAAGACTTCACAAGAGCTATAGTTTCTAATTTCCTTTATTAAACAAGGTCCTCCTTGGTCTCTCTCCAAAACCATTCCTTCCAAAATCTGATTTAGACACTGATTTTTGACCCTTCTTACACATCTATTTTGGTGTACTTTATAAGCCAGAGTGTAACCCTGTTGGGAGACGACAGAAATAAAGTTGTCATTTCTTTCAAAGTTCAGCAAGCAACACATTGCATTGCAAGTGAAGGTCAGGCATTAAGGTGTTAATCGTGACCGCGGCAATTTGCCAACTCATAAGCTGCACTCGATTTTGAATAATTGAGGGAGTTATGTCTCAACATGCTTTAAACTTTGGACGTCTACAAAATTGTTTAAGCTATTCACTTTATTCACAGTTTCTTGAGTTTTTCCTGATTATCCATTTGTTTCTTTTTTTCTTCCCATCTATATAATCTGTCAAAAGGGAACAAAACTTTTGAGTCGCCCAACCTATGTTGTCCTGGAGCTTTGAGGATCCTAAACGCTCAACAAAATTTGATACAAACTTCTTGATGCAATGCTATAAATAAAAAACAGTAAATCTTGTTTGTCTGAAGCCAATTTCATAAAACATGTAAGCAGATATTTTCTGCTTCTGGAGCGCCCATTAACAGAATTTCTATTTCTTAAATACTCCTTACTGTAAGCATAGCAAAAGGTGCACTAACTTGCCGGTTCTTGTTAACAGATAAAGAAAGCAACAATACAATTTTATTAATGCATGCGGACTCGCGCCATTGAAACATGCTAAATGCTTATTCACAGTTTTCTGCTAAAGTAAGCAGACAAATTTGCTTACAGGTAAAAAGTTATAACAAAAATGTTCCCTGCCCTCTTGATAAGATTGCTTTGAAATAAATTTGAGTTGAATTAACTGGTTTCAACAATCCACATTAAAGGCACTGAACACTTTTGGTAATTGTCAAAGACCAGTGTTCTCACTTGGTGTAGCCCAACATATGCATAAAATAACAAACCTGTGAAAATTTGGGCTCAATTGGTCATCGAAGTTGCAAGAAAATGATGAAAGAAAAACACCCTTGTTGTACAAATTTGTGTGCTTTCAGATAGGAATAAAAACTTCTTGCAAAAAGTTTTTATTATTTTAGTGAGAAATTACCTCTTTCTCAAAAACTACGTTACTTCAGAGGGAGTCATTTCCTACAATGTTTTATACTATCAACAGCTCTCCATTGCTTGTTACCAAGTAAGTTTTTATGCTAATATTTGTTTTGAGTCATTACCAAACGTGTACAATACCTTTAACACAATACAAGTGTAAGTTTGTCTACGATGAACCAGTTTTTGCTAAAATTGAGAAATATTAAACTTGAAGCTCTTCCCCCACAAATGATGCTCATGACTTTGATAGACATCTGGGGCTAACATTTCGAGTAAATTTAATTAGGAAACCCGAGGTTTTTTTATCAAGTAATAAACCACAAGTGGTTTTTTTTCCCACACATCTTGTTCAACATTTGGGAAGTTCAATTATTTACACAGACGACCAGGAAGCCTATTGCCAACCAGTGTTAAAAAAATACTTTAAAGACATGCTTGGTGATTATTAAAAAAATTGAATTGACTTTTTAGAGGTCAAGCTTTCTTTATATCAATCAAGCTGGTGCTAGCTGACACTATCTACGCTGATATCAGTCATAATAAATACATGTATGACTTTCTGAAATGATAAATCTTCAATAACAAGTTTATGTTGGAAAAAGTTTGACTGCGAACTTGCCTCTCAGCTTCAAAATAACTACTGGACCACTGGCTAATGTCTAGTAATTTTAGCATTGGGACGGTAACCCCACAACCAAACAAGTCTTGGAGTCTCCTGGTTTTTTTCCAACCACACTTTTGACTTTATTGCAAAACTCCTCTTTTATACTCTCAGTAAATAAAAATGAAAAAGAAAATACTTTTTAGGTCTAGTGAAAGATATTTCTAGTCCAGCAACAGTTCTTTGCTACAAGATCTTGTTGTAAAGATTTTTTTTTCTGAAATTCAAGTCCTGCTTCTGCTGATGCAAGGCAAGAGAAGCAAAAGGGATCCAGGTGTTTTGAAGAGGCGAGGACATCCTAGTGTCGCTTTTGTGTTCAAAGCCAATGGGAACATTGTTCTGTTTTTTTAAAGTCCAAAAAATGGTACAACAAAAAGAAGTCCTCGATTTATGGGGTCGACAAATATGGCTGTGCATGTATGTACAAAACAATACAATACAGTACATCTACATGCACTTTTTCCCTAAAAATGTAATGAGCATTCATTTTTCAAAACGACAATTTTGACAGCTTAGTTTTGCATTCTTTGTAGAAAAAACCAAGATTTCAATTACTTCAATCTTCTTTAAAAAAACAAAAACTTTCTATACCTTCCCTTCAAGTTGGGTGATTTACAGCAATTTATACCTCTTTGTTTACAGCACAGCACACAATGAGTAATGACCAGATGGGGATACGCCTGTAGTCATTTTGTTGGATTATCATAAGCTCACTAAGGGATTTTGAACAAAATACATAAACACCACAGTACATCATACTAACTACTGACGAGTCATTTACATGTATAAACTGACAATTGAAAATGTCAAGGGATGACCATCATTTCAGACAGGAATTGGCAATTGTTTCCAGGGGAGGGAAATACTCATTACCAGATGATGCTCCTAACACTTCATTAAAGGTTATTAAGGAGAGACGGAATGGAGGTTAGATCAATCAAACCTGACACACTCATTATTAAGACCATCAGACTGACACTCCAAAAACAAACACTTCTTGTCCTCACACCTCCCCTAGACTCACCTCCAACCCATCCATCTCAACAATTCTTTTCTTATTTAGGGGCCATTCAGAATAGTCAATGTTAACAATTTTGAAATTACTGAAAATCAAAATTCAGTTTTTGTTTAAACAAATTACATGTATATATTAACAAACGAAAAATAAGAAGAAAAATACCCAGCTGGCCAAGATTGTCAATTTCATTCCTGATTAAACTAAAAAGTTGTTTGTCAGGAAAAGCTATTGAAAACTACTGATGTTGGATACCTTTGATCTCAAATATCTGGTTCATTTGAGGTATTACTTTGTTTTTCAGTGTATGATTACCGGTATAATATGAAGCCATTCAATATTTAAACGTAGAAGTTTGGGGTGGGTCAAAACAATTTCGAAAATAAATTGAAATTTGTTAAGATTGACTATTCTGAATGGCCCCTTAGGCAGGACAATGGGAATGTTTACAGGAGTACCGATAGCTAATTTTGCTGCTACGAAGCAGCGAAGATTTCAACCGTCTGAATTCCAATGTTTTAATAACTTCACTGCTAATTTGACTTCTAACCACCAGGCATGATAATTGGCCCTTGGGAAAAAAGTAGGAACATTTTATTGAGTACAAGGGCTGGCCTATACATGTTCACATGGTGTAGACTTTAATAGACTTTTTAAGGCTATTTAATTTAAAAAAAATTAGATTCTTCTGAGGGCAAAAGAAATCGAACATCAGATTAAAGTAGGAAGAATATCATGCCTTCTTCAAACTTTGCTGTTAAGTCCAAAAGTTAGCAGTGCAAATTTCTGTGACTAACTCAACTTATTAAAAGCTTAAAACCCAGAGCATTTCTCCTTGACACCTTGTATGTAAGCCTTGGCAAACTTGGAATTCCTGGCCATATCTTACCCTAAAATTTACAATTAATCCTTGGGACTTTTCTTTCCAGGTGTGGAGAGAAATATTGAGTGAATTTATTTGTTACTGGAGGTTAAGGTACCACAGAAGTCTCTGTTGTTTATTATTCTGTGACCAGTTTCGTACCAATTAATTTTATATAGGAGGACAAACGTAGCTCTAAATAAATAAATATAACGATGAGATAAAACAAATTTATGAGATGATTAATTTATTTCTTAGACGTACTGTAAACAGAAAGGACATTTTCAAAAGGGGTTTCCCAAGCAGAAATGATGAATGAGTAAGGTTTTGTCCACTTTACCAATCCCAAAAGAAAATGAAACCCAGCATAGAGAAATTTAATAAAGATTTGATAAGTAATCCAAATGTCATTACGATTGATTTCAAGATAGTTGTACTAAAATTTTAGTATTTCATTTCATTTATTAATCCTGGTTGTAAAGCCAAAGACTCTCAGAAAAGCGATCGAAATTAATCACTGTACTAGCCAAGAACCCAATGGAGAGAAGACAAAGAAGGAAGTTTCAGTATTAGATGTGGGAGGAAAACCCAAAAGAATTATTCCAAGGAAAATCCATCCAATCAAGCAGGGTTTGAAAACCCAATCCACATGAGTGCCCCCAGTAGGATTTGAACCGGGTCCTAGAGGGGGAAGGCAAGAAAAGATACCACTACACCAACCTGACAGCCATTTTGGGTTCTAATAAATTTTCAGAAGGTACAACATGAGCTCCTGAAATCTTAAATCTTCTACTGTCTTCTTTGAGATAAAAATATTTATTGAGGAAGGAAACAAAAAGAAATGTTCAGGAAAACCACAAATGGGAAAAAAATTGTAATCAGGTAGGGACTGAAAACCCAATCCACGCATGGCTCCGGTTTGAGGTGGGATTCGAACCAGGGACCACAGAGTTGAAAGGCAGGGAAAGAAACTACTGAGCCAACCTGCTCCCCAAATCATGCCATTACAACAAAACCAATTCCATCTCTATAAAAAAAACAATCAAAAAGATGAATTTACCTTGCTTTTTTTGCTTTGACCAAATACTCAACTTATAACAGTTCAGGAAACGATAACAGAGTGATGAAACAATCTAACGTTATTTTTATTTGATTCCATGATTATTCTAAACACTGGTTTTGATTCCAATGCAATCAGGAATCGTATGATTTTCAAGATGACACAACACAAATTTCCACCAGATTTGTTTTAGATTCATGACTTTCCTAATAACAAGGAAATGGATTCCCCTTCGTTATAAAAACAGACCGATTGTTTTCGTTGACGTCATTCTTGAAGATAAATTGTTATCAAAGCTGTGTGTCCGCAAGTGTTTTCTGATGCATTACTTCCTGAGCTCAAGCTGGTGATAACATCACACAATAGTGATCTAAACATGTTCATATTTACCCCCTCCCCCCACTGAAAAGAAAACCAGAAAAACAGAAAGAAAAAAAAAGACTGAGCATAATACAGAAGGGTTGCCTGACTCGGCGAACAATTAATGTTGTCACGCGATTTTGCACGGTTGATAAAATTGCTTAAATTGTATATCCTGTGCGAGAGCTACTTTACAGTTGCCCTCGCTGTTTAACATCATTTAATTTTAAACATGAAAAGTGAACCCGATGACAGAGTAGAGCTTGTGGAGAAAAATACGACATGCATGGTGTTGTTGTATTGATTACACAGACAAATTAACCAAGGTTCCAATCTAGAATCAAGTATTCCTTGTTTGGGCCCAAGTTCCTTGCCTAAGTTCCTGGCACTAGTTCCTGTGGAATTCTGCAATTACACATTCTACAGGGGAGTTGTAAAAACACAGTGGTAGGCAGCGCATTTGGTCCCTGGGGCCGATTTCATAGCGCTGCTTAACGGTAAGCAAATTTTTCGTGCTAACTATAGCAGAAAAATTTGCTTAAGCGTAAGCGTATTTCATAGGTTAGCAAGATAATTAAGTGGCCAGCTTGCGCGTTCGCCATGGATTTACATTGTTACCTCATTCATTTTCATACAGTAAGAACCGGAAGGTTAGCATGCCTTTTCGTGTGCTTACGGTTAGCAGCGCTATGAAATGGAAACTAACGCAGAAATCAGCCGTTCAAATTTGTGGGGATAAAAAGTGAGATCTTTTTCCATAATCGCAGTACTTCAAAGTGAAAAGTTTCTCAAAATGCATTATACTATCCAAAGATGCTGTACTTCTTACCATGCAAGTTTTTATTGCCAGTAATTTTCAGAGTCATTACCAAACAATACAGACCCTTTAACATTTTTATCTAAACAGAACAAGTGGTTCAACAAGAAACAACCAGCATGGCAAAAGGTAAAATGTACAATAAGAATTCATTCTAATTTTGAAAAAATATTTCAGGAAAAAATAAATATTCAGTACAAACTCAAAACATCTTTAAAAACAAAAGTCTTGTGGTAACTTACCTTTTAGTCTTTCAGTGTTTTAAATGTCCACTTATTTGCTGCAGCAAGAAGACAAAGTTGAAAACTCACGCTCAAAACCGAGTACAACAAAAATTGAGTTTTTGCTAGACTTTCTTGGAGATCGCTTCACAATCCGGGCGACAAATTTCAACAGAAGGACTCACAAATCATGCTGCAGATAAAGTACAATGATTTCATTTTTTGAAACAAGACCTTGTTTTGTACGTCCATGGTTGTTGATGTTATTCTCTTTATAAGTTGATTCACACAGGCAACTTAACAAAAGATCCTTTGGCGATGGAGGTTCCTTGAAGTTAAACTTAGAAGAAGAAACCTGTTCATGCTGTGGTATTTACTCCAACCATGGAGAACTACTGCCCATATGGTTTATTGCTAAATACTGCTGCCCTAAACAACTTTCAATTGTTTGCACTTTCCCAATCCATCGGCAGAGCAATAGAACAAGCAGTTGACTGTTACATCTACAGTGTGTACATTTCATCTAAGATGTTCAAACAATCAGCACTTTAGCCTTCAGAAAACCAAGCTTTAATTATTTGCTGGGGGTGGGGGGCAACGATAGTGGAGCATTACTACTACTAATTTGAAAGTACTACATATTTGTGTAGTAAATGTACATGTACAACAAGCAAAACTACACTGCATGCAGAGCTGTTTTTGATTGCAAACATATTACATTGGTAATAGCACCAATGCATGGTAATTTCTACCATACACAATTGGGAATCAGGCAACCCTCTGATACCACCACATATTATGCATATCACAACTTACCAGAGCTAGTTTCATGTCTCTTCTTCATATTATCATCTCCAAAGGCAAAATGGTATCATCTACAAGTCTGTCCAAACGGAATGGTCCATTTTCTTTCAGGGGGTGTATAATATTTTAGCAACCCAATACTGGATGATAACTCAATTTTGTTCTCTCGATCAAGACATTAAGTGTAGGTTTTCAACATGGATGTGCAGTACTGAACCACACCCATAAAGTAAAATGGAGCGGCTGATTACTAATGATTACTTATGATCAGAGCATGCCATTGTCACGCAAAGGGGTGTTCAACAGGGTAGCTCCAAGTCCCCCCCTCTGTTAACCCCAAGGTCACTCCACAACCAGCACCCAGTAGGTGACGACAGAAATATTGCAATGACTCATGGGATTGTATGACCAGATTCAGCTAAAGCGCGCATAACCCCCAAAAATTTAGACCTGGAATAACCCAACAACCGCCATCCATTTTATCCATAAACAAGAAAATAAAATGCCATGGGTAATATTTGGGGGACATTTTCTGTCCTCGGTAGATAAATCAGGTGGATTTGATTTCTCTTTTTACAAACTTATAAACGGGGGTTGAGGCCAGGGGCGGCGACAGATTTGCGAAAGGGGGGACATTCTTGGGCGAAGGTGTCATCAGAGGAGGCGGGAAGTGGCGAGCAGGTTGTTATTGGTGCGGTTAAAGTAGGAGGAAAAATAGGATGTAAAACTGTGAATTTATGACTATTTTGATTTATTTTGAATGGAAAATATGTTAATTACCTTAGTTATAATTGTTCAAACAAATTTCTGACGTCTTTTACTGGGTACTGAACGCTCGGTTATAGACCTACCAAGAACAGTCTTCTTTCATTGCGTTCAAGCTGAATATTACTTAACCCAACTACGTAGGCTTGTCCCATTTTTATTTTAATGAGATCAAGCTTTTCATTATCTGTACACAGAAAACTAAATATATAAACTTACATGTATAAAACTGAGAGCTGAATTTCACAAAGCTGTTACTTATAGCACAATAAATTGCTTAGCACAGTAAAATCTTGAGGCCAATGAAATTCCAAGTACTAACTTGCATTATGCTGTGAATTGTTTACAAATGGCAAAAATGAAATCTATATTGATCAATAAGTGTTGATGAGTGTAAGGCCATGTCTAAATTGGCGGCTACAGCAGCAGCTATAGCTGGATCGACACCTCCTCATGCATTTAAGTATAGGGCATCCTTAGCAACACCCTTAGCACCAGTCGTAACCGTAGCCATAGCCGTAGCCATAGCCGTAGGCGCCAACTTGTACACGGCCTAAGACTCACCAACCACCAGGCATTAGCCCCTCTTTTTGAGGACCATTTGAAAATCCATTGCTGGTATAGAATTTCAAGCTACAGGATCCAGTGTAGAGAGTGATCGTAAATCAAGCATATTCAGACAAGTGTCTCTACTCAAAAGCTGTATTGAATAAAACACTACAGCAAAATAAATACAGCACGTCAGCTGGAGCTATGTATGGTTCTGTTGGTTCAAAAACCCCTTCATGTTTCATGTAAAGTGTCATGACAGACCTCCGTACATGATGGCACAAAGCCACCCCACTTTCCCACTAAACAAATTCCCCAATGAATAACCACAGTATAACCAGCTCAACACCTCATTTTCACAACAGCCAAGACAAGAATGCTAACTTGATATCCACCCAATTACAATTTAACCATTTATGGGACCCTTTGGCAGACAGATTTCTCCATCTGAAAATACCAAGATTATTACATTGTTCCAAATCTTTTTGGACGCCATTGGGATGGCCACGGATACATATACCTGTCATCTGGACATAAAAGGGGGCTGTGCCTGAAACAGGAGGTGACCGGCCTTCTGCTTCATTACCTGAGAGTTATTCAAGACTTAATTGTCTTGGAAGTGACCTGATTGGGTTACGACATGACCTTAGAGGTTACTGGCTTGTGATGTCAGGTGATGATTGACAGTTATGCAAATGAGGAGACAGATTGATGTTTGATTTGAAAATATGCTGGGGTTGTTAAAACCATTTGAAAGACATATTATGGGTTTGTTAATGACGGACAGAAGGTGTGACTAAAAATGCAAACGTAATCTTTAATTTATTTAAGAACAGCCATAAACCATTTTTTGAAATAATTGTACTGTAGCATCCTCAGTTTGCATTTTTTTTTAAAACAAACTAATAATATTGTTTTAATAATAACTTCTTTTAAAAAATGCTATAAAAATCTAGGAAAAAAAATGACAGGAACTGGGACTTAATGTAACACATTAATCCTCTGGGTTTGGAGCTAAAAACATGTTATGTTACCTTAAATTCATCAAGTGAAAGAACTTTACAAACATGCAAGTTTATAACAAAAAGTTTAACATGAATCTTAAAGGCAGGGATATGTTTGGAGTTTCTTTAGGATCTGTTTTTGTTTGTCAAAGACCTCAGACAAGTGTGTTGAACATTAAGGGCCATGTCACACATAGCAGTTCACAAGGCAGCCAGTTCCCACGTATAATCTCCATGAAGAAAAAATATTCAGGTTTCATTTTTCACATAATTTTCGTAGAGATAGTAAGACACTAGTAGAAAAAAAGTATCTTGTGTGGAAGTGTTCCTTCTGCATAAAGTGCAGTTGGTTGCCTCCAAGTTGCCTTTAAAAAATTGCCTTGTGAGTCATGACTTATAGACCTAAAACAAAAATGTTCTGAACATTAATAATGTTCAAGGTTCAACGGGATGAAGGCTTGGGGGCAACAATTTTGCCTTGTAATACTAATTAAAAACTATTTTGGGTTGAACAAAGAAAAATTTAAAAGAGCGGAACTTGCAACCTCCGGAATGACGTGCTGGTGCTCTACTACCCTCTAAGCTATCTAGCCCTAAAGATGGCGGTCTCCCTACTTTGTCAATATCTTTGTTCGGGGTGCCAGTCAGAAGCCATTCAACCTGTAACTGCTGAATAGCCAGGGATCACACCCAAGTTTACGATACAACCTGGGAAGCGGCATGGCAGTGGAAAAACCCATAGAATTCGTCTCACCAGGCAGTTTCTGCAGGCAACTTTTACAGGCAACGAACGCCACTGCATTCAAAATAAGCTCTTTGGTAGTGCAAGAGAATTATTTAAAACAGTATTTTAAACACTGTTCCCATGAAAATTATGTGCAAATTGAGATGTTTTTGGTTCTGCCTGGAACTGGTTGCCTGTAAATTGCCTCAATTGTGTAGGAATGAAGCGCACAAAATATGTTTGATTGAAACAAGGTTTTTGGAAGCAATATGTTGTTAGACAACTCAATAAAATAGGATTCTTTTAACTACAAGTTCTCAAATAATTTGTTTTTATCACTGCCCAAACATTGGCATCATAACAAAGGGAAAAACAAAGCTATTGTTATTGCTGAGCACCTTTGAAAAACATTTTTCCCAAAAAGGTTTCCACCAAATAAGATGTTTATAAATAAATCAATAAATAAATAAATTTCCTCATGCTCTTGTGCATTTAATTTACATTTACTATTTTTTGTTAAACCTTTTTTTGTGTGTGGGAGTTTTAACCACTTAAAAAGTCAACCACATATCAACATCTGAATGTGATATCTAAGTAAATTTGCATTTTGTAGATT
The DNA here is from genome assembly GCA_021014325.1 of Plazaster borealis. NCBI lineage: Eukaryota > Metazoa > Echinodermata > Asteroidea > Forcipulatida > Labidiasteridae > Plazaster > Plazaster borealis. The sequence continues at coordinate 16,947,915 of CM037457.1, read as the reverse complement.
TGCATTTAATACAAAGTGGTTTCCAGCAGAAGTGACCAGCTGTTCCTTGTACCAACATGAAAAGTTGACTGCTTCATTTCACAAGATCTAGATCTGCCAATCAGAGAGCCCTGTGGATTATTACACTGGTAACCTTGATCATCTAATCACAGCAGGAATGCTTAACCAAGGACACAACAAAGTCTGTCAGTTTCACTGGCACCCTGCAGGCCAAGTCCAAAATGGAATATTTCTTTCTGGAATTGGAATGTCATTCAATGAATCATAACCAAATGATTATTCAGAAAGGGAAAAAAGTGTTTCTTCAAGTAATTCAAATTTTTTACTAAAAAAACAAAATTTTGTATTGCACTTTACATGGAAATGGAATAGGGGTCACATCAAAGATTGACTTTGAGAAATATATATGACATGAATCTTAGAAATTCTGGAAACAAAAGTCTGCAAACTTTTAATTCTTTACAAAGCAGGCCTGTGAGTGGACCCTTAAAAAAAGAGCTGAAACACTACATGATGTTAGAATCATCGTGGAACGTTAAGTGAGCGCGCGTCACGCCGTTACGCTTGTCGAATTGGGGCACCCCATTGATCCAGTAACTAGGCTTATTTCACATTATTGTAGTTGTACATTACTGTTGCCAAGCAGTGAAAAGGCCAAAAAGTGAAGAAGAAAAAGAAAAAAAGAAAAGAAAAAAAACGGAAATAAAAAATCAACAAAAAAAGAAAAAAAGCGGATATCCGCTTTAAAGCGGAGATTTCACAGGCCTGATAAAGCTTTCAATTAGCATATTCTAATCTTGCTTAGATTGTAATTCAGCATGCAATCTCCTTCCAAAAAAGACTCCCGCTAATGAAAAAGCAGTTGAATGATGGCGTATGACCAAAATACTCATAAACATACCAAAAGTCAAAAGACAAAATGTGCACACTTATAGCACATATTGAGTAGAAGGCCATTATTGCTATACAGTAATGTATCATGTACATGTACATCTACAAATACACGTGTACATTGTACCAAATTTATTCATTGTGGCCAAAAAATAATTCCCAAAGATAAGCTTTACTGGCAGACCGAGCATTGGTTGCCAGACAGAGAGCAGTATGAAAGCCAAAAATTGCTCTTAAAACCTCATCACAAACTTTCTGAATGGTTAATGTCGAGGATACTTTAATTCCCCCAAATGGAGTTCAATGGCCTGATCCACCTCCTTCAATTGTCAATGAATTACCAATAATCAAGACTAACTAAACATTTACCAACTACTCCGAAATAATATCATATCAAAAACCGCAAATCTACGTTAGTACATGTACGGAAACCGAGTCACGGACCAAAGTACAGAAACACAGAAATCCACAGTATAAACATTGAGCGTCCATTATGCAAATAGGTTATTTTTTTTTCACTATGGTTTTTCAGATGTGAAATCGGAATGTATTTTCTGTATGTAAATCTGTCGGCGCTGTGATTAAGTTTGGGGAATGCAGGCATCGGCCATGGGTTTCCCAGTAATTTATGGTGAGTCACCCAGGTAAGCACACACAGGGAAAGCCAAGAATGCTGAAACAAGTGTACATGTACTATGAGAGAGTTGGGGGAATTGGATTCTTTGTTTGTGACCTTGTTACCAGGATGTGATATCTAATGGAGGTGGTTCTGCTGGGGGTGTTAGTGACTGGTGTATGGTCCTATCCTCCCCACCCCTTCCCTGTAGAGTCAGCAAAAATGACTTTCCTCTGACCTAAAAACATTCAAAGTGGTGACACGACATTGGAGCAACAGTTTTCTAAGATGCGCACAGTGCGTACAAAGTGACTTTGCTTCATATTAGTAATTACAGCAGGCCTGGAATTTCATCTTTGAGAGGGCAGGCCTTTTTATTTTGCAAAGGCTACTTCCATTAAAAAACTTTAAAGTCTATTGGAAAATTTGAAGGGGCACCAAGGCCAAGACCAGGGCAATGAAGGCCACGGTCTCCATTGCCTCTATGTAAATCCAGGCCTAATATTATTAAACTTAATGGCTGTAGGGCCTAAACAAACATCTTTCTTTAAAAAAGAAGTACATACATTTATTCTGAAGTTTGAGACAGTACGATCATAATTGTACTTGAAAACTAACACAAATATGTTAAATGTTTACGACCTTAGCGAACGAACATAAAAGTGGGCTACGTAAACACATGGTCCACGTAAAGGTGTCAAATCTTGCTAATTCTAGGTGTTGTTTGTCTGCTGTTTGTTCAGGGGTGTTGGGTGGTTTGGGGAGGGGGGGGTTGTCTTCAGAAGACAGGTGGGGATAACTGACATTGTATCACCCAACGGTTCATCACTCAACACCACTTAAACATTCCACCAATGACAGCACTGCTCTGAGTCACCTGACACATAGCCAGCTGCTGTCTCACACCTAGCAGTTTGTCAAAATTCAAATCGTGGCAGCTGATCTGCAAAATATTCTGTATTTCAACTTTTTGCTTTGGCTGTTTGTTCAAAAATTTCCCAATTACACTTTTACAGTCAGGTTTAGAACAGCTGATACCACCCCCAACTTTAAAAACATTATTAGATTTACGAACTAGGGATTGTTGTGCAAGAAAGCAATAATATATGTTAGAGAATTTCCTAAGGTGGCTTATGCCTCAAGCTCTGCCCTTGGTCAAGTTTCCCCTTACAAATGTTCTCCTAGAAATAAAGATTTTGTTGAAAGTTGTTCAGAGAATGTATTGAAACTCCTGGCTTGCAGGAATACCACGATATTTAAATACTGCAAAAAAAAAACAGTATTTTTGTCATAGTGTATCAAATCTGCTGTAGATTGTTACAAATAGATGATTTCTTACTGTGGCATTAGAACACACTGCAGAACTAACTTGAGAACAGTGCATCATTGATCTCGTGTGAAAATAAAGCAAAGATCATCTGGTGCCATCAGGGAAAGTCAACCCTCTAGCACGACTTCATGCACCTTCAAAAAGACACCTGTTGTATCCAGACCAGAGGTGTTGATTGGTGCATTCACATGGGGCTGGGGTTAGGAACAAATAATAGCTGGATTTGATCAGAGAACATGGCCTCTGTTGCTTACTGCCAGTGACTAAACTATACACACAGCACGATTTCCGACAGTGAACTTGACGTCAAGAACACATGAAATGGGTTCAGACTGTGAGCTGTGTTCATTTTGTCAAGTCAAAGACCTAGACCAAATTTCATAAAAGTTGTTCGGTACAACAATCTGCTAAGTACAGAACAATCTTGCTTTGCAGAAATGGATTGCCAACCAAAAGGTACAATGTAATGTACATGTACATTGCTCCTGCTTCCTAATGACTGGTTCCTTGTTAAGCAAATTAAATTGTTAAGCAGTATTTTCAAACTAAAACCTTTTATGAACTATAGCCCTGTTGCTTAAAGGGGGACTATCATCATGATCTAGCAGGCTTGTGGCTTAACATGGAATTGTGAGCGCTAAACGCAGTTACTACTCGCGCGTGCGCATGCCGCACGGGCCATCCAATCACAAAGAACGCCGTCAACATTGTGATGTGACGGCCAGCGAGCGCACATGCAGCAACTTGGTTAGAGTTCATAATTCCATGTGCAGCCACAGACCTGCTATGATCATGACGACAGTACCCCCTTTAAGGTCTCCTAGCATACACTGTTCACCCTTATTAATAGTGGTCTGCTGGCCAAAGGCTATTTAAAACACCCGAGGACCAGTCAAAATTCTCTCCCAGTGGTCCGGCTGGCTAGTTCAGTGTTGAAAAGCATCCCTATTTAATTTTAAATATGGACAAGTGAGAAAGCTAGTGGACTAGTGAAATGACAAGCTAACTGGTCCTGCTGGCTAGTCACTAAAAATGGGTGCATTCGATTAGCTTACCCGGGTCAACCCCAGCGTGTTCATCCGGGTGAGCCCCTGCCATGAGCTAATCGAACGCCAACTTCCCCCGGCATTCACACCAATGCATCTTGGGACAAAAAGATCAAAAAATACCTATTCTCAAGGTAAAACTGCAACGTTAAATTATTGTACAAGCCCAGGTTGATACAAGTTTCTCGTCTCGAATATAAAAATACTTAAAGCTCACAATGTGTCAAACTTACTGAAAATAATTACAATAAAAATGGTGGCCATTCAGAAAGTTTTTTGTTGTGACGTCATGCACCAGTCCCCAAGCCCCAAGTGACCCACAAGCAGGGCACTTGGCTGGGGCCTGAGAGAATGTCAAAGCTATTTGAACGCAACGGGGGGAGATCTGGGTCGTCCCGGGGAAGCTAATCGAACACACCCAACGTTAAGGGCAAACCCTGAAATAACAGGCGGAGGGATTTCCCCATTTCCCAAATAAATTACTTACATGTAGGCCTACCCAATCTGTCTGAAAGTGAAATAAAAAGAATTTAAAAAACATTTGCGAGGAGAACGCCCTTAAAACCGCATGCACAGAGTTCAGCATTCTCAAGAAGACGAACATTGAGTACACAAACAAGCTCTTCTCAGAACCAACACACTACTAAAAAAAAAAGAGATTTTCTCATGGTGTCACTGTCACGGCATGTTTATCTTTGTCATCCTTCAAACCCTTTCATGTTTATGTAGAAGAGAATGCTCATTCTATTTCTTGTTATCTCTCAGAAAATATGCACTGAATTTACACTGTGAAAATGTCTTTGCCATAGATGGTTCAGCTACTTTCGAAAAACATGACAAACAGGTTTTTGTTTTAATGATCCCACATACATGTTCCAGAGTTCAGACTGTTTTTTGAAAGCACCCCCCTTCAAAGATGCAAGCAATTCGAATAAAATTGATGAGATTCGCTAATGATTGGTTCACTTCTCTCCACAATATTCTGAAATTGCTTCATTTTCTTTTAATATTCTCACGAAAGCCAACACCCCTGATAAAAGCAGAACATCACTCAATTTCCACCACGATTTGGCAGCGCATTTTCCAGCGTGCTCAACACCAAACAAAGAAACAATATCTCATCACGTCACAGCACAACAAACACTGCAGCCACAGATGCCACCATGACCAGCGAGCCATGGCATGCAAACCATGCGATTCATCTGAAAATCATCATCACGAAGAATTTTTAAATTGTCCGACGACGACTGATTCTGAGTCAGGCAATTGGCTAATTCAGCTGACCAGGAAACTGGGCGACTGAGTGGGCAAACCTTGACAGGTTTTTCTCTCACAGTTTACGGAGCACCATTTAGGGCACGGCTTGACTGATTGTACAGTATGGGGGGCCTGGGTCTCTTGATGTAAACAAAACCGGTTTTGTTTCTTGGAATTTTTTATTTTTTGAATTTTTGTGTGTGATGTGATTTACAATGTTCACATGATTGAAATGTAGCAAATGATAATTAGTCTCTTGATGTATACAAAACTGTTTAGTTTCATTGAATTTGTTATTATTATTATTATTTTTTTTTTACTTAAAAGGAATTTCTGTAAGGTGATTTACAAGGTGCACATGATTGAAATGTAGCAAATGATAAACACAGTGACTTGATTACTAATAGCTTTGTTTTGATTCAAGAAATGAGTACAGATAGTAAAGATGACGTGTGCAAAGAATTTCATCACATGATCAGGTCTGTAGCGACACATTAATGACGTTTTTTTCTTGTCTTTGTAAGTAAAGTAAAGTTATTTGATAAAGATGACAGTTCTGAACCTCCCAGACATAGAAAGTAATTAAGTTACACCATTTGTGAGGGGTATGAGGAAACTTCCAATGATGAATTAAACTCCATCTTTGATAAAAGTTTCAAAGTGAACTTTTGCACCTTTCCTTTTCCGTAGTTATTTTAAGATTTACGCTGTAGGCCTATAAACAATATTTCTTATTATAACATTACGACTGCAGACTTTCTAATCAAACACCAGTCTTAAAATAACTTCAATGTTGCCTGGTGCTAACCTGAACCCGGTATTCTTCTGCAGGCTGTTTTTGTACAAACTTGTGTTTTAACAGTACTTCTGTGTATACATCTTGTAAAAGCGCTCTCGGAAATAGAGAAGTATTGCAAGCCGCCAAACCCTTGACCTCAAGTTGAGAGAGCATGTGTCCTGCCCTAGGCTAGGGAGAGGCTTGGGTTCTTGGTTCATTCTTGGTCAAAGATGTAATTGTAAAGAAAGTCTGGTACTGGTGGTAGACAGATAAAGGAGAAATTAAGACTAATGGAAACCTAACAATGTGGGATGAGGGTTCACTGGCAATGTTATGTTTAACAGCTGGTGAAATTGGGACACCCTTAATTAACAAAGGATTGTTTTGTTCATGATAACAATACTAATAATTCATTCATTTGTAGGCCTATATTCCATTTGCAATTTTCATAAAAACTTGTTTGAATGTGTGATACAGAGTAAAATGCTACAAATACATTTTGTTCCATCCTCGGCATGGATTGTTGCCTTTTGATATCAACCTGCTCATTTTTTAAAAATATAAATGTAGCTATTTTTTTAAGCTATTGATCTCATTATCTTTATAATCTCAGAACGATAACAGGCGCATTTCTACAAAATATAGTTGTCAGAAATTATATTAAAAAGTAAACGAACTGAAATAATTCTTTTCCAGTGTTATACATTTCACTTTGAAACTGTACAATATGTCTTCAAGAGTTAACGACACCTGGGATGTGTAGGGGAAAGTTTATACAATAGAGCAGCAGGGTTGACTAAAGCTGCCTGGGGGGTTTTAATGTATTGGCACGTATCCCTGATTTGGGGTTCCTCATGATTGCCTACGAGGACACCTGGGAAAATATGAGGCAAAAAGCGTGGGTTTTGAGACGAGACGGGTCTCGATGAAGTCTTCATCTTGGTTTGATTGAATATACAGCCAACAACTTTGAGAAATAGAGAAAGGTAAAAACTTGTTTCTAATTACCTTTATATTACTCAGCAAGAATACATGTGAGCAGACTGTGGGGTAGATGGGCTCCAGAAATATTCAGACCTGCAACAACAATGAATATTAAGAGAAAAAAAACGTTTAGGGCCTACATTTGTTAAACTCATTTTGACATCAAAGGACGAAGGAAACATGATTTTTTAATGAACAACCATCTTTTGTTAAAACTTGGTTTCAAAATTATTAGGCCAACTGTTTAACAAGCCAAATTTGTTCAAGAATATTTGTCTCTTACTAAATTGGCATTTCAAACATTGCTGTTCAAAACTCTTGTCATTTAAACTTTAAACCAAAATTTTCAAGACAAATCGGCCGAAAATCAGACCTATACTTGAAACCAATGGTTCTTAATGGACCATTGACACAATTGCTAAATATCAGACGCTTTTCATTTGAATCAATCCATTTACCATCTGTACAAACAGTTTTATCATCCAAGATACTAAATTATTAAAGAAGCCAAAGGCAGCACTGGGTATTTCTTCAACTGTTCCAGAAAGCTTGCCTTGATGACAGGTTGGACTTGTGATGATAAATGGTAGCTATCACAACAAACAGCAACAGCATGGAGGGACAGATCTTATACCTTAGAAGAGAGTGTCAGATACTTGGCTTTTGATGCAGCTTAAAGGTATCGTACACGTTTGGTAATGACTCAAAACAAATATTAGCATAAAAACTTACTTGGTAACAAGCAACGGAGAGCTGCTGAAAGTATCAAACATTGTAGGAAACGACTCCCTCTGAAGTAAAGTAAGTTTTTTAGAAAGAGGTAATTTCTCACTAAAATAATAAAAACTTCTTGCAAGAAGTTTTTATTCCTATCTGAAAGCACACAAATTTTGAACGATGAGGGTGTTTTTTCTTTCATCATTTTCTTGCAACTTCGATGACCAATTGAGCCAAAATTTTCACAGGCTTGTTATTTTATGCATATATGCGGGGATACACCAAGTGAGAATACTGGTCTTTGACAATTACCAAATGTGTTCAGTGCCTTTAAAAGGCAGGGCATACTTTTGGTGATTATGTGAAAGACCAGTATCCTCACTTGGTGTATCCCAACATATGCATACAATAACAAACCTGTGAACATTTGGGCTCAATTGGTCATCGAAGTTGCAAGAAAATGATGAAAGAAAAAACACCCTTGTTGCATAGAATTGTGTGCTTTCAGATGCCAGAGAAAGGCTTCATGGCTGAAGCCTTTCTCGGTTTCAAACTTTTTGGTGAAAAATTACCTCTTTCTCTAAAACTACATTATTTCAAAGGGGGTCGTTTCTAACAAAGTTTTGTAATATCAACAGCTCTCCAGTGATACAACAGTAAGTTTTTGGGTTCATTAATTTTTGGAGTAATTACCAACGGTTTTCCCCTTCCTTTAAAGAGTGCGGTCAGTGACTACTATAAAAGTTTCATTAAACAACATGAACAAGTTAAATTAACATTGTCAAAGTTAAATTTAACATACTAAAATGTTGTAACTCCTTTTTAATCAGATGAATTTAATTTTACAAAGAGAAGTCACTCACACCCACACACTTTAAAGTGTTAAGTTTAACTATTAGTTTTTAGGTTGCACTCCGCCACGCCATGTTCTGTTCACACAAGTGAAGTAATTTTCCTTCCGTTGGAAAGTCTCCATTAACCCCACCCCAAACAGGCGTAACTACATTTCTTGGGAACTTTGCTAGTCAGGAATCAATCTGTTAAGTTACCATTCAACTTGGTTCCTTGAGACTGTTTTTAAGAAAACATCAGCAATGTGATCAAATTTTAATCCATCTCAATTTATCTATTTCAAAATTCTGCGATGTGTGGTTTTATTCAACAGCTGTACGTACATCCTCAGAAATGACTTAACAGATTTCTTTTTCATTGGAATGCTACCAGTCATCCCGAGGAGCTGTTCTGTCTGAATTGATGACATTTGAAAAGAGAAGATGAAATCTCAAAATGGATCCCAAGACAGCGCTCTATCTATTTCAGACTTCCTCTTTTGCCCCCAGTCTCCTAAACATACGTTTTCTTATTTTCTGTTACAAATTAATTCCAAGTCTGGAATTACAAGGAGGCTACGTATAGGCCCCTGTTGACCTGGTCTTGGTATTGGTGCCCCTTCAAAAGTTTCCCATTCACTTTAAGATTTTCTAATGGAAGTGCCCTTTGCAAAATGAAAATGGTCTTGCTCTCTCCATATAGAGCAAGCCCTAGCTCTATCGAGGCTCTTGCAAAGATGATATGCCAAGCCTATAATTATTTCCTCATCAAAGACTATTAGTATTAGTACTCTTACCCTTATAGGTCTGCATACCAGTATTAATATTGAAACAAATACAAAGGTTTTAAAAATCATTATCAAACAGAGAATGTACACTTTGATTTGCTGCAACCTACTTTCAATGATCGTTCCTGGTCCAACCAACTACACTCCTTCATCAGTATTTACTTCCAAGCAGTGTTCACAGTGTTACTGTAAAGATTCAACACAACATCAGATCTTCTAAATCACAGCAATTAACTCCACAAGAACACAGGAACACCCAGGGAAGGTTCAACTTTCAGGTCAAACCAATCCCCCTGCATCAGATGAGGTTGTTGTCTACTTATCTTTGCCCAGAACAGGATGAAAGTAAAAATCCATGCAGTGTGAGACTCAGCAATCTCCACAGCGCAACCCAAACTGCTTGGTTGTTGTAGTTCTCACAACTGCCCCAGTGGTAATGCAAAACTTAGTGTGAAAACATCCACCAGTAGCCACACTTTGAGAATGTCACTGCAGAGTGGCAATAAAACAGGTGATAAAGCTCACAAATTACCCAGACGGTGTTTCCACACATAGATGCTTGTTGTTCAAAGCAAAAACAAAGCACTAGACCAATTCCCTACCACTCATTCACATGTACTCAACATCATGAGTCAACTGTCAATCACAAATCTCTGATCTCACTATCAGCCAATCAGAGTCCTACTTACTATGTTAATGACTTGAGTCCACTAGGAATGGGTTGTGTGGGTGGGGCTTAAAACCACAAGCCCATTCATTGACATAATCCTTGCATAGGCTCAACTTCCTGTATTTTAAAGATTGGCCACTTTGATGCACTTTGAAGTTTAACCCTTTGCAGTTGTGTGCATGTTTTTTTAACACAGCTACCCACAGAGCTTAGCCATGGTTTGCCCTTGTTGGATCAGAAAGGGATGCATTTAGTTGATCTTGACGGAAATGCAACACATGTTTGGAATTAGAAATTTAAAAAAAATGGGAATGCTCTGTGTCTATTTTGTTTCAGCTAGAGTGATGACAAACTAAAAGCATATAATTCTCCTTTATGTATCAATATTCAACTTAATTGAACCATGGATGAAGGAAATTGCTTGACCATTTGATTGTTCAACTGTAAAACTCTACAGAAAGAATTTCATTTTCATTTTCAGGACTTCTTGCTAATGTTGTTAATAATAAGATAAGACTGTATCGAATAGAGAAAGAGAAACAGATAAAGGCCTGGAGAAAACAATTCAAATGATCCATTCACTATTTCAGGGCTCGCTCTGAAAGCACAAATGTCACAATCAGAAAGAGTGAATATTTAATAATAAAATAAAACTGCACCAATCAGAAAAAGAAACAGATATTTAAAAAAATAATAATATCAATTAACAGACAAAAATGTAAGTGTTTACTGTTTGATGAATTCACAGTTCCATGGCTCTCTCTCTGAAACATGCATGATATTTGGTCATTGGATAAAAGTAGGAAAAAGTTATAGAGCTGAATGGTGTAAGCTTTAATAGACTTTTCAGGCTATTTTTAATCACAATTTTTCTGATTTTTCCTGAGGGCAAAACAAATCAGTAATCAGACTAAATAGGAAGAATGTCATGCCTGCTGAAAGCATGGATGAAGCCTTCTGTTACAATCAGTAAAATAATAATAAAACAAGACTGTACCAAATACAGAGGGAGATACACAATAACAACTAATCAAAAAAAGACACCAATTTAAGTGTTTGATGAATTCACAGTTCCAGCAAAGAGGAAAGGCTCCTCCATCGAGCATGGACAATTAATTTTCTCCATGCTGAAAGTCACAATCGGAACAAATAATCAACAGTTGTACACAACACTTTCAAATGATCATACATCAAAGCTGCAGTGTTTTCACTGCCCCGTGACGCTATTTACTTTATTTGGATAATTATCATGCTCCTTTAGACCTATTTCCCGGGAAAAGTATCTGGAAAATTTGGTTGACCTTTTTACACTTTAATGGCTAACCCTGGGAAATAGCAAAGTTCCCAAGAAATGTAGTTACGCCTGCTTGGGGTAGAGTTAAGCGAGATTTTCCAAAGGAAGGAAAATAACTTCACTTGTGAAAAGAACATGGCAGGGCCGCAGTGCACTCTAAAAACTAATTGTTAAGTTTAACACTTTAAACTGTGTGGCGGTGAGTGAGTGACTACTCTCTGTAAAGTTAAATTCATCTGATTAAACAAGAAGAACCACCTTCTTTTTCCGTTCAGCAAAAACACTGATTCTGAACATGACAGAAACCATTTTTCTATGCAGAAACTGACCCCTGTATTCATGGAGGAAGAATTTTCTTCCTCCATGCTGTATTCAATTAAACCAAGGCTCCTTACAGCATATCAGTCAACAATAGTGATGTAACAGCTAAGCTAACCACACATCTTTATCATCCACGATAGGGGACTAAGCAATGAGTAACTGTGTGCACTGCCAGGAAGGATTAATAATCTGTTTACCCAGAACTGTTTGGCTATACCAGTCTTGTTTACCAACAGAGACAGGGGGAGGCATATGGGTTGGGGGTTTACCAAACAGGCAGAGGAAATTAAAAATGTGGGCACTGGTAGACCAAACCAAGGAGGAAGGGGCAGACAATGGATAGAGTCGGCTGGCATAGTGGTGTGAGGAATTCCTTGCCCATCGCGATGCTATGTGTTTTGCGGTGGCGACAGTGGGGGGACTGCGTGTAAACTAAGACAATAATTACAAAGATGGTGTATCTAAATGACTAACGATGGCCTTGGATATTGATTACAGTATCAATGTTTGCATTTTGTTTGTTGCTGTTTTGAATCATTAGATTAGAATGTGATACATGTACATGTAGATTCGTGCTAATCAGCCTCTAAAATCATCATTGTGATTGTTGTAACAAACACAGAAAATGTCAACTGATTTCTTAAATTTTTGGTTTGATGACTTGGTTGAAACGTTGTACATGTATGACTACCACCAGACCACACAGAGCAAGTCAAATTTCCATGATCATCACAAACAACACAATTGAAAAACGTCAAGTATTATGATATTAAGTTATATTTTGGGTTGAACAAAGAAAAGTTGAGTAGAGCGGGACTTGAACCTGCAACCTCCGGATAAACGTGTCGACGCTCTACCAACTGAGCTAGCTATCTAGCCCTAATGTTGGCGGTCTCCCTATTTTGTCTGCCACTTCCCAGGTTGTATTGTAAAAGTTGGGTGTGATCCCTGGCTATACTGCAATTACTGTGGTTTATTACTTGATATGAAATTAAAGTTGATTGAAGTTCATTCATAGTTGATTTAAGTATATATTTAAGAAATATTTCCTACTAAAACTTTTAAAAACTTAAAATGTTCACAAGAAATACTTCATAGTTTTATCACAAGCAAGGAGAGAGGGTAAACCTTTCATAAGCATAAAAACATAACTAAAAATGTAACATTCAGAAAACTTAACATGTTTGTGTGCTGTCATTTAGCCTTTGAAAAAGACTCTGCTAGGGGTCAAAACGCCAAGTTGTTAACAGTTTTGGCATTTATACCACAGGTCATTTTGACTGGTAGACAGTTTGCAACAGCTTGTTTATTTTTTTATGTTCCTGAAAACTACATGTATGTAAGTAACATGCAAATATTTAGACAACAAAGATGGCAATAAATACTAACCACTTATTTGATTGACTACAAAACGAACTACATAATTACCTCTTATAATTTAAGAAAAAATTACATGGAGCTACGAAATGCTTTGCTGCCCAAGCAATGTCAACCCCCGTCAACCTCAACCGATTACCAAAAATAAACTTCTTAATCAATATCAACCAGGAATGACCATAAATTTGTCCAGGAATTTGTCAAACCAGCGGAGTATTTCACTGTACAGGTCAAGGGAGTCTCATCAAGGTTTTCTCAGGCAATCTAACCCACAAATGTCACAGCCATTTTTGAGTCAGGAAGGGTGTTGGACTTTCGTGGCCGTGGTGGTTTAAATGATTGATAGTCATATATACTTTCCTTGAAGTGTTTGTTGGTACAACCCTTCACTTGACTTGAATTTTGTGAACAATTCTGAAGATTAGATTTTGATGATCAATTCAGTTTAGTTAAATGGCTGATTGTTATTTTCTTTGGGGTTTTTTTTGTAGAGAATTTTATTAGGTGTTAGTTTCCGTGGTGGAAAATGACAATGAAATGAGAATGGACATAAGACATGAGTGATAAAACATTAATGGTGAATTAATGAATCAACACATCACATTTCCAAATTCATAAATTATCTTCCTTTGGAGTTTTTAATCTTTGTAAACAATTTGAAGCTTTTGGTTTTGACAATCACCTTAAGCCTAATGTTCAAAAACAGTTTTAACTAAATGATAAGGTTCTTTTGCTTAATTTTTTTTATATATATTTTTTTTTACAAATTGATTGTTTTGGTTTCCTTTGTGAAAGATTATCATTAAACTCTTCTCATTTCCGAAACATAACAAATTATCATACTTTGAAAAAAGAAATGATTTTTGAAGTACTGTTTAATAGGCCTGTTTGAAACCAAAATGAACAAAGGATTTTTAACATGCAACAACAACAAAACGGTGGGAGAAAACAAATTTGATGTTGCCATCAGTGCTAGCTCGTTTTTCACACCCCTAATATTTTTTGACTGTTCATTGCTCATCAACCCTAAACCTGTTCAGACAAATCTTTCCTCTCTGAGTCCTACAGGAACCAATGGGTTAACCTGTGCCAACTCTACCATGTGGTATGTATAAAAAACCTAAGAGAAAACCTGGCCACTATCCCCAAATGTATTTATAACATTTTGTGTAGTGTTTGTTTGTATAGGTCATTCTTTGAAATTAAGTCACCTCTTGGTAAAGAAACAAATACATCATGGGAAAAGTGGATTTGATTTCATTCTCTGGTTTTCAACAAACACACCATACAGCAAATCTGAGAGAATTTCATCAAATAAAAACAGTTTGTTTTGAAACAAGCAACAATGCTGTTTTATCAACATTTATTGACAGTATAATCAAATACTGGAGGATTGGTACCGGTGTTGAACCTTATAGAGTGAGCTTTCAGAGTGAAAATAATGTTCTTCTGTTTTAATTACAAACCCTGTACTTTTTCTTTGTTAAAGGTAGATTGCATCAATTGCAAGTATGAACAAAATGTACTTCCAAGTTACTACAAAATAACTTATGCTGTGTCCGAATTGGTGGCTGCAGCTACGGCTACACCCTTAGCAACAGCCGTAGCCGTAGCTGTAGTCGCCAATGCGGATACGGCCTTACTTGACTGAAAGTTTATATTATCGTTTCGCCAGTGTTGTTTCATTTTAAAGAAAAGTGCAATTTTGTAAAATTTCCAATCAATGGTAAACCTTCCATCGTTTGAACATGTGATTTTTTATACAACGAAGATCTGTCTGACAGTTTAAAATCGTCACCATTTGCTCTCAGTTTTTTCTTGGCAGTCAAGGACTGACAAATGTAAACAGGACGCTGGAATGATTTCATATTAATGCTATCCCACAAATTCACATTTTTCTCAAAGAATACGCCAGCAATTTAGTTCTCAAAGTGTATGATAATCCGAATTCCTTAATTTTCAACATAAAACTAATCTATGACAAATTTAGGCTAGTCACCAAAATTTTTTATATATCGATCCAAAAAACTTCATATACTTTGATGGAATCAGTGCTAAAAATGGCATTCTTGAAATAAGAACAAAATCTTGTTTCAAGAAAAAATTCTTGTGGCACTCCCTAGAAACAATTTCTTTTAAGATTTTTGGGAGTGACACAAGAACACTTTTCTTGAAATAGAATTTTCTCTTTTTTCAAGAATAGCATTTTTAGCAATGAACATTTAGGGGTTCATTTTCATTGAACATGACAAACCGGTCGTCTATAATTTCAAAAAGCAACATAACTTTAAAAGGAAACTCTAATTTCCCACATTAATAGGTTTGGTATAAATATAGAGACGGATGTTTAACTTTTGTGAAGGTCTCAGAGACACTCAATTTCCTGCAATTATTTCTTCTTATTTCTTTCTTCAAATTTAAAGCAACAAACTACTGAGGAATGGCCACATTTTATTCGTTGAGTATTTTGTTAAATAACACGTTGCACGTTGCACTGATAAACATTTAGGGGTGGGGGCAGAATTTTAATTAGTTTTGGGTTGAACAAAGAAAAACTGACTCAAGTGGGATTTGAACCTGCAGCCTCTGGATTACTCTACCAACTGAGCCATCTAGGCCTAATGTTGACAGTCTACCTATGTTGTCAATATCTTTATTTTGGGTTGAACAAAGAAAAAATTGCTAGGGTGGGATTTGAACCTGCAAACGTGGGATTATGAACAAAGAAAAATTGACTAGAGCAGGATTTGAACCTGCGACCTCTGGATTAAAGGTATTTACAAAAATAGGGCTACATGGCTCAGTCGGTAGAGCACCGCCACGTTAATCCGGAGGTCACAGGTTCAAATCCCGCTCTAGACAACGTGTCTTTGTTAAACTCAAAATAAAAAAATAACCCACACAAGGTTTGCACAATAAAACAGGGAGAGGTAGCAAAAATAAGTATCACTTTGGCATCTTGTCTGTTTCTGCCAAGTAAATTTGTTCATACAGAGCAAACTTGTTTCCTAAGCTCAAGTCTATGAAATTGATATCCAGCATTTCTGACAGAAAAGAATGTCCTTATCATTTGTCACCACTACCCCTGGCCCTAACACCGAGGATCCCGGCTCCAAACAGCCAGAAGCGTTGGAATATACCACACTCAGTCTGCCGACCTTTTATTACTTTCACAGATGAACCACAAATGATATGATTCAATAAAAATCCGACCAGACACCAGGGATTTACATCCCCCAGTGCTAGTACTTCACCTTTCCCCATCCACTACACGTCACACATCCCAAGAAGGATACGCCGTACTGGCACTCTGGTACCCATGGGGAAGTTTCTCATGAAATTTTCCTATAAGTCAAGATAAACACTTGTCATGTCTACACATGTCTCATTATGATGATTGAAATGGAAGGATTCATGCCAGTCTATAGAGCTTTCAGTTGAACTTGGCTGTTTTCCCTCACCAAGTTTCTATTTACATAGCAAGTAGGTTTCAGACATGCTGCTGTAAAAGAACAGAAAGCAGTTCAAAGGTTTTTCCCACTTTAAGAATAAACATCGAGCAGACACAAAATAGGAAGTTGATAGTTGAGTAATACAGTAGGAAGTTTCTTTTTCGACCCTAAAATATTACTAATGCTGATTTATAGCAAAAATTATCAAGAAATATACAATAAAAGTCACATGTGAAAGTTTCAGTTGAATACAGTACGCACTTGTTGAGAAAACAGCAACAAAATGACGTGGTATTTTCATGCAGAACGCCGAATTCATCTACATTTTAGCGAGGTTACAGCATGCACTGACCACATCTCTGGCTATATTGAAGGCGGCATTCCACAGACGTTTCTAAAAGTCGCCTGCGTGCAATCTTTGGAGATTCACATGATTTTTCGACATACTTTTATTGAATTCTATTCAACTGCGGCTCTTCACTTCAGACGTACTTCCATTGTCATCTTTATAACAAGATGGCTTTCAGATAAAAAATACACAACTTATTTTGTTTTGGGGTTATTTACAGAATACGACCCTACCTGTAATTGAGCAAATGCTGAGACTTTAAACTAGGACAAAAAAACTCAGAAGAAAGACATAAGATAAATAGTCAAAACAGACAACGAATAGCGGAGCAAAACAAACTCAAAAGCCTCTGAATAATACTACCCCCTTACAAAACCCAAAGAACACACGAGAACAGGTGGCGATAAAAACAACTGGCAGGTTTTTCTGATTCAATTGGCCAGCAGTTGCATTCCCATCACGACCTATAACTCAAGACGCTCTTTTATAAAGTCTTAGAACCCAAGGAGCTCTACAAGGGATAGCCTTCTTGGCTCTGCACACAGGTAGCTGTGATTTATGATCACTCCCCTTAATACACTTCCAGGATCTGTTTCTCTTTGGAGCTGCTCTGGAGGTTTTTTTTAAAATAATTTATGGGTAGCAAGTTTCACAATATTGTGTTTCTGTAATTAATTACATCTGTTCTACATCAGACGTTATGCAATAAAACTTGCTCAGCAGACAAAAATTGTTTATTATTAGCAAATTGGATTATCCAGATAATTCTTTGCCATGTTTAAACTTAACTTACTTGAACCATGGAGCATATGGAGTAAGCAGGAATGCTGGGTAGCATCAGAGACCTACAGTGATTTATGTCAGGGAGGTTTTATCAATTGATAAGGTAACCACCTCTCCAATCACTACCAAGAGACAAGTGTACCTTCTGTCGTCTGTTACGCCAGAGTTCAAACACAAAATATTATAGGCTCCGGAAAATCAACCTAGTAATAGTTCAAACACAAAATATTATAGGCTTCGGAAAATCAACCTAGTAATAGTTCAAACACAAAATATTATAGGCTTCGGAAAATCAACCTAGTAATAGTTAAAATCTGAAGCTAAAAAATTGGTCACCTGATCCCCCATAATCATGTAACCCCCCCCCCCCCGCACACACCCATCCCCTGTGTCCCTCCCCCCCACCCTCCAACCCAAGAAAAAAAGAAGAACAAAAATGAAAGGCAATATTAATCATCTCCTCCCTCCCCCCAATTTTGGGGTTTATAAAACAAAATATAGGACAAAAAAGAAAAAAGGAAAGACTTTAAAGCAAGAACATTTAAGCAATTCAAATGGCAAGATAACTTTAAGTTAAGTTTTGATGAAACTTTCTCGTTGGAAACACTAAAAGCATTCAGTTTTGTGAATAAATTGCAAATGGCTTAAACTTTGGTCATGGGACACACATAACTCACAAAATTATAAAGATTTGATTCTCCATAAACCTTGCCCTGATGGCCATTACAGCAAACACTGGCCTCTTTGTTTATAAAATGTGGGTGCCAAAAATAATATACACCCTAGTTATTACTTTATATTAGCATCCGAAGTAGAGAGTAGCACGGACATGCATATTGCAGGTTTCCTCATCATATTGGCACCTTCTTTGCGGTAATTCCCATGTGCAGTAGCAATAAATGAACAATGATTTCATTTTGTTTCATTTATTCTGGTTGTGAAGCCAGGACTCTTAAAAAAGCGAACTTAATCACTGTACTAGCCAAGAACCCAATGGAGAGAAGACACTGAGGAAGGAAGTTTCAGTTTTAGATGTGGGATTAAAACCCCAGAGAATTATTCCATGGAAAACAATGAAAAACTTTTTTTTTTCTACCATGAAGTTTACACCAGATGTGAAACAAAAAATTATTGGGAAGTTAAAACACTTGAAGGGCTATTGTTTGGGCTTTTGTTTTAAACAGGAATGAATTTGCTAAGTTAAAAATAAACAAATGTTGCCAGCAAAAAAAACATTTAGTTCATAATCCTTACCTAGAGAAAAAAAAAGTGTTAAAGCTCATACACTAAAAATTGATTTCTGATAAAAGTGAGTAGCTATTTTTTAATAATTCTGCGGGTAAGTTTCTTTAAGGTTCTTGAAACTGGAGCATTGGCTAGACTTCTGGACAAGTCGCGGTGATAGTCGAGTTGCAGTGATATATGCTACACTCAGCTCTCCACGATCGAAGACTGCCCTCGCGAGATCACTGCTCTCGCGCGAGGCTGCTGGCTTCCGACTACTCACCGTAGTCGCAAGAGCAGTAGTCACACGGGGACCAGCAGTCTCGCGAGAACATCGCCCGTATCGCGAGAATCGCGGAGAGAGTCGGAACGCTATCACCATGATAAACATTTAATGACTTGTCCACAAGTCTAAGCATTAGCATGAATCAATTTTCTTTCCGTGTACGCCAGTGACAAACCACTCCTCAATGTGACAAGCTGGGACCATGTTGGCTATCTGCCCGACCCCAGGCCTGACCTATACTCATCAACAGCCCCCCATCCTCCATTCCCAGAGTGTCAAGGTTCAACATGTGAATCAGGGATATCTCTCCAGGATAAAATTGGTTTAAAACCCGTACATCGTGAAGTTTGATTTCAAAGCCATGGAGGTGGACAGTAAGTTAAAGGTATCGTACACGTTTGGTAATTACTCAAAACAAATATTAGCATAAAAACTGACTTGGTAACAAGCAACGAAGAGCTGTTGATAGTATAAAACATTGTAGGAAACGACTCCCTCTGAAGTAACGTATATAGTTTTTGAGAAAGAGGTAATTTCTCACTCAAATGATAAAAACTTCTTGCAAGAAGTTTTTATTCCTATCTGAAAGCACAACAATTTGTACAACAAGAGTGTTTTTTCTTTCATCATTTTCTTGCAACTTCGATGACCAATTGAGCCCAAATTTTCACAGGCTTGTTATTTTATGCATATGTTGGGATACACCAAGTGAGAACACTGGTCTTTGACAATTACCAAACGTGTTCAGTGCCTTTAAGGGACAGGTTACTGAATGACATGTAAAAGATGGATTTATGTGTCTCCGCGTTGAAAGAGCTCAAATTCAGCTCATTGTCTATGATGGGAGTTGGATGGGCCAGGGAGCACATAATCAGTACACAATATAATTTATAAATACAGGCATGTGAGTGCAACCTCAAAACTATCTGGGTTTTTTGTGTACAGTATGGAATTGTTACGAAAACTCTTTATAACAGTGCTCTTTGTAGCGAGGGTTAACTGAAGTATGAAAATGAATGCATGTTAACTATCAGCCAGATGCCCTGCTGCCCCTTGCAACATGATTCATGACATGACGCCACTCTTGCAAAAACTATGATGGGAAATTTTTGGCATGTGACCAGAGGAAGAGTCTGTGATCCAAGATTCAGAGAGTGACTTTACAGAGTTGCACAAAAGGTTTTGCTTAGATCTGAGAAAATGCGCTTACCAGCTGAATTGATTAGTATCAATGCAACTGGTTTACCACTGAAATCCTGCTTAGAATTGACTGTGTAAATCTTGCGCATATCGAAAATGAGAGAACAACTTTAACACGAAGACTATATTTTTCTTTGAAATCAAATCTTCTTTTACAATTCTATTTATACAAAATCCTTCAAAATAAAAATACCCATGTAGCATTTGTTATAATTACAATTTCCAATTTTATATACAACAAATCATTTGTTAAAGTTAACATTGAAATAAAATTAAAACCTTGTTTGCCAATCATGCCTGAATTTGTGTGACCATTACATAGGTTATTGATAACATAAACGTCAGTTGGGCAAAGTTCTTAATTGTTTACAAGCAACCGGAAAGGGAAGTCAAGTCTTAGTCTCAGGTTTTCTTTGTTAATTTGTTAAATTAATTTCACTTTCATATATTTCACGGCTTAATTTTTACTCTCCCAACAAAAAACAAAAAAAATTACTTTCAGATCAAATTTTTAAAAATCATCATGATTAAATCAATTAGAGTGCTCCAGATTGCACATATAGGCCTTTTAAAACCAAAGATAAACACTAAGTAAAAAAAACTTGCTTCAATTTAGCATGCTTAGGCCAAACTGCCAAAATTGGGGTCCAGAATGCCCCTCATGGGTTTTGAAAAATCCTGGAAAGAACCCTGGTCAATGATAAGGAAATGAAGTCATAACTCATACAACAAGGACCACGCTAAACTCAGACAAAAAACATCCTTATTTTATATCTCGGTTTTCAATCCCACACAGTGACAACTAATATCTTTCGCTTTCTGTAACTTCAAATCCTAACAAAATATCAAAGCTTTAGTCGGTTTAGAAGTAATACTACATTATATACTTTTTCTTTTCTATAACGATGCAGGGATCTTTTGTTATCTATTTGCAAAGAGATAATACATCACTGGTTTTTGGATGAGTAATTTAATTTGCATCCTTTAGTTTTCAATCAACTCAAAATACCAATCTGTGAAAATGTCATCAACTTAGATTGTAATTTTTGGGTTGATCTAAGCAAAATTGACCAGAGCGGGATTTGAATCTGCGACCTCCAGATTAACGTGCGGGTGCTCTACCAACTGAGCTATCTAACCCTAACGTTAGTGGTCTCCCTATTTTGTCAATATCTTTGTTCGGGGTGCCAGTCAGAAGCCATTCAACCTGTGCATGCTGTACAGCCAGGGATCATACCCAAGTTTGCGATACAGCCTGGGAAGAGACTTTTTATTTCCAATATCAAGTAATACAGTTTTAGTGCAAACAACAAAATCCAGTGTTTGTTTCATCAGGGACTTCGTGCATGTTCAATATTGTGTACTTGCTGCTGCATTCAAATGTATAAAAAACAATGGGGGGGGTCTTCAAATGCCATTTTTTCACCTTCGACAGTTTTTCAGACAGAATCGTTTCTCTGGAGAATTAGGCCTGATATCTTATTAGTAAGCTTCCAGAGATTGAAGCTAATCTTGTTTTATGTCCCAATGATTACAAATCCATACTTTTCTTTTGAAAAAAAGCCTTCAATACAAGATTAGAAATCCATAAATCCAGCTCTATTTGATCAATTACAACGGGGCATGATGATACCCCGTAAAACTAGTACGAAAGCTCTTGACAATTGTCACGGTTTTGTTTCTGACCTTTTTTAAAAATCTTCAACTGTCACCAACAGCTTAAATGGGCAATGGTATCCAAAGCTCTGTTTGATTAAAAGTTATCAGACATCAAGGAAAAATCGCTTTCTTCACTCTCAACAATCATCCCGACTGTTCCCGTTACGTCATGCGCAGCCGTGCGTCTTCATCAGTGCCTCTTCATCGGATGAGACTTTATAACTGAAGCAATATTTATTTTCTCAGGCTTCGGGAATAATAATCCAGGCTTGGGCTTTAGCGCTCCGCACATGTTAGAGCAATTAAGCCCACGTCAGTGGTAAGATGTTGATGAATTGTATAGCTCTGAATACCAGACCATCATCAGGGTTGGGGGGGGAGAGAAACATGGCTGGATTCTTGCCGATCATCATGGGGGCACCCGTTGGACTCAGATGCCGACTTGGCGAAAGATGACAAGCAGGGTTCTGGAGCAATTAAGCCCAGGATCCCCCTGGATGGCTAGAGATCCTGTTTTATCAAGTTCAGACAAATTGGCGAAGGAGAGGAAGGGGGGGGGGGGGTCAATGGAGAAGAGATGGGGGTGGGGAACATACAAGAATGCTTGAAGTCAGAGGGAAGACAGGGGTGACATGGATTGGGGAAGGGTTCCTGGTGTTAAGGCCCTGGCCAGAGGGATCGCTTCTCCTAGATAATTTGCAATTTAAGGAGGGGGGTCAAAGAAAGGCAACTGAAAACTGGATTTGGGAATCTCAGATCTCATTATAAAAGCAAAAGAAACAGGATCCTAGAATGAGTTTACTGACACTGTTTGCTGCAAGGAATTTTTTACAAATTGAAATGCTTGAATATCCTGCTTTATGTAGTGCATTCAATAATATTTTATTAATATCTATACTAGATTTATTTATACTAGATTTATTTATACTATAGATTTATTTATATAATGAGTAGGGTAGATGGCCTTAGCTTTCGATCCAGACCGGACCTTCTTCAGAGGCATAAAACAAGTACAAACAAATACATATCCATTTATAGAACAAGAGAGGGGAAAGGGATTAAGGAAAGGATCCAGAAAGAAGCGGGAAAATTTTAGCCAATCAAAGTTTGTATTTCAGAAACAATTGGTGGCTATGAACCACTAGGAGTAAAGTGGTGAGGACAAAGGATGTAGGCCTATAGTATGAAAGGATGGATTACTGGACCATAAAAGTGGTAAATGCATTGTTTGATAACAATGCAGGGAAACATGAAAGGGTAGGATTGGAGAGCAAGATTTATTTATATATATTTTTTATAAAATTATTGGACAGTGATTGTTTTGGTTTTTCCTACCTCAAGAGGTCTTATAAATTGAAATGCTTATTCCTGAGCTATGGTAGTTAAAGGCATTGTACATGTTTGGTAATTGTCAAAGACCAGTGTTCTTATTTGGTGTATCCCAACATATGCATAAAATAACAAGCCTGTGAAAATTTGGGCTCAATTGGTCATCGAAGTTGCAAGAAATTGATGAAAGAAAATACACCCTCGTTGTACAAATGTGAGTGCTTTCAGTTAGGAAAAAAAACTTCTTGCAAGAAGTTTTTATTATTTTAGTGAGAAATTACCTCTTTCTCAAAAACTACGTTACTTCAGAGGGAGTCGTTTCTCACAATGTTTTATACTATCAACAGCTCTCTGTTGCTCGTTACCAAGTCAGTTTTTATGCACGCATATATTTTGAGGAATTACCAAACGTGTACAGTGCCTTTCAGAAGGCAGTTTATATGGATTTATGATTTATAATAGTCCAAATCAGTCAATCCATTTGGGTTCCAGGGGTTAGATTGTATGAAACTGAAAAAAATCTTGAAAAATGCTTTGCAGTATCTACTTGGTCTGGAGATGAAGCTCCCTGAATAGACTGTGCAAGTCTCGCACATATTTGAACTTGCGGGATTATTGTGGTCCCAACCATATGGAGTTTTACTTGGGCAGGATTTTGTTTCATCAATTATTTTAGTTTTACGTAGTTTATTGTCATGGAAATTATATATGATGTTGGGAATGTAATAGATACCAAGTGATAAACAATATGAAAGTAAAACCAGTTTAACCATGGAGCTTATGGAGCTCAATAATGATGAAAACCCGAGAATAAAACTTGACCTACGTTTCCGGTTACTTGTAAAAAATTAAGAATGCTGCCCAACTGATGGTCATGTTGTCATTAAACCAATGTGATAGACGCACCCAGTGGGCGTGATTTGCAAATATGGTTTCTAACAATAAGTGCCCTCATCCCAAGTTTTTAATTTTGTTTCAATGAGAATTTGAACAAATTATTTATATTATACAAAAGTTGAAAATATATTTATAACAACTTGCTATGGGTATTTTAATTTTCAAGAACTTTGTGTAAATATAATTTAAAAAGAAGATTTGATTTCATAGAAAAATAGAGTCTTCGCTCGAGTTTTTTCTTCTCGTTTTTGATATGCGCGAGACTTGCACAGTCTATGTACAGGAGTTACATTCTCAAGTTTTATAGACTCTCCACATCCCCACAAATATATCTCCAGGGGCTTTATCACATCTTTCTTCCCTGCGATGGCAACTTCACCTCTTATAAGACAATCTGTAGGTTAAGGGAGAACCTTGAGTTTCGGGAAAACTCTTGACAAATCACAGAATGTTGATATTGTTATATTTTGTCATTTTATCATTTTATAATCTCATTTTGAGATGACAAAAAAGCTGGTAAGTTTTAAGTTAAGTTTATCCGAACAAGATGTGCAAAGAGCTGAGTACACTTTTTAATGTTAATTTTGGGTTGAACAAAAACAATTTGTCTTGAGCAGGATTTGAACCTGTGACCTCCGGATTAACCTGCCGGCACTCTACCAACTGAGCGATCTAGCCCTATGTTGGCGGTCTCCCTTTTTTGTTAATATCTCTGTTTGGGAGTGCCAGTCAGAAGCCATTCAACCTGTAACTACCTTGTAGCCAGGGATCACACCCAAGTTTACGATACAACCAGGGAAGCAGCAGCAGAGGGATCACCTTAAGGGGATGCAACTTTTTTAATTCAAATATCAAGTAATTAACCATGTGAGAAACTGACTGGGTAAATTTTAGAATTATTTTGGGTCGAACAAAGAAAAATTGACTACAGTAGAATTTGAACCTGCAACCTCCGGATCAATGTGCCAGCACTCTACCATCTGAGCTATGTAGCCCTAATGTTGGCGGTTTCCCATTTTTGTCAATATCTTTGTTCGGGGTGACAGTCAGGAGTCATTCAACCTGTGACTGCCGGTACTTTTTATTGTCAATAATTGTAACAAAAGATTGGAGCCAATCACATACATGTATCACAACAGCTAGACCCCTGTACATGCTGTACAGAGTTAATTTTGTTGTGCGACGATACAGCGCCCTCTTGCATGCGCTATGTGAATGCCCCCCCCTGACTGTCAACACATTCTAGTGGAGAATTGGGCTTTAATTTTGAGCACTGTCCCAATCTTACAAGGGGATTTGCCAAGGCAAATATCAAGCCAGGAGTTGTGGACAGACTGGAAATGGATGACTGATTAGCGCGGGCGGTTCGTACAAATTATCTTCTTGTTTTTCAATTGATGAAAGGAAAAGTTTGATGAGAGAATGAGTGACCGGTCCTAACAGTAATTAGGAGTTGGATTCTACTAAACAGGTCAATTTTCATCTGGATTTCAATCTATTTTTTTCTTCTTCTATATTGGGGGACAGCCTGGCACTAGGGAAAGAGAAAGCAATGAATGAGATCAAGTGAGATTCCAGACCTGCCAGACCATTGCCAGAGAGAGAGAAAAAAGTAGAACAAAAGTTCGGACTACTTTAAAGGGTCTGTATACGTTTGGTAATGACTTGGTAAGAAGTACAGCAGCTTCTGATAGTGTAATGCATTTTGAGAAAGTTTTCACTTCGAAGTACTGCGGTTATGGAAAAATATATCACTTTTTATCCCCAAAATTTGAATCTGAGAAGCATTACTGCAGTAACGTTGCAGTAACGTTTCTCAGATTGTGTATTCCAACCTGCATGGACATAACCACTCCAGATTCTCGGCAATATCTAAAACCCATACCACCTTTTGAAATGAAATTTTCACAGGTTAGTTTTATAGTGATATATATCTACAACTATATAGGATTTAAACAAACATTGGGTTCCAACTACCAAACGTATACAGACCCTTTAAACTAACCATGTACACGTAAACACCTGTTTGACTTCATACAGATTGGGAGGGGGTTAAATGGGTGTCTGGCGACCGCAAACAGGCAAGAATTAGAAGGAAGGGATATTGAAACAGACAAGGAGGAAATGGGCCCAACTGAGCTGTAGCCAAGTGGGGGCACACACAATCAAAGCCCATAACAAAGCAGTTGAAAGAGACAAAACATGTACCTTGCCCTTCTCCTCCTCCCCCCCTTGAGTCTCACCTGCCTCTTAAACCCTCACATTAGAAACATCTTGTAATTTTAAAACATCCGACACTCTCATCCATACAATTCAGAGCTGCCAACATTTGCATCTTGCAAATCAGGGAGATTTTGTACAACAATCAGGGAGATCTTTTAGAACTACATTCATATAATATAGGGAAAAAGTTTCTATAATCAGGGAGATTTTCAAATTTGTTCATGGAATTATTGGTTTATTTTAAGGGAACTTTCTGAAGAATCAGGGAAAGTTGGCAGCTCTGACAATTACGGAAATTATCTAGTCACAGGAACAGTTTTTGATTTTCGTCTTTATAATTGTATGTAACATAAAGTTGTTGAACTTCAAATCAATATCTACGTAGATGTAAAGAAAGCTGCCCTGGAATTTCAAGCTTTCCTCACATTTCTTTTTACCTTTCTGAGTTTTCAAGGTAAGTCAAAAAAATGTTGGTTTCTCAAATCAACCATGTACAATGTGGTTTTCCATGATTTTTGTATACAACTAATTATATTTGTTCAGTGATACGGTACAGACATGCATGGTCAATAAAAGGTGAAGTAACTTCATGGAACAATGAAAAAATATGCAGTTAACTAACAATAACCAAATGTGCAGTGACTGACAATGGAAAGCATCTGTTCTCAAAGGGCAGACAGAAACAATACTGTCAGCACAATAATATTAATATCATTCAAAAGTCTGGTAAACGTCATTCCACAATTTCATTTTTTTTTTTTCATTTTATAATGAGGCCAAAAAAACAATTTTTTAAAGGCTAATTATGGGAGTAGAAAAGTCAGGTATAACATGATGTTTTACGAGCCAGGCGGTGTCAATAAAGACGTTCTTTTTTACATGTGGCTCCCCCAAGACCCATTTTTCATTACCGCTACGACAGATTTACGCACAGTCTAATTTAGATCATGAAATCTCAAACTACGGCCACGACAAATGAAAAACTAGTTTAACCAAATAAAAAGGACCTGCTTAACAATGGATGCAACAAACAACACGAAAGATGACAAAAAAGTTTCTGTTAGCAGAGTTTTTGGCAAAGACCTTGCTGGAGGCCTGGCTCATCTTTAAGAGGGCAAGGCCATTTTTAATTTTTTAAAGGGCACTTCCTTTGGAAAGTCTTTAAGTCTACGGGAAACTTTTGAAAGGGCACCAAGGCCAAGACCAGGGAACCAATTTCATAGAACTGCTTAATCAGCAAATATTGCTTAACAATTTTCTGCTAAGCGAAAATTAGCAGGATACCAGTCACAGATGGTACATGTGGAATGGTTTTAGACTGGTAACCTTATTCTGGTAAACATAATTTTGTTGTGCTTGTAGCCACCTTTTGTGCCTAAGCAGCTCTATAAAATTGGGTGACATGGGAATCCCTATATCAAATGAATTCTGCTACTTTATAATTCATCCAGGCCTCATACTTTGTGTTTTTTTAAGTGCAAGGGGGTTTTCTTCATTAGTAGAGTTGTAAATGTTCTGCTGGAATATTTCAAGGGGCACCAAAGTCATGGCCAAGAGGGGTATGGAGGCAATTGCCTCTGCAGGCTTCATGAGGTATCACGCCTGAAGAGAGCCATGCTGGAAATGATATTGAGGACCACGACACCAAATCAGCTCTCTTAAAGTTTTACTCTGAAATTAACTCTATTCGATTGAAAAAAGAGACAAACTATCTGCAGTTGTCACTAGTTTCAATCGATTTGAGTGAGTTTCAATCTAAAACTTTTAGAAAGAGGCCCCTCAAACATTTTTTTATATTTTTTTTTAGACTTCACAAAAGAGAAAACAAAAGAAAAGAAAAAAGGATACACTAGAAGATGTCTCAGTCTATGACTTTCTGGCGTAATTGGATTCTGCACCCCCCCCCCCCCTCAGATTGACGAGTATATTGGCGACGGTTTGGTTTTATGTCACTGACTCTGAAAATGGTCTGCTTGTATTGGATGACAGGGCAGCTCCAATATTAAAAAAAGGCAATTGATTTATAGGTGTTTGGTAGTGAAAGTCTTCTCCATGATCAGTTGTTTATGCATAGCAAAAATAATGTAAACTTAGAAAGCAGAAAAAACCTTTCCATTCAATTATTACAGCTAGGTAAGTTTAAGTAGCTTGGTAAATTTTGGCAGGAATTAAAACAATCCAATTATCTTTGGTGAAATTGTTGCCTTGACCTTTTTTTTGTCAAGGAGACATTGCAAAATGAACCTACATCCTCAGGTAAATTGTGATATGCACAGTTCCTATAAAATCCATGGAATGCAAATAATGTTTGTTGTAAAACAAACTTCATTTCAATCAGATTAAGTGATGTTGAATAGTGAAATTGACAGTTTTGCGTTTGCTTTAATCCATCATTGATTTATTCTCATTCAACTAAGTACCCCGAGCCTGGTTCTTTGTTCTTGTCAGGGCACCTCTAGGAGGGAAATTTTAATTTCTGGAGGATCTCAAAGGGGCACCAAGGCAGCGACCTTACGATTTAAAGAGGCTCAAAGGCATGGAGGCAATAGCCTCAGGGTTCTCCCAGGGTTTTTTCAAAACTGTGGGGCATTCTGGACCCAAATTTGTGGATGTTTGGCCGTAGCACGCTGAATTGAAACAAGGTCTTTGGAATGTTTTTTACTTTCTAATTCTATGGCCGCGATTCACATATCAAAGATGACCAAAAGACATTGCTCAAAAAAAGTTATAAGCTAATTAATTTCCAGTATGTCCCAGGGATGGCAAGAAGAGCTGGTATATAATCACTGTGTGAACGCCACCAGCTGGTCTTCAGTATCATCACTTGTTATAAATGGTTATACTATACCACACTAAAAATATAGTTGCCAGGGTTTTAAAAGCATATGTGAAATCTTATACAGCATCCATGAAAGCTTTTATCAAATGTAAACACAATGCAGTAAAAGCTTTCAAGGTGCAATGTGCATGATGGAAGTGTGTCTGAATTGGTGGCTATGGCTACGGCTATGGCTGGATTGTGGCCTCATCATCTGTTGAAGTTAAGAATGTCACTAGCAACCCCCTTAGCAACAGTCAGAGCCGTGGCCGTATAGCCGCCAATTCGAATACAGCTTAACTGTCACTGGTTTGTTATTTTATGTTGGGTCACATTAATTACAGAAATTCATCTTTGATAATTACAACCCCCCAAAAAACAACAACGACAACAACAACAACAACAACAACAACAACAACACCACCCCAACAATAAATCAATGAATATATACATAAATAATTACATGAATAAATATATTTAGTTTAAACCTTTTTGATTTTGTTGGATCATCTAAATATAAAGACTGCACTAAAACAGGCGTCAATTGCTGACCACATACAGCATAATAACGAGGCAAATGACTTCCCACTGAAAACCAATATCCCTGCCGCAACTTCCCCGGTTACCCGCCGAGTGGTGCCCAGCATGTTGCCTGTACCACTGCCATAATACTTGGCTCTGAATTGTAAGGAAAATGTCATGAATGATTAGGGCCGCAGCTCATTGGACAAGAAACATGGTCCAGTTATTGTGCAAGAAACTTGTTTTTCGGCCTCCTTTTGTGAAAAGGTTTCAATCTGTTTGGTGGTGATAAAGAAAACTTGGTGTTCGAACAAGGTTAAATTGTAAAGTGTTACTGGGGTTCAGTGACTTGTGTTGTTAATTAGATAAACTCCTGTTATGCACTAATTTGGTTCACCTTTGACTGCTGCTGAGCTCAGTTAACAATATGGTTTGTTTTAAAATATTTAGTAAAACCCATAACCCATTGTTTAATATGAAATATAAAATACGTTACTTGAAAGGCTACTACAAGCACTAAATCAATCTTGGACTATTTAAAGGTATTGTACACGTTTGGTAATGACTCAAAACAAATATTAGCATAAAAATTTACTTGGTAACAAGCAACATGCGAGAGCTGTTGATAGTATAAAACATTGTGAGAAACGACTCCCTCTGAAGTAACATAGTTTTTGAGAAAGAGGTAATTTCTCACTAAAATAATAAAAACTTCTTGCAAGAAGTATTTACTCCTATCTGAAAGCACACAAATTTGTACAACAAGGGTGTTTTTTCTTTCATCATTTTCTTGCAACTTCGATGACCAATTGAGCCCAAATTTTCACAGGTTTGTTATTTTATGCATATGTTGGGATACACCAAGTGAGAACACTGGTCTTTGACAATTACCAAACGTGTTCAGTGTCTTTAAGTGTTAATCTGAAAATTGATTATTTGTTTAATCTTAGCAATTTTATGCACATGCTTAGTCATGTTCAACTTTGCAACTAAGCAGATAACGGTCAACTATATTGATACTGATATGATAGCGCTTTTTTTTACCAGTTGTCCAAGACACCAATTCAACTGGGAAAAATAGCCGGATCACCCTGATTCTACCACGCATCGAGTTACTGTTAGAAAAAAATGAACAACTGTAATTTAAAATAAAACCCCTCCACCCTCCCTGGATGGTTTGTGTAGATTTGCCTATATTGCAGTGTTTAAAGCCCTTCGTTTTGTGTCTTTCACTTTATCAACAGTTCACATCTGTTTCAAGGAAAGGAATAATCTCTCTCGACAAAGAGCTTTGCAATGTTTTCTTGGTCTGGTCTGTGAGCAACAGCAGACTTAAGTGGTCAATGTTGAGAGTGTAAGTTATGCCACTTACAATCATGGCATAAAATTTTGGCTTGACTCTTTTTTAAATGGCCTCAGTTTTGTGAAATCGATGTTAACTTTGTGGCACAACTTACGCGCTAAATGTTCCACAAGTAGACTTATGCAGTTGCGCAAGTTTTGTGAAATCAGCTGCAGGTGTACATATGTGTTAAAGGAAAGTCAAAGTTAATTTGCTGTTTGTATTTTGTTTATTAATATTATTATTGTTTTTTAGGCTCTGGCATTTTGTTTTAATAATAATGAGTTCTGACATGCAAATCAGCAGGGATAACTACCAGAGCACACAATCTATACCAGGCTGCATAATATACTGAACAGTACGTAACTTCCATTTTCCCTTGAAAATGATATCATACTCCCGCCGTAATTTCTGAATTATGTTGGCCCTACATCACGACCATTATTATCCAACCACATAAACATTTACATTCTCAAATAGATAAATAAATACAAAAAATTAACAAAGGAATAAGAATTCCAAAAGTTGACTCAACTTTTCACCAGTGTCCAAAACATAACATCGTCTGCTCAGGACTATACGATCATGAGTGCAATTTGCATGATTTCAAAAAATTGCTTCTGTATATTTTGGAGTTTCCGGTAAATGAAGTTTATTGATCAGGAGTGGTCTCCAAAGTATTTGTTTGGCAAAAAGAAACATTCATTTTCTAAGTAAAACATGTATCTGTTGATTTTGATTTCTTGTTTTTAAATTTATACACATTTTTCATTTAACGACCATTTAATCATTACGGATGTGAAATTGCAATTAATGAGATTATAGAACTAGGCCGACGTCATGTTCTCCAAAATAAACAAAAAGAAAATAAACAAAACCCACCAATTTCAATTAGCAGTTTGGACCTTTTCCATTAACATGCTCGATACATTTAATCGTTGTTAAATTTGCATCGGTGTAAGGGTAAAACCAAATAATATGCACGATATAGTTAAAACTGAACTTCTTTCACCTTGTTCTGGAGGCCAAAGGAGTAGCTTTTACGGGTGTATAACAAATTTGTTGGCTTTCAAAATAATCCAATCTTAGAGGATGAGCAAGGAGTACCCCAAAACCCCAAACAATGACAAATGGAAGTCCTCTACCTTTGACCACCAAAACATTCATCACTGATTTTCTCCTTGGAGAGTGAAGTGAAAAATACTAAAAACCCCTGGAAGAAGTCCTAAGGGTCTGCAACTCTGACCGAGTGGCAAATTTATGAGCTTGATGACCGTGATTGGAACAGTTCAGGGTTTAACCACAAGTTCATACAAGAGATAATGTGTTTTTCTCTGTAAGGGTCAAAGTAGCCATCAAAACTGACCATAAAGTTTGGAAGAAAAGATACACTGTCTGTCTTTTTAATACCAGCTCGCCAAAGAGGTACATTTGCTGTTTAGCCATTTATTGAAATGTCAAGATTAAAACTGGTATTTGACCATACGATTGCTGATTATGTACAGTGAATGTATGGCTATCTGGTTGCAGGAGAGATCCCAATTATATTGAAGTCAATTATATATGGAAGCAGCGTATGATGCACAAGGCCAGTCTGTGGAATTTATAAAATGGTAATCAAGCTTGCCAGCTTCCCCCTTAAAGCCTAGATGTGAGTCCATGACTATTATGAGCAATGCAAATAATGTGCCGGAACTTTCTTAACAACATGTTGTACTGTACCTTTCTTCACTGACTGGATGATGTGGAGGACTGCTGTAACGAAAGTCCACACTCCAAAAAAGGATAAGTCCACTGTCTTTAAGAGGTACTTCAAAGAGTGAAATACGTTGGGGTTTACAAACACACTTGAGTTGTTTCCAACAAGGTCCGAGTCATGGCCATTGAGTATACCACACACACAGCACACACAGATATGCTGTCAGGCGCCTGTTGTTGTTACCATCAGTTGGGTTATAACACAGACAGAAGGAGTGGGAGTGTTTCTTGCCAACTGGCAAGGACGCTGGTGGAGTGACAGCGGCCAATGAGAGGCAGGGGGGTTTGACATCTGGAGCCCACTCTCTCATAAAGACTGCGGCCCAGCCAACCAAGCTTTTTTAGGAGCAAAGTTTGTGGGTGGCTGCCTGCCGAGATCATGTCTCTTAGTCTAGACTCGGCTGCCTTGTGGCTCAGGAACAGCCAAAAAGCCAGGGAAAACACTTCACTGATATGAAACTTCTCAGGAGTTTCTTAGTACCAAGAATGCCCCGCTTTGGGGAATCGCAACAAAAACAATGCCTATGTGAATATACGATTGTACATAACCAACATTCCTTTGTCATTTACTTGTTTGGCCATTGCCTTTATAGGTCAGGGTTCATCGATGGTATATGGTATAACAAACTTATTTTGAGTTTATTTATTACACATCCAACAGCACAATTAGTGCCAAAAGCAGGATAAATTAATAGGAAACAAGAAGAAATTTTCATTTTTAGATTTGGGAGGAAAACCCCAAATGGAGCAAACCCACGCAATCAGGTAGGGACTGAAAACCCAATCCACATGCAAGGCTCCGGTCAGAGGTGGGATTTGAACTGGGGTCCACAGAGGTGAAAGACAGGGAAAGAAACCATTGGACAACCCTTATCCCCCAAGTTATCTTGTCCATCAAAGTTACCTTGTAGGTGCGTAATTTCTAGTACTGAATCAGTCATAATTTTTTTCAATACTTAATAATTTCTGTCCAATGTGTGAATTATCAGCTATAGAGTTCCATATTCCATGCTTTTGATTACAATTTATGTGACATTTAAAAAAGAATAATAGCTTGTACAAAAGAGTAATAAATGGTAGTAACAGTCCTTAAAGGAATCGTACACGTTTGGTAATGACTCTGAAAATTAATGGCAATAAAAACTCACTTGGTTAGAAGTACAGCAGCTTTAGACATCACTTTTTAACCCAAAACATTTTGAACCTGAGAAGCGTTACGGCTGTAACGCTTCTCAGAGTGTGTATTCCAATGCAGATTATTCTTCCTGCGCGGACATAACCGCTCCAGATTTTCGGCAATATCTCAAAAACGCTACCACCTTTTCACAGGTTAGTTTTATGGTAAATATCTACAACTATATAGGGTTGAAACAAACAGTGGGTTCCAATTACCAAACGCATACAGCGCCTTTAAAGGCACATGTAGGATCATAGGTTGTTTTTTGTCAACGTAATATTGATTTATAAAAAAAACATTATAAAGACAGATACAACAAAAATCACATGTGAAAGTTTCAGCTGAATACAGTGTCTGCTTGATGAAAAAACAGCTAAAAACTGTCACAATATTTTTACACGAACATCGTATCTTTCCACGTTTAGCGAGGTGACAGCGGGTACCAACTGCATCTCTGGCCCCAGCATTCGTGAACGGACACCAACCCTCAGAAATCTGAGGAATGATTCACGCATGAATCGTTTCTTAGATTAAAATGTGTTGGGGTGAATGATTAAAATCCAAACCATATTACTTAAAAAGGAACCCTTTCTCAACAGCTGCAATCTCACTAAGTTTTTATATATACCATCTCACTAAGCATACTATCTCACTAAGTTTTTATGTTTATTAATTCTTGGAGTACTTAATACCAGTCTATGACCCTATATTTAAAAACCTCAATAAATTCTTTCTTTGGTAAAATGAAATGGCAATTCAGAGTGGCACACATCCACAGATCCACAGTGTGACTTTCACAATAACTTGTTTAAATACCACAAGAGGAAAATGCAAGGACTTTCACAGACAAGATACTTGATTCATCAAAAAGGAATTGTAAATTGTCGAACTGAAAGAGTAAGAACCAGGTAGGTCCTGGGAACTGGGAAAGAAAAAGCATTTTGTTATTATTAATATTTATTTCTAGTAATGAAATTAAGGTATCTTCAAATGGTGTGGTGCATAAGCATGACTTTCTGGAACATTCCCCACCCCTCCCCCGAGTTGTATAACACTATCCCTATGAAGTCTAAGGGTCATGTCACACAAGGCAATTTACAGGCAACCAGTTCCACCCAGGCAATCTCCAAGAAGAGAATCCATTCACATTTGAACGTTCACATATTGTTCTTGGGGATCATAAGACATTGTTTGAAAAGTTACTCTCATGCTACTAAAGTGGTCCTGTAGCATGCACTGCAGTTGGTTGCCTCCAAGCTGCCTGTAAAAGTTGCCTCATGTGACAAGGCCCTAAGATTCACTTCACACAATAATTTTGCGCACGCCCTTAGTAAAAAACATTCCGCTAGCAGAAGATTTTGTCGTGTGTCCAGACCTCCGACAAAATTTAGCAATGTTTGAGAAGATTTCACTCTGGACTTTGGTCAGTCCATACATTGTTGTCCTTTCCCACAAAGTAACATTTTACAACCATGCTAAAATAAAGCAAGGGAACCCTGCTAAATTGCTCTCGTGTGAAAAGGGCTTAACTTTAGGAAGGATATCTACCGAACGATATTGCTATTGTTTGATTAGAATGACCTCATTATGTTTTCAGGTTCCGACAGAAACAGTACAAGCCAACCCTCAATCTTTAGAGTCAACAGAGGGCCGGCCTGCAATGCATCCACGTCACGAAGGCCGCATTCACAAGAACTGACGTAGTGTTGGTTCAGGCCTGTGTGCTTGAAATTCCACTGCGCCAGGTGTCTGTTTGAACACTGTATTTGACTCCTACTCAAGATTTAAAAAAAAAAAATTCTGGATATGTACACAGATAAGGGGTGTAGGTAAATTGTCGGCAAGCAGGAAACAGTGCTTGGAAGAAGTAGTCATAGTCAATATTGCTCATTAAAAAGTTGTTAATTTTTTTGCGGGGGAGGGGGTGTTGATCAGAGAAAAATTGACTAGCATTGGACTTGAACCTAAAACCTCCAGATTAACGTGTCGTCGCTCTACCAACTGAGCTATCTAGCCCTTATGTTGGCAGTCTCCCTATTTTGTCAATATCTTTGTTTGGGGATGCCAGTCAGAAGCCATTCAATATGTAACTGCCGTATAATAGACAGGGATCATACCCATTTTTGCTATACAACCAGGGAAGCGTCATTTGAGTAAGGGCGCCCTCGCCTAGAGGTCAAAAGGTAGATGTTCATTGGCCAATCCTGTGTGCCTCGCGTACAAATCTGTGCGTTTCGATTGATTCGTCATTGTTTTAGCTCTAAGATGGCAGCTTGTTTGTGTCACTGCATTGGGTCAATTGTAAGTCTAAGTATAATTCACTGTATAAAGCCACATGATGAGGATCTTGGCTGAGGGTGAATGTGCTGGTAACCTCTTGCCTATTATAATTTTTGTATATTTTAAAGTTTTAATGGTAATTTTATTTGAAATTTGTAATTTTACTTGCTGTGATTTTATTGATTAGTCTGCAAACTGCTAATATTTTGCTTGTAAAATAATTGTTATCTACGTATTTTCTGTAGAGGGATTTGAGACGTTGTATAAGAATGCTATATAAAATTCTTTTAAAAATGTAAATTTGCTGAGCAGAAAATCTTGAAGTAACATTAAGTACTTTAGGCAGCTCTATGAATTGGACCCTGGTCCTTGCTTTTCGATCAGTTCTCTGCCATTTATAATAAGTCATTGTAGGGAAGAGGAAAGTTAATTCTGCATGGGAATGGGAAACATTTCTTAAAGGCATCGTACATGTTTGGTAATTGTCAAAGACCAGAGTTCTCACTTGGTGTATCCCAACATATGCATAAAATAACAAGCCTGTGAAAATTTGGGCTCAATTGGTCATCGAAGTTGCAAGAAAATGATGAAAGAAAAAACACCCTTGTTGTACAAATTTGTGTGCTTTCAGATAGGAATAAAAACTTCTTGCAAGAATTTTTTATTATTTTAGTGAGAAATTACCTCTTTCTCAAAAACTAGGTTACTTCCGAGGGAGTCGTTTCCTACAATGTTTTATACTATCAACAGCTCTCCGTTGCTCATTACCAAGTCAGTTTTTATGTTAATATATATTTTGAGTAATTACCAAACGTGTACGATGCCTTTAAGAGTAATTCTAGCCACAAAAATATAACCATTAGGCCTATCCACTTATTTTATTTTAAAAGCAGCAATTTTATTGCTAAGCAATAACATGGCTGCTTAACATGGCTGCTTAACTATGAACTACATTACATTCAAAGAAATGGATTCAGTGTAAAACTAGGAGCCTTAGTCGCCGTCACCCCAAACCATTTATTTCAACTTTCTGTTTACCCCTAACCCAATTCTAATTGCCCATCATTTGAGCACGGAGGACATTTTCTTCTTCTGTGATTACTGACTGAGGTTACTGACACCATAGCTGACACTATTGGGTTATAGTCAAATCTGCACCCTTTCATTGCACTCTGCCATTATCAAGGTCAAATATTAGGCTAATCAAACACTACAATCAATGGACTGCGAAGTAGTAATGTACTTAGCACCTATAGTGAAATAGTGCTACACAATAGACTAGACCTAATTTATGTCAACAGATTTGTCCTCTGTCTGGTGTTGGAATGCCTTGGGGGCATAATTGGTAATTGACTCATTGACATCAGTGTGTACTTGGGAGACTTGTACTTGGAATTAGTGTTTTGATTTAGGGGTAGTGTTTTTGTTGTGTGAAGCTGTTCCATTTTTAGGTCAGTCATCTCATTGTGTTGATGAGTTATTGAAATAGCCCATATGGCTATGGAGATTTGAAATGAGGAAGGCAACTTGAATTCCATACTTGGTGTTTGACTTTGCACGCATCTGCAGCATTCTCCCTTAACAGTGGTCAACTGGCCAAATGGCAGTTAAAACACACGAGGACCAGCTAAAGTTCACTTCAAGTGGTCCAGCTGGATTTATATAGAACATAAATAATGATCATTGTGTAGGTCAACTGCAGTTAGGATCAATTCAATTTTGCAATCCCTCCACCCCCACATCCTTCCCCAACAACCAAACTCTTCTGGCTAGTTCAGTGTTGAAAAGCATCCCTATTTCATTTCAAATAGTTATGAACTATTGAAAAAACTCAAATATCAAGTTAAAAACCACAAGGGAAACTGACTGGGTAAATTTGAAATAATTTGGGGTTGAACAAAGAAAAATTGACTAGAACAGCATTTGAACAAACAACCTCTGGTTTAATGTGCTGGCGCTCTACCAACTGAGCTATCTAGTCCTACATGTATGTTGCAGTCTCTCTATTTTGTCAATTTATACCCCAAATCAATTTCTCTTTGTTCAAACCCAAACTATTGAAAAAGCTGATGGACTAGTGATATGACAAGCTGAATGGTCCTGCTGGCCAGTCACTAAAAACGTTAAGGGCAAACCCTGTGGAACATATCTAGTGTACCATCATTGCACGTCATACAGATCTAGGGCCTTTTCCAAACCAAGGCTCAGGCTTCGGCTGTGGCTTGGCCAGGCTCCATCATCACTTTGGGAGCATTGTGCATTTTGCACAGTGCTTCAAAATCAAATGGAGCCTGGAGCCAGAGCCAGAGCCTAAGCCGAGGTTTGGTACCAAAAAAAAAAACCTGCGACTTCCATGGGACCAAAGGCCCTCCTTGCCCACATTTTAGCTTTGGGTGCCCTTTGAAAACTTTTGCCAGAGATATTTTGAAATAAAAGTTCCCTCTCCTCATAGTTTTGCTCTCCTCAAAGAGTGATAATCCAGCCTTCACAAAATGTAAAATGATCAGGGGGTCTTTAAATGCAATAACCTGAGGGACTCCAAGGTCAAACTGAGATTTGTGATGCACTCATTTCCCAATAGATTGAATCGTCATGAAGTGCGAAAAAAGTTAAAAGTCTCTAGTCTCATTAGAGACTTAAACTTTCCCCCCCATTTTCATAAGGACTCTATCTATTGGGAAAATGAGTGGACCACAAAACCAAATTTTGACCTTGGAGCCCCTCTTTATTTAAGACATGAATCTAGTTCAAGATACTTGTGCCAGGCCGGAAAACATGTGCACTTTGCCTGAAGAAAAGGAAGAAGATCAGACAATGATTGAACTTTTTGGAACAGGGGGGTTTGTGGAAGAAATACTTCTCCGCAAAATTAGCTCCGATCTATATTCCTTCCTCCATGCTCTCAGCCATTTTGTTTCTGTAAAGTATGGTCCTACAACCATTGTCAGCTTGTTTGGTTTATGCTTAGTTTACCTTTCCTGTAAAATGTTCCCCCAGGCTATCATCATTTGGAGGACGCTTCCTTGTTTCTCTCAACATCAAGAGTTATTTACCCATTCCCAACCACAATCACTGTCAAAATGAAACAAGGCCAGGCCATGAAACGCTATTGTTTCTGTCCATCTGTCATCGGGGTGCTCTATACCCAAATCGCTCCAGGGTGGGTGAAAACTCCAAGGAACTCTCTCCCCCTTTTTAGTACCACATGAAACTGACTGCACATAGGTTTGCCTTCAATATTCCATGAAATTTCATTACACAGTACACAGAGTGAGGCAGATGAGGAACAGAGTGTTTTGGTGACAGGACAGAACAATTATCTTGCAAAGTTTCACAAAACCTTTCAAAGCTCTGAAAACTCGATTTAAACAGGTAGCCTTTTTCTTGTGGATTTTGGCATTGCACCTTGCCCCATTCATGAATGAAACTCAGATCAGTGCCCTTTATCATAGAGCTGCTCAAGTGCAAAAAGTAGCTAAGCACAAAACAATTTATAAGGTAACAACTTTACGTTCGTCTAAACAGTCATTGCTTACCACAACTACAAGAGCTTCTTCCAATTTTTATGGACAAAGATCATTTTCTTACGCTGCTCCATTTCTTTGGAATAGTCTTCCTGTGCATATTCGCCAAGCTAGTTCTTTACACTGTTTTAAGTCTCTGTTAAAAACTCATTTGTTTGAAGCTGCTTATTTGTAATCTGCTTACTTGTAATGTATCTTTCACTCATTGTGTATTTTATTGTTCTCTTTATGCGCTTCAAGGCTTTTGAATTAGGCGCTTTACAAATGTCTTTATTAATATTATTATTATTATTAAGTAAAAACACATGTACATGTACCATATCACACGTACCATCTCTGTGATTGGTTTCCTATTTATTTTTGCTTAGCAGAAAATTGTGAAGTAAAATTTCGTGCCTAAGCAGCTCTATGATATAAGGAGGTCATAGAGGTATGTTGCCCCTGGTTGCAGTTGCAATGAAACCAGACTTGTCCCCTTCAAAGATGAAATTCCAGGAAAATCCAAAAATATTAAATGTTGGATACACCGTACAGCAATAAACAGCACATGTTGCAGTCTGTCTGCCCATCAGTCACTTCCAACATGTGTAATAATTCACTGTATTTTCTGGAGGGAATGTCACACCTTGGTGTTTGCTATAATGATGAACAGTGTCTACAAATCATGAACAAATCAAAACCTGTGAAGAGAAGGTGATAAGCGTACCCAGGAGGTTGAACCAACCATGGAATTCTACCTCCATGAACCAAGGAAGGCTCAGGTTTAAGGAGGTACTATAAATAGTTGATCAGGAAGAATCAGAAAAAGGTAAAGTAACCTTTGATTAAACACGTCCTTTTCTGCGTTTATTTAGGTAAACATAACGCTGGTACGGTATGTTAAGAACTCATTTGGGCAATTGTGCATGGCATATCCAATGACAACATGGTGAGTGCAATCCATGTAGATACATGTAAGACACTCACTAAAGAGGTATTTTGAAAGATGGTGATCATTCGAAGGCGTGGGATGTGTCCCTGGTACGTACCAGAGCGACTGTACCAGACGGAAGGTTAATCTCACACGTACAGCACATGTACAGCACG
Source organism: Plazaster borealis (assembly GCA_021014325.1). Taxonomy (NCBI): domain Eukaryota; kingdom Metazoa; phylum Echinodermata; class Asteroidea; order Forcipulatida; family Labidiasteridae; genus Plazaster; species Plazaster borealis. The sequence goes on along the minus strand of CM037457.1, from coordinate 16,907,107 downwards.
CTATTAATGTATACAATCACATACAATGATAAATGTTGGTTCATGAAAGTTGACCAGTAACGTAAACAAAGTAAGACAAAAACCATTATTCAATAACTACAATGATGTTTGACTCAAAATAAAAATTTATTTTGATAAATACTTTACACAATGGCTCAAAAAATGTAAGTGTAAATTAACACACGGTGTACGTGTGTACCTTATGCAAATGATATGGCCTACATCTAGTTCAGTATAATCACGGAGGAAGGATTGAACTGCATAGAAATAGTCCAGTTCACCCGTGTTCAAACTGAACTTATCAAGATTACCAGTCTGCCCCCCCCCCCACACACACACCCCCACAATTTCATTGCACAAAAGAATGTTAACAACTTGTTTGCACCAATTTTTCCCTGTTCCCAGCCCATTTTTTAAGGATTTATGGGGGCCGCATAACACAACCAAACATCTCAAAGTTTGTTTCTCTTACTCCTTAGAAACTGTGGACTTTCCAGCCTGAGTGTGCACAGGTGAAGGCCCCCCTTGGCAGGAGTTTTATGAAGTGTGGACGGACAAACTACAGAGGGAGCTGACACTGGCAAAAATCTTACTTTGTTAGTTTAACCTGAAATACAGTATTGCTGGCTGGGTAGACTTGATTATATCATGGGGAAGGAATGTACTTATTTGGGGATGTGTTTTCCATTCTGCAATGGTGTGGCAATGAGGAGTACAGTATCCACCATGAGGTTTGTCTGCACTGCTAGCGTCTGGAAAGATCATATATTTTTAGGGGGATATAAATCATTTGACATTTTACCCTCTTTGGAGGCATTTGAAATTTGCTGTGTCTGGGTTCTGGCTCAGTGAGATTTCTTTTAATGGAAGGAAATATTCAATTGGGATAAAAAACTGACTGCTAATGTTCGTTTCCTATTCTTACACATTTAAAGGAACACTTTCTGAATTTAAAAGTGAAAACTAAAACTAAATAAAAGAGTGGTGACGAGTTCTTAAACGGCCGTTTAAAACCGGCAGGGTCGTGGCCTTTATCGCACGGCCACGACCCTGCAAGGTTTTAAACGGCCGTTTAAGAACGAGTCACTACTCATTTATTCCCATTCATAAATGCCTTTTTGTTAAAAAGTGAAAGAATAAGGAAAATCGGTGGTAAAAAGACAATCTCTGACATTGAAGTTTGTACATTTTCAAAAACTTTTGTAAAATTCTGTTTTGTGCACGTTGGGTTGTGTGTACGCGCATGTACAAAAAGATTAGGCTACGCGCGGGAACTATAGCCATATATTGCGTTCCGCGTAAGTAAATTAGCGGAGCTTGCGCATCCAATACGCGAAGCCCAGCCGGTTATAAACACTCTTGGCCGTGCTTTATCATCCGTTTAAACACCCCCACGTGACGTGCTCTCCACCAATAGGAATAGCGAAACTGTCTGGGGTATTTATGAATCAAAATTCAAAAGTACGTAGGCCTATATCATCGTTTTTATTACTCGCTTTAAATATTGTTTAAATCTTTTCCGTGTACTATTAATGTTTTTAACATTGCAAATTGAAAATCTGACTTGGTCGTGGGCCTGCAAAGTTATCAAGGCCTATGCAGGGTTTGTCCTTAACTTTTTTAGTGACTGGCCAGCCGGACCAGTTAGCTTGTCATTTCACTAGTCCCTCAGCTTTTTCACTAGTTCATATTTCCTATTAAATAGGGATGCTTTTCAACACTGAACTAGCCAGCGGGACCACTGGGAGAGAATTTTGACTGGTCCTCTAGTGTTTTAACTGCCATTTGGCCAGCAGACCACTGTTAAAAGGGACAACGTTGCTATGTTTTTAAATGAAAAACCATAAAAGTATTTGTGGACGGAATTCTGATTGTAATATTATAACAACCTTCAAGATTTTCCAATTACACCAACTTTCTGGGTCCTCTCTCAAAATCAAAAATTGAAAGTACGTACTTGTAGGTTGAGAAAACTGCCCTCACCCTAACACTCCTTGTATCATCTTTTTTTCGTTCTCGAATATCGTTTAGGGTAAATCTTTTCTGTGTACAATTAATGTTTTTAAAATATCAAATTGAAAATCTGACTTAGTCACTGGACTGCAAAGTTATGAAGGCCTATGTTTTTAAAATAAAAAACCATAAACTATAAACCATCATTGATAACGTGAACCATCAGTCAATCCAATTCAACAACATTTAAAGCTGCTGTTCTCAATGAAAAATCTCTTCTTCCTTAGGTCCACCCTCCGCCACCTTCAGTCAAAACTCTTTCATGGAGTATTGTGGAGGAAAACCAACAAAGAACCAAGAGCAAATTTATTTCAAAATGATGAAATAAGTAATCAAAAGACAGTCGTGTATGAGGCTTGTGTGTGATTGAGGAACACAATTATTACAATTCAAGGAAACTTATTACATTTGTGTTGAAAATTACACCTGTGCTTATGACGGTTTGTGTAGGCACCAAAAGTACAAACCAATTCATCAATTAATTTTGTAGAAAATAAGAAAGTAACGATATTGCAAACGGCGTATAACAGCCGCACAAAACTTCAAGCTATCACTTGGGTTTAAAGGGTCTGTGTACGTTTGGTAATTACTCGTAAGATTAATGGCAATAAAAACTTAGACCTACTTGGTAAGAAGTACAGCAGCTTCTCATAGTATAAAGCTTTTTGAGAAACATTTCACTTTGAAGTAATGTGGTTATAACATGGAAAAAGATATCAGTTTTTATCCACACAAATTTGAATCTGAGAAAACGTTTCTCAGATTGTGTATTCCAATTGCAGATTGTTATTCCTGTGTGGACATAATCGCTCCAGATTTTCGATTATATCTCAAAAGCGCTACCACCTTTTGAAAAGAAATTTTAACAGGTTAGTTTTATGGTATATATCTACAACTATATAGTATTGAAACAAACAGTGGGTTCCAATTACCAAACATATACAATCCATTTAAAGAGGGGAAGAATTCTATCACTATCGCAGCTCACCTTCTCTTTACCCATCGTCCTCAAAACATCTGTCCATAATGCATCCATTCACATGTTGCAATCACAACACAACGCATAACCACATCATCCTTTTCTTACCACTTCTCAATCTACCCGCCCTTTTCTTGACATTTTCCATGAACAGAAAACTAACATCATAATCCCACAAGCAAAGATCCTCACAAAGTATTTGTGGACGGACTGCTGATTGTAATATAACAACTATCAAGATTTTTTCCAATTACGCCGTCTTTCAGGGTCTTCTCTCACACCCTTTCTGCAGTCTTGTTGTTGAGAGATGCTGGTATAGTTTTCTTTACTTCAATTTCTGCGTTTTCTTTAATTTGTCTGTCCACGTACGATGCCCCCCCCCCCTCCCCCTGGATTAAATGATTTGCATCACTCTATGATTGTTAAATTGTCATTTGCCAATCAGTGTTTCCAGGAGGTTTTTTTACCCTTTACTCAAGAGCAGATTTGTTTGTTGGGATTTTTTATTTTTTTTATTGTGTGTGTGTGATGTCTACCCATGAACTACCAGTATGTTGGGACTTTGAACCAAAAAAGGAATAATGTATCCTTGAGTGGTAAATTATCTGAAGTTGCCACTACATGTATGCACAAATCCCATGAGAGTTTTTTCAAAAAATTCTGTGACTTCTCTTAAGTCTACCAAAGAAAAAATGACCAAAAACAATCTTTTGATGACCACACATTTCCTCCAGAGCAGTGTATTAATGTGAGTGCAAAAAATTACAAAGCCATGATATTGGGCCAAGGAGAACAGAGGTAACTGAAATCCCATGCATGGACGCTTCTTCTCTGGGTTTTTTCTTAACTAGGCTTTATGCACAGCTGCCAACATTAGCATCTTGCAATCAGGGAGATTTATTCCAACAATCAGGTAGATATTTAGAATTACATTCAACATAATAGGAAAACAGTTTCCACAATCAGGGAGATTTGTTAATTTGTTCATCAGAACATGGAAAGATTGGTTTATTTTCAGTGAACTGTCTGCCGAATCAGGGAGAGTTGGCAGCTCTGCTTTATGCCAACAAAATTGAAGGAATCAGCCGTAAACGAAATCCACCTAGTAATTTTTTTGTTTAAAGGTGTTAAAAATGTCTTGTAAATTTCACGAATGTCCACAGAGCAGAGGTAGTTTAGACTGACGCGGATTGGTCAGCGCGTCCATCCAAACAAAATGTAAATCAAAAAAGAGGTGGTGGGAATCGACACTGACTGACAAAGTCCCCATGGTCTCACCAACTTTAATTGTTTTCTTATGAAGACTCATACATCAAGTGGACGAGGCCTTTATGGATTGCAACTGATGACTGTTTTCACTTCTGGCTTTGCCGTCAATTGTCCGACTATTTTTATAACCCTAGAGCCAAGATGCTGAAATGTTGACGGGGCTTAAAAGAACATTGTCGCTTGCATACCATAGAGGGCCCCAGCATTCCGAGAGAGCAAGGCAGTTTTCCTTAAAGGGGTGATTGGAATCGACCATGAATTTCTCAAAACGTGATAGTTTTCACAAGTTTTCACAAGCTAAGGGTTGTATGGCTTCTGACTGGTATCCCCGAACAAAGATATTGACAAAATTGGGAGACCGCCAATAGCTCAGTTGGTAGAGTGCCGGCACGTTTAACCGAAGGTCGTTGGTTCAAATCCCGCTCTAGTCAATTATTCTTTGTACAACACCAAATTATTAAACATTTACCTAGTCAGTTTCCCTTGTGGTTTAATAACTTGATAGTTTTCACAAGTGTGAACTTTTGTGATTTTATATCACATTAACAAATTTGTATAAATCAAGATTTACTTAAAAAGCTATTCAAAAACTAATAACTCACTTAATAATTTAATTTATGTAACAATTGCATCAAGGATAAAGATAATTATGTTTTCCACCCCTACACCCGTGTGGCTGAAAAAAGGGGCAACAGTTTTACTGAACCAATAACTTTCTGGAGTGTGTGTACTTTGTAGTTACAAGAAAAACAGAAAGCACTTTCAAATAATTCTGGACTTTAAGAATGAAGGTGGCTGTCCTTATACAGTGTTGTTTAACTTTAAAGTCAACAATTCAAAAAGTGTTTACCTGTTTACGTTGATTACCTGTAGAAAAGGCACTTCTTGAAATTTGTAAAAAAATTCACATGTACTTGTATCGATAATAGAGGGCGCTGTTTAACTGCTGCAGACCATAATGAGTATCATTGCTAATGCATTCAATTTAATTAATTATTTAATTTGCTGACTAGTCCGTACAGGTAAATGTAATTACTGAATTTCCTGTTACTACATTTCCTTTAAAGGAAGCATACAACATTGAGTTCAGCTTTCAAAAAAATTCATCTTTGGTAAAAACTAAATGCATTTTCCTAGAAGCATCAAGGATAAGTTTGATTTGTAGTGAGGGCAATCTGACAAATTTTAGGATACTTCCTTTGGGCATACAAATATGAAAGTGTCCATTTTCCTTTTTTTACAAATAAGAGCACACGTTACTATGTTTGCATCCCTGTGGAGACGTCTTTGTTCTTTCCTTTGTCCCTGTGCTTATCATCCTCTTATAGACTTTGTACACAACATTCCCTGCAAGGAACATCTCTCTCTTTAGATTTCCCCTGTGAATACTAATTGTTCCTATTGTCTTCAATCTCCATAAGGCAGAGCTGCCAACATTTGCATCTTGTAATCAGGAAGATTTTATCCAACAATAAGGGAAATATTTAGAATTACATTCCACATAATAGGGAACGGGTTTCCATATTCGGGGATATTAAAATTTGTTCATCAGAACATAACAAGATTGGGGGGGGGGGGGGGTAGAATCCACAAAGGTATAGAATCCACAAAGGTCTCCCATTGTGATTTGCACCAAAACACAAATTGTGAGCAATTAAATTTATTTTTCGGTAGCTTTTGGAGCCACTTGCTAAGTTTCTCAAGTCGACCTTGCCATGAATGTTTTTGTATTTGATGTTGTGCCCGAGTAAATGACACCAACTTCGAATGAATAATTAAAATGATCATTCTGAATTTGATATTGTTACCATACAATGTTAGTAAGGTCCCTTTAATACTTGCGCTCAACAACTGTGGCAGAAAGGAGTCAATGTGTGTCACTGGTACGGATTTAACGGCCGAGAGCCCGTATCGGAGTTGGCGAGCCGTCGGGTCCTTTGTGGCCGATTTGCCGAGAGCAATAGTAGAGACTAGCATCGTCGATGAGGCTTTATAAGACATGATAGGTCTCCCATATGGAATACTCATTACTGAGACATAGGAATACCAGATGGATCAACATGGTGGAAAAATCTGAGACATGGATCAGAGACTGTGAAAAATTCTCCAGAATTTATTTTTGTTTGCAGTTTCCCCTTGACAAGTTATTGGATGTGATGTGGTTTTGAACAGATTTGTGACCAGACAGACAAAATGAGCTGCCAGTCAAGACCATGGTCATGAGCATCGTCACACCGACAAGAATTTTGAAACTTCTGTTAATTTGATTCAAGTTTTCATATGCTGATTTTAGACTTTCAATTCAAGTTTTATCTGGTTGTGCCCTCTACGGCGCTGCCTAAAGTTTTCAAAACGGTCATGGTTTCCGCGGCTTATACTGTAATTTCCTGCGTATAAGACGCGTCTTATCTGACTTTCTTAAAAGGTCCATCAAAATCACTGCGTCTTATCTAACGCTGCGCCTTATCTGATATCAATCGAGTTCATTGTGATGATCACTGTGTGAAAAATCACATTGATACTGTAAAATAATTCCTTTATTTCGTCCAGGGTAATTCTACTTGATATCATTTATCTTAAAATAAAACCTACACCGTTCATGTTGTGTAGTTTTAACAAACTTTGACGAAACTTACCGAAAGAACGAAGTCACTGGCCATTGATTTTGGCCTTTAAACAAATTCATACGGCTTATGCACCCGGCAGCTTATACACCGTAGATTACGGTACCTATTTCTACATGTGACTCCAACAAACTTGCAATAAATGTAGCATTTGCATGTCATCCTGCAAAATCCATTGGAGTGTCGCTGACAATATTACTTTATATTCACTTTATGTCGAGGTAAAACAATAATTTGATCTAATATTCTACAAAAGTCACCCTTTACAAGACCCTAAAAGGTAAGGGCTACACAACAATGGGACTGAGAAAAGGGAACAAATGTAGAAGAAAAAGAGGAGTTCACAACACAAAGAAATAAATATGGCTATCGATATTTAATACAATTATGGATTTAATACAGGGATCCTTTTCAAGGTGGTGAGTAGTTTTGAACCAAAACGCAATGAACAGATTTATTTGTAGCTCTATCTTCTTTTCATTCTGATTGGTGGCGTGCTGACATTGATATTATAGCTTCAAGGAACAAGCATGGAAAACCCATCAATATTTCTTTCATTTACATTCCTTACTAAAAATATTCCCAAGGTGAGTAGCAATGACTACAGGGCACCATTGTAAGTAATTGGTTAAAAGTCTGTGACTTTATCATACAATGGAGCAGTTTTTATTTTAAAAAGAAAATGTTTTAAATGCCTGTCTGTTAGGCTCATTGTATTTAGTGTTCCCCAGCCCTGAAAATTTGTTCTTGTTACGGGGAAGGCATTTTTCATTTAGGGCACCTATGACAACAAGGGATTGAATCTAAAATGTCTACGAGAATATTTCAAAGAGCACCAAGGCAATGACCAGGGAATCACGGAGGCTATGCCTCCATGCACGGTCACCTTCACAATGTAAAATAGTAACACTACAGATAAGTTAGCCAGCTGTTTGACAAATGAAACAAAGAAAAGTTGGTACATGTGATGTACCTCATGATTATGTAACAACCAGAACTGGAAAATTGTGAACATTTGTACAGCATCCTAAGTATGTTTAATAGATGTTAAATTTGCATCCTAAATATGCTTTTTGAAAAAGCCATGGGTTAATTATTTAGTTCCAGGCAATCTCTTAGGGGAGAGTATACCTTTGGTAATTACTCAAAAAAATAATGATCATAAAAACTACTTGGTAAGAAGCACTGCAGCTATTGATAATGTGTAACATTTTGAGAAACAATTCCCTGCAAAGGAATGTGGTTTTAGAGAGAGGGATTCAAAAACATTTCAATCTGAGAATGAAACGGATTACGGATTATTGACCTTGCTACTTGGACATAACCGCTCCAAATTTTCGGCAATATCTCAAAAACACTACCACCTTTTGAAATGAATTTTCCACGGGTTAGTTTTATTGATATCTACATTTACACAACTGAACGGTTCCAAAAAACCCAAAGGTATATATAAATTTTCACAGATAATTTTCTTGGGAATAGAAAGACAATGGAGGAAAGAAACATACTCATCCATGGCAAAACACTATTAGAAAAAAACATATATATTGTGCCGCCAAAGAGTTCCTGCAGTGCAGTTGGTTGCTTCTAGGCTCCAAGTTGCCTGAAAATTGCCTCAGCTCTTGACTCAATAATATACTTCAAAACAAAATTACTCTGGTTTTCCATTCTTCCCCCATGGGTTTACATACACTGTAAACAGTTTCCAAAAAGATTCTGGAGACCATAAACAAAACCTCACCTTCTAGTTGCTCATGTTCCAATCCAAAGTTACAACATCCATCCAAAATCAACTCCCAGAAACATCCAGCGAATCGTCAAATTGAACCAACATATCTCCACGTTTTGCTCCCAGAGTTTGGCCCTGATCAAGACCACCTCAGGCAAGATATCCCAATGTTAAGCAATAATAATACACAATGATAATAACCCACAATCCCACCTAACAATAAACCGTGATTGGTGTAATGTAACCTCCTAATCCCCCATCACAACAGCGCACAGGGTGGCTTAATAGCGCCACTTAGGCAATCTTTTCAGGGCGGCTGGGGTCCATACAAACCTGCCCAATTGAGCAACAAAAGCTTAGCCTTTTGGTGGTATGAAAAGAACCTTTCTGATGTTGGACAACAGAGGTTTATAGGGGTATGTACAAACATGGGTAAGAGACACTGTGACTGCATCTACAGTCAGTTTGTGATCAGGGCTTGGAATTTACACTGGGCTGCAGGCCAACAAGTCCGCCAGACAAGTCCGCCGGTCTTGTGTTTTTGAATAATAACACCTCACCTAATCTTTCTATTTTACATGTACGGTAACAAACTATGTTCAAATGTTAACTTTAAGCCTGATAAATATCTTTCAATTCGGTTCAGTATGAAAGTATTAACCATAAGATCAAATAAATTGTGACACTGTGTAGAAAGTTTTTTGTATGATTCTGGTCTTGCAGCAAAATTCTGGTCCAGTACAAATTTTGAGCTACATGCCCTGCGATATTGTGGATTTTTCCCCCAAATTGGAGCCCTGGTGATAGTGACAAGTATTTAGAGCTTTCCTCCATGGTATGATGATAAGGTGCCAAGAACAAAACAACTGCAGTGACACACTCACTATTAGTTACTAAAGATTTTGTTCCAACAGCTTTGTGTGTACACATTATTTTCGTTTTACTCTACACTATAGGCCTACTCCGATGTGTGATAAGTATACTATAGTGCTTTCCTATTTCCCACGAAAAATCCACAGTAGGCATATTACTCAGGTGGGATTGGAACACAGGACCCCACAGGACCCCAGCATCCTAAAGCCTTAACCAGTAGAGCTTTCAGACAGAGCTTGCTAAAACAGCGGCAACTACCCTGCACAAAATATTTGTAGTTTTTTTCCAGTTTGTGGGTTTTTAGGCATTGCATTTTGAGGTATCAATCAATGTATCGGTTTGCGGTAACACCATGTCAATAACGAGAAGTCCCCTCGATCCACTAAGCAAAAGTACATGTAGTAGTCCCGGCCGATTTCCTACCTTCCGCCCATAGTTAATAAGCAGGACAGTTCAGTCAGATCTAAGTAGTCTCCCGAATTCCGAAATCTACTCTGCAGTAGAATAAATAGCAACACAAGTTCTCAAAGAACAAAATCTACAAGTTTTCCAGTTTGCTAAGAAAAAAAAGAGCAAAAAAGAGGAAATCAGCTTATGTGATCAGCTGGAGGAAGCAATATGTCTGAGCTTTATGTATGTTTTGGGAAACATGTTACTTCTGTTGCTTAGAAGGACAAAGTGACAGCCAAAGCACAAGTTTTGAAGTTTAGCTGTAATTATTGCATGTGGGCTTCAGTCTGCTTAGGACTCATGAAGCATAGTATCTATACATCGGTATAAGGTTGGGCAAACATATTGTCAAATCCCTACACTTAAGGCACTGAACACGTTTGGTAATTGTCAAAGACCAGTGTTCTCACTTGGTGTATCCCAACATATGCATAAAATAACAAGCCTGTGAAAATTTGGGCTCAATTGGTCATCGAAGTTGCAAGAAAATGATGAAAGAAAAAAAACCCTTGTTGTACAAATTTATGTGCTTTCAGATAGGAATAAAAGGCTTCAGGCCTGAAGTCTTTTGTTATTTTAGTGAGAAATTACCTCTTTCTCAAAAACTACGTTACTTCAGAGAGAGTCGTTTGTCACAATGTTTTATACTATCAACAGCTCTCTGTTGCTCGTTACCAAGTCAGTTTTTATGCTAATATATATTTTGAGTAATTACCAAACATGTACAGTGCCTTTAACTGCAAAACAGCTTCAAAGGGTTGAGAATGCTACAGGCCTGATACTTCATAGATGCCACAACTGAGGAGATTACCACCATGCCCCTGGCCATTGCCTCGGTGCCCCTTGAAATGTTCCGGTACAAATAAGTTTCCCCCATAGAGGAATGAAGTACCTTAGTCCTGCTGTTAGAAAAGTACAGGTCATAACTTCTCCATGACAGTCTTCGGATCCAACCCAAGAAACGGTCAGGGGAATTAGTAAGCTTGTGGGATAATGGGAAAGGAATCAACTGATGAGGTAAAATCAACACCGGAAAGGAATGATTTACCTTCAGGACTGGGACAAAATAGCATTATTCAGACCTTTTGGCTAATGTCTTTATCACCCCACAGAGAAAAGTGTTGAAGTAAAGGTTAACTCCACCCCCACCCCCTCCCTTGACTCCTTATTCTTCAACTAAAGGGACTTTACAGTACATCAATATTAACAATCAGGGTGCATTTCAAAGTGCTGCTTTAAAAAGCAAACAAATATTGCATGACAAATTTCTTCTAAGAAGACAAGCAGAGAACCACCAGTTGTAAACAGTATACATATGACATGGTATTTTGGTCGTTAACCTTTCTCTTGTAAGCAGAGTTGTTATGTGCAGATATGTTTTGTTCTACAAGCAGCTCTATGAAATTGAGCCAATATTTCACAGTTAGGCTATAAAAAACCAAAAACATACAAAGCTCAACTGGGCTAAACTTCACAAATTGCTTAGCTCAGAAAAGTCCTGCTTAGCAGAAACAGGTTAGCCAAAATACCATGAAATTGAGTCCTGGGCTCGATTTCACAAAGAGCTAGGATTGAATTTTTAAAAGTCACTCCCCGAACATTGTGAAAATAGGGAGACCGCCAACATAGGGCTACATAGCTCAGTTGGTAGAGTGCTGGCACGTTAAACCGGAGGTTGCAGGTTCAAGTCTCACTCTCGTCAATTGTTCTCTGTTCAACCCAATAATATTCAATCTTAATCGCTAAGCAAAGTTTGATGTCACAATGCAAATCACTATGGCAATATTTGACATCTTTAACAAAATTAATCTTAGTGCTTTGTGAAATCGAGCGCTGGTGTTACAAAAAATTGTACAGGTATCCCTTTACATCCCTGTAAGACTGACACACGTTGCGTATATCTATGAATAAGCAGTAAATAAAAGGACAGGCCCCAGGTAATCGAAACAATATTAGTCACTTGACAGCTCCAGGTTTCGGATCATCCTGAGAATTCAGAGGAAGATCAAGTAGAACGAGTGAGTCCCCGTTGACATTTCTGATCATTCGTCACATAAAGACAACACCCACATTGACTCCACTGACTATGAGTGGTTTGTTGATCATCATGTCAAAGAACAACACAACGAAATCAAAGACAAACTTGACTTAAATGAAGATTGTTTTATCTTAAAAGACAATGGTCAAGTTTGAAGACACAACACAATTCAGCATGCAGCAACAAATTCTATTGTAGCTCAAAATGTTTACTGGACCAGAATTTATTTTACAAGACCAGAATCTTCATAAGAAAGAACTTTCTACAGAGTTTTAACATGTAACATTTTTTGTATTTAAAGGCACTGAACACGTTTGGAAATTGTCAAAGACCAGTGTTCTCACTTGGTGTATCCCAACATATGCATAAATTAACAAGCCTGTGAAAATTTGTGCTCAATTGGTCATCGAAGTTGCAAGAAAATGATGAAAGAATAAACACCCTTGTTGCACAAAATTGTGTGCTTTCAGATAGGAATAAAAACTACTTGCAAGAAGTTTTTATTATTTTAGTGAGAAATTACCTCTTTCTCAAAAACAACGTTACTTCCGAGGGAGTCGTTTCCTACAATGTTTTATACTATCAACAGCTCTCCGTTGCTTGTTACCAAGTAAGTTTTTATGCTAATATTTGTTTTGAGTAATTACCAAACGTGTAAGATATCTTTAAACAAGCACTAAAAGAAGATTATCTCATTTGTGTTATGGGTTAGTATATTTTGATACTCAACACAATTGTATTACCAGACTCAAAGTCAACATCTGAACATAATTTTTTTCTGTTAAAGATATTTAAAAGTGACGTATCATTATTCAATTGAAAAACACAAGACTGCCGGACTTGTCAGGTCATGAGTTTACTGGTCCAGGGCTAGAATCACTGGCCTGCAGTCCAGTGTCAAATTCGAGCCCTTGGCCCAATTTCATAGAGCCGCTTAAGCAGGAAATATTGCTGAACAATTTTCTGCTAAGCAAAAAGGATCAGGATACCAGTCATAAATTGTACATGTGACATGGTATTTTGGCTGGTAACCTTATTCTGGTAAGCATAATTATTTTTTGCTTAGCTACTTTTTGTGCTTAAAGGCCCTGTACACTATTGGTAAGATCGAAAAACACAAATGTTCACAGTTTCACACACAACTTACATGATTTAAAGTAAGTAATGGTAGAAAGGGTTCCTTAAAATATTTCTGCCTAAAATGCTATCGTTTCTGAGAAATGAGTAAAACAATAGTTTTATCACGCGCGATATTTTGAAAAAACAGAAAACACATAAGGTCTCTTTTCACTATTTTCTCGTGATCTCGATGACCAATTGAGCTCAAACTTTCACAGGTTTGTTTGTTCATGCATATGTTGAATCACACAAAATGTGGACACTGATTTTGAGCTGTTACCAAAAGTGTACAATATCTTTAAGCAGCTCTATGAAATTGGGCCAAGCTGAATACCCTTTCAATAATTTCACTATCAAGTAAAATGTACCCAACGGTGTGTCCTTCAATAAAACATGATGACTTCAGCTTCCATACAAACAAGAATGGAGCATGAGAAACATTTGCAGATTGGTAGAAAAAAAATAAGAAAAAAGAGAGACATGTCTCAGTGATGTCTCTGTGAAGGTGATAATTTGTGAATGAAATGTTGATATTTGGGAGTTTTCTCTACTGGGAAGGCTGGTAACGTTTTTGTGGTTGAAGAGGGTGGCTTCAGGAAAATAAAGAGAATTGTGAGTGCATTGTGTTCGGTAGACCAGAGATAAGTTTGTGGTTGGGAAATGCAAACACTGGACAGGTGACATTGAAAGTGGATGACACAAAGGAAGACCGGATATACGAACAAGTAATTTGCTCATGAATAAAGGTACACTGTATTTTAGACATCTAAACAGAAAATTCCAAGTGAAACAGCAAAAAGGTCCTATCTCTATTTTGCAATGTAATATCTCGCACGAACGAATGCTCCATGCAAAACGTGTATCTCAGCGCATACTTGTTTTGTGTGTGCATTCGGGCTATTTTAAGCAAACTACATCATTTTGACATCTTCAACGTTAAGTGCTGTTTTAGGAGATACAATGTTTTGGCACTAGCACAACAAATTTTTCAAACACTTGCAAAGTTTTAGTGTAACACGCATTTATATTGATTATAACCAATTGACCATATCCTTTTAAGTAAGACATTGAATCACAATCTCCTGCAGCAACTCAGAGATTCAGAGAATCCACCAGGGAAATAAAGAAACCACTCAAATGATAAAAGCTGTCCATCGCGATCACGGCAGATCACAATTTACTCGTCCGGCCCAGAGAGCAGTGAGTTTCTTAAGTATCAATCAAAAGAAGAATAACAAGCAATCCTTCACTTAATCGGTTCTTTATAACCTGGATGTTTTTATTCAGTGATTCCATTATCACATCGATGCTGTTACTTAGATGCGAAATATTCCCAGCGGATTGTATCACTTCTTTTAGCCAAGGATTAACAAATGAATGAAATGAAAGTCTTCCTTGCATAAAAACAACCTGTATTGTATCAAAAGGTATCGTACACTCAAAACAAATATTAGCATAAAAACTTACTTGGTAACAAGCAACGGAGAGCTGTTGATAGTATAAAACATTGTAGGAAACGACTCCCTCTGAAGTAACGTAGTTTTCGAGAAAGGGGTAATTTCTCACTAGAATAATAAAAACTTCTTGCAAGAAGTTTTTTTTATTCCTATCTGAAAGCACACAAATTTGTACAAGGGTTGTTTTTTCTTTCATCATTTTCTTGCAACTTCGATGACCAATTGAGCCCAAATTTTCACAGGCTTGTTATTTTATGCATATGTTGGGATACACCAAGTGAGAACACTGGTCTTTGACAATTTCCAAACGTGTTCAGTGCCTTTAAATGAAAGTCTTCCTTGCATAACGACACCTATGGTTCCATTACAACCTGTAGCTAAATTCTCAACGGTCAGTAACATCAGTTTTGACCTTCAATTTGAAATTATTTAATCATTATAAATTACTGCACATTCACTTAGATCTCCATTTTTTTTATTTTAAGGTAATAAACTTAAAGTTAATACAAATTTAAAATCGCATCCCCTTACGGTGATCCCTCTCCTGGCGCTTCCAAGGTTGTATCGTAAACTTGGGTGTGCTCCCTGGTTATACAGCTGGTACAGGTTGAATGGCTTCTGACTGGCACCCGAACAAAGATATTGACAAAAAAGGGCGACCACCAATAATAGGGATAGATGGCTTAGTTGGTAGAGCGCTGGCACGTTAATCCGGAGGTCAGAGGTTCAAATCCAGCTCTCGTTAATTCATCCACATTATTTTGACCAAATTAAGCGCATGTTAATCCTGAGGTTACAGGTTCGAATCCCGCTCTCGTTAATTCATCCACATCATTTTGACCAAAAAAATGCACAATTACCAGTACTAATACTACTATAAATATTAAAAATTGGACAGTGTATGAGGACTAGCATCTGCAGACCCACTACAAACAGGAGTGTGGTTTTATTTCTTTAGTATCTCTTTTCCAATAGGGTCTATGTGTTGGTGAATGTTTTCACGAGTAACTTTAATGACAGCGACAGGGTAACCTTTATCCATGGTTTATGAAACCATGAAGGTAAAGAATTCTACGGTGTAACCAATTTATTGCGATTTCCTGCGATCATCAGTCATCACTGATCCACAACTATTGCATGAAAGGGAAAAATTTTTTTTAAATATTAAATATTATGAAAATGTGCAGGCAAGGTTGACGACTGGGTCATCCACGGGTCACATAACGCCTTTTACAATTAAAATTAAAACCGGTGAGAAAACCAAATCCAGCCTGATCTTTCTTGTATCACGCTTGTATACAATCATAATAGAGAAGGTCCTTTCTCTATGATACAATCCATGAAAACTCACACAACAGTTACAACATAAGTCTCTAAAATTGATCCCCATGGTTTCATTTCCTGGTGTGTTCACTGTTCCACTTAGCAGCAATTTCATGCTTGATGTACCTCCAATGAGCCCAGCCAGCGACCCCCCTGTGTGCTCTCTCTCTGGCCTTGTGCCAGCCGCCAACAACAGTGACACCATGTGACAATATTTGGGTGCCAGTTACTTTTTTGGATGCCCTCACCTGAACTATTGTTGCTCAGGTATTTTTCTAGTATTTATGCCAACTACAATACAGCGCCAACAACTAGGGCATCAGTGGGATATGGTCAATTCAGAGTTTAATTTTATACCACCTAAGTTTTAAAGGTATCGTACATGTTTGGTAATGACTCAAAACAAATATTAGCATAAAAATTTACTTGGTAACAAGCAACCGAGAACTGTTGATAGTATAAAACATTGTAGGAAACGACTCCCTCTGAAGTAACGTAGTTTTTGAGATAGAGGTAATTTCTCACTAAAATAATAAAAACTTCTTGCAAGAAGTTTTTATTCCTATCTGAAAGCACACAAATTTGTCATCAAGGGTGTTTTTTCTTTCATCATTTTCTTGCAACTTCGATGACCAATTGAGCCCAAATTTTCACAGGCTTGTTATTTTATGCATATGGTGGGATACACAAAGTGAGAACACTGGTCTTTGACAATTACCAAACGATTGCAGTGCCTTTAAGCCATGGTTAACACTAACTTACTGGGTAGAGTCACTGTCTTCAAACTTACAGTTAACTTACATCATAGAGCAAGCCTTACATTTAACACATTGTTATGGCCTGATAGATTTCAAAGTCTAGATTTTTGTTATTAGTTGCACCTATGAAGGCTTTTCATAGATATTATGATACTGAGACATGTTTAATTTACTCAAGAATACTGGGATGGAAGACAATGTAGTTTGACATTACAAAAATTGTAATAAAAAAGACAATCATAAGTCAATTAAGTTTTGTTTAGACACTTTTCGGAATCAATGGTCGAGCAGCGAAGTAGCTTTCGATATCATCATAAAACTTTCATTTAGTGCAGTGATTTAAACCCCTGGTCACCTGACCACCTTTTTGCAGTCAACATGATGGAATCCAATATTAGTTTAAATAAGTCAAACACTTTATGAACATTATTTTTACCATTCAAGCACTTTGTCAATTTTGAAACAAAAACAGCAATAGCCTACAATGTTTGTTTGTGCCAAAAAATATTCAGATATTTTTTTATTTATTTATTCATTCAGGCTTTTTAAAAACATTGCAATACAATATGCAGAAGACTTAGAAAAACAATCAGACCAAGAATTACGAAAAACAGTTGAATAAGTAGAAATAAAAAACAAACAGCAGCCTAGGGATTGCCCCAAAGCGAACTAAATCACTATCTAAAGAGCAATCCCAGTACAAAAGAAAGACATTAGAACAAACAGACAGATATCAAAAATACATGGACAGATTATATACACTCTTATAAAAACATTATGTACACTCTTATAAAAACATTATGTACACTGTTATACAAACATTATCTCGTCACACAACCTACAATTCTGGTTTGTATTAAGTAATTCACAGCACATTTTAGCTCATGTGACATATTTTTTAAAGGCACTGAACACGTTTGGTAATTGTCAAAGACCAATATTCTCACATATGCATAAAATAAACAAGCCTGTGAAAAATTGGGCTCAATTGGTCATTGAAGTTGCAAGAAAATGATTAAAGAAAAAACACCCTTTTTGCACAAATTTGTGTGCTTGCAGATAGGAATAAAAACTTCTTGCAAGAAGTTTTTATTATTTTAGTGAGAAATTACCTCTTTCTCAAAAACTACGTTACTTCAGAGGGAGTCGTTTCCTACAATGTTTTATACAATCAACAGCTCTCAGTTGCTTGTTACCAAGTCAGTTTTATGCTAATATATATTTTGAGTAATTACCAAACGTGTACGATACCTTTAAACACGCCTGCAGGGCCATGACAAATGGCTTTGCCACTAGACCTCATCATAACTGATCCTTACACTACTACTGGAAGATGCAGTCTCCCCGCATCCCCCCCAAGGAGACACCAATGTCAATTGGAGTCATCACAGAACTGCATCATTGCAGACCTCTTACAATAACAGAATTATCTTCTGTCCATTCCGTTTTGGGATCGCGTTCGTCGGAAGGCAATCCTGGGAATTGGTTCCTGCAGTTTTTTATGGAGATGTCACCAAGAAAAATTGTTTGTGAATTGTTTTTTATCATCTTACTTCCTCTTTCCCACTCTCTCCATCTTGTTTTTATTAATAAAGAAAACTCAGCTTGAACACTTGGACTTACACGTACGTTTAATAGGACGGTGTATGTTAAAATTACCCCCAAAAATTAACTTACATGTATTGATACATGTAGGTACACATATAGGCAACAACAAAACTGAAGAGGAGGAAAAGCTAGGAGATTAAACGAGGGGGTTAACAGACACAAAGTCCCTTCAGTGGCTTGTTGGACACACCACATCACAAGAACAGTTATTATGATTTATAATAACCGACAATTCACCTAATGCTACACACTTCTTCCCTTGTCCCATTCCCGGCAAAACACCGTTGTTTACAACCTTGTAATTGCAATACAAAAACCAAGAAAACTTCATGTAATTTTTTTACTTTTCTATAGTGCTAAAAATGATAATGTAGTCTTATAATATAGCGCACATATCCACGAATAAGGTGATCATTGCTCAAATGAACAAAGAGGGACAATTTTTAAGACAGGGTTTTTACGATTTATGAGACCGATTTATGTAGCATCTTATAAGGGTTTATAAAATAAAAGAAATACAAAAAGAAAGAGGGAAACAGGGCCATCACCTCAAAGTTACACCTGAGAAAAATAACTTTGTGTATAGCCCAGTATTACTTGTACTTCACACAACCTGCAATGCAAAGGCGAAGAAGGGAATTTGAACCAGGCTTAAATATTGCAGGGCTCGAATTTTACACTGGACCGCAGGTCCAGGGCCCAATTTCATAGAGCTGCCTAAGCAGAAAATATTCCTTAACAACTTTCTACTACAGAAATGAGCAGGATACCAGTCACAAAATGTACTTGTGACATGGTAGTTTGGCTGGTAACCTTATTCTGGTAAGCATCATTTTGTTATGCTTAGCTACTTTTTGTGCTTAAGCAGCTCTGTGAAATTGGGCCCTGGCCAGTGATTTTAATGTCGGGCCAGTAAACTCAAGACCCCACAAGTCCGGCTGTCTCGTGTGTTTTTCAATTGAATAACAATACCCCACTGTGTAATAACAAAACAAATTATGTTCAAATGTTGAAATGTATGCTAAACTGTGTCAGCAAGTTTTTCTAAATTTGAATCTGGTCTTGTAAACAAAATTCTGATCCAGTAATTATTTTGAGCTCTACAACAAGCCCTGCGGTCTTGTGGATTTTCCCCACAAATTTGAGCCCTGTTATTGCTACTATTGCTACCTACCTGTCATTAAGCTGAAGTTGAACTTTCCTTCCTCAGAGTTGATTCTGCTCATGGGTATTCTTGAGGCTCTCTCAGGGTTTATCATCAATGAGGTGAGGGTCCCCACTTGATTCCCAATGACAATATATGCAAAGATCCTCCCTTCAACCAACTGTCATCAAGTGCTGGACTAAAATTCCTAACCAGATTCTCGATGGAACAGTGAACCGTCTGCCATGTGGTTTTTGAAGTGACACCTGAAAAGGGTTGAATACTTGGAATAAATATACCAGTTTGTGGAACTTGTTGGTGAGTTTTAGTAGTTGGCTGCCTGTCGAGCACAAGGTGATGACAGACTTCATAAGAGCTGTGCTATTTTGCCAGACCCTGCCTGGTAGTAATTGTACCCTGGTTTATCAGTGGGTACGTGATTGAAATATTTGATTAGAACTTAGAATTTGTATGCATGGGGGAGGTCTACCGAATATTCAAGCTATTGTTGTGCATTGGTCCGATCAAAATTTTGATTGAATGGTTTTGTTTTTGTTTCACGCACCATTACGATCAAAGTAACTTGCAGACAATAATGTTTTTGGGTTTGGAAAGCAAAACATAGGCCTATGTTATAGAGACATTGAAAGCCTGTGCATTTCAGTGAATGGCATCAGCGTGGTTAGAAATTGCATTCTGACGTTTCTATGGATATTTTACTGAGTACTTCCTGAAGCAGAATATGGTGTGGGGGTTTTTTAGCCACTAAGTTTGACAAGTTTTATGGCAGGGACATGAAATCTAGTACAAATGAAAACTTACAGTACCATACTCCACCTGAGGGAAAGGCTGCACATGTTGAAACTCAGAACAAGATGTTGTTTTAAATGTGGTGAGCCAGATTATGAGGTCCACAAAAGAATTGTGAGTTTATTATAATCAAATTTCCTGTCACTGTATCCGTGACATTAGTGTAGTTTAAATTTAAAGTTCAAGGGATGGTAAAGGGATTTTAACATTTTGTGCTCGAACTGAGTGCTTCAGGGTGAAATTGGCACAAAATTTATGACGAATAACATAACTAAAAATAAACCGGTTTAAAAGTTGTATATATTCGAAAGTAATTAGCTTTTGACAACACCTCATGCAACCAATGGTGGTTGCAACCCCTTACCCTTGGCCAACTTGCTGTTGTTTCTTAACCAAAATGTTTTAGTTTGTTAAAGTCTTGCAGACAGTAATTCTTTTTAAAACCCAACCTAAGTGGTACTTATATCAACATTGTGTATGTCAGAATTATATGCACAAATTGTTCATTAACCCCGCATAATCAGCATGATTAGGCCTACCTATACTAGATCTTCCGTTACAATTTTTACCATTCCTATTTTCCTCTGTTGATTCTACTGCGGAAATATCAACACTACACCTTCTAAAAAGTCGAACACAGTCTCTGACCTGCTCTCTCCACCTGTTCAACTCTTTGTATGACTGTGAAAATGCAAAACGAAAAGTTAACAGCCTGACGTTTCAACCCTAACAGAGTCTTTCTCGAAGGCTAAAAGACTGTAACAATGTTGAAGGCATTGGACGGCTAATTACCAAGGTCAAATACAGGTGCAGAAAAATAAACTGGAAAGCGCGAGACATTAAAAGACATTAAAAGACACACCACTGCAATACTGAATTGATGTTGTTTTGCTTCTTCCTATACAGACCCCTGTCAGTAGTTTTATATTTTGTTCAAGTTTATTTTATTACATCAAGATGTATTTCATTGCTTTCCCAACTCCTGTGGGGAAAAAAAACCCAGGCATACTGCTGGAGCAGACAGTATGCCTCAGCGGTTTGGGTTTTTTTTTCTTCAGGATTCAGAACCGAGAATAAAGTGGTCATCGGTAAGAGTAAAAAATAAAAAAATTCTTTATCCCTGATGCAACTATTGTATATCTATTAGAAATTTAATAGCTCAGTAACACATTCCATGCAAAGACTGTGCATTTTGCCATCTTGAAAATTCCCCCGAGTACAACGCAACATTAAAGAATCATAAAGACAATCAAACTCGATAATTAAGGTCACATACCTGATTGGGGTTTCGGTTGGTCAGGACTGGTCCCCGGTCAGTAAGGCCCTACCTGCAGCATATTCAAGATTTGTTCCCTTGCTCTGTGCAGGATGTCAACCTCCTTTACAAATTGACCCAAATTGGATCTGTCTTTACAAGGCCAAGAAAGTGACTGTTGGGAGACAGAAGAGAGAATAAAAGAAATACTATGGTGAATCACAAACTACAGGGGAATTACACAGTAACTAGGAAAATTGGTATTTAAAGGGACTGTTTAAACAATGGTAAATTTGTACTACATTTCTGTACAGGCCAACTCTTTAATCAGGGCTCAAAATTTACACTGGACCGCAGGCCTTAGGCCAGTGATTTTAGTGTCGGGCCAGTAAACACATGTGGGGTATTTTTTAATTCAATTCAGTTTACTGGTCCTACCATGGAGGAAATTTCTCACTTTAATAAAAAATTCCTTAATGATTAATGACAAATTATGATAACTTTTTTAGTCTGATAAAAATCAATCGACTACACAGATCTTAAAGTCTTTAGGACATCTTTGAAGGGACATGCATGAAGGCCAAGACATTGGCTTTTGTGGCTTCCGATGAACAGGCCAGCATGGAACTCTACAGAAGTCAGGACAATGGTTCTTTTTCTAAGTTTAAAAAAGAAATTTCTTGTAAGTCTATTATTTAGTAGTTTTGTAAAGCAAACTTTGCTTTTAAAGGCATCGTAGACGTTTGGTAATTACTCAAAATATATATTAGCATAAAAACTGACTTGGTAACGAGCAACAGAGAGCTGTTGATAGTATAAAACATTGTGAGGAACAACTCCCTCTGAAGTAACGTAGTTTTTGAGAAAGAGGTAATTTCTCACTAAAATAATAAACACTTCTTGTAAGAAGTTTTTATTCCTATCTAAAAGCACACAAATTTTTACAACAAGGGTGTTTTTTCTTTCATCATTTTCTTGTAACTTTGATGACCAATTGAGCCCAAATTTTCACAGGCTTGTTATTTTGTGCATATGTTGGGATACACCAAGTGAGAACACTTGTCTTTGACAATTACCAAACGTGTACGATGCCTTTAACCTTAATGCACACTCATAACTCAGGGTTCACACACAAAATGAATGGGCCAATTAGAAATCACATTGCACTACTAATCCATATTTGCAAGCTGTATCCAAATACTCAAATATAAAAAAAGAAATCTTTCTACTGACTCATGTAATTTAAAAACCAGTCGTCACATTTCCAAATGTTTCACTAAAACTATCAAATTAAATCCACATGGCTCTGTGGCCCAGATGGGAATACTACAAATTAATACAGCATGATAAAATCTGACATTGTGTCTGGGATTTAGAAAAAGAAAAAGAAAAAGAAAAAAAAAGACAGATAGAGAACAGATGGGAATCATGGACTACCGCACTACTTCTGCTACTTGTGGGTTACCGGAAAACTCATCTGTAAATCTTTGTCAAGAACTTAAAGCTTGTAATAATTATCTTTTTTTAGGAGTCAAGTTTCATTTTATTATGAATCATACTCAGCTGGTTGGCATAACAAAAAAGGGACACCAATTTTTTGTTTAAAGGCTGTACACAACATTGGCAAGATTTAAAATATAAATGTTCACAGATAGCCCAGCTAATATGGTAGGATAATGGTCATGGTGGGAAACTTCCCTTGAAATATTTTGGCCTAAAAAGCCAAAGTTTTTGAGAAATGAGTAATACATTAGTTTTGATCCTGTAAGTCCAAAATGAAATCGTAATAGGGTTTTTCACTATTTTCTTGTGACTCAGGCCTATAACGACAGATTGAGTTTAAACTTTCACAGGTTTGTTAATTAGTGTGTATGTTGGGTCAAACGAAATGCGGATTTTGGTCTTTGACAGTTACCCATGTTGTCCGCACGTTTAAAGGTAGATTTTAGAGTTGAGGTTCAACAGACGTACGGGGAAATATTTCAACAGCATTTTAAAAAAATACTCTGAAATAATCTACACATTAGCACTAGGTTATTCATGTAGTCTTATCTGTTATTTTATTATAATTGGAGTTTTTTCATTTTGAAGAGGGAATATCTGCAAATTTCTCTTTAATATCTTTGGGTAAATCTAAATAAAGCTAGTGTAACAGCACACCACCATATTCACAAAGAGACAATTTTGTCACAAATTTAAGATGTCTTCATTAACATAATAAAATTTTCCCAAGGTTTCATGAGTCCAAACTTTTAATAGATTTGCAATAAAATTAATTAGCCTAACCCAGAAAAGCACAAGATTTACACTTCAGAGTTTTCAAGAATAGACAATGAATTGATTTGGCCATTGTTTTGTCACAGACGAGTGTTCTTTAAAAAAAAGTTTTCACATAGATGCAATCTGTGTGGCCTGCAAGATACAGGTTCAAAGTTTTCAAAAATTGTACATATACGCACAATGTTTTGCACCCAGATCTTGTTGCTAAATTTTCACGAAGAGGTAATTGATGTTTTTCAACAATTGCACTCTTTAAACCTCCATGTGATAAGCATCCGCTTATCAAAGTTTAGCATCCGCTTTGTTAAAAACAACAACAGATTTGTGCGATTTAAAAAAAATTCCACTTCCTTCAGTAAAACATCAAATATTGAATGGAAACAGTTTTTCAAAAAGCAAACAAAACTAGACTTGAGTTTGTTACAAACAAACACTGGGGTTTCGGCTTCTTTTGAATCATAAACTTTGAATTAAGAATTGAATAATGTGTCTTGGTGACGTAATGTAGTTTGTTAATTAATAAGTTGTCACAGTCCCGATATGATGGCGATCGATTGTCCGCCAGACATGAAAGGTCAAGTTAACGAAAATGGAACCTGTCGCTTTAGGGCACTTTTATGATGAAATTTCTATCACACAACCTTGGCATTGTGTTGGGCAGAAACCAATAATTATCCTTTTAACAATTCCGTATTTAATTATCTTTACTTATCTTCATAGCCCTTAGATTTAAACGCTTCCGTATTTAATAGTTCGCGCGGTATAATAATGAGAAATCTATGAACGGATAGCCTCTACGATCCCGTGAGGACTCTCCATCATGAGCGAGATACAAAATCGCCGTTTGATTCTGCCATCGATCGTTAGAAACCATAGACAGAGTACAGACCTTTGCGCAATATTTGTGCAATTTTGTAACTTATCTTGTAACTTACAACCCTCATTGACCTTAACTTCCGGTACAAACAGTAATCTCCAATTAAAATCCATATCTCGTGAACCACATGTCATAAAGTCACAACCTTTGTGCCGTCTTGTAGCGTATAACAAAGTTCGTATGAAAAACATGTTTTCGTCATCGTGTGGTCATTCAAAGTTTATTATTCAAAATAAACCGAAACCCCAGTGTTTGTTCGTAACAAACTCAAGTCTAGTTCAAATGTTTTTTTGTCTCTAAAGCATACATTTTAGCTGATGTCTCTTTGTGAAAACAGTAATGATTGATAGCGCCATGGTTACTGAGACAGAAAACCAGGGACGATGTCAGTATAATGACAATCTTTACCTCTTAGTTTTATTTCAGCACAATAATTTTTAATGAGGAATTTCTGAGCCATTTGTATTTTACAGTAAAACAATTTCACCTTTATAAAAGTGGTTGTGTAAAACAATGTCAACACAAACAAAATGAATCAGTTTCCAAACAAATTGTAAAAAAATAACAGCTTACAAGAGCTTTTCTTTCACTCTCACTCTTTATCTGTCCCTCATCATCTTGATCAAGTTCTCTTCCCCTCCCTGGCCCTCGTCTTGGAGGAAATCAAACTCCACGCCATACATGTAGGTGTTCCAGGCACCCCGCTGGAAAGTTAAGAAACAAATACATCAAGCCTGAGGCAACCTTGGTCACCCGAGTCAAAGTCAATCTCTGCAGAGCCTTTTGAAGACCAGTTGTCCATTTCTCCCTCCAGCATCGGGGAGAAAAATGTAAGGGATATAATGGTACAAGACCCACTGCTGAGTGTTTGGTCAGCAGTCTCGACAGTTTGGGGCATTTTCTATTAGGGTACAGCAACTTAAGAGAGAAAAAAATAAATAAATGAGAAACATGAGTTTACATGCAATTTTTTTGCAAGTCCTGCTACACAATAAAAGAAGAAAAAATTATGCTGAATAAAGTGGCTAAGACAATGGAAAATACATCTTTCTTTTTTTTAAATATAGTAAATTAACTTCATTCCTGTAGTTTCCGAAAAACACATCATATAAATAACTTTTTGGACAAAACAACGAGTCAAAATTAATGGTTGATCTTTTTTGAGGGATTTTGTGCACATTCTCTGGATTAATTTCCATTGCGGCACTATCAAAATAACATAGTGCTTTGAGGAGTCTTCAAATGCTATTTCCTTGTCTTTAATTGTATTTCATATATATTTTTCGGGAGGATTGGAGGATTGGTATGAACTTAATCAATTACTTTTTTTTCTTCCTTTTTTCTTGCCGTATGTTCAATGATTAAAATATCTCTTTCAACATAAAACAATTCATTGTGGTAGATGTGACCAATTATTAATTAATTTATTTTCTTTAGTCATTTACTGTAAGCGCTGTGATTTAGTTTACCAAGTAGAGTGTCTTTAAATGTCGACTACTATTATTATCTATGTGAATTGCAATTTATTCACGAATGTATGATTGTTATACAATGACAGAACTGCCAATATTTTGCGTCTTGCAATCAGGGAGATTTTGTACAACAATCAGTGAGTTATTTAGAATTGCATTCAACATAGTAGGGACAAAGTTTCCATAATCAGGGAGATTTTCAAATTTGTTCATCAGAACATGGAAAGTTTGGTTTATTTTCAGGGAACTTTCTGTGGAATCAGGGAGAGTTGGCAGCTCTGACATGGCTCCTTATTCTCATCTTGCAGGTGGCAGCCGTCATACCCTGACAGTAACAACCAGCGTCTTGGTGTGTTTGTCTCAGAGTGGGTCTCGGGACTAGGATGTTTGGTGTCAATGACGATGGTTTTGTAATTGGCTCTCTGACAAGATAAACCATGTCTGTAATATCAAGTCTGCTATATTCTCCCTTTTTTTTACGGTGGGTGGTGCAGGTCATGTTTTGACACATGTAGTCAATGACCCTCATCTCTGATTTGAGGGGGAAAAACAAATATTTCCTATAGACCGTATATTTTCATACAATATGGATTTATTTAGATTTAAACCCAAGAGTTGCCAGTTACTGACCAAGTTCAGTTGGAATTAAAGCAAACAAATAACTGTTGTATCGGTGGGATGTTGTGTCATGGATTTTTTTAATTCAATTTACAATTTATTTAGGTTTATTATTTGGGGTTAAACAAAGAAAATTTGAACCAACGACCTCCGGATTAACGTGCCGGCACTCTATCAACTAAGCTATATCTAGCCCGTTGTTGGCGGTCTCCCTATTTTGTCAAATCTTTGTTCAGGGGTGCCAATCAGAACCATACAAACAGTAAGTTTCCCTTGTGGTTCATTTAATTGATAGGTTTGTTATTCATTACAAAACTACAAGACTGCAGTTAAAGGGTGTGTACAACATTGGTAAGAATGAAAATATAAATGCTCACAGATTTGCACATATAACTCACAGTCACATATGGTATAAAGATGGTCATGGTAGAAAACTTCCCTTGAAATAGTTTTGCTTGAAATGCCATAGTTTTTACGAAATGAGTAAAATAACCTGTAGGATAAGTTCCAATGTTTGAAAAAAAGTTAAAACACATTTATAACGGGGTTTTTCGCTGTTTTCTCATGACTCCGAAGACCGATTTAGCTTAAACTTTCACAGGTTTGTTATTTCATGTATATGTTGGGTCACATTGAGATTGAATACAGGTCTTTGGCAACTATCAATGTTGTACACACCCTTTAAAAGGACTTACACATGAATACTGCCAGGTTTACATTGAAAACAAAACCCCAACAGTACCAGTAAAGCAGTATGTAGCCTAAATAAAAAATTACATAGCTAGCGCAGAAATTTGGTGCCTGCCCTGTAGTGAAATTGGGCCCAGTTTGTTCACTCTTTGACTGGATAAGTTTTAGAGAAGGGGTAAAACATCACTCAAAAGGCTTTTAAAATCTAGGAAACTATTTGTACCAGTTTATTTTGAAAAGATGCCAAATTCGACCGTATCTTTTTCGTTTGTCATTCCCCATGTCTGACCAAAAATTACCAAAATAAGAATTGTTTTTGACATAAAGTTAACACTAACATCCGACACTGGCAACATGCGAAAAGAAGTCAGTTTCTGAATCTTTTCCATATTTTATCTGATCAGGGACAGGGACAAATATACAAGAATTTAAAAGAAAAAGACAGAGTGCATTTGATTACTCTGAAAAACGCAGTTGACAGTTTGCAAGACTATGCAAGCGCTGGGCAATGGTGGCGCTCACAACATCAAAACATCAAAACCTGTACTGTAGGCCTACTTCCAAAATCAATGACAAACACACATCGGGTGGGGGGACGTCATTTAAAAAAAATTGGCACACAAGAATCGAAAACAAACATTTACTTGCTTTACCACTCACCTCGGACTAAACATGATTTTGTTTAAACCACACTTAAAAAGGAAACATTCTGTATCTAGCAGCGACTTGAAGTTCCAAAAGATTGATCAGAAACTTTCCATCTTCGTGACTTAAGTTTTATTTAACGATTGAGGGCGCCATTCAAGTTTGACGGTCACATGTTTAAAGTGCTCCCTTGCAACACCCAGTTGTTTGTAGTCATTCTTAAAAATATTGAACTTCGCTGCTTGGGTTAATTTTTACAGGATCAGCCCATTATGTGCGAACCCTCATTTTCATCTCCAGAAAACCAAAATTCAAAGGCCCCATTTTAGGAACTTGGTGACCCCAATTAAAGGGTGTTTTTTTGTACAACATTGGTAATTGCCAAAGACCAAACTCGATGTGACCCAACATATACACAAACCTGTGAAAGTTTAAGCTAAATCGGTCTTCGGAGTCATTAGAAAACAGTGAAAAATACCTTATGTGTTTTAACTCTTTTTCAAATATCAGAATTTATCCTGCAGGATAAATACTATTATTTTACTCATTTCGTAAAAACTACGGCATTTCAAGCAAAACTATTTCAAGGGAAGTTTTCTACCGTGACCATCTTTATACCATGTGAGTTATGTGCAAATCTGTGAGCATTTATATTTTCATTCTTACCATACCAATGTTGTACACACCCTTTAACGAAGCCCACATATTTAATTTTGTATTTTTGTTTACCTCACATGGTTTGAGAATAATTATTTCACTTTTTAGGCATAAAACCAATTAAGCTAAGCCAATAATGTTTGTAATTATAATGTACATGTGCAGACCCCTATGTTGATTGCAGTCATTCCCAAACTGCACACACACGTTGCGAAGTCCGACGCCCAATCCCCACCCTCATCACACCCACGCCACCACCTACCCCTCACAGTCAAAACCAAAATTCCTTACCCTCACAACCCCCGGTATGAGATAAACTACACACACACGTTGCGAAGTCCGACGCCCATTCCCCACCCTCATCACACCCACGCCACCATCTACCCCTCACAGTCAAAACCAAAATTCCTTACCCTCACAACCCCCCGGTATGAGATTTGCCAAATGTGAAAATTCCTGGAATGGCTTGCGGGCATGGGTTTCCCCTTATTCCCCTTAGATCCGGAACCACCCGAAGGTTAAGCTTCAGGAGGCTTCCAGACTCTGTGCATTGCCAGAAATACAAAAGCTACAGGTCTTGACACTATATCGACCCTTTCTTTCATTTTGTGACTGCTTCA
Organism: Plazaster borealis; assembly: GCA_021014325.1. Classification (NCBI taxonomy): domain Eukaryota; kingdom Metazoa; phylum Echinodermata; class Asteroidea; order Forcipulatida; family Labidiasteridae; genus Plazaster; species Plazaster borealis. The sequence goes on along the minus strand of CM037457.1, from coordinate 16,877,799 downwards.
CTTCTTTCAAGAAAAATTTGAAGGCTTAGGAGATTTGGAGAAAATGCTGAATCAGGAAAATTCCAGAGAAATCACACGCTTGCACCTCCCCCCCACCCCCACCCCCATCCACCCTCAGACTGAACGTCACTATCTCCCCTACCCATATGCCCCTCCCCCATTCATTGTAGTGGCTTCATACATAACATGTTAACCACGCATTCAACTGCACATGGTTTCTGAACTGTGGTTTAGCTTAAAATAGCAGATTTGCTACATTATATCTCCAAGTTTTCAGAAGGATGTCAAGAAAATAACTTGTCAAATTTGTTTCAAATAGTAGGGGCTCACAAAATTCAGAATACAGCCTTTCAGCACTTATCTTAGAGTATTCATAATTCATAATAAAACTTCACCTTAACAATAAAAGCAACCAAAATTGCCACAAAATGAGTACAATCACAATGATCAGTTTTATTACAAAAAAATTGTCCTTTACAAAGTTTTTCGTTCAATGTTCCGCATAGCATAGAAAAAATGTATTACAAAATACAAAGAGTTGGTGATTATGTACATGATTTGAGTGTTATATGCATTGACAGAAAGTAGTTGATAATAATCATATAGTTACAAAATGTTACATAAATGCCTACCCTGGTGTTTTAGTAATTATATCAAAGGAATAAACAAGAAAGGTAAATGGATCAACTTGGGTGAAAACAACCCTGGTCGCTTAGAAAATTAGAACTGTCATTATCATTCAGTACGTTCATGTATGGGTAAATGGTGAGAAATGAAAATAACTTTTTGGGATGGTCATGAAAATTATGAATGCCGTCACTTTCCAGGATTTGTTTTCTGTGCAAATCGCCTGAATGAATTCAAGAAGAGAAATGTATGGGAGAGAATCACATTTTTTAAAAATCCCAATGTAGAAATTTCCGTTTGAGCAAACGTCTGGTGAACCCACTTTTTGGGTTTGGTCACTCTTGTGTACCCGCCGTTTTCATTGTCTGGTTTGCCTAAACGTTCAGTATCCAGCACAAAATAAAAAAAGTTGATTTCGACTGTGGCAAATTTAATTCACAATATCTCTGTATTTGTTGCTGTTATTGGAGTCCATGTTTTTTTGTTAAATCCCAATATAAGCAAACTGACTGAAGAGGTAAATCTCTGGTACTTGACAATAGTTGTTGTAACTCTCGCATAGAGTTATATACAAGAACTAGCGGGTGTACAAAACCAAGTGACATGGCCAGACATGAATCATTTCTGTCCATTAAAGCCAATGGGGCTGACCCATCATACTAAACACTGCTCAATCATCAGTTTCCACAGCAAACATTTCCAAGTGGACATTTGTAGGCAATTGACCCATAGGGATTTTCGCCCGTGGCGGTTCAGCGGAGTTCCATGCATGACATAGCGAGTGCTCCCTCTAGTTCTATGAACTTTCCTTAACACTTTAATAGCACCATAGCGGCTGCAAGCAGCTTGTACCGAAATGCGCATAGCAGCTGCGAAATTCAACCTTGTTCAGTTCAACCGATAAGGTTTTGTCTTGATTTTGTAGTTTTCATTTTTTCTCAAGTTGACTTACATGTACTATCAAAAAATAAAATTAGCAAAGCAAAATGTCCATTTAATTTGTTTAAGGGCATTTTTACAAGAAAAGAGAAGTACAAAACCATAGCAAAATCGGACATGCCTGGGCCTATGGTCAACTGTACAGAAATACACAGTCTCTATTGGGTTAAACAAAGCTATGATTTCAAATAATATTCTACAGACTACAATAATTACCAAAGAAATTAATTTCATTTTTGTAAGTTTGGCTCAGTACGTACAAAAAATGTTTTTAAAAAAAGGAAATATATCATCAAATGATAAAATTTAATAATTTCAGCTGATATAGTTTGCATAATCATAGACAATGGAAGAAGTCTGTGAAAAAAACCAAATCAATTATAATTTATTATATTTTACGCTCAGTGGTACTGAAACCTTGTCGTGGTGGAGTGAAGTATCTCTATGAACCAAAAATCTATACCGGCAGGTTTAACCAAACAGGGAGGCCGACGGTAAGAGATCAGGGCCCCCAATTTCATAAAGCATGTAAGCACAGAAAACTTTTGCTTACGAAAAGTAGGTTACCAGCCGAAATACCATACAGTTACAATTGCTGTGACTGGTACCCCACTCATTTCTTGCTTAGCAAAGACATTTGCCCAGCATAATTTTCTGCTAAACAGCTTTATGCAGGACCCAATTTCATTGCTCTGCTTACCACTGGATTCTGCGCTTGCGATCACCATTCTTTGCTTAGAGGGGAAGCGCAGAATTTCTGCACTAGCTGTGTAAGCGAAGAATGCCTGGTAATGTGGAGTACACAGGCACACAAGCAAAAATTCCCTGCTAACCTATGAAATACGCTTGGCATAAGCACAGAATTCCCTGCTTCCGTAAGCGCCGATTCTTTGCTCACGGTAAGCAGAGCCATGAAATTGGGCCCAGATTAACAGTGGTCCCCTGGTCATCCAGGTAGGGGGGTTGGGCATGGGGTTTACAACCCCACTCCTGAAAAACAAAACCTATTACAGAAATTGCATGGTCTTATGTCCATCCAGGGACGAACAGGATGGGTAGGTATGTACACCAAGTGTGAAGTGATGGGCAACTTTGGAATGCCAAGCGGCAGCAGACACACTGGGTAAATTTCCATTCAAATTCGGAGCCCTCCTACATTTCTGAGAACTAAGTATTTACCTGGTAACTTTGCTGCCATCTTGCGTCCCCAAGGTCTCCCATAGAACAAAAACAACGTCAGTATCGTCACTACCATTACAAAGAAAATGTGAACAAAGGTAATCTCCAGTTTTCGTAGATGGCTTGAAAATTAAATTCAGCAAGGTTTTGGTTTCAGAAATAGACAATGCAAGTCTTGCATGATTTCAAACATTTGTGGGACCACTTTGGTCCCATGTACATTGCTTGAACGCGTGAAGAAAACAAACTCGCGCATTTTAACGGCTTCCAAATGTTCAAATAAGCGCGAGACTTGCACAGTCTCTCAGAAGTCCACTAACAGCCTCCAATGCTGACTCGTGATAAGTCACAAGTAAACTTAAGTCATAATTCCATTATCTAAACTCATTAGATTCTACAGATATCAAAACATTTAAATAATTTTTTCATCAATTACGGTTGTAAAGTTACATAAATTACGGTGTAGTGATACAATGAAAATGGTTCACGATAATTATGAAAGTGAAACTATTAAACACATATGGACCGGCAATGAGGTCACTAGTACACGTCTATGCACCTCGAGGAACTGTGAGGGAAATAGGACCCTCTTGTAGTCACTCACAGGCCCCGAGGGAGGATAGATGTGCACTAGTGACCAGATTATGCTAGTCCAGTTTTATAACACACCTCAGTCCAAAACATGGAAAAACAATATAAACGAAAAATAATAAAGAAGGGTTTTATAACTGAACTGTTTTAATTCAACAGTTAACCCCAAGAGAACCATAAGCAATTCAACAATTAAAGGACCATTAATCCCCTTAGATTTAGTTTTTACTTGTTCACATCATGAGAGGGCACTGTAACACTAGTACAAAATCTTTGAGCATAGTGCCCAGTTTGGGAACAATTTCCCGCAAGTTACGCGCACATGATGTCTTGACGCATGTCTAGTTCACGGTGGTGCAAATTTCATGCACTAGCCATATTATTGAACCCCCAGGTGACATTGTTTCAGCCAACCAGAATACAGAACTAGCAAGAGGTGTGTTATAAACGTACTTCTACAACAACAACTAGCCTGTACTATTCACAGGTGACTTGCTTGTACATAATATCTGCAACTGGCATTGTCAAAGCCCTCAATACGTTAAAATCGCACAAAAATTAGCAATGTTCCTAACATAAGTGAGATATCGGTATTTATCGTGAAAATTGATAATATTCCTAGCAATGTTTCTGAATATTTCGTACTCCATCAAGATCTAGAGAAAATGGTCTATATGGTGACATGAAATTGACAAGTTGGTCCCTGGGGTCAATTTTCGACCTTTTCGTTGTCATTACGCATTATGGTAAATGCCAAGATGTTTTGTGTTTTGCCAGAGCAGGTGTCATTTTAGTCCCTCCCACACCCATCCTTCCACACCATCAAAAAAGAAGAAGAAATGAATAAATAAAGTATAGATAAATAAATAAAGAAAAAGAAGAAAAAAATGGTGTGGTTAAAGGCACTGTACACGTTTGGTAATTACTCAAAATATATATTAGCATAAAAACTGTTGAGAGCTGTTGATAGTATAAAACATTGTGAGAAACGACTCCCTCTGAAGTAACGTAGTTTTTGAGAAAGAGGTAATTTCTCACTAAAATAATAAAAACTTCTTGCAAGAAGTTTTTATTCCTATCTGAAAGTACACAAATTTGTACAACAAGTGTTTTTTCTTTCATCATTTTCTTGCAACTTCGATGACCAATTGAGCCCAAATTTTCACAGGCCTGTTATTTTATGCATATGTTGGGATACACCAAGTGAGAACACTGGTCTTTGACAATTTCCAAACGTGTTCAGTGCCTTTGAATTTTGACTTGTGGTGCGTAGTGTTTTGCTATCAGTCTATTGGTTTAAAAACTCTGGTTCTTTTTTTCTGTATACATCAATTCAAACATGACTTGGTGCTATTAACGACTGGAATTTGACCCAATAGAGATCACTCAACAATTAATCAAGTAGTAAGTATCAGAAAGTAAGGTCTTGTACCAAGACTAAGTTAAAAAAAGGGCCCAATTTCATAGAGCTGCTTAAGCAGACTATTTTGCTTACAAATTTTGTGCTTAGCAGAAATTAGCAGGATACCAGTCAAAAATTGGCATGTGACATGGTAGTTTGGCTGGTAACCTTATTCTGGTAAGCATAATTTTGTTGGGCTTAGCTACTTTTTGTGCTTAAGCAGCTCTATAACACTGGGCCCAGGTCTTTCATGGTGTGTCATGGCCAAGTAGTCTAGTGCACCCAACTTAAGTTCTGGTAGCAAAGACATCAGTGTGTGGGTTCAAATCCCGGTCATGACACTTGTGTCCTTGAGCAAGACAATTTACTATAAATGTTTCTTTTCACCAGGTGTAAATGGGTACCTGTGATGGCAGAGATGGTTTATGTGATTGATCCAGCTTGGTGCGCTACATATTTGGCAGCACAGGCTTTATACTCCCAAGCGGCTGAGATGGTTTAAGGAATCAAATAAATGGCTCGGTGACCGGTGTAATAATATTCATGCGCAATGAGTGTCAAAAATAGCGGATACCAGCGCTATATAAATGTCCATTATAATTATTATTATGATATCTAACAAAAGTATCAAGATTTACTATCACATAAACGCTAAGAAGTATTGTTACGTTAGCAGAACTACTTATGATATACATAACATACATCAAAACAAACGGAAAGCTTACAACATTCAACCAGGCACATAAAAGGGGTACAAATTCACACAAAACACTAAGTGTATTGTATGAAATCAGAGCAAGCGAATTCAGCCAAAACAAAAACAAAAAACAAACAAAATGTATAAATACAATGCAAAGTTGGGACGGACACAGCTTTCAACTTCACGTGATGCATAAATAAATATGCAAATACAAATATGAAAATAAAGAATTTATGGAAACTGCTTGGGAAAGAGAGAAGTCAATGTACAAATCAATCAAAAGTCAACATGGTCCCTAAAGAGGAAGGGAAATGCACTCATTTTCCAATAGATAGAGCCCTCATGTTAATGGAAAAAAATTACAAGTCTCTAACCTCATGTTAAAATGGTGTAAAATTGCCATTGTATTCTATACCCTTCCAGTGCAAAAATTTGTCAACATCCAAAACATCTGATGACGTCATTCTGAGAAAAATTTGGATTCTAGTTTCCGATCTTTTTGCCAGCAATGATTCTCAGTCTCGTAAATGAAATACAAAAGGGGCCTGATGCCCCCTGGCTGTAACAATCTCCCTACTCCCGCACCCCCATCCCCCCCCCCACTTCCTCAAACAGCTCCAATCCATGAGTATCATTCTCAAAGGACCTACAGGTTTGCTGTCCAGAGAAAAAGACACTTCTGTTTAGAAAGTTTTAAATGTCTTACATCAATCTCAATTAATTTCCCATTAGCCTATTTGAGGTATGGTGGACACTATAGGAGTGCACTGTTAAGTTTGGGTGTACACAAACAAATTTTACCCAAACCTAAATAGTGTGACAGTAATGTGTCCACCATTATCTCAAAATGGCTTATGGGCTTTGGATAACTGCTGGAGCTACTCTCTGTTAAAGGTATCGTACACGTTTGGTAATGACTCAAAACAAATATTAGCATAAAAACTTACTTGGTAACGAGCAACAGAGAGCTGTTGATAGTATAAAACATTGTAGGAAACGACTCCCTCTGAAGTAAAGTTGTTTTTGAGAAAGAGGTAATTTCTCACTAAAATAATAAAAACTTCTTGCAAGAAGTTTTTATTCCTATCTGAAAGCACACAAATTTGTACAACAAGGGTGTTTTTTCTTTCATCATTTTCTTGCAACTTCGATGACCAATTGAGCCCAAATTTTCACAGGCGTGTTATTTTATGTATATGTTGGGATACACCAAGTGAGAATACTGGTCTTTGACAATTACCAAGCGTGTTCAGTGCCTTTAAGTAGGCACGGTTCACGGTGGAATGTTTACGTCAAACGTTGTCAAGATCACCACAACCACCGTAAAAATATAACAAACAATAAACCCGGTAGAAATGGGTATAAACAACTATTTACAAAAAAAATGGAAAAAAGTTATGATGATATATAATTTAGATTTTTTGTAACATATAAATGTACATGTAGTTACACTACCTTGTCATACGTTATTGGTCTTGTTCATATTTCAAGGCAAAAGGATGATCGTTGGCAGAAGAAGAAAACCCTGAAAACAGGAACATGTCAAACAAAAAATTGCCACCTCAGGGATTACTGCATTCACTGTGCATGACAGCATGGGCTCTAATGCATTAACTATAGACCTTTATGCAAATTTGACCTTCCAATACGACTTTGATGTGTGACCTTTTATTCAATGAAATTTGTGGACTCTTGGTCCTGAAGCTTTGTCACCATTGACATCAGTTCACCGAAGGACGGTCTTTTATCAGGTTTCTGTGTAAAAAAGGAAAAGAAACAAGAACAAATGTTTTTACCTTTTTTTGGGGGGGGGGGAGGCAGATCTGGAATTACATGGAGGGCCATGTCCTCTGTTGCTCATAGACTTTAAGTTTTTCAAATGGAATTGCCCTTTGCAAAATGGAAATGGTCTTGCCCTTTCAAAGATGAAATTCCAGGCCTGAGAGGGAACAACATTGTTTTTCTGAAAACTAAACTTGAAATATATTTTCAACTTGAAAAAAATTAACGAAAACTCTCCTGACGATGACTAGAGCAAGCTAGTCGAAATGTTGAGACCTATTTAGAGCTCACTCCGCGGCAGTGTAGTTATTAATGAGAAGTCCCCCCGTTCCACATAGCCAAAGTAGTAGTCCCGCCCGATTTCCTACCTCCCGCCCAGGTAGTAGTTAATAAGCAGGACAGTTCTTTTCAGAACTGAGAAGTCTCCCGAATTCTGAATATTCTACTCTGCGGCAGTAGAATAAAAAGCAAGACAAGTTCTCAAAGAACAAAATCTACCTAGCAAGTAGATATACACATGGTGTTACTGCAAACCAAATATATATTGATACCTCACCATGCAATGCCTCAAATCCTCTAAAACTGTTAAAACAATATTTATTTATTTATTTATTTATTTATTCTGGTTGTGAAGCCAAGGATTCTCAGAAAAGCGAACTTAATCACTATACTGGCCAAGAACCCCATGGAGAAAACACAAGGAAGGAAGTTTAAGTTTTAGATGTTGGAGGAAAACCCCAGAGAATTTTTCCAGGGGAAACCCACGCAATCAGGTAGGGACTGAAAACCCAATCCACGTAGTGACCCTGGCGTGATTCGAACAGGGGTCCCAGAGGTGGAAGGAGAGGAAAGATACCACTACGCCAACCCGGACAGCCCCCCCCCCCAAAAAAGTCCATTGACCCCTTGCACCAGCGTCACACGCGGCAACTGTCTGACAGGCACGCCATTTTGGGAGTCGAATTGCACTCACAAATTATGGTACAAGTTGACGGCGTGTAAACGCTGCGTCGCATAAAATGACTGTTTAACACATGAGAACATTGACTCCCAAAATAGCGCAACCAAGATTGTTGCGATATCGACGTCAGGTGAATCAGTTCACTAGAACTTTATCGCAACTCAGAATCCCTGCCGTGTATACACAATAAGAACTAGACTATTGTTATTTATTATTGTAAACAGGTTTTGTCTTATATAGGATTTGAGGCATTGCATGGTGGGTATCAATGTATATTTGGCTTGCGGGAACACCATGTGTATATCTACTTTGCTGTGTAGATTTTTTGTTCTTTGAGAACCTGTCTTGCTATATATATTCTACTGCCCCGGAGTAGATTTCGGAAATCGGGAGACTATTCTACTGTCACAGAGTAGAGTTTCGGAATTCGGGAGACTACCAAGTTCTGAAAAGAATTGCTCTGCTTCTTAACTACTACCTGGGCGGAAGGTAGGTTTTGTCTTTTTCTCCAGTAAAACGTAACCACCAAATTGGGCGCAGTTTCCAAAGGTTGGTTGTATGGTGAATTTATCCAAAACAAAAGGGGAATGGTAATTAATTTGTTCTTCCAGAAACAATCAAGTAGTTCCCTTTAATTTATAGATGGTGTCTTTACTTCTACATTTATTTCACAATGAACCTTCTTGCTCAGCAAAATGGACCTTATATGCATTGACGTAATCACGCCGCTATCTTGGAGGTAAAAAGATGACAAAACAAAGGGAATGCACAGCTATGTATGCGCCAAGCACAGGATGGGCCTATAACCAACCTTCTTTTGACCTCTAGCCCAGGGGCACTCTCCTCAAAAGATACCATGTGTACAAGATCTATAGACTATGCAAGTCTCGCGCATATTTGAACTTACCGGACCATTGTAGTCCTAACCATACAAACTTTTATGTGGGCGGGATTTTGTTTAGTCAATTATTTTAGTTTAACATAGTTTATGGCTATGAAAATGATATATGTTGTTGGGAATGTAATACTAAGTGATACACAAAATGAAAGTAAAACCAGAGAATAAGACTTGACCTCCGTTTCCGGTTACTTGTAAAAAATTAAGAATGCTTCCCAATTTGTCATTAAACATGTGATAGACGCACACATTCAGGCGCGATTGGAAAATTGGTTTTCTAACAATAAGCATCCTCGTGCCAAGTTTATATTTTGTTTTAATGTTAATTTGAACAAATAATTTTTTATTATACAAAAATTTGAAATTTATTTATAACAACTTGCTAAAGGTATTTTTATTTGCAGGAATTTTGTATAAATATAATTTTGAAAGAAGATTTGATATCATAGAAAAATATTGTCTTCGTTCGAGTTTTTCTTCTCGTTTTCGATATGCGCGAGACTCGCACAGTCTATTGTGTGCTAAGCAGTTGCACCAAATCAAGCTCAGGTCTTTAGGGCTTACCTCGTGCCAGCAGCGGCACATGATAAAGTAGATTTCTCTTGGGCAATATGGCGGCTGTTCCATACGGTATTGCCTTCTTGTCACCTGGTCCACTACCTCCACATTGTTCATGTTGGGATATGGCGTCTGTCCCCCAGAGAAGATTTCCCACAATAAAATGCCTGTTTCCAAAAGACAGTTGCCACAATCAGTTAAATTAGCCTTCCTACTGTCTGACAAATATCATCCACTGTTAGATAGATGAACTATGCCAGATTGCATTATGACTTCATGTAGTGAATGCATCTACACAGTACACAGTAAACCCTCCTACTGTGGGTTTTGAATGATAGATAAACTATGCTATTCTGCAATATATTATCACGTAGTGAGTGCATCTACACAGTACAGTCAACCCTCCTACTTCCTGACCATTCAATATCATTCACTGTGGGTTTTGAATGATAGATAAACCTATGCTAGTCTGCAATATAATATCATGTAGTGAATGCATCTACACAGTACACAGTCAACCCTCCTACTTCCTGACCATTCAATTTCATTCACTGTGGGTTTTGAATGATAGATAAACTTTGCCAAACTACAATACGATATCATATGGCAAATGCATCTACACACTGGATGTACACAGTTAAGTCCTTTTCACACTACATAAATTTCCCCCGGATTTTCCCCGGAAAGTTTAGTTGAACTCTTCACAATTGAGTTGCTATCTCTTGCAGACGCCAAGAAATAGCCATTTCCTGGGAAAAGCTACCTCTGCTTAAGAGTAGGGTTAAGTAACACATATAATTATAATAGTAATAATACCGAGTTCTTATACAGCGCTTTATCACACCCGATGGGCGTATCAAAGCGCTCTGTATTTTTTCCTGCAAGGTATGCAGAGCTACATGTTGAAGTATGAGACCTATTCCTTTATCGCACCATGTAATGGTTTACAAGGTGCTGTGGTGCAATATACTGCCGATCAAACCAGGAACACTGGGGCGAACCCGTTTTCTTTACGATAAGTGCACTGGGTTCTTTTATGCGCATTACACAACACACGGGACCTACAGCTTTACGTCCCATCCGAAGGATGCAGCAAAAATGGTGAAGTGTCTTGCTTATCACACTCTGCTGATCAGAAACACCAGAGCTCCGGTGTTCTTATCCGCTCGGCCACGACACGCCATATACAATTTACCTACAGCGGATTGGATTGGTATATAGACCTTTATCGTGGTGCGTCCATCTGGATTGTCTCCCATTCAAATCAATGTAACCAAACCGAGGCTGGAAGGAGAAATAGTCTGGTAGTTCCTTTTTGTACAATGAATATTGCATTCATTACTGTTATTGGATACAGGAAACATGACCAAGATGGTGACAGCGTAATAATAGTCTTTATGCAGAGCCCCCTCAACCCTACAGTTCAATTAAGAAACAGGTGCAGACTTACCATAGGCCCACACATCAGACTTGCTGCTAAATTTAGTGAAATGCAAGACTTCTGGTGGGGCCCACTTGATGGGGAACTTTGTGCCTGTACTTGTGTACTCATCATCAAGAACATATCTGTAAAACGAATGCAATGACTACAGTAAGAAAAAACTCCACTCACCCGACAGTAAAAAATCTGCTTAAGTTGACCAACATTCCTTTGTGATAGTAAGGGTTATCTCTAGTATTAACTAGTTGCAACCACCAACTAACACCCCCCCCTTAGCAGAAACTAGCAGGATACCAGTCACAAATTGTACATGTGACATAGTGTTTTGGCTGGTAACCATTTTCTGGTAAGCATAATTTTGTTGTGATCAAGTACTTTTTGTGCTTAAGCAGCTCTATGAAATTGGGCCCTGGTCACTGCTACAGCTACTTACATCCTACAATCCCAGCCAAAACCTCACTAGGGGCCCCCTTTCCCCGGCCCCCAGTCAATGTTGGCTCTCATTCCACGGTCTGCACTCCAGCTGGAGATACAACATTGTAAAGGAGGGGGGTGGGGCAGATTTGGGAAGAGGAGGGTATGTTTAGTGTCACTATAGACCCCTTGCACAATGCGCAGCGTACTCACATGCGCCTATCCTGAGTGTCATTTTGGATGTCAAAATCGTATACAAACATGCACAAAATGAGGCGCATTGTTCGGAGGCGCGTTCCGCGTTGTGTAAGGGGTCTATAGAAATCAATAGATCCCCCTTGCATAACACGAAACGCTACAAGTACGCTGTGGTCACACGCACGTTTTTACGCACAGAGAACAGCTATCGTCCAATGATCTGCCTCCTTTTTGAGAGTGTGACGTCATATGCAATGGGTCTGTATTCACAGTTGGCTTACCTTGTCAGTCCAAAGTCAGCAACTTTCACAACATTCCGTTCCCCAACCAAGCAATTTCTTGCAGCCTGCGGGGACAAATGACAAAGAAGTGAGTTAATTTCTAACCATGGTTAACCATGACAGACAAATCAACATTGATAATGCGCTCTGCACAGTATAAAGTATAACGCATAGGGAAACTGTCTCCCAAAATGGAGATTTATTGTGGTCAATAGATACAACAACACGTACCAAATCTCTATGAATAAACATTTTGGTTTCTAGGTAGTAGAGAGCCGAGCATATCTGTACAGCCATGTGAAGAAGGATGGTCGGCTTTGTTAGTAAATCTTTGTGCCTTCTCAAATGAAATAGTAAACAGCCTGAGGATACAAACAAGAAGAAAATTAAAACCGTGTGTGCAAATTGGCAAGGTGATATAGAGACCTGCACTTGATTTCACAAAGCATTACGATTCATTTTTTTTCTAACGAATCAATCTGAAAATCGAGCACAATGTGATGTTGCAATACAAATCACCATGTGCGATATACATCTTAAGACTAATCTTTGCTTTGTGAAGTCAAGCCCAGGCCCCCTTCCTAGAATTGGTACTAACTTCATACTTTGTTACTAAACTCTACATTGCTTGTATTAACTCAACATTGTGAAACATTGTACAACCAACCGTGTTAGAGCTCTATGCTCTACTGTTAAATTGTTCAAAATAACAGACAACCAATAACTCCTCTTAAAAGCTGTACCCAGTTGGTTTAAGAGTTTTGTTGTCCTCCTGACAAAGCAACACCTGCGCAGTGCTTCATCAACATTGTCAAGTTGAACCCCCTGACACTTCCCTGGAAGTTTACAAGGCTCATTCTCATACCTGCCAACATTGAAACCTCAGAACAGTTTCACAAGTCCACAGAGAGCGACGCAAAAAGTCGTGCGAGTAAAGCTTATTACTTACACACAGATACAAATTATGTACGTATTTAAAACGATGTACAAAAATCACTGTTTCCCGTAAGAAAATCTCTACTGTCGCAAGCAAATGGCACTCTCTTTTGCCAGAACTTTTTGATCTTGCTCATTGCTGTCTCTTGTCAGAAATAGGAATGTTCTGATTCTTCGCGGCCTGTAATCTCAACAATCTGGACAATTCCAATTAAATCTGAACAGTTGGCAGGTATGCATTCTAACCATATTGTTCACGAAATCGTAATATTTGGCGTAATTCTCCAAGGAAAGTTGTGAGTCTAGAGTCATTTGCAGAGAAGATGGACAGGACAACGGTCAAGATCGGTTCGGACTTAATCAACCCGGTCAAGCTGACCACTCATACCATCACGCCTGACTGACTTTAGTATGCAACATAGGCCCATTGTATGATCACCACAAAATACTAAAAATTGCTTACCTTTTGACATATACTCTGTTATAATACATATGGGTTTCTTACACATGCCGTATAGTTGGACCAAGTTCTCATGTTGGAATTGCCTTAGGAAACAAGCAGAAAAACAAAATAGACGATCAGTTTCACTCTTCAAAGAGAGAGCAGTTGGTTTAAGAGTTTTTTGTCCTCTTAGCGGTTTAGTGCATCGGACTCAAGTTCTGGTTGCTGAGTCATCAGGGTGTGGGTTCAAATCCTGGTCATGACGCTTGTGTCCTTAAGCAAGAAACAAAACTATAATTGCTTCTCATCACCCGGGGGTAAATGTTTGACAAAATTAAACAAACAAGAAACAAACTGCATTCTAAAAACCCGTACCACAAAAGATTTCATCAGGAAAATACAAACAAAAAAGGAAAAAAGAGCAGAAATGTGAGGGTTTTTTTACGTCATGACTTTGGCCTCATCGATGAAATCATCCTCTGACATAGCATTTTCTCTCATGATCTTGACGGCCACAAACTGGTTGCGTTTGTTGATCTTGGCAAGTTTGACGACACCGAACTGTCCGCTCCCCAGTTCCCGATGGATCCGTAGCTCTTTCCAGTCAATCACCAGCGTTCTGGAGCCGAGGCCTGCTGTCGTTGGTGGTATGTGACCCGGTGGATTCCTCAGTCTCGTTATCAAGCCTACAAAAGTGGAGTAAATTTGAGAATTGTCGTCTAGGACCAAAACCTTATCATAGAAATGTACCAATTTATCATGAACCCTCGACCTTTGTGGGGTTCGAATCCCATCCGAGAAATATGCCTTTGGACTTTGTTTCCAATGGACTCAGGAAAGTACTGAGTATACGGTGCTAAACACACATCGGTGTAAGGGTAAAACCAAATAATATTCTTTATCCCTGATGCAAATTTAACATCTATTAAGTTTTACAGACGCTGAATAAACCTCTGTGGTACATAAACTGACCTCCAGCGTTGTGTTGGTGATAGATGATGAGGTCTGGTATGGAGTTGAAACAGTGCTTCTCCGAGACATAGTTCTGGTTGTCGGCATTCTGCTTTATATGGTAGTGGCTGATGTTGTCTTCATGAATGGGCCTAAAAGAAAGAGAAAAAAAAAAGAGGAGTCAAGAAAATACATATGCTCGGAGTGTGGAACCTTATTGTGGTGCAGTCATCTTGTGTTTTACTCCAGTTCAAATCAATGTAATGAAACTGAGGCTTAAAGGGAAAATAGTCTGGTTCCCTTTTTTTACATCATGAAGGCAAATTGGTTACACACTGGGAACTAGGAAAAGATGACGGCAGCATGGAGCAAGTTTGCGCGAGGACCAATAGTTAACTAGTGGTTGGTTAGTGGCATACGTAGGGCATGCGCACTGAAGTTGAAGTGCGAACGACTCTAGTCATGTCATGTCAACGCGACCATAAAATAATGTCAGATCAACGTACATTATCATTTTTATGATAACTGGTCCACTCTGCACTGTGCTATAAAAACAGCTATTGCAACCATGTCCAGTAGGCTGGTTCCAAATAGTCGACTAGTGTAGTCCAACCATCATCGACTGGAAAGAGTTCAGGCTAATTTAGTCGAACTATGGTCAAAAATAGTTCTTGCATGAACTTAGCCATATTAAAAAAAAGAAGTCTGTCCACATTCAGTATGTACAGCGGCAGCACCAAACTCTAAAAACTGTTGTTTTCCTTTGGAAGGGGGGGGGCAGGTTTCGGCAAGTGAGGGCAAAGAAATAGTTCTTGGGGGGCAATTGAATAGCTGATTTCCAATGTATCAACAAACAATAACCGCAGGAATGTCTAAAATAAAAATCAATAGAAGTATGAAAGAGTTCAGGCTAATTTAGTCGAACTATGGTCAAAAATAGTTCTTGCATGAACTTGGCCATATTAAAAAAAAGAAGTCTGTCCACATTCAGTTTGACAGCGGCAGCACCAAACTCTAAAAACTGTTGTTTTCCTTTGGAAGGGGGGGGGCAGGTTTCGGCAAGTGAGGGCAAAGAAATAGTTCTTGGGGGGCAATTGAATAGCTGATTTCCAATGTATCAACAAACAATAACCGCAGGAATGTCTAAAATAAAAATCAATAGAAGTATGCAGAGTGTTGTCTGGCAAATTGTCAGGCAAAAGTTGTTTCATAACAAAATTTAAAAAAAGGCTAAACCCAAAATCCAATTGATTAAAATCCTAATCTCAGTGTTTTTTCCTTTGCTGTGTTTTTTGGGGGTTTTTTTTGAGGGAGGACAAATTGGCGGTCAAACAAACAAAAACCTGGGTGGGAGGGTAGCAAATGCTCCTTCCCTGAATCCCATGTAGCACCACCACCGAGTCTGTACCCACACATTCAGCGAATAAGAACAAAAGCCACCTAAATCCCTTCAGAGATCAATTAAATCCACTTGATAGATTACGGAGGATTTGTAATGATTAGGGCTTATCTCATCATGTACTCACCCTGATCCTTTGGTGAGAACAGAGAGAGTGTACAACCCTTTAGTGCTGGAGTTTCTGACCATGAAGCAGCCGTCTTTGCCCTCGGCTCTCAACTCTTCTTCCGTCCTCTGTCTGTTCCACGAACCGGTGAACCATCTAAAAATGAGAGGGGATTGTCAATGTTTTCATGAGGGGAGTACCATACCGGACAACATTGAAACCTCAGAAATAGGTACACCAGTTTCATGAGTCCACAGATAGCGACGCAAGAAGTTGTGCGAGTAAAGCTTATTACATGCACACATTCAAATTGTGTACAAATTTAAGATAAGGTAGAAAAAACATTGTATCCCGTAAGAAAATCAATACTGTCGCAAGCAAATGGCACCCTCTTTTGCCAGAACTTGTTGATTTTTTTCATTGCTGTCATTGTCAGAAATAGGAATGTTCTGATTTTTTTGCGGCCTGTAAACGAAAAAAATTTGACAATTCCAATTAAATCTGAACAGTTGGCAGGTATGGAATACCCATGTGAAATGGTACTCTCATCAACCAAATAGACTTTATATCTGACTCCATGAAAATGCCCTCTAAGGGAATAACGTTGGGTTAAAGCGTAGTCGGAAAAATGACAGATACAAATTTTTGAAACTGGGCCTACCGCACAATTTCAAAAAAAATGTTTGCCGGTAAGAATATTTTTGTGTTTACTAAAGCAGAAAAATGTGCTCAGCCAGTTATTATTCAATTGAAAAACACAAGACCGCCGGACTTTTCCAGTCATAAGTTTACTGGCCCGACACTTAAACTACTGGCCTCGGGCCTGTGGTCCAGTGTAAAATTCGAGCCCTGGAACCGTGTGTTCGTCTCTGGTTATCTCCCATAAACTAGGTCATATCTCACTTTCAACACCATGCACACTGTTAAAAATAAGACAAAATCTTGTTTCAAGAGAACTTTTCTTGTGTCACTCCTTGTGAAAATCTTTCTAGGAAGTGACAAAATAATTTTTTTTCTTGTAGCAGTGCACTTCAAATCTTTTTAAAGGTTCAAGTCAGTTGCTTAAAGTTACCAGGTGCAATGTTTGTCACTGGTTACTCACTAACACTAAGTTTTAAAATAAGCTTTTCCAAAGAACATTTGTAGTCATGGTCCAAATCTACCCAAGAGTGTCTTTGGATTAATAAATAAAAAAACATCTACAACTTTTTCTGACCAGTATTCACTTTAACCTCTACGCTTAAACTAAATCACAACTTTAAAGTGGCACTCACTCATATTTTTCCAAGCCTGATGAAAACTTGCTCTTTTCTTCAACATAGTTACTCGGGATATAGCCCTCCTGACTGCAAAACAACAGTTTTGAGATGAGTGGTTATTCATCCATAGTTCATTTATCGTGATAAGAACATAACAAAGAATACATGTTTGGAACCACTCACCACATCTGTGCGAATATTTCTGTAAATTTCTTGTAAATTATTTAAACAGCCTGATCAAACTAGCCCCAACCACTGCAAAGTTATCTTATCGGAGGCCTTTCTGCGGGTGTCACACTAGTCTTGGTCCAAGGTGGTCTTGTTGTTCATACTCTGTAATCAATCATCATAGCAGTTCTTATGTGATAGAGGTTGGCCTGCAGATGGCACCCTCTTTCACTGATTCATCGTGGAATGTAAATAACAGGAGCACCTTGAACCAAGACTAGAACCATTCACACATGCACACACATGTTGTAGACCCAGTAAATCAAGGACTTCTCTTTGTTCTCCCACTGTTTAGACCTAGTTTATTTAAGCGAAATCCCAATTGCGCATGTACCAAGTATTTACAAAGTAGTCTATGGCGGCATGCCTTATCCTATGTAAAGCATTAATTAGTTTATTGGTGCTTTCCTCAGTCCAACAGAATCAAACAGAATCAAACAGAATCAAACAGAATCAAACAGAATCAAACAGAATCAAACAGAATCAAACAGAATCAAACAGAATCAAACAGAATCCTACAGTTGGATTTTGATGGGTTGGGGGTGGCTAGTGTTTTGGATTAGCATATTTTGGATGATCTTCATGCTTTTCTATTGTAAAAAAAAAGGTTATTTCAGCCAAACCTGTGGCTGCCAATCATAAGTTTGTATAAGTAAACCAGAATAATGAACATACCCTTTTTTATTTCTAGCCTTCCACCAGTACTCTCTGGAGTTGTCGATCACAATGTATTCATCTCCTCTAATCAGCCTTATATCCATTTCCTCCATAGGGTCATAGTCAAACTTAGCGATCACAATCAAGTTGGTTTTCTTCTACAAAGTAACAACAGAGGGTAGAGTAAGTATAGGTTTTCCCTACAACCAAATTTCATTCATTCAATTCATCCAACCAGTTTGCTTCAGGATTAAAAATCCTTTTCCAGACACTTGGTGTGATCCCTGGCTGTACGGCAGTTACAGGTCGTTTGGCTTCTGACTGGCACCCCTCAACAAAGATATTGATAAAATAGGGAGACCGCCAACATAGGGCTAGATTGCTCAGTTGGTAGAGCACCGGCACGTGAATCAGGAGGTCGCACGTTCAAGTCCTGCTGTAGTTGATTTTTCTTTGTTCAACCTCAAATCATTTCAAACTTAGCCAGTCAGTATCACTATATGATTTATTACTTGATATATAAAGTTTCCATATGATTCCCGGAGACTTGATCTCGGTAAGTTTTAATTCATCTAAATTTCAACAAGCATCCATGACAGGAAGGGAACATTTTCTGGTCCCAGTTAACTGCTGTTTTGTTTTACAAATGGGTCTTCTTTATTAACAGAGTTGCCAAAACTTTCATCTTGTAATTAGGGAGATTGTGTACAATAATCATTCTCATACGAAACCATGTTTTTTTAATTACCCCCACTGATTGCTTTTACAGTGTATTTCCTGTTGATACAGTGTATTTCCTGGGATGTGATGACACTTTTGTCAAAATAACTGTAACTGAAATTACAGCCACACTAAAGGTGCATTCAGGTTGTGGTGGAATCAAGATCTACGAGGATGCGAGTGCTGCATACAAATTTTTAAAAAGTGGAATCGAAGTTCAAAATTTTGAAAACTGCTCCCCTACATGTACATGCAACCGCAGTTGGTTTAAAAATAAGAGAGAAAAAAAAGAGGAAAAAAAGAGAAAAGTGCCAGGCACTTTGTACTATGTTTTTAAATAATTTTCCATGGCACAGTTGAAAAATTGCATGCCTGCTAATTTCAGCCCGTCATTAACGATACGTATGTACCGTCCAGAACAATTTTCACAGATTCATGATTTGGGGGATCGGTGTTAACACTACCTGTATCAAATTCAGAACCTCTTTCGAGTTGCACTGAGCTTTTGGCGATTCAAAGACTGTTGTTGTTAGCTTTAAATTCTGAGATTTCCTATATCTTATTTTAACACTTGACCTATTAGTTTGGCTGCATAATGTTGGAGATAAACTAGACGTGTCTATTTCCATATTTCAAGCTCAATTTCACAACAAAATTACATGTATTCAGCCCAGTTCATACTTAATGCAAATTGCGAAAGCAAAGCAAACTTTCTTGCATCACAATTGCTGATCATTTGCACCATCAAAATTCGCTTTTGCATTTATGCTTTTGCGTGAAGTCCGAACTGAGCAATAGAATACACTTAAGATGAGTTGTCAAAATTGCCATAGTGATTTGTATTGTGACATCACACTTAACATCGCAATCAAGATTAAAACACCTCTTAAGAGCAATCTAAACTACTTATGACATCAAGCCTAGAGGCTAAAAACCTTCAAACGGACCAACAACCGTTGAGAGAATGAATTTGAATCACATAGTTGTGGCAGACACTGCTTGGCAACATTTACAGAGCTGCCAACATTTGCATCTTGCAATCAGGGAGATTTTGTACAACAATCAGGGAGATATTTAGACAAGTTTACATTCAACATAACAGGGAAAAGTTACCATAATCAGGGAGACTTTCAAATTTGTTCATCAGAACATGGAAAGATTGGTTTATTTTCAGGGAAATTTCTGCAGAATTGGCAGGGAGAGTTGGCAGCTCTGCGTTTACATTTCAGAGCTAGTCAGCTAGCACATACCTTCAATAATGCAGTATTAAAGGCACTGAACACGTTTGGAAATTGTCAAAGACCAGTGTTCTCACTTGGTGTATCCCAACATATGCATAAAATAACAAGCCTGTTAAAATTTGGGCTCATTTGATCATCCAAGTTGCAAGAAAAAACACCCTTGTTTTACAAATTTGTGTGCTTTCAGATAGGAATAAAAACTTCTTGCAAGAAGTTGTTATTATTTTAGTGAGAAATTACCTCTTTCTCAAAAACTACGTTACTTCAGAGGGAGTCGTTTCCTACAATGTTTTATACTATCAACAGCTCTCCGTTGCTAGTTACCAAGTAAATTTTTATTCTTATATTTTTTTTGAGTCATTACCAAACATGTACGATACCTTTAAAGAGAGTTTCCAAGTATGATAACTAATGTTTATATTTTCACATTTCCCTTGTAATCAGAATCAGGAGAAATAGAAAGAAAAACCACAGCTATTTTTAAACTCAAGACCAGAAACTGGGCTGTGTTGACAAAAATTGTTTCAAGAAAGGATGTGTGCTGTGTTCAGAAAAAACAAACATTGGCATTCCGAAAATTATGACACACACGTGTGGAAAGACAAAGCTGGTTTTGTAGGAGACTAAATTTGAAAGACAATGTTTTAACATGATTAAAATACAAACTATTGACACAATTCATCTTCAAAATAAGTTTGGTCGTGCCAACGTCAACATCCCACATGTTATACAGTGTGGTGTGCATTTCAGACGACACAGTGTGTTACACGTTTACCATGCTCTTTGAAACATGTCGCCATTGGATGCCAATAAGGGGTCTGTACATTCCACTCAGGAAGTTGTCCTTAGTCAAAAGGTCAAACTCAACAATGTTTTGATTGAATATCATGGAAATTCAGAAATGAACTAAAGACAGACCTATATATTTGAAATGTGATGTCATTTGATATTTTTGGATGTTGACAAATTTCGCACTGGAAGGGTATCCAAATACAAAGGCATTTAAAGGCACTGAACACGTTTGGAAATTGTCAAAGACCAGTGTTCTCATTTGGTGTATCCCAACATATGCATAAAATAACAAGCCTGTGAAAATTTGGGCTCAATTGGTCATCGAAGTTGCAAGAAAATAATGAAAGAAAAAACACCCTTGTTGTACAAATTGTGTGCTTTCAGATAGGAATAAAAACATAAAATAACAAGCCTGTGAAAAGTTGGGCTCATTTGGTCATCCAAGTTGCAAGAAAAAACACCCTTGTTTTACAAATTTGTGTGCTTTCAGATAGGAATAAAAACTTCTTGCAAGAAGTTTTTATTATTTTAGTGAGAAATTACCTCTTTCTCAAAAACTATGTTACTTCAGAGGGAGTCCTTTCCTTCAATGTTTTATACAATCAACAGCTCTCCGTTGCTTGTTACCAAGTAAGTTTTTATGCTAATATTTGTTTTGAGTCATTACCAAACATGTACGATACCTTTAACACTATTTTAATAAGAGACTTGTTATATTTGTCCAACTTTCATAAGGACTTTATCTAGAGGAAAAAATGAGTGCATCACAAAACTGAATTTGACCTCCGAGCCCTACTTCAACAGCCTAGATTTATGGTGCTTGTTCGTTGTAAACATTTCCTAAACACTCACAGGTATAAATAATGATTTTAGGTTGAACAAAGAAAAATTGACTAGAGCGGGATTTGAACCAACGACCTCCGGTTTAACATGCCAGCACTCTACCAACTGAGCTATCTAGCCCTATGTTGGCGGTCTCCCTATTTTGTCAATATCTTTGTTCGGGGGGTGCCAGGTATAAATAACATAATAACATTTTTATCTTTTGTCTCTTCAGTCAGAGTTAACAAAACTCCAGGATGTTGACTGGTGTCCTTGACCTTAATGTATATGCATTTCCTCTGAAAACGGAAATTGCGGAAAACCATTTTAGAAAACAGGCTCAGTGTGTAACCATGGTAAATACTGTTGATAAGTTGAACATGTTTGAACATGTTGTCAAAACAGAGTTCCATTTAAAAGTCACTTTGTCTCGAGTTAAACTTCACGTTCAGATAGCCAGTGAAAAAACAAG
The DNA here is from genome assembly GCA_021014325.1 of Plazaster borealis. Taxonomy (NCBI): domain Eukaryota; kingdom Metazoa; phylum Echinodermata; class Asteroidea; order Forcipulatida; family Labidiasteridae; genus Plazaster; species Plazaster borealis. The sequence goes on along the minus strand of CM037457.1, from coordinate 16,855,803 downwards.
TAACCGGTCTAGGTGAAACTATATTATTTTTTACCTAAAACCCCTCCTCCTTATAAGGGTTTACAAGGTGCTGCGGCGCATTCGGCAGCCACTGCCAAGAATACCGGGCAAACCCCCTTCTCTTAGTGATAAGTGTAACTGGGTTCTTCTTGGTGGATAACACAACAAAAAGGACCTACGGCTTTATGTCCCATCCGAGGGGACGAAGCAATAATGACTAAGTGTCTTGCTTAAGGACACAAGTGTCACCACCGGGACTCGAACCCACACTCTGCTGATCAGAAACACCAGGGCCCAATTTCATAGAGCTGCTTAAGCACAAAAAGTAGCTAAGCACAACAAAATTATGCTTACCAGAGTAAAGTTACCAGCCAAAATACCATGTCACATGTACAATCTGTGACTGGTATCCTGCTTATTTTTGCTGAGCAGCAAATTTTTTAAGCAATACTTTCTGCTTAAACAGCTCTATGAAGTTTTGCCCAGAGCTTGATTCTGGTGCACTCAGAAATGGTCCGGTGCAACTCTGTACTAATCAGAAATCATTTTAATCACCTTGACTGCCTCGGGTAGTTTGGGCAGTGGGATCACCGGCCGCTCTGTTCGCGAAATTTCCATGGGAGCAGAGGAGTTCTGATGATGGTCATGCTGGTAGCTCATCTTGCCCGAACTTGGGGCGGTGTGGTAACCCTTTATTCTGTTTGGCACCGCAGGACCATTATTGGATGAAATATTTTGCCTGTGCGCAGGAAGGCTACCTGTTCCGTTGGTTGCCTAAATTAAAGATATAAAAATAAACGCAACATTATGTGCATGATCAGCCTGGATGTAAGAGTGAAAATATAAATGTTCACAGATTTGCACACAACTTACAAGGTATAAAGTTAGTCATGGTGGAAAACCTCCCTTAAAATAGTTTTGCTTGAAATGCTATAGTTTTTAGGAAATGAGTAAAACAACAAGCTTTTATCTCGCGTGTCCGAAACCCGATGTTTGAAAAGAGTGAAAACATATAATGTGGGTTTTCACTGTTTTCTCATGACTCTGAAGACTGATTGAGCTTAAACTTTCACAGGTTTGTTATTTCATGTACAGTGCAGATACTGGTCTTTGAAAAGTACCAATGTTATACATGTGCTTTAATTAAAGGGTGTGCACAAAATTGGTTAAGAGTGAAAATATAAATGTTCACAGATTTGCACACAACGCACATGGTATAAAGTTGGTCATGGTGGGAAACTCCCTTTGATATATTTTTGATTGAAATGCAATAGTTTTTGAGAAATGAATAAAACAATTAGTTTTGATCACATGAGACCAAATCTAAATGTTTGAATACAGTGAAAACATTTAAGGTTTTTTCCCTTTTTTTTCTTGTGACTCCAATGACCCATTGAGCTTAAACTTTCACAGGTTTGTTATTTGATGTATATGTTGGGTCACATCAAGTGTGGATACTGGTCTTTGACAATTACCAATGTTACACACATGTCCCAAAGAATCTTTAACGGGGCCCAATTTCATGGCTCTGCTTACCGTAAGCAAAGGAAGCAGGGAACTATGATATGACCTACACTCATTGCACTAATTCGCACATTGTGTCCAGTGTAAATAATTTATACGCATCACACGCATCTTTGGCCAATGTTTACGCAACGTTCCGAAGCGCCAGTGTGAGGCACGATGCATATACTTTTTCGCAAATACTCAGTACGCGCTCATTTGCCGTGGAATGAGGTGTATGCTGGTCTAGTTAGAGACACATTTGATCGCTAACTAGACAAGCATGCACCTCATTCCACGGCTAACGCATGCGCACGGAGTATTTGCGAAGTAGTCTACATGTATGTACGCAAAGTTAAGCGGTGTTCCTGCAACATCAGTAAACACTAACAAGTAAGCGGCATTAAAGAGGAAGGGAAATGACCACTTCCATTTTGTGATGTACACATTTTCCAATAGATAGAGTCCTCATGTGTCCTGACGTTAAATAGGTGTAAATTGCCATTGTATTCAATAGCCATCCAGTGCAAAATTTGTCAAAATACAAAACATCTGATGACATCATTCTGACAAAAATGGGTCTGTAAATTTTGTACGGGATGTGTTGGTGCATTCCTGACTTTGGATAAATTAAAACAAAACGGCCTTGAATTTGACCTTCTGACTGACTGACTGACAAAAAATTCCTCCTTGGAATGTAAAAATCCAAAGTTGTTAAAATCCAATGACGTCATGTTTCAAATTTCACTCTGAAAAAGTCAGTTAAGAACAAAAGCATTCCTGTACAAAAATGTAGAGACCCATTTTTCTCAGAATGGTGTCATCAGATGTTTTGGATGTTGACAAATTTTGCACTGGAAGGGTATCGAATACAAAGGCAATTTACACCATTTTAACGAGAGGTTAAAGCCTTGTAATTTTCCCTACTCACATGAGGACTCTATCTATTGGAAAATGAGTACATCACAAAAATTGAACTGGTCATTTCCCTTCCTCTTTAAAGGCACTGAACACGTTTGGTAATTGTCAAAGACCAGTGTTCTCACTTGGTGTATCCCAACATATGCATAAAATAACAAGCCTGTGAAAATTTGGGCTCAATTGGTCATCGAAGTTGCAAGAAAATGTTGAAAGAAAAAACACCCTAGTTGTACAAATTTGTGTGCTTTCAGATAGGAATAAAAACTTCTTGCAAGAAGTTTTTATTATTTTAGTGAGAAATTACCTCTTTCTCAAAAACTACGTTACTTCAGAGGGAGTCGTTTCCTACAATGTTTCATACCATCAACAGCTCTCCGTTGCTTGTTACCAAGTAAGTTTTTATGCTAATACATATTTTGAGTAATTACCAAACCTGTACGATACCTTTAAGCAAAAGGCTCACAAATGGACGGGTTTAATCTGTACTTACCACTCTTGGAGAAGGAGCTGGTACTGGAGCAGCATGGGTGATTTTGTGTTTGTATGTGTCCTTGCAGCCCGGTGCCCCGACATGTTTCTGTTCACAGCACGTCCATGCCTTCGAGTTGTGGACACCAGTGTGGAACCGGTTTGATAGACTGATATTGTTTTTGCATGCTGCAATGGAATTTTAAATTTTTTTATAACAAACATAAATTTAAAAAAATGTACGCCAGTGAGTAGATGTTTTTCCTTCCCCTTACAAAAACAACCACCCGCCTCCCCCCCCAAAAAAAAGGAAGAACAGATTTACTATAGTACTGCCAGCTAACAGGTCAAAATAAGAGAAACTGAAACTAACCTCAGCCTTAAATCACTGAGAAAATATTTAACGATAACAAAACAAAATTGCTGAAAATGTGACCACCTAATTTTTTTTATCATAGGTTGTTTGTAATCTATTGGACTGAAATGAAAGAACACTCAAGGTTCTCCATGCACAATCTAGCGTATCGGGCCGATACGCGCAAATTGTTGGCTGTACATGCAAATTGCGGCCGATACGAAAAAATAAAAACCACCCCAAAACCATTTTTGGGGGATCAAATTCACAAAATTCATAAAGATATGATCGATTAGAATGCCCCGAATCGCACAGTTGGGCATTTGAAACCAAAGATAAACACAAATAAAAAAAACAATTCCGAGGACCTTGTTTCAAATCAGCATGCTCAGGCCAAATTTCAAAAGAATTTGGGCCCAGAATGCCCCCACAGTATCCAAAAAACCTGGGGAGAACCCTGAACACTTATATATGCATCATACAGTGTCCATCAAACTCGAACAACTCTTAAATCTACATGTAATTGTACATGTAGGTGCTTCAAATATTTTATATAACCTGACCCAATTCACCTGACGCCGTCACTCCATAAATCTTGCGCGCGCCATTTTGGAAGTCGGATTCCCAGTGCGCAATTTATGTGGCGCGCACCGCACACGCGTAAGTGCCCGACTTTTGAAACGCCCTTAGAGGCGCACAATATCTACACATATACATTTTTATTCCAAAATGGCAGACCATGCGCAGACAGGAGCTGCGCGTGAGGCCAGTGCAGTTCGCCCTTTGCATGGATCCACCATGTGCGTGTAGAGCCTCGACTTTATGCTTCATTTGCATTGTATTTATGCATCTGTTTGGATGAAAGTGTCATTACATTACCATGACAATACAGAGTTATATAACGCTTCTATTAACTGCTGTCCCCAAGTCGAGGCTCTACACGTAAATGGCTGACCATGCAAGGGGGCGAACTGGTCTGCAGTAGACAATTCCTACCTATTTGTAGATCACTTAACCATTCCTTCTGCTCTTTCTTTGAGGTGGCAAAGAAGTACAGCGTGTAATCTTCATGGGAGATCTAAAGGGTATAAACACATTAACAATTCATGAATAATAACAATAATAATATTGACTCTTATATAACGCAATTCCAAAGAATGATCATTGCGCTTCAAACGATATTACCCCTGATTACTGGGCCATATATTTCATTCCTTAAACCATCTCAGCCCCCTTGGGAGTATACAGCCTGTGCTGCCAAATATGTAGGGCACTAAGCTAAATCAATCACAAGAACCATCTCTGCCCTTATAGGTACCCATTTACCCCCTGGGTGATGAGAAGCACTTATAGTTAAGTGTCTTGCTCAAGGACACAAGTGTCATGTCCGGGATTCGAACCTCAGCAACCAGAACTTGAGTCCAATGCACTAAACCGCTCGGCCACGAAATTAATGACTGCAAGTCTTTAACCCATAACTGCCTCAAGTGATGTACTATGGATGTATCCTCACTGTAACAAAAGCCAACACCAAATGAAAGCTATTATTATGATTATTATTGTTCTGGTAATGAAACCAAGGATGCCTCACAAGTGAACTTAAAGGTAGCATCATAGATTGGTAAATACTCCAAAAGTTAATGACTACATTAATGTCCACAGAAGCACTACAGCTGTTGATAGTATAAACTAAAATGTTGGCTATAAATCAGCATTACGTTTACTATGATCCTACCTCACTGTAGCTCACAAGCCTGAGGAAACCTGTAAACAAGGGTGCTTGCTATATAAACCAGAAACACGACAAGTGTTCTGGGTTCTCTAACTGCACTACCAATCCTGGTACGGGGGGGGGGGTCCTACAGCTTAATGTCCCATCCGAAGGACGAAGCAATTATGAAAAAGTATCTTGCTCAATGATACAAGTGTCATGACCGCGACTCGAACCCACACTCTGCTGATCAGAAACAACAGATCTTGAGTCCCGTGCTCTTAACCGTTCGGCCATGACACACCAAAAAAAACAAAAAACTGTTAGACTCTGATTCTGGTGGAATGCCTGATTCCATGTGAAGCATTGTCAGTTTACTTCCTTCCTCCATGGTTTACCAGTGCAATCCTCAGTTCAACAGAATCCAACAAATCAATGATGATTTTTGATGAATTGGGGGGTGTTATGGTTTCAATGTTCTGTTGGTGTTGTAGACCGCACAGGTACATGAACAATATGTGTACAAGTAGATGTGGTTTAAAATTTATCACGGTTCAATGAATTTAGCTCTAACTGGAATTTCCACCCAGAGTTTTTTGTTCCTTGAAATGTTTACATTGTGACTCACCAATGTCAACAAGCATTAACATTATAATTGAACATCATGTATGAATCATTGAATGTTTTACACTCTGTGTGACCAGTGTATCTAATACAAATGATTTATAATACACAAAGTTACCCATGGCAAAACATGTTTATAAAACAGCCAACAGAACCTAAACTTTCTGTACAGTTTGTACACACTATAAATACATACACTATATTAGGCCATACACTATAAATTTTAGCAACTTGCAATAACAAAGGGGTCACATTACAAAAGATTATTTTTGTATGCAAGTTTTGATTTTTACACAGCAATTATGATACAAAATGGAAAATTGTTCATATGCCAGTGCAATATCTTGCCTGCCGGGCAATACCCTGGAATGTACAACGAGGGCACTTGTTTTGCACACAAAGTAACATGGTCAAATAATGTTACAAAATAGTCCACAAAGTAGCGTACCACATTATGAACTGTTTTTTACCGACACAGACAATTTATTAAATACATTGAAAATCAGGCATGTAACTGGAGTTTGTCGAAAAAAGGAAAGAAAAAAAAGGGAAGGTGACTCCAAAGCAAGACTTCATACTAGGTTTTTCAGTTTTCAACAGCACAGCTGAAGGCCTGGTATTTCATCTTTGAAAGGGAAAGGCCATTTTCTTTTCACAAAGGGCACTATTGGAAAATCTCAAAGTCTGTGGGAAACTTTAAAGGGGCACCAAGGCATAGACAGGGGCAACAGAGGCTTCCATTGCCTCCATGTAATTCCAGGCCTGCCGCTGAGAAACAAAAATTGAGGAAATCAGCTGATCAGCAGAAAAGTTACATGGCTGTGAAATGTAGAATAGAAATTTATACATGACAACTTCCATAACCACCCACCCTTGCTGTACTAAATCCATGGTACACTCACAATGTACATATACATATAGTACTTTTTAACTCTTTCAGTGCCAAGGTTGTACATGTACAATCTATTTTATGTGTTCTAAAAGCGCCACTATCGTACATGTGCAATCTATTTTATATGTTACTCAATAAGTGTCATCAATCGTACATATGTACGACCCATAATATTATGTATGTAGTTATCACGAGAGGGCATTATCACTGTAACGAGAAACACTATTGACTTTGGGATGTACCAAGGCAATACGAATCAGCAAGATACATTTCGTTTGGTGAGAAAGACTTATTTATTTATTTGTTAACATAATTTTGAAAAAAAGAAAAAAAAAGCTGGGCATTTTAGGTTCAAAACGCAAACCAAAAGCGGGCACTGAAAGAGTTAATATACTTGTATGTGGTGTATTACATGTACATCTAAATAATCCTCTGGGTAGAACATCCTTTCAAATCCTACAAAATACTCCAACAATTTGGCGCATGGAATTTATCGCACGGCGTCTACTAAGTTTCGGGCCGTACTGTAACTTAACACTCAAATGATTGCACTTTATGTGTACAAGATTGGTATCCGTTCCAAAATAAACCAAAATTGTCAAAATACAGTCCCACGTCCGTATCCTACAAAGTTAGACAATTTCCTGATCAGGATTTGGAAAACATTTGGACTATTAACTCTTTCATGCGCCGACCTGTCGCTAGCAACTGTGTTTTAAATCCCTTCAGAATAATAGTTGTAAAACGAAAAATAAAGATCGCACGGCAACACAATTTTCAGAATCGGAAAGAGCTCTTGAGGGTGCTATATTGACCTGTTTTTTTTGGGGGGGGTCGCCATTTGCAAAACAAGTTATTCCAAAAGTTTTGAAAATTAATACTGAGCAGAGGCACGGTATAATTTTTTTCAATACTGACGTTAACCAGTTCACGTCGGATGACGTGTATATATTTCCACACAGGTACCCATTTACCCCTGGGTGAAGAGAAGCAATTATAGTTAAAGTATCTTGCTCAAGGACACAAGTGTCATGACCGGGATTCGAACCCACACCCTGATGACTCAGCCATCAGAGCTTTAGTCCGGTGCTCTAAACTGCTCGACCACGATATGGCCATGACACATGTACAGCATACATGTACACAACTATCTTATCTTGCTCAGTACATGTACATGTACCTATCTTACCTGAATACCAAACTGCTTCTCCAAGGCGTTCTCATCAACTTCTTCCACAACTTTCACGTCACACAGATTAATCCTGTCCTTTTCTTTACCTCTTTTCTGAAAACAAAACCAAAAGTGTTCATTATTTAATTTATTTAGTTTTTGTTTATCCTGGGAAACCTTTCACTGAAACACTGTTGTGTGAACAAACAGACAAATTACATGTAGTTGCCCTGTACTTGCCAGAGGTATACATTGGGTAAATTGGGTCAAAAGGTGCAGTATAAGGACTTACTCACCGTGCCATTTTTGTACCTTGTGTTGTCATGGCTCGAAATTTACACTTGACGCAGGCCCGAGGCCAGTGATTTTAGCGTCGGGCCAGTAAAGTCATGACCGAACAAGTCCAGCGGTCTTGCATTTTGTGTCTTGGAATCCCAAAATTGATGTTCAAATGTTGAGTTTGAGTCTGATAAATATCTGTCAATTCTGTTGTGTACATCCAAGTCAACTTAAACATGTACCCATCAGACAAATGAGATTAACCCCTGAATTGTCTAAATGAAATTAATTTATATGTTTGTAAAAAACTGTGTTGTCATCTTTTCTTGTCTTTTCTAATTTTGACTCTGGTCTTGTAAACGAAATTCTGGTCCAGCAACAATTCTGAGAGACAAGCAGGATAAGCCCCGTGGTCTTTGTGGATTATTCCCCGAAATTCAAGCTCTGATTGTGTTATATCCGAGGAGAGTTACTGCTTAGGATACATGTATTTGAACAAACACAAACGTGTAGTTATCAGAGATGTTCACATGGTGAATAGCATTTCCTTCCTCCATGCAGTATATCCTATGATATACACATGGAGTGACTGTGCTCATGTTTATCATGGAATACAAGGAAGGAGTCTAAACAGAGAGTAAAGGATTAGAAATTATAAAGATCAACAATGGCTTAGTTTCACTAGTTTCAATCTGGTAAAAGCTCACTGGTTACAAGTTCATACATGTACCACCAGTACCAATCCTCCAGAGAAATATTTCTATCTGTAATACTGTCAATATTGGAAGACCCCCCCCCCCCCCAAATCAACACTGCTTTAAAGGTAGGGTCATACTTTGGTAATGACCCCAAAAAGAAAGTGTGTAATTTTTATCCGAAAGCCTACTTGTTATTTCATCTAAAGTGCCCCCATTGATTAGAAATCATTAAAAGTATGTACTTGTATGTCAAGAATTGGACTTCAAACATCACCTACAGGCGACTTTTGGAATTGTTTGACTTTCTGAGTTTTGGTGTCTTTTTGACTTCTGCCCTCAATATGGCCAGAGATGTGGTTGATACCTGCTGTCACCTCGCTAAACATGGATGAATTCAATGTTCTTGATGAAAAAACAATGACAGTTTTGTTTGCTGTTTTCTCAACAAGTAGGCACTGTAGTCCATTGAAACTTTAACAGGTGATTTTTATTGTATCTTTCTTGATAATTTTGCCTGTAAATCAGCATTTTGTTGACAACAACCAAACAATGATGACTGCCACAATAGAAATAAGCACACGCTATTATGTAACCAAATAATGGGCACAAACCCCAAACTATGACAAAACAATTCTTCATTGTTTTCACTGAAACCAGACCATTAATGTACGTAGTTTGATACAATTGTCAGTAGGTTGGATGTATGGAAGAAGAACATTTCTCCATGGCTGTATGGTGTGTCATATTGACAGCTACACCTACATGTACGCCTACTGTACATTGAAATTGTGAAAACACTGGGTGACTGCTCTGTGTGGTCTAACACCCCTATTATGTTCCGACAACCCTATGTTCTGATGATTCCTCGTGATCTACACGTACATGTTAAATTAGGGTTAGGGTTAGGATTAGGAAAATACACAGGGTGTCAGAACACACAATAAGTAAGGGGTGTTGGAGCATACAGGTGTCAGCACATGTAGGGGTGTTACCAAAAACACATTGATCCGTGATTCGAGTCTCATGATTTTGTGATCCACGGCCGTCGTCGTGTGCAACTATTCTACCGAGCAAAAAATACCCACAATGCAATGCATAGCGCAATCACAGAGCGCAATCTACAAATTGCGCACGCTTTTGCTCGATCGGCAGTTCGAGTTGCCAATTCTGCAAAGCGCAAACTACAGATTACGCACAAGTTTGTCAAATTCGTTGCGCAAATCCGTTTAATGCGCTCAACAGATGAACGATTAATTGTGGACTCAACAGATGTCGCGAGCGGACGATTTAGACAACGTTTTAGCCAATAAATTATCTTTTTTAGAAATATATTTGACACAATCGTACACATTAACCAGCGACATCTCCTGCATAATCCCATGTGAGTTGTAAGTACATAAAGAGGTCTTTCATAGTTGTTGGAGTGCTCAATAATAATAAAAAGTAAAAAAAAAAACTTTCGCACTTACCGACCCTTTTTTAAAATGGCATGTAATCGGAAACAGAACACTTTTTTTTCTTCTAATATTTTAGGTCTTGTTTTAAAAGAACATTTCTGGTCCAGTATTAAACAAAGTGCTTTAAGCAACAACAAGCCCTGTTATTCATACTTAGATATTGTTAGTGGTGTTTGAAGCTTTGCATGGTGTTGAAAGTAAGAAGTAACTATAAATAGTAGCAAACTTGCGGGTACAACCATGTGTAAAATCTCTTTTGGGAGGAGTGTTGGCTCTGAAAAGAACCGGTTGGGGAAATTTTTTATTATAAACCTCCAAAAATATGACCAACTGAACTTAATGTCTCTGATATATGAACTTCTCACAACCACTTCAATATTTCTGTGATATATAAATATTATATACCGCACACATAGATCCCTGTTGTTTTATTGGTGGAACAATCATCACAAGTCTCCTGAAGACGAGCAGAGTACATGTATACTGTTCGAAACGTCGAGACCAAACCGGTTCTTTTCAGAGCCAACACTCCTCCCAAAAGAGATTTTACACATGGTTGTACCCGCAAGTTTACTACTATTTATAGTTACTTCTTAGATACTGTTCTTGAAATTTGAGCCAGATGTTACAATCCCATTTAGTCTCTACCCTGTTTTAAAGTAAACCTTTCATTCTGTTTGGTAAATTACTTTTGCAGTTTCTTTTTCAGGTGTGTTGTTATTCCTTCCTTATAAAATTAAAATAATTGTGTTTTCTTGTTCGCACCAAATGTACATGTTACATGTATAAACTGTGTGCAAAAACATATTTGAAGTATGAGCGGAAATTACACAATATAACAACCAGAGTGTTTTCAGGGTTATAGCTAGCCAATTTTGAGCACCGGCTAAAATTTGACAATGCGAGCATAGTGAGCGGAGCCCAACGGCTCAGGGCAGGGGGTCCAGGGTCAAGAGATTATGGTCATGACGTATGCTGACCTTTGCTCTGACATCGCGCAAGTATCCAATCAGATTACGTCACGGGATAAACTATTTAAATTAGCAAGTGGGGAAACGTACAACTCAAATTTCCAGGTTTGGATGACGCGCGGTGGAGTCTAATCTCAACCTCGGTCCGGTTATGTTTCATACAAAATTATAACCTTGTACTCATAAACACATCGCTCTCACCGCACTACGTTTTTCCAGACTGCATGCCTTGCACTTGCAGTTCCACACACAACAATCGATCGTCATGCCGTTCATTCGTGTTTGAGTACGGGTATCAGTAGGAAATGGTGGGTCGAAAAATACGTTAATGCGTCAAACGTGTAGCAAAAGACATAGATAAAACCATTTACACACAACAAGTGTAGAATGCCAAAGATAACACATCAGGGCTTTAAGAACCAAAGATTTATAAACACCAAGTCAAAACATTCCGATGACCTCATTTCAATTCAGCATGCTTAGGCTAAACATCCCGAAATTTGGGTCCAGACTCCAGAATGCTCTCCAGTTTTGAAAAAATCCTAGGGAGAACCCTGCTGTGCATTCTAGTCAGTTTGCAGACCGAGTAAATTTTACTTCAACCTTCAATTTGAACTTTTACCTCCTCTCGCTCAGTTCAACAGCCCGGGGGTTATGTTTTAAAATGTACACAATGCTCTTCACTACATGTACGTACAGGTACATATTATTTTCCAGCAAAAGAAAAGGTTCAGATCAAGGACAAGTTCACATTATATCCATGTACAAGTGCATTGTTACTAAGTAATTCATGCCATGCAAGTGTCGTTAAAGGAGGACTGCCGTCATGATCATAGCAGGCCTGTGGCAGTACATGGAATAGACCTTTATCATGCTGCCACCATCTTGGTCATGTTCCTTGTACCCAATACGAGCAATGAATAATAACATTCATTGTACAGAAAGGAACCAGACTGTTTCTCCTTCCAGCCTCGGTTTGGTTACATTGATTTGAATGGGGGGAATCAAGATGGCCGCACCATGATAAGGGTCTATTATGAACTCTTACCAAGTTACCGCACGCACACTGGCCATATCAAAACCTTCTTACCTTCAATGAGCAAAAGTTTCAAGAAAAAGTTATCACAAACCTCTAACGTTCCATCAAAGTAAATCAGTTCATTCTGTGTGAGGATGAAGACCCTGCTCTTGTAGTTCACCGGTGTCAATTTCCGTTTGTTCTGTGAGCGTTTCAGCATAAATCCAATACGACTGATCCCTTCAATGTCGTCTGCCATCGTTCAGCGAGTCCGTCCACAGTTTAGTACTTCAAATGGCTCTTAGTTATAATCACAGTTGCTGTCAAGACTTTTAAGCCGGAATGTCTTGCGGAGACCGGAACCCTCAAGGGTACATGTGTACAGGTGCTTGTACGGACAGTAGCTGTGTGCAGGGTTTTTACTACTACCGTCAGTAATCAGTGTGCAACTCTACAGTAAGACAATAGATTTGTTATGTGTGATAAACCATGCTCCATAATTCATGCGGTGTCTTCGGTGGATTGTTTGTGCTCCCTTTTTCAGCGTCTACACAGTGTGCAAGTACACCACTCACACAGTAGCAATCCCAAGCTCCTTCAAGTGTGGAAAACAATCTGATTTTCCTTCTGTCAATCTATGCAGAGTTCAAGTGCATGAGGGGAGACGATACAACTACTACTAGTGCATACTACTATGAAAGGTGTAGAGTAAACAGTAAGGCCAACCAGGAAGTTGTTACACAGTACAGTACCCCCCCCCCCTGAAAGAAGTGAATTCATAGAATTGGTCTCATACATGAAGTTTGTACATTGTTGCATTATGATACATAGACAATTTAGCTGTAAATGACAGAGCTGTGTGAATACATCGTGACGCTTATATAACAACAGTTTTTACGTACACAGTAGACAATGTACTTGAATATGTAGTGTGTACATATGACGTTAATAATAGTTTTTTACGTAACCACTGTAGCTGTAATAACTTGTGTGTGCAATGTGAGGTTTAATTGTTTACCCCTCGCTTTTTTTGTGTGCTTTCTGCCTCTCTCTCTCTCTATTCATGTATTTCCACTTGACTGCTTATGTTACACTTGTATACTTGTTTATGTGTGCTGTCATTTAGCCTTGGAGAAAGACTCTGTTAGGGTTAAAATGTCAGGCCATTAACTATTTTGTGCGTTTAATTTAACAGTTGAAGCACACATCCCCATTTATTCACTGTATTTATAATCATAGACATTAAACCAATGTTTGGAAAGTATGAGAGAGATTGGCTGTTTCCAGCTTAGTGTTTATCCCCTTGTGGGAGCTTTTGTGAGTTCCCTTGTTGGGAAGATCATCTAAACTATGGAATAATTACTAAGTTTAATTTTATACTTTGCTCTCTGCAATTTTTGTATTTACTGTAATGTGCAGTAGTCATAGGTATTGTGCAATATAAATGTCTGTTATTTAAACAAACAATCAAACAAACACTGTACACACATGTACGTAATATGACTTTGTGTGTACAACGCGAGGTTTATAATAATTATTTGTAAACACTGTAGCTCTAAATGATAATTGTGTGTACAATGTGAAGTCTATATTAACAGTTACACATCAGTTGTAAATGATAGTCATGTACAAATAATAGAGAGGTTTCGCAAGCGTACGGATACGGATACAGATACAGATAAGATAATTATATCGTGTCCGTTCAACTTGGATGCACGTCAGATTTTGTTTCGCAATCATAGAGTTATGTGTCAGGCCTATAGGTCAAAGTATAGACACATGTTGGCATAAGTTTTGCGAGCAAAACAAATCCAATAACATTTTGTGTATGTTCTTGTTACATTGGAGAATTTGAATGAATATTATTTTTGTTTTTAAAACTGTTCGTTTTTTCGGACCCACAAATTAAACGCTTGTAAAGAAAATTTCCAGCAAGCACAGCAAAATAGCGACTGTTTGTACTGCATTTTCCCCATATTTTGCTTACAAATGATTTACACATTTCTATCTATCTATCATGAATGACACCTTTAAAACCAATACCGGGGAAAATGGTTTAAATTTAGGGCAAAAACACAACTAAAATCAGCGAAATCGGTATCCGTTTTTTAACGTATGTGTATGAGCTCCTATATCCCTTGTCAAAGTGCAAGCGGAACACGGAAGTCACGGTTACGCGTCACGTGAACACACAAAGTGTTGACGTAGCCGTATCCGTTCGTAGCCTTGCGAAACCTCTCTATTGAGCACTTTGATACGCCTCTAGAGGTGCGATAAAGCGCAATATAAGAACCCAGTATTATTATTATTATTATTACCTGCACATGTGCACTGCTTCCACCATTTAAGTGTGACTAACCATAGATGAAGGCAGAGTCTTTCTCAGTTCAGCTTCATATTTAGTCTCTCATTCTGTTGCATGGAGTAGAAATAGATAAAAGTCTGCATTTATACAAACAAAACGAACAATCCTTTTTACTGAACAAACACTTTTACTGAACAAACATTTTTCGTAAGTAGATTCGTTGAGGCATTATTAAAAAAAAAAAAAAAAATCAGCTATCTGGTGAAGCCTGATCAAAGCTTGAGTTTCAAAAAAATTTCCACTAGACACTTGCAACAACATGTCAAACAATCAACTCATGAAAAGGGTCACATACTAGACTTAATCATCACCCGTGTTTGTGATGATGTTATAGATGGTGTTCCAATCTCAGATTATTTGTTTTCTGATCATTTCTCTGTCCTGTGTAAATTAGAAAGGGATAAACCTGTATTACCAGTTAGACAAATTACATTTAGGAAATCTAAATCTATTGATATTGACTCACTGAATATCGATCTTGCCAATTCTAATTTGTGTTTGAATCAAACTAGGGATTTGGATGATCTTGTCCACTGTTATAATACAACTCTTTCAAAAGCATTTGATTGTCATGCGCCTCTGCAAGTAAAAACAATTACTGATAGACCCCTTGTACCTTGGTTTAATGCTGAAATTAAAGCTGCTAAGAGGTTATGCCGACAGGCAGAAAGAAAGTGGATACGAACTGGTGAGACCATAGATTTGTTAGTTTATAAGACGAAAAGGAACCATAAGATCTACTTAATGAATCAAGCTCGTCGTGAATTCTATTATAACTTCATTAAGGTGAATAGTTGTAACTCTAGGAATCTTTTTAATGCAGTAAGCAAACTCCTAAAACCACAAACACATATTGTGATGTCTGATTGTAGTAATCCTCATGATCTAGCTAATGAATTTGGTCGGTTTTTTATTCAGAAGATCACTAACATTCACTCAAAGCTTAGCTTGAATGTACAATCTGTACAAGCTAAAGAAACGTACGTTCATGTACCATCTTTTGGAAAATTTTCACTGCTTACTGAACAAGATGTGAGAGCTCTTATTGATAAAGGTTCCAAGAAATGTTGTTCGCTCGACCCGATGCCAACACAGCTTGTTGTCAGTTGTCTGGATATTTTACTGCCTGTTCTTACAAAGATCATCAATTTGTCTTTAGAAACTGGCGCTTTTGCTACAGATTGAAAGGATGCCCTTATTCTCCCTCTAATTAAGAAAGACAATTTAGATTCTACAAATTTACATAATTTTCGGCCTATCAGCAATCTCCAGTACATATCCAAGTTAACTGAACGAGCAGTGTATGAACAGGTTCATAAACACATGACTGATAACTCCTTGTATCCAGTGCTACAGTCAGCTTATCGAAAGAATCATAGCACTGAAACTGCACTACTCAAAGTTAAAAATGATATTTTAATTAAAATGAATTCTCAACATGTTACTTTACTTGTACTCTTAGATCTCAGTGCTGCTTTTGATACCGTAGAACATGAAATCTTACTGGATCAGCTGAGGTCTAAGATTGGCATTTCGGATTTAGTTTTAAATTGGTTTAGTTCTTACTTGTCAAGAAGGACTCAACGTTGTTTAATGAAAGGAGCTCTTTCTGATAAGTTTGTTGTCAATTGCGGAGTACCGCAAGGATCTTGTCTGGGACCCTTGCTTTTCAGCATATACTCATCCAAATTGTTTGATATAGTAGAGCAGCATCTCCCTAACACTCATTGCTATGCTGACGACACACAACTGTACATATCTTTTAAACCGTGTAATTCTGTAAACCAAGAGCAGGCTCTGGTCGCCATGGAACATTGTATAAGGGATATACGTCAGTGGATGTTGAAAGATAAGCTTATGATAAACGATGCCAAAACTGAATTTATTATTATTGGTAGTCAGTTGCAATTATCTAAATTAACAATATCAGATTTAAGAGTGGGTGATTGTGCTGTTTCACCATCCTTACAAGTATGCAATTTAGGCTGCTGGTTTGACTCTAAATTAACTATGAGCAAGCAAATTTCAAAGACTTGTTCCACTGCATTTTATCATATTCATAATATCAGAAGAATTAGGAAATATTTGTCTAGAGAGTCGAGTTTTGGTTCACGCTTTTATAACTGTTCGTCTCGATTCCCATTGGGGCGGTCTGTTATAAAGGTCAAAATAAAGGTCAAATTTTGTGCAGCTGATTGGACGGCTGTAAACTAATGATTCATATCCATTTCCTCTAAACCAACCATAATGGTGTGTGATTGGCTATTAGGAATGATGTATTATTCATGAAATAAATCTTTGCATACCCACTCACCCCCCCATTTTCCACGGATTTGCAAAAAAAAACAATGAAACACATAAGACCCGGAAGTGTACAAGATCATCAAGGCTGTGAGCCTGACGGCACACGGGCTAGGATTGTGGGCGATAGCGGTGTGTGTGTGGGGCTGCGTACATTATATGTACGGGCGCTGTGTGTGTGCATGGTGAGAGTGCGGTGTGCTATTTTTTTTAGAGTCAGTCGGGGGACTTGGGTTGTATCGCATTCGGGCAGCTGAGGTTTTAGTATCCTTATTCCTTGCTCTATGGTTTTAGCTAGAGTACTTGTCTACACAGCCTTGATATCAAGGCTAGCTTGATAATGAAAAGTAAAAATGATTAATTTCACTTTCAGCACAAAGTACCACTTCAAACTCTGCAGGGACATATTTCCACAGCTGAAATACCGTTTAAGTTGGAAATAGTCAAATAAATCACTGTTGAACACCCCCACAAAATCACTGTTGCTTATTTTGATTGCCGGGAAATAAGTTTGATATAATAGTGGAAAATATCCTTGACAAAAACCATTCACTGAAACCATGAACACCTAGTTCGATGACATTGTCACAAGTTAAAGGCTCAAATGTTTGGGGAATATCTACAAAACCTCGGAGCTTACTGTAGCTCGCTCACAAAGTTTACTGGACCACAATTTATTTTACAAAAACCAGAATCAAAATGAGAAAAACCTATCGACACAGTTTAAACTTCTTTTATTTGAACAAGTACTAAGAGAAGAATTAAATCTCATTTGTCTTCCTGGGTAGAAATACAAATTTAACGATATTTGAAAAGATATCAGGTTCATTTGATCAAAATGTTGTACTTTTATATCAAAGCTACTACACAGTGAGGTTTTAATATTATTCAATTGAAGAAAATTAGACAACCAAGCTTGTTCGGTTTTGAGTTCACTGGACCGCCACTAAAATCACTATTTACTAGCTTCAGGCCTGCTGTCCATCGCAAGTCTGAGCCCTGGAAGTTGGTTTATCATGAAGAAAACCTCCATGGTTGTATTGGGTTCTTTTTGAGAACTGCAAAAAACAGTTTGTGGCCTGACGTACAGTGACGTTTCAACCCCAGTAGAGTCTTTCTCGATGGCTAAATAACAATGCAACACCAGACAAGTACATTGGAGTAACAGAAGCAGTCAAGTGGTGGAACGAGATGAAAAGAGAGAGAGAGGGAGGGGCAGAAATCACACAGACAAAGCAAAGGATGAACAACAAAGAGGGTGACAAAGACAAGAAGGGGGGGTAGATGGAACGGGCTGGTTTGACCACAAGATTTTGGAAACCTAAAGGACAAAATCAAATGTGGACAAAGGGAGAAAAAGTAATTAAAGGCATCGTACACGTTTGGTAATTGTCAAAGACCAGTGTTCTCACTTGGTGTATCCCAACATATGCATAAAATAACCAGCCTGTGAAAATTTGGGCTCAATTGGTCATCGAAGTTGCAAGAAAATGATGAAAGAAAAAACACCCTTGTTGTACAAATTTGTGTGCTTTCAGATAGGAATAAAAACTTCTTGCAAGAAGTTTTTATTATTTTAGTGAGAAATTACCTCTTTCTCAGAAACTACGTTACTTCAGAGGGAGTCGTTTCTCACAATGTTTTATACTATCAACAGCTCTCTGTTGCTCTTTACCAAGTCAGTTTTTATGCTAACATATATTTTGAGTAGTTACCAAACGTGTACAGTGCCTTTAATTAGTGAATGAGGCAGACTACAAAGGGGGATAATTGTGGGGAAAAGGAGAAGGCAAAAACAAAAAGTTATTAGTCATTGGATGTTCAGACCATGGGGTTGAATGGTCTGGAGGCGCCTTATCCACAGTTTCTCCCTACTCAGACGAACAGTCTCTCTGTGGTTACCTAGTGCCTCAATGATCTGAGGGGCCGATTTCATAAAGAGTTAAGACTCGTCTTATCTCGAGTTGGGACGAGTAACTCGTCCTAACTTGAAACGCGTCCAGGAATGATATTTTTCACAAAAGATAAGAAGGGTTTAACGTGTCCTAATTATCTTGGAAACGGCCCAGAACCCTTCCTAACTTAAGATCAATTTGAGGGTCATCGTAGCGGATGATTTTGTGTTATATTTGTACGTTTACAACCATTGCTTGAATACAATAATGGCCCTGCTACTGTTGGCTGACCACGAAGAGAGATTGGCGTTACAAAGAAATCGACACTTCCGTGACAGACGGAATCCATTAGATAGTATTAATGACAAGAAAATTGTCCATAGACACAGATTTACGAAGAAGGTGAGATAAACCACAACTGCTAGGCAGGGTTGGTGAACAAATACAACATGAAACACGGGTAATTAAACAACAATAAACGGACGTTAACAGTAACAATACTATCAAGACATACTAAATGTCAGCTCGCCATCTTGGACCATGAGTGTCATGAAGTCCCGACGACAGTTGCATTAGTGTAGTGAATATTATATTTGGTTTTACCCATACATTGTACACCGATGTCTGTAAAGCACTGTATACTCAGTTCTTTCCCGAGTCCTGTGAACAAAATCACAGGCATATTACTCGGGTGGGATTCAAACCCACAACCTTGGCCATTCTAGAGCAGATGTCTTACCAACTAGACCACCGAGATTGCCCGGTAGCTAGAGGCAGTTCGAATCCTACATTTTAGCAGCGGGGACCGCGACAATTTAATAGATGTTAAATTTGCATTGGGGATAAAGAATATTATATTTGGTTTTACCCGTACACCAATGTCTGTAAAGCACTGTATACTCAGTACTTTCCCGAGTCCTGTGAAAAAATCACAGGCATATTACTTGGGTATAAAATAGCCGTTGCTTTTAGTGAATTCAGCCTCGTCCCAAAACTATTTTGTGGTTTCATGTTACTTACGACTCGTCCTGCTTAAGACAAGTTTTGTGAAATCGATCCTAGGATCTTAGATCGATCTTGCGGCTGGGAATCGTCCTAATTCCTAGGATCGATCCTAAGTTACATGTAGGAAGAGTTTTGTGAAATCGACCCCTGTAAAATCATGTCAGAAATTGAGTGATTAGGAAGATTGAAGTGATGTCCAGCGGGTGTATCGAGCTTTTGGGAGTTGACTGTGGATCAGTGGCTGTAAAAATGCCTCTTGGGTGTAGACTTTCTTGTTTCACCAAATTGAACACCACAAACTTTGCAAGAACCAGCGGTTGTGAGAATCCCAAAATCAACGATCCCCTTGTAACTACAGTTTCCTTTAAGCATTTAATAATAACAAAAATAATGGGCACTTGTAAAGCACTGGTATATATCAGGCATAACTTTTTAACCTTTTTGCTAATGACTTGTCTTTTTATCTTGCTTTGTTTTTGTACATTTGGCTGATATGATTTGACTGAGCGCCTGACAGCAGCCACTCAAATCAGCTCTGTACTGAGCAACGATATTCTTTCTGCAACGGACAATGGTAACCTTACAGCACTAGTCCTGCTAGACTTGAGTGCTGCCTTTGACACTGTTGATCACAACATCCTTCTCTCTCGGCTCCAGAATCACCCTGGCATAGAGGACACAGCCCTAGCATGGTGCAAATCGTATCTCTACAATAGAACTCAGCATGTATGTATTGGCACCGCAATATCAGACCCTGTTGTTTTGAACTACTCTGTGCCACAGGGGTCTGTACTGGGCTCGCAGTGGTTTACGCTGTACCCTTTACCGATTCATGACATCATCCTGAAATTTAATCTGAATTACCATGTGTACGCAGACGACACTCAGCTATACATCACGTTTAAATCTTCTCAAGAAAACGCCAATGCATCTATTGCAAGACTTGAGAAATGCATCCAAGAGATTCGACGTTGGACACAACAAAACTTTCTGAAGTTAAATGATGATAAGACAGAGTTCCTTCTATTTGGGTCACGTCAACAGTTAACAAAGGTTTCAGTGCCATACATTTCCATCGGTGATGCTCGGATAGCTCCCTCGCTCCAAGCTCGGAACTTAGGGGTTATTTTTGATTCATCGATGACACTTCAACCACACGTCAACAACATCGATCGTCTGTCATCATATCACATTAGGAATATTAGTAAGATTCGCAAGTACTTGGACAAAAGTGCCACTGAAAAGGTCATTCATGCATTTGTTACTTCTCGTCTTGACAACGGCAATGCTCTTCTCTACAGTCTTCCTAACAACCAGATTTCCCGTCTTCAACGCCTCCAAAATACCGCTGCCCGCATTGTGACACTGTCTAGAAAATCCTGTTCTATCACCCCCATTCT